>OW240924.1:68475296-68632576 GCA_933207985.1 Pelobates cultripes
TCTCTCCCCTCTCTTTCTCCCCCTTCCCCTCTCTTTCTCCCCCCTCCCCATCTCTCCCCTCTCTTTCTCCCCATCTCTCCCCCCTCTTACTAGTCAGAGGGGGCCGGCCGTTTCATTTTAGAGCCGCCGGACCGGGTGGCAGCCTCGCCGGTCCGGCGGCATTCCTCTCAATAACACTGAAGAAGGAAGGAGGAGGAGGAGCATGTGTCTGTCATGCTCCTTTGCGGTTCCCACATCCTGTGCTGGGAATTGTGGGAACCGCAGGGAGCATGACACACATGCTCCTCCTCCTCCTTCCTCTTCAGTGTTAGTGAGAGGAATGCCACCCGGTCCGGCGGCTCTAACATGAAACGGCCGCCCCCCCCTCACAGTGTGCCACCGGACCGGCCACCCGGTGGCACCTGCAGTCCCCCCCCAATCCAGCCCTGCCGCCGGGCCCCCTGAAGGCGGCCCTGGCGGCGGGCCCCCCTCCCGGCCGGGCCCTCGGACCGTGTCCGAAGTGCCCAACTGGTCAGTCCGCCCCTGGGACCAGCTGTCTCCCCTTTCATTATTTTGTCCTGTGGTTGGGGTGCGAGACTGACGGTCTCTGCTCCCTGCAGGACACTCTGCCGCTGGGGAGGAAGGACGGCACCTTCAGCTCCCTGGGGTAAACACTGCCGCTGGGGAGGAAGGACTGCACCTTCAGCTTCCTGGGGTACACACTGCTGCTGGGGAGGAAGGACTGCACCTTCAGCTCCCTGGGGTGCACACTGCCGCTGGGGAGGAAGGACTGCACCTTCAGCTCCCTGGGGTACATACTGCCGCTGGAGATCTGGGCCGACCGCCCAGCATCCCTGTAGGGCCGGTTGAGAGACCGCCGTCCCATCTCCACCTGCCTGTTGTGGTTCCTCACAGGACCAGTCTATGAGGACCCCTACTTCGGGTTCCTGCGGCCGCCTCAGGGGGAGACGGCTAGCCTCCTCGGATGCAGCCTCTACTCGGCTGCTGTAACACTCCTTCCGCTGAGCATACTCTCTCTCTTTCGCCAGCCGGAATTCTCGGGCCAGCCTTGTGTTTCGCTCGGCCGTGACCTGGTTCCAGATCACCCGGCGTACCTCCATGGGTAAATCATCCCCATACTGGGCCACTCGCTGCCTCACCTCGGCCATCCAATCATCGCCAGAGCCTTCCATACTTGTCTGCTCCAAGTCGCTGGATACCTCTGCTCCCAGGGGCGCTGCACGTGTGCTAGCGTTGCCCTCAATTTGTAACTCCAAACGAACTGTGTCTCTGAGCTGCTTTACCTCGCACTAGGACGCCATCCCACCGCTTGCCACCAATGTAACGGATCGCCTGGCACCCCAACTGGGTACCTCCGTTGAAAGGATGCTCCTAGCGCTTCCTGAGGACTCCAAGCACTGCAGCAGACACCACAATCACCGAACCGGAGAAGCGTATACCTTCTCTCAAGCATATGAATGCTGTAGACAGTTGAATAGGAACCATACGAATAGGTTTACTCTCCTAGCAGTCAAACTGGAACAGCATACAATGAATCCTTCCCCCAATAATGAGACGACACTTCACTTTGAGGGTTAAAACAGGAACTCCAGTGCTGGCACACCCAGCCTGGTTTTTATTACAATCCACAAAACATAGTACAGCCCACAGGGCGTTACAAAACAACCAATCAATTCGTACAATACACCCAGACACTCCCACACAAAATCCTCCCCTCTGCAGGTGATATGATTACTGAACACAATGGGTAATCTCATTATCACCGGCAGAGGAATACAGTTTTTACACAATATTTATAACTTCTAAAATATACATGTCACAAACATAAAACATACATTTTCATAATCAATCCATTCAGGGAACAACATATTAAAAAATGGCACGAATCAGACCAGGGGTTCAAAAGTTAAGGGAAAGTCCTTTGTGACTAAATGAAGCATGGCTTTCTGGCCCAAACCAGTTTCAGAGTCTTCTATCCTGGAGATAAGTAATTCAATTATCTCCCAGGACAGACACAAGACTCCATTAAGCACATGGTTGCAAAAAGACACAAAACACTTTAAAATACATAAAGTCACATTTACACATAACACACAGACATTTCACATATCCCCAGATAGCTGGGATCTGAGTGCACATTATTAGATGAATGGCACTCAGATCACACAAATAAGCCTTTCTGCAGGGGAAATAAACAGTTTAACCTGCAGGGCCATAGTCCAAAGGGAGCAGGCGAGCAACCAGGCTTCTCCAGTTCACAGTGGCGAGGTTGGTTTCGCCACAGTCTCACAAGCATTATCTAATACTAACAAAATCATCTATCTTATCTTAACATCTCTCTAAGATGATGCTACATCATCCTAAATCTTATAGAAATTGAGCAAACAGTTAGACCAGATTACACAGACATGGTGTCACCTGCATCTTTCAGGATTCTCAAACACTCAAAATTTTTATACTATACCATGTTAAAAGGCATGGTAAACTTTTGAATGGACCGATCAAGCTGAGTGTTTAAGAGCCATAATAATGCAGGTAAAAATCTTTGTCCATCATTTTTTGATCCAGACTACATACCTGATCAAACCTCAAACCCAACACACACGGAGTCTACAGTTGTGGTCACAAGAAATAAAATCTCAGCATCCCTGTACAAGAAATTTTATAGATTTTCACAAGTTAAAAGAGATTTCCTTTGTCAGACATTTTCCCTTGTCGTGGTCTTTTGTAGCAATTTGCAACTCTCTGTATTTCTCCTCGTCCCCAACCATCTGGTGAGTAGCCCCAATGAACGATACAAAACAAGGTTCAAAGTGACTTCTGAACTTTTAATGAGCTGTGTAATCGGTTATATACAGCAGGAAACAGGGGTGGTCTCACAGGCATTATCCAATGCTAACAAAATCATCTATCTTATCTTAACATTTTAACCTATAGCAAGCTTGCAGGTGTATCTTCATGTTTAGGCTTTGCACAAAGCTAAGTTTCACTATACCTATGCACTTCAAATTAATATGCATGCGCACTAAGAATTAAAGATATTTACTACTCAGTTCTAAATTACACATTACTATGCAGTTATGATCAAAGGGAGAAAAACAGAAAATAAGGCCGACAGACAGAAACATACAGGATATAACAACTATTACTTGTTACATGATGTTCTATAACTCTTGTCTCGGAGTATATTCACTAAGCATTGGATATAGATAAAGTATATTATTTCAAATAGCTGACATGTTAACCAATTGTAAACTGACTGGCCAGCCGGTCATCTGTAGCTTGAGCCTTGGGTCAGTATAGCAAAGTGTATTATTCCCAACAACGTCTTTCTCTTAAAATAAAATAATTTAATACAATTAAATAAAATAATAAAAAAAATACTTCAGACAGATTCCAATTTTATACAATATACAGGAATACAGTATTATAATTTATCTCTAATGCAAGACGAACCACTTATTAAAGACCATTCGTAGTCACTTGCCTAGCAGCTGATGTAGAATAGCGTGTTACTTTCTCTCTCCTGTAGGAATATGTAAGAGAGAAAAAAATGAATGGCCGCAGGCAAATTTAAACTGTGGTTAACATCTTATGCTAGGTGTCGCCAAATTTAAAATTGCTGTTCCACAACTGGCAGGCTTTTCGTGCAGTAGTATTAAGCTGAATACCAGGGCAAATAACTAATTGGGATCAACCATAACAAAATAATAATAATAATAATAGAAGACCCACAGCAGCAACTATCTGGCACAAAATTCTGTTCTTCCTTCCAAGATACCCAGTTCTTAAATACAGTGAGATAAAGGCAACAGTTTAAATAGTCATCTTGTTTGTTCATTTTAAGAAAATGTACATTTTTATTAAGAATTACTCATAGTTTCTTTTGGTTCTTAGTGAAATTAATATTTAGCAAAATTTAATAAAGTTATGAAGGATAAAATGTTATTTACACACCGAATCTATATAAAACTTACTATTATTCTAGAGTCCCTAACCAATATTAGCAGAAGGTGCTTTTTTTTCTAAAATGTTTTGGCAACTTTCTCAATAACATGCTTGGGGCTATTATCTAAACTTATTGTTTAGCATATCAGTGAAGGAAATTGTGCATGTTGAGCCTAAATAGCTAATTTTTTTCAAACTTTATTTTTGTTGTTTTTCTAGCTTGGATATTTTGGTCTAAAACCTACAATTCCCAAGGGAAGTTATAGTCACCAGAGAGTTGACTTCCCTATAGTCACCAAAGAGGAAACTTCCCTATATTTAATTCCAAGCATTGTCGCTTAATAACAAAAACATATACAGTTGTAATTAAAATTATTCAACCCCCTTGAAAATCAGGTTTATTGTCAAAATTTAGACTTTCAGCTGTTTGAAATGAACAATTCGAACAAAAGCAATTGAAATAGCTGAATACAATGAATGCTTCAAGTAGTTTCCCAAAATTCAACTGAAAACGCAACTTATGATGACTCAAAATTATTTAACCCCTTCCTGGCAAGCATCTCTGGGACATAGTGAAGCACCCTTTTGCTGTTATGATCTGCTACAAACAAGATACACAGCCAGACACCAGCTTCTGGCAATGTTACTGATGACAATTATACACTTTATCTATACAACGCTGAATTTACCCCTTTGACACAGAGCTATAGACTTTCCTATCTCAGGGTGTTGGTGTTATTTCCTGTTTGACTTATTTTCTGTTTTCTATCTCTGTATTCCTAACTGCGTAGTAACATATCTATTTGTAAGTTTGTAGTTACTAGTCTATTTCCAACTGCGTAGGTCAAGGCAAGATTACTCCCCAATTACACCTGCAAACTAGCTATAGGTTAAGATATGTTAAGATAAAATAGACAAATTATGTTGTTATTATTGGATAATGCTCATAAGACCACCCATGTTTTCTCTTCAATATAACATCAGAAGTTCCCTTAAACCTTACACTGTGTTGTCTCGTTCATTGGGGCTCCTCACCAGCTGTTTAAGGATGAGGACATATACAGAGAGTTATAAATTGATGAAAGTCCATGGCATGAGAGAGTAAAATTGCTGACCCATAGAATCTCCCCTCCCTAAAGATGGGGGCTCGTCCGGGATCGAAGGAGAATAGTTGGTGAGTACATGACATTTGAATTCTGACTCCCAACTGTGTCTCTCTTTGATCCTGAACTTAGAAGTAAAGTGGTAATTTCAGAGACACCCAGCTGTGGGTCTACTGAAGTCTCCAGTAAAGGAGAAGCCTCTGGCAAAGGTGGGAGAAGTCTCCGGTAAAGGAGAGAAGTTGTCCTTACTTTTCCATGAAATATAGGTAGATATATATATTGACGACCTAGGTGTGGGTTGTGGGTAATATATATTTCCCCATAAGGGATGTTTGGACTTCAAGAGTATAGCTCCTGAATTATCTTTATTCTATCTCTGCATATTTCTCCAGTCTCCTATTTTATAAAGTTTTAAGTTTTACATTGCATTATATTGCATCTCA
Source organism: Pelobates cultripes (assembly GCA_933207985.1). Taxonomy (NCBI): domain Eukaryota; kingdom Metazoa; phylum Chordata; class Amphibia; order Anura; family Pelobatidae; genus Pelobates; species Pelobates cultripes. Next base: position 68,480,791 of record OW240924.1, read on the forward strand.
TATTGAATGGGACCCATATGACTGGTATGATTGTTACTTTATATCACTAGCCCAGTACACTTTCTATGAGAGTGGGATAGCGCGTATATGTGTTGCGCTGTTTGTATGATGAGCTCAGTACATTCCTACTGAGACAATACTCACCTCATTAGCGTCTAGTAGTTAAGTCTCAAGGGATTAACTGTAAAGTAAATTAATCACCAAATCTTCCCTGGAATGGACGTTTGTTATGAAGGATCCATACTGTACATACACATATGTATATAGACTAGAGCCACTAGATAATTACACTTTTACAGCGGTGCAACACCAGCTTAAAGGACCACTATAGTGCCAGGAAAACATACTCGTTTTCCTGGCACTATAGTGCCCTGAGGGTGCCCCCACCCTCAGGGACCCCCTCCCGCCCGGCTCTGGGGAGAGAAAAGGGGTAAAACTTACCTTTTTTCCAGCGCCGGGCGGGGAGCTCTCCTCCTCCGATCCTCCTCCTCTCCGCCCATTCGGCTGAATGCGCACGCGCGGCAAGAGCTGCGTGCGCCTTCAGCAGGTCTCATAGGAAAGCATTTATAATGCTTTCCTATGGACGCTTGCGTGTTCTCACTGTGATTTTCACAGTGAGAATCACGCAAGTGCCTCTAGTGGCTGTCAATGAGACTGCCACTAGAAGAATTGAGGGCTGGATTAACCCATTGATAAACATAGCAGTTTCTCTGAAACTGCTATGTTTATAAAAAAATGGGTTAATCCTAGAGGGACCTGGCACCCAGACCACTTCATTAAGCTGAAGTGGTCTGGGTGCCTAGAGTGGTCCTTTAATAATATGCCGTAAGCTGACTTTTGCTTGCCACAGGTACTCTTAATTATACAGTGCAATAGTATAAGGTGTTCTTGCTACAGAATATCCATTCCGTGTATTATTGCTTCTTAATTAGTTGTATTTTTGTTATAATTACTATAGGCATCTTGATGGGCATTTTTGGATATCTATTAAGATAGGACAATATAGTTCTAAGTATATTTACAAGATTAAGCCTATGTTGTTGTTGGTGAACCCCTTAACTGACTTAAACATAATGTATAATACAACTGTTGATGTGTTTCCCAGATCCCTGATGAAACAGGAGATAAAACATGATAAAAAAAAATAATAACAAAAATATATATATATTTTTAACTTAAGGGCATGAATTAAGAAGTGGCACAATACTAACTCCCTATTTCACTTCTGGTGACTATGTGCAGCAAATGCTATATATATTAGTAGAACATAAAGTGGTCCTTTCAGCCCCGAATTTCTCAGTAGTTTCATTTTTAAGGAAATATACCCTTTTGGATTGAAGAGAAAAAAAAAAAAGGCTTACCACTAATATGTCTCTGATTCAATGTGATTGTTTAAATTGTGAAAGTGGACAAAATTTGTTGAAGGGGATGCTGAGATTTTTATTCCTTGTAACCACAACTGTAGACTCCATGTGCGTTTTGTTTGAGGTTTTGGTCAGGCTTGCTGTCTGGATTAGAAAATTACAGACAATGGTAGAATTAAGAATGGACACTCAGCTTGACCAATCAACTCAAAGGTTTGCCAGACCGTTAACATGGCATAGTGAAAATCTGTTGAATGTCTGAGGCCATAAAAATACAGCTGATACTAATTCTGTGACACTGGGCCCAAATATTTGCTCAATGTTTGCTATGTTGATATAGCATCATCTAAGGGTGAAAATTTACTGACAGGGTACAGAACTTGTGGGGCCAGTGTGGCCTGCATATATACAATTGGTAAATAAAAGTTGAAAGTATAAATTCTAGAGAAAAAAGCCCACTATGTATAGGGGAAACGTATAATTAGGTGATCACGAAAATACAATTAAGAATAAGTAGTAAATGGGAGAAAATAAAAATGGTATAACTTAAAATGATATGTTCTAAATGCTACAGCTGTTAAAGGTTTAATCTGTGTGGATGCAGTGACTATGTGTTGTGTGGTTTGGATGCGTATTGTTACAGCAGAAGGTCTGCATATATGGAGTGAGCAACTTAACTGACAATTAGAATATTCGAGTGTTCCTATTACTGTGCTGATTTTAAAATATATTTTAATCAGTTTGTCCCATTAAATAACAGTTTTATGGGCTCTTGAATACTATAGTTATTGATGTTGTCCAAGAGCAGTGGGAGTTGGAGTAGTTCTTTTACTGTCATAATTGCAAGTCTGATGTTAATCTAATTTATGATTTTAATATGTAAATGGGCTTTTTCAGCTATCATCAAGAAGTGTTTCCCATTTCCTTACAATACCCAAGCTATGTACTCACAGGTGCGGATATTATGAAGTCACACGTGGTGTCAACATGAGGAATGATATGTCTGCACACTCAGGTGTGCTTTTTTTCCTCAAACCATGAGTTTTTGTCACTGAGTTTTTTTACCTGGTCCCAGATCACCTGGTAGACAGGTAATCCTATACCCTAGTTCCAGACGAGTAATAGTCATTATTTTTTTTGTGACTATGTGTGTTCACTCTGTGAACGAATGAGGGAACTAATGGGAATAATACACTTTATCTATACAATGGTTAGTGAATATACCCCTAGACACAGAGCAATACATTTTCCTATCTCAGGGTGTTGGTCTTATTTCCTGTTTGACTTATTTTCTGTTTTCTACTTCTGTATTTCTAACTGCGTAGTAACATATCTATTTGTAAGTTTGTAGTTACTACTCTATTTCTAACTGCATAGTGCAAGGCCAGATTACTCCCTCAGTACACCTGCAAGCCAGCTATAGTTTAAGATATGTTAAGATAATATAGACAAATTATGTTATTATTGGAGAATGCTCATAAGACCACCCATGTTTCCTCTTCAATATAACCTGTTGTACCACCTATTAAACATCAGAAGTCACCTTGAACTTTACACTGTGTTGTCTCACTCTTTGGGGCTCCTACAGAGATCATTAAAGTAATTTGTGTGGTGGCAAGAGAGGGATGCTTTCAAATGTCCAAATTGCCGATGTCCCGAATTGCCGAAGTCTCGAATTTCGGAAGTGCCGAACCGAACCCAATTTTTTCCCCATGCATATCCCTACAATGTATCCTATCTTTGGCAGGTCCTACTCTAACAACCCACTGCCATGGAGTCGTGAGTCTATTGCTGTTATTCCTTCAATCCTCCACTAGTCCTAACTCCAGATGTGCTGAGTATTATGAACGTATTCCCTTTGTCTAGAGTTTCCCCAATATAATAGACGCAACCAGTCGTACTGGGTAAAAGCAGCAATCTGAACTTTATTAGGCCACACTCGGCTTCTTATGCAGTGCCCCTAGCATGTGGTTTCTGATACAAAATCACAGGGGTTTCCTTCCCACAAGCCATTGTGTTTGAGAGATAATTGAGCTCTAATTAAGCCAATTATCTCTCAAATAGGAAAACTTACATACAATTTTTACATATCACAAAATTACATGAAAACAGCATTGTAACCCCACAAAAATTATAATCCCGAATAGCCCCGATCTGAGCGCACAACATATCCAAAAAGCGCTCAGATTGGTTTGGTAAAATGAAAGTTATGTTCGTGCATTTATGAACTGGCTGCCTGGTAGAGGTGGTATTGTCAATTTCAAAAGGGGTTAATTTGATTGTATGGGAGGTTAGAACAACCTAAATTCCTCTTTGAAGATGGGACCCCATCAGAGCTACTCTGTAAGGTGTGAGAAGTCACAAATAAGTGGCCTGGAAGTCTGGGACATAATTCGGTCAAGACATGATAACTTAATTTCCTGCTGGACACCAAGACACACAGCACAATGCCTTTTACATAATACAATTGACACAATAGCTTTCAACCAGCTCAACGTTTTACATAATAACTCAACATTAACACAATGTACCCCCATATTCTATATCATTCTATATAATTTTAAAGTCTGTGACCAGGCCCATAGTCTGTGGGGAGGAGGCTAGCTGTTTTGCCTCTCCAGCAGGCTGTGGCATGGGAACTTCCACTCTTATGAGATTAACCCACTTACTTGGGGGGGAAATTCCATCTGGAGCTCTCTGCAGTAAAAGGTTACATTTAAAAAAATAAAAAAAAACTAATAAAATCTGTGAGCTTTGAAGTTGCTGTTTGGTGGATGAGTGAGTGCACTGGATCTTGTGTATTGTACTCATTGGTCCCAGCAGCACCCCATTTATGCATGTTTTATATATATATATAAATATATATATACAGTTGCAAGAAAAAGTATGTGAACCCTTTGGAATGATATGGATTTCTGCACAAATTGGTCATAAAATGTGATCTGATCATCATCTAAGTCACAACAAAGACAATCACAGTCTGCTTAAACTAATAACACACAAAGAATGAAATGTTGCCATGTTTTTATTGAACACACCATGTAAACATTCACAGTGCAGGTGGAAAAAGTATGTGAACCCTTGGATTTAATAACTGGTTGAACCTCCTTTGGCAGAAATAACTTCAACAAAACGTTTCCTGTAGTTGCAGATCAGGCGTGCACAAGGAGGTCAGGAGTAATTCTTCACCATTCCTCTTTACAGAACTGTTTCAGTTCAGCAATATTCTTGGGATGTCTGGTGTGAATCACTTTCTTGAGGTCATGCCACAGCATCTCAATCGGGTTGAGGTCAGGACTCTGACTGGGCCACTTCAGAAGGCGTATTTTCTTCTGTTTAAGCCATTCTGTTGTTGATTTACTTCTATGCTTTGGGTCATTGTCCTGTTGCAACATCCATCTTCTGTTGAGCTTCAGCTGGTAGACAGATGGCCTTAAGTTCTCCTGCAAAATGTCTTGATAAACTTGGGAATTAATTTTTCCTTCGATGATAGCAATCCGTCCAGGCCCTGATGCAGCAAAGCAGCCCCAAACCATGATGCCCCCACCACCATACTTCACAGTTGGGATGAGGTTTGATGTTGGTGTGCTGTGCCTTTTTTTCGCCACACATAGTGTTGTGTGTTTCTTCCAAACAACTCAACTTTGGTTTCATCTGTCCACAGAATATTTTGCCATTACTGCTGTAGAACATCCAGGTGCTCTTGTGCAAACTGTAAACGTGCAGCAATGTTTTGTTTGGGCAGCAGTGGCTTCCTCTCTGGTATCCTCCCATGAAATCCATTCTTGTTTAGTGTTTTATGTATTGTAGATTCGCTAACAGGGATGTCAGCATTTGCCAGTGACTTTTGTAAGTCTTTAGCTGACACTCTAGGATTCTTCTTCACCTCATTGAGCAGTCTGCGCTGTGCTCTTGCAGTCATCTTTACAGGATGGTCACTCCTATGGAGAGTAGCAGCAGTGCTGAACTTTCTCCATTTATAGACAATTTGTTTTACCGTGGACTGATGAACAGCAAGGCTTTTGGAGATACTTTTATAACCCTTTCCAGCTTTATGCAAGTCAACAATTGTTAATCGTAGGTCTTCTGAGAGCTCTTTTGTGCGAGGCATCATTCACATCAGGCAATGCTTCTTGTGAAAAGCATACCCAGAACTGGTGTGTGTTTTTTATAGGGCAGGGCACCTGTAACCAACCCCTCCAATCTCATCTTATTGATTGGACTCCAGTTGGCTGACATCTCACTGCAATTAGGTCTTGGAGATGTCATTAGTCTAGGGGTTCACATACTTTTTCCACCTGCACTGTGAATGTTTAAATGGTGTGTTCAATAAAAACATGGCAACATTTCATTCTTTGTGTGTTATTAGTTTAAGCAGACTGTGATTGTCTATTGTTGTGACTTAGATGATGATCAAATCACATTTTATGACCAATTTGTGCAGAAATCCATATCATTCCAAAGGGTTCACATACATTTTCTTGCAACTGTATATATATATATATATATATATATATATATATATTAAATATGCATATAAACAAGTACCATACAAAAGATCAAAACTACAAGCACTGACAATTTATAATATTAATATAAACCAACTGAGGATCGTGAAAAAAAAAAAAGCAAGACAAGAAAAGATAACAGAAAACAAAACATGACAGATAACATGCACAATTAATTAGCTTTGTTCATTTGCATGAAAAGTATGAAATGGACGGTTGAAACATTTTTTTTACTTTAACAGAAGCTGTCTGTACCAATCTTCTAGGTGACGTTCATTAATGATAGGAGTAGAAAATAGAAAAAATCAGTAGATAACCTACACGTATCTGCATCCCTTTTCTGTTTTGTCTTATTTTTAATTTTGTCCAGTGTCAAGAAAAATCAAGAGGAGAAGAGAATATTCTCATTATCTATCCTATAGAAGATAAACAATCCCTAAATAATTCCTAGCTTAGTAGTCCACCATAATTACTAATTGTTTCAAAAACAAGAAGAGCCATGAAATGACTGATGTGCCCTCAAGATTTATTCCTTTTTTGAAATCAATATTCCATCTCCACTTTGTTCACTGCAGGTTCTGGTTGTTTATGAAAAAGCCTCTGGAAAATGCACGAACAAAAATATATTCTGCACATTTTTTTATTTAAAGGTCATCATAGGGTGTAACACAATCTGCATTTAATAACAACATATCCCTATGGTGAGGCATCATCCTTGGGTATAATATGTGAAATTGATAAAAAAAAAAAATATTTACAAAATAAATTTCACATATGGCTGTCAAATACATGTAATTGGACAATTTTTGTCTGCTTTTCTCCTTAATTCATCTTCCTTCTGCTGCAGAAATGCTAATTTTATTGTTCCCAACCATCAATTTAGCTTTAGATTTTAATTCAGTTTGATATCCAACCGAAGCACGTAATCCATTATTTAAGTGAGATTCTCATTTTATTTTACAAATTGAAAAATAATATAGCTATAAAAAAAGGGTTGTGGTACAGACTTGGGTTGCCACATGAGCAATTGATTTAAAGGGACACTATGGTCGCCAATACGTTAGCTGATTGAAGCAGTTATGGTATATAAATCATGTCCCTGCAGTCTCACTGCTCAATTCTCTGCCATGTAGGTTTTAAACGATTTTGTTTCTATATATACTGCCCTAGCCACACTTCTCCAGGTTGTGACTGAAACAGCCTGCATGAAAAATAATGTTTCATATTCAAACAGACCTTAACTTGCTTTAGATGTTTTTATCCCCTGCTCTGCAAATTGACTTTAATTCACAGACAGGAGGTTTCTTCATGGTCTAGGAGGCTATTAATAGAGCAAGAGATAATAAATATTAGATTAGACAGAATATGCAATACAGGAACCTAAAATATTTAGGTTCCTTTACAGGAAGTGTTTAGGAAGGCTGTGCAAGTCACATGCAGGGGAGGTGTGTCTAGGGCTGTATAAACAAAGGGATTAAACATTGCAGAGGATTGAACAGTGAGACTGCAGTGAGATTCATGCATCAAAACCACTTCAATAACCTGAAGTTGGTTTGGTGCCAAAGTGTCCATTTAAGATTTAGAGGGAGAAACGAATAGAGAAAATGTATATTTTGGAACAAAAATATTATAAAAGTCTCAAAAGTCTACATTATAAAGGTAAAGTATACTATAGAGCAAATAAAATGTGCTTAGGTAAAATGAGAAATAAACCATAGTAGTAAAATGTTGAATTTTGAATTAAATTAGGAAATTAGTATTAAATGTTGGTGATCATGATGGTAAAGTAAGTAAATTAAAATGTCTCTGGTAGCTTCTTAGATATAATGGTGCTAGCATAAATATAGGGAAAGGCATGCTAGTATAAGGATGGAGAAGCAACCACGTGAACAAGAACGGACTAAGTAAGGAGATTCATATGGACATAGAAGTCATCAATTTCACAAGGAGGACATCTATGTTTATACAAGGACCGTGGTCTTGGGCAGAAACATGATGGCCACTAAGGTCATCTTGCTTCAGACTGAAAGAATGTCAAGACTATATTACTTATGAGAAGGCAGGTCTTCTGGAAACAGGTGGAGATTGGGTAAACTTACTGCAAGATGCTTCTTGAGCAGAAGTTCAGAGATCGTGCAAATAGGGCAAAACTTACAGATATTACACAATGTGCCAATATTTTTAATTTTAATAGATTGTGATCCTTTTGCAGAACAGATCAAGATGACTATAAGGATGCTACAAAGTCCATCACAGCGGTACAATTAGAAACCAACGGACTGTGGTCCATAGGAGAAGGTGGTTTGGTAACCTTTGAGTATTTGTTGGAAAACAAAATCTGTTGGCATTGTAAGGACCACTGATAAGTTTGTCTGCCGTGATTATATCTGCAGTTTCCATTCTCCTCTTGTATGGAGATGAAACTGGTTTTGAACAGTGCACGCATGCACGTCAAATAAGTAAATTAGTAACTCTATGTATAGAGACTATGCACAAATGGCACATATGACAGAGACAACACATACATGAGACTCTTGAGTGGAGATAATCCACAGGAAATCATGCATTAATAACACCTAGAGCAGTTGTGGTTTGTAAGGTACACAGTAGGCCAGCAATTGTCATCTTGCAAAAACACTACAACTAATACAATGTTATGAAAGCTTGTCAGAATATACATCGGGCATTGGAATTCTGTGTAGCTGGAAGGCTACATCTGCAGGAGGTATCCTGAGGTTCACTGACATAGGGATGTAGGGAGGCAGTAATATTTCGTTTTACACAGAAGGTATCCAAATAGAAATGGCACTATTAGTAAGTCAAAATACATTGGATTTGTTAGTAAGCATAGACTAAAAAAGTGAGTAATGATAAAAATAAATAAATAAAATATTTGCACTTATTTTCTTACATTTGCAAACAGGGCATCTGTTTATGACACAACTACTATGCATTTTTTCCCCATCTTTTTGCATCTTGCACTTGAAAAATAAAAACAAATGTAAGCACCAGTTGTCGTGTAATTGTCAGGATACAGAAAGGTCTTCAGGAAGATATAAATCAGCAACCTACCAAACAGTAGTGCCAGGGCTTAAAGGGTTACTCCAACCCTTTTTAGGTGGGGGGACCTTTAACATGTCATATTGTCACGGTGCCTAATTGGCACCTCAGTGTGACCGCACCAGATCGGTGCGGTCACACTATCTCAGTGCCCGATCAGCACCACGATGTGACCACATCTGATCGGTGTGGTCACACTAATGGAGGGAGAGGTTACTCACCTTACATCCAGAGCCTCTCCCACCGCGCAGTTCTCAAAACAGCAGCCGGGTCCAGTGTTAGGAAGAACGCTGGCCGCTGCAAGGCAGCGCTATATAATAACGCCGCCCACAATGACATCACTAGCGATGTGAACGTGTGTGCGGCATCACATTTTCGCCGTGCACGCATGTTCTGAGGTCATGGGACCCCAAACAACCATTAGCTGGGTTTACTGGCTTATTTAAACCCAAACCTGCAATGGTTCAGTGCCCTGTCGTGGTTTCCATCCTGTTGGTTATCCGAGAGCGCGTTCCTGATAATGTTTTTTGGTTATTGATCTTGACTTCCCATATTTATGGTATCCCTGACCCTTTTGCTTTGTTCTTATCGTATTTGTTCCTTTCTGTATTCCTGACCCCGGCTCGTGACTGTTTATTCTATTACGTTAAATCCGGCCATTCTAAGGCCCGGTAATACATTTAGGCCCAGTTCTCATCCTGCGCAGTGCCCTGTCGTGGTTTCCCTAGTGGTTGTCCAAGAGCACGTTCCTGATTCAAGTTTCTTCTGTTTTTTGACTTTGGCTTTGATTTTGACTTCCCTGTATTCTGGTATCCATGACTTCTGGCTTTCCCTTATCGTTGTGTCTTTCTGTATCTCCTGACCTTGGCAAGTATCCTGACTACTCTTTGGTACGTTAAGTCCGGCCATTCTAAGGCCCGGTAATACGTTACCTATTTGTCATCTGTGTGACACAATTCTACGTGCAGGATCAACTAGTAATCCTGACAGTTTCACCGGCTCAGAGAGCATGTACGTGTGAGGGAGAAGATGATCTGCCTGCAAGAGAGAAGATGCACTGTGGGCAAAATATGCACAGCATTGATACTGGCAGCCCGGAACAGAGTTCTTGGTTGCCAATATCATGCATGCTGGGGGTGCAACTAGCCCCCAGCACACAATTAAAAATATATTAATATGTATTCAAGCACATACTGACTGCTCCCACCATGACCACTTGCAATCACTATGGTCATGGTGGTTGGAGTAACCCTTTAACACTGAAAATAGGAAGTATTAGCTCTAAACACTAACATAATTACAGGCCAGGATAAAGTCAGGTCAAGCTGGTACATTGGAAAACATGACATAGGTAATAAACAGACAGGGATGTAGCCAGGTATGGTACCCCGGAATACAGGGCTGGGCAATCTCAGAATCAGGGTTATGTCTGGAACAAATGGACAGTAATGATAAGTAACAAACTTAAGCCCTGTGAGACAATGAAAGGGTACTGGTCCAAAAGCTAGACAAGTTTAAATAGGACCAGACTCTTTGTATCACATTTGCATCATTCTTACACAGGCATAGTGTGTCAAACAAGATGCCAGTTAATGATGGATAAAAGGCACCTAGGTGGAACATAAATCTAGAAAAGGGGCAGTAAGTGGGAAAAAGTGCAAAATACAGTGCAGGCTAATCACCCTGAAATAGGGATCACTCCCAGTCCCAATTACAATACAAACAAATAAGTATAGTTAAATAACATATACCACCGGGGGTGCCACAATCACAAACATGTGAATATATTTACCACATTGTAATCATGAGTATTCATGTAAAGAGATAAAAGCAAAAGATATATATAGTGAAGTATTTAATAACAAATAAAACAGAATAATAAAAAAAACAAGTACACTCACAAATGTAGTTGCACAACAAGGACATATGTCTTAATTGTGCTAAAAAAGCTTGTCAGCCCTTTCCTGGGCTAAAGTCCCCTCTTGCAGTAGGATCCCAGTTTCCAAGATTCCAATGACTCCCAATAATGATTAGCTCAAGGCTGGATATGATCCAAGAATTGTAGGGACACTGGCAGGCTTTTGATCGCTCGACGCGTTTCGTCCAATAGACTTTCTCAGGAGCTGTGTGTCTATTCTTCTTCCGGCTTTTTAAATAGTTGAATTTGCGCGGCTTTCATTATTGCTCGTTCGGGGACTGCAAGAGGGGACTTTAGCCCAGGAAAGGGCTGACAAGCTTTTTTAGCACAATTAAGACATATGTCCTTGTTGCGCAACTACATTTGTGAGTGTACTTGTTTTTTTTTATTATTCTGTTTTATTTGTTATTAAATACTTCACTATATATATCTTTTGCTTTTATCTCTTTACATGAATACTCATGATTACAATGTGGTAAATATATTCACATGTTTGTGATTGTGGCACCCCCGGTGGTATATGTTATTTAACTATACTTATTTGTTTACCTAGGTGGAACAGGCTGGCAAAACATTGACACGGGTGTGTCAAAATCAGTGAGGCTGACACAAGTGCCCAGTCGGCTGAAAGCAATTTGAAGATGATGCTGGTGCGGCAATACTGCACACATGTTGTATGGATCCCCGTGTTCTAATTCTACTACATGTTACATTTTCAGTCCTCATGCTTCACTCTTGCAGTCCCTGCATGCTACAACCCAGTAGAACATTAAATATGGACCTACCAACATCAAATAGCAAAATGTCTGCTACATTCATAAAGCTAAATGCCAGTACTTCAGATTGCCCATAGTTAGAGCCTCGTTGCATATTGTGCTCAGTGGGTCAGACACAAAGGCTAGTTGTTGTGACAGATCCACCTGTCTTTAAAATACTTTTATTCCCCTTGGTTCATCTGTTTGTTTGGTTAATTGCCTGTCCATACACCCCGTTCGTTTATTGTTCCTAACTACCGAATGAACTGCCGAACGGTTGGCCACCCAGCATGGTCGTGTGCTGCTGGTTAACCTCTTGGCCTCATTAGAACGTTGTGGTTAACTGCAGACACCTCCTAATTATCAACGGTATGCTGGGTGGTCGTCGTTCGTATACCGACCACGAGGCAGTGGCCATCTTGGACGCACAAATGATCAGTGGTGTTTGTTGATGATTTCCTGGAACTGAAAATGGACACTATTTCTCTCGAACACCGCTGAAACCGCTGAGCTCCCTTCTCTGCCTTTCAGCATACGAATGCTGGTCCATTCGGTACTTTTCTGTACGAAATTACTGAACCCAGATAGCCATCCCATGGAGCCCATTCGTATACCGAAAGACAATGTGAAATACTTTGACTCCATGGCGACTGAACTGTGTGTATAGGATCTGAGCGCCATCGGGTAATAATCTGCACTCAGATCTAAGCTATCTGGGGATAAGTTAAATGTGGTTATTCTATTCGTGTAATGTGGAGTTATGGATTTTTATGTATTTTTATTATTATGTACAAAATGAAGTTTAGCCTCTATCCGTGGAGATAATTGGATTGCTTCCCAATTTTCTCCAGGATAGAGAGGAAGGTTGTTCTCAGCTAAAGGGGAGTGTTTCTGTTTGCTACTGTATCCATATTGTCCCAGTCTTCCATCTGGTCCCCTATGGGAGTGTCCACCTCAATAAATCAGATCTCTGCTTAACCCTCAATACGGAGCTTGGGGGTATTGGATTCGTATGGTTTACTCGTTCGGCTGTTTTTTTTGTGAAGGATTTCATATGGTTCCTGTTCGGCTAATTGGAGCTTTTGTTAGCTGCTTCTCTATTCGGAAAGGGAACATCTTCAGCGGTATTAACCCCTCTTATACCTGGGTGTACCGTAACAGTTGTTTTGTTGCATTTCACCCACAAATATTCCATCATGTAGATCTTCATCTTTTCAGGCTTCTATAGTGCTTGAACACCTGGAGGAAAGTGGGATTTTATGTCACATAGAACCTCTAGTATAAACCTACTACCAGCATCTATTTAGCTACTACAAGCCTCTACAAAACCAATTACAGTGACACCAGCTCTTGAAGAACATCATCAGTAAATGCCACAGCACCAACTGAATCTTAATTTTCCCCGTCAGGAAACCTTTGGTAACTCCTAAAAGGATGTTTCAGCCAATAAACATTACATCTCGCGATGCACAGCATTTACAGGGAGCTAAAAAAAAGGCAGTGGAAGGTATTCATGAATTTATATGAGTGACCAGATATACAATTTCATAGACCAAACTTATCCCTTAGTTAAACAAATATAAACTGGCAGTGGTCTTTTTGAATAATGTAATGGCATAATCAGAGAGTTTGGTTATGGGAATTGATACTGTCTGCTCTAAAATTAATTTGTGATAACTACGTCCCAAATACCACCCACTGGGTCCGCCTCCAAATACGGCCCACAGGAATACACACACAGACACAAACACACACACTGATAAAAAAGGACACAGTTACATACTAACAGACACACATACTGAAACAGACATACACGCATACAGGCATACATACTGACACACACATACTGAGACATACACACAGGCATACATAGTGACAGACAGACGCATACTAACATACATACATACATACACAGACATACATACAGACCGACATACATACATAGACATACATAGACACACTTGCATACAGTCAGACAGACAGACATACATACATACATAGACATATATGCATACATACAGACATGCATACAGACATACATATACAGACAGACATACATACACAGACATACATGCATACAGACATACATACAGACACATACATAGACATACAGACATACATACATAGACATACATACATACAGACATACATACATACACACATGCATACAGACAATCAGACATACATACAGACATACATACATACAGACATACATACACAGACATACATACAGTCAGACAGACATAGATAGACATACACACAGACATACATACATACACACAGACATGCATGCATACAGACAGACGTTCATACATAGACATACATTCATGCATACATAGACATACATGCATACATATAGACATGCATACATATATACATACATATACAGATAGACATACATACACAGACATACACAGACAGACATACATACAAAGACATACATGCATGGAGACATACATACAGACATACAGATATACATGCATGCATACAGACATACATACATACACATACAGACAGTAGTGATGTCCCGAACTGTTCGCCGAACGGTTCGCCGCGAACAGGTCCCCACGGACTCCAGTCAGCAGACACATTCCAGCCAATCAGCAGCAGACCCTCCCTCCCAGACCCTCCCAGGGTCACCCCCTGATGGCGGCACTGCTAATGACTGTAATATCCTACCAGGTGCACCACTAATGCATCTGGGTCCTCAAAGAAAAAATGGTGAGCTGGCTGATGAAAGCTTTTTATATATATATATATATATATAGTACTTTCCTTTTTATCTCTCTTCCTGCATAGGATAATTATGATAGGGACAATGCAGTGCAGAATTCCTAACATCTTGCGTCATATTTGCCTAACAACAACTTCAATTGTTGAAATAGAGGTTAATTAATTCTGCTTGCTGAGTTTAATGGAAGTTAGAACTTTGTGTCAGTTGAAAAGCAATCTGGTGCAGTGAGGGCATGTGAGACAGGTACAATTTGGGTTACTTAGTAGAACATTATTATATTGCAACAATCCATGCTTAAATAGGACATGAAAGTACAGATTTAAAGATGCCATAATACTGTAATTATTGTTCATGTGGATCAGAGAAGTTTGAGATAATGCAAATATTTATTCAATAACATATTTAGGCACATCTGTAATCTATGTGATATGAATATTTGTTGGATAATCCAATGTACTGCCAGAGAAAACTGTTGGGAAACAAATCATTTTTAGTGTGATGCTGGTTAACTTGTACATTTACATAGATTTATATATTTAAAGGTTTAGATGCTGTTTGTATCTTTACAAGAGTAAAGTAGTTAGTTGTCATGGTGATATGCATCACTTAACTATCTCTAAATGAAGGACCACACAGAGTTGTGCTTGATGACATACAGATTGTGTGTCCTCCTAGGGACACATTGCATTATCCTCAGATGAACATCACAAATCATCTTGGTATTGACTCAAAGGAAGTTCTGTTTATGACCAGACAAGGTTCCATGGAGGGAGCAACATTCTGTCTGTAATCAAAAGCATCCTGGTTCACTGCAGATGAGCAAGCTAGTGAGAAATTACAGTTTGAGTGCGAAAAAGACACGTCAAAGAGAGCCAGAAGATCATACGGGACCACAGAGAGAAGTCATTGATGCATCTTCCATAGATTAAAGAGATGTCTTCATTCTCAACGTCAAAATTTTTTATTTTTTTGTTTGTTTTAATTTTAAGCCTGTGGAGTAAACGGTGCTATTGGGATAAACATCTAAACAAACTGTTTTGATCAGAATTGGGAACCAATAATTAAAATACAGACAATTATTAATTAAGGTGATAAAATATGGCTTTAGAGCAGAATGCATAATTTCACCAAGACGCTGCATGTATCAGAGAGAATTACATTTCTTGGTCAAAGAGTTGGGATGTCAGGACTGAGAGACTAGCCTGCACTACACTGTGGAAGTGAATGCAAGTTCACAAAGTGTACCTGTCTCTGTGATGATTGCAATCAGCATCCACCATCAGAAAAGTCTTTTAACTTGTTGCTCTTGGGGAGCAGTGACTGCAAACCCCTCTCAAATAGTGTAATTGCTGGAATTTCGAGGCAGATCTACGAGCTATCCTTTAAAGCTCTGAGGTTTTTTTTCAGTTCGATAACTAATTGATTCGTTATAAAGCAGGGGCGGTATACTAATACCATAACCACTGCAATAAACAGAATGGTGTCCTTTTAATTGTCAGAAACAGGTATAACTTTCAAATGTGATAGACAAGCACCGTGTCAAGCATATCGATTCATGATATGTAAAACAGTACGACGGCTTTATTTCATGAAAAGGTTAAATACAAAATATATTGTTAAGAATTAACACTATAATTTGACTAAGAACCAATAAGCATTGCTTTGTTTTCACATACGTAAACACCATAGCTAAAGCTAACTACTATCCAGCTATATTTTTGTAAATATTTCTTTAACTTAAATATAGCTTCCTCTTTTTAACTGTACATTCCTATTATATAGTGTCTTCTCTAATTGTACTGAGGTAGTTTGAACTCCAGAGGGCACTGTGGTAGTCCTTAATGTTATTTTCTATGACAACCTTTATGAGTTAGTGTGTGTGTGTACATGTGTATATATATATATATGCGTGTATGTGTGTGTACCTATGTTTATCTTTGAAATAATTAAAACGCAAGTTGGTTCAGGTGAAATGTTGCAGGTTTAATTCTTCTTTAAATTGGAGGCTTTAGAAAATCCACTATCAGTAGCCACACTGTTTCTTATTGTTTGCAAATGTTAACTTGAAAAATAGCCATTGATCTTGAGGTCCCTCTGCTCACAACATATCAATGCAAGTAATAGTTGTGTTCTAGGTATAATTAAGCACAAGATCACATGAACTAGATGTTAAACACAATACAATGAATGTACTTTGTATTTAAGATGTGTAGCATATTATATATGTTCCATAATAACATTAATATGCAATTTATTGCCCCACTTCCATCTGTGGGTCTTAAGTGTTCTCATTAAAATGTTAGCAGATATTATAGTATACAGTAAAACTTTATGTACTCTAATTATGTACTGGTATAGTTCTATATAGTACCTATAAAGCGATAAACCACTATGCTATATAGACAATGTTACCAGAAACAAAAATTTAGCATTTCATCAAGATAATATCTTTTAAAGTTTATAAAGAAGTTTCAGTGAAATTGCAAAGCAGTCAAAAGATATCATAAGACAAAGCAGAGACTACTTTGTCTTATGGTAAAATCCTCAGCTAGACTAAAGGTGGTGTTAACACCAGCTGTAGGAATAAGGCATTATCTCTCTCATCGCGAGAACATTTCTAAGGAGGCTCCAGTGATCTTGCGGTATTCTCCATAGGCAATAGAGTTGTAATATTGCGCATGCATGTGTACAGTACTGACATGGGCTCCTGGCAGATAAGGTGCCAGAAACTGAAGAAAGAAGATAGTGGTGTCCACGGCCGACAGAATCAGGTAAGTATAATTCATCATTTCTGCACCCAATGAGCCACTGGGTGCATTGGGTGCAGCAGTGGCCCCAGAAGGTAACAGAGCTGCTTTGAAAAAAAAAAAACATATTACTGTAAAATTACTCTTTCCACTTTACACCTTTGATTGACCTTACCGGTAGATAAAAAGTGTCACATTAAAACCCTCTAATAGTCTCTCGTTTATACTAAGGATTGCTGCAAAAAATATTAGGCAAGAGTTGTTACATGACATATTAGAGGCATTTTGGCGTGGTAAGAAACATAGAGGGCAACTGAAAAATAACCTCAGAGTATGATGTAGTTCTTATCTGTATCTTAGTCCCTATTATATTGTTCCTGGTGGAACCATACATACGTCATGTATGGTTCCACTAGGAACTACATAGTAGAGACTAAGGTGATACAAAGGAATACATCGTTGGGAAAAATCCTATTTGTCCCAAATTAAAACAGTTAAGACATTAAATAATTTCTTATCTGGAAAATGTAACCAAACAAATAAAAGCACCAGCAATTAGAAGCACTTACCACCATTCCTTTTACATAACCTGCCTTAAAAATGCTTATTACTAGAAGAATTATCATATAAAGAGTTCCAAGTACTTCTGTAAGGTCTCATTGATAAGCTGTTTTATTGCTGCTCTGATAGAATTACCATAGGATTACTATAATTTTATGTGTACTGAACATTCTTTTAGACTGCACTATGGTTATGCCATCAAATGAATTTTGAATATTCAGAATTTTACATTAAGGGATCCATTGTCATATTTTAAATCCAAGTTAATCTAAAATTTCATGTAAAAAAATAAAAAAAACAATGGCAAGAGTGTGCACTTCAAAAAACAACCCTATATAAGAAATGCAAGTTTCATTAAAGATATGTCTGCACAATAATTGTACCTTCTGTGAATGTAAAAAAAATACCATTAAAGTAGAAGTAATAAAATGAAAGTAAACCCAGTTTTACAGCAAATATAAAGCTACAGAGGGACTTTGTTATAGCATCCCGGATACCAGAACACTGTTTTCATGGAGTGATATATATTTTTGTTCAATGAGCATCACCTGGGGTTTAAAGACAATGCATGTGTAGCGAGATGTTCACATAGCAGGAATTCCCAAAAGAGCTTTCTGAACGGTTGAAGAAAATCAATTTAGAACAGACTGCAATCTATTGTTTAACTGATAAAAAAAACTAGGTTTCCATATTTCGTCAGTATCTCCAGCATAACAAAAAAAACTCTGAACACATTTTCTGTCAAATAATATGAATCTATATATAGCTTCTACAGCTGAAAATCTAATCAGGAATTGAACAGCACGTTAATGTAACACGGTCTGTTAAATACTATAGAACATATCTTGTTTTTAATAAATACCGTTTTCCATTTGCCGTCTTATGGGCTAGAGACAGGTATTTTTAACAAGTTTTATTTGCCTTCAAGCACCTCGGAAAAGCGAAGTGCGTTGCCCTATTTGCCGCTATGGCACTGGTAGGGGTAATTTTACGCAGCTACATGTATGTGAATATTATTTCAGAACTTTCATGTTTTCATATGGACCACAGGATTTACATTTGTATCAATATTTTCCATGTGTATCTTCTTTTGCATTCTAGCAAATCAGAATTGGTATAACCAAACCTGTGCTGTGCTGTTGGATGTTATTTTCTTACGTTCTTCATAATCACTGTGAAATTTGGAATGTCAATATTTTATTAAGGAGCTGCCTGTAATGTACAGACTTATGTCAGGAAGACATTTTCGTCCACATCTTGAGAATGTCTGGCTAGAAGATATACGTTGAAGTCATGCAGCTGATCTAATCTGATATCAGTTCCAGTTTACTATCCTTCTGAGTTTACACATACAATGCCGGCCATGGCCAAATGGTAAAGGAATAGAATAGAAACATATTAGCAGTCCTAAGAGAAGCTCGGTATAACTCAAGATAGATACATGTTAATAGAATAACAAGGTCAGAATACTAAGCCAAAGGTAAAGGAAAACAGAAATATACAAAAAACTAGCCATGCCAAAATAAAACAGAGCCGAATAATGAATAAACTAGTTGAATGAAACTACATCTTGATGGAGGTACCATACCAACACTTTGACTGACATACACACGCCCTCATTGTTACACGCCCTGACATACACTCACTGACAGATACACACTGTTTAATCAATACACACTTTCACTGACAGACACACACTGAAACACCCACTCAATGACAGGCACACACTGTCAGATATACATACACTTTCACTGATTTACATACACTTACAGACACACACATCCTCGCTGATTTGACACACTCTGATAGACACACACACATTCACTCAAAGACACACACACACTCACTCACACATTCACTGATAGACACACACATTGACAGACACTCACATTCACTGACAGACATACACACTCACTGACCGACACACACACAAATCATACTGACACATTCACACACGTTATCATACACTCATAATTTTTTTCTCATTTTATTCCACCCAGTCTCCATACCTTTGGAAGAACTAAAGTGGATTCTTTCTCTGGGGTCCAGTGTGAATCCTTTCACTGCTGTTTGGCAGTGTGTGAAAAATAGAGAAGGCAAGGAAGCTGAAATCTTCTTGCTCTGCGCCCTTGTTCACCATTCAGCGATGCCGGGGTGGGAGTGACATCATATTTCAGCTCCCGGCATCACAGCATGGCACACAAAGGAAGAAGAGCAGAGCAGACAGTGCTCCCTCACCACCCACTTACAGTATGCATGGCCACACACCTTGGGGCTAATAAGTCATCTGCCAAGGCGTTTGTGGGGAGGCTTTATTTTGCCACCCCCTGGAAAGTGCCATCCAAGGCACATACCATGTTAGCCTCGGGGTACAGCACTGGCAACTGGACAGAGGGCAGTTAAGACTAGTACACAGTGGTTGAAGCCAAGACAGACAGACAATGTAGCCGATGTCTACCTCCACAGCAGCATTTAGAATAACAGAGAGTAGCCAGATCGTATCCCCTACAGTGAGATATCACTACAAGGGTTTAGTATGTTCGGTAATAGTTCCACATGTCACATTTTGGCCCATGAGGAACAAGGTAGAGTCAGCACCCAAGCACACACAAACCTTTCTGGTGAGTCCCACCTTCATTATTATTGTTTATAGAGTTATGTAACAGAACCAAGGATTTCAAACCCAATACTCAAAGCACTAACAGTTCACGTACTGTCACTATCTCCTTAGGAACCGCATGGAGAAAACCTAAATCTTAACCTGCTGAGGTACCTTGATCACTGTGATGGTAACCATTGCCACAGAACATTGTGATATATAAAGTGTGACGAGACCAATCTCGCCACTGTGCATTGGAGGAGCCTGGTTGCCCGCCTGCTGCCTTTAGACTATGGCCCCATTTTGAAATGCTTGATTTCCCCCTGCAAAGACACAAAAGCCGGGTCATTCGGTGCTTGCCCTGTTTGAGCGGTGATACCCCAGATAGCTATGTCATGGAGTCCATTCGTATAATGAAAGACTATGGGAAAGACTTTGGCTCCATGGCAATTGAACTGTATGTGTGTGATCTGAGCGCCATTCAGTAATAATGTGCGCTCAGATCTGAGCTATCTGGGGATATGTTGAATGTACCTGTTTTATGCAATGGCTGCACAGTTATATATTTTTATGTATTTTATTGTCTTTTGCTGCCATGTGTTCAATGGAGTTTTGCCTCTGTCCTTGGAGATAATTGGATTACTTCCCAATTATCTCCAGGATAGAAGACTCTGTGGAACTGGTTTTGGGCAGAAAAGCCATGCTTCATTTGGTCACAAAGGACTACGATCTATCTTTTGAACCACTGGACCAATTTGTATGATTTTGACGTATGTTTGTATTTGCAGTATGCTGATTCTGAAAATGAAATGTTGTGAATGTGATGCATACTTTTAAAATTATGAATAATGTGGAAAAACTGTATTTCTCTGCCTGTGATAATTACATTACCCATTGTGTAAGGTAATTGTATCACAGGCAGAGGGGAGGATTTTGTGTGGGAGTGTCTGAGTGTATTGTACGTGTTTATTGGTTGTTTTCCAAAACCCTGTGGGTGGTACTAATGTGTAAGAATGTGTATATATGAACAATAAACCCACAGCTCTGTCTGTTCCTGCTTGACCCTCAAAACAGAGCCTTGTCTCGTTCTTGGGAGGTATTTATTGTATGCTGTTCCAGTTGAACTGCTAGGAGTGTAAACCTGTTTGTATGGTTTTTCCTATTCAGCTGTTTACAGCATTCGTATGTTTGAGAGCATTCGTATGCTTCTCCGGTTCAGTGAATTGGTGTCTACAGTAGCTGCCTGTATATCTGGAAGGGAATATCTCCTAAACAGCTTTTAACCCCTTTTATGCCTGGGGGTGCCGTAACATAAAGCATAAAGATTATTTGAACATTATCAAAATGTATATTTTTTTTTTATGGCCATGCAGTTCCACAAATAGAATTTTTAGATCCACCTAGACACACTTTATGATCTATATGTCCTATCCCCAGGGATTTGAAGAAGAAATAAACTGAGCTATGATGATTCAAATGAAACCGAAACAGTGAAAAGTTATGCAAAATGTAAAATAAATGCTTAACCAACCAATGGACTATATTTCATCATCTCCCCTTTACACAATTTATCTTGTTAATTTATAGTGTATAAGTAGACCACCTAGATTTTATTTTCCGATTGAGTAACTGGCAGATGACACATTTTACTGGACTGCTATGTTCCTAAGACATCACTGGAATATAGATTATAGGACCATGGAGAAAGAGGAACCACAAAATAATGTGATCTAGAGTGATCACTCCTGAATGTGGGGCCCCTAGGAATTGAACATGCTTCTCCGTTTGTATTTCGACTTACTATCGCAGGATGAAGTTCTATAATTATACAGCTAATAATGGGCTTCAGTCCTCCTTAAGATCAAAGACTATGAATAGTAGGGATAGTAGATTAACAGTTTGCTGATCACAGATTGCCTGCCCTAAGAATAATAATTCTAGAACAGGGAAAATTACATACATGGGATTAGGTGGGCGATCAATTTTTAATTTAAAAAATTCTATCAGTGACCCATTCTTCAATTGTAATATATCATATAACAAAATAAATGCTTAAAAATGTCCTCATTAGTCTCTTACTAGTGTTGTGGGGGTCTCCCCGCATTGAAGAGGTCAGTGCTGTTATTAAAAAAATGTAGGCATTTGCCTGAAGTCTGATAAATATAATCTACGTCACTCAACCATTGAGGAACCACTGAAATGTCTTTGAAATTGACCCACTCTAACCAACGCAGGGGTTAAGAACCATTGTTGGAGAAGAACACTGAATGCTTCTTTGCAGAATGCTGGAGGACTCGGCTAAGCAGAGCTATATAAAATAGCCTGTTTGGTTTGGGAAAATAAATAGTTTCTCTGCACGTTGTGAAGCCTTGTATTAAACCAAATATAAAAATGATTTATAGACCCTTTTGCACAAAGGACTTCTAGGGGATATATCTGCAGGTGTCACTGTGTTTTATTTCAAAATCAAACATTGGAAGAAGCATTACAGCAGCCAGGATATTGCTTTGTACTTCTGTCCCTTACTGATAAGGCCGGAATAGCAAATAGATGAGTTAATGAACAGTTCCAGGTAACAGACCACATAACTTACACAACCCATAAACAGAATAGCAGCACAGTTTGTAATTGTAGCACAAATAAGAGCACGCTACGGATTATATTGTCTACCTGAAAGTCAACCTTTCAAGTGGCTGAAAGGAACACTTAGCAGTTAATATAATACAAGGTAGTTTTGTTGTAACCTATGTTTTAAATGAATGTCTTACAATTTCCATATATTTCTGTTTTTATACCAAGGTTAAACAACCCGGCGTAGAGGAGTCGTCATCTCTCTACCTGATAAATAGGCTTCTGACATTTTTAAACAGCTTGGTCGATCTTATTAAAACACTAAAGAATGTAACAATGTATAATTTACCAGTTTCATAATATTCTAGCAGACTGCAATATAAGTAATCGCAAAGTAAGGTATGTCTATTACGTAACCTCGGGAATTGTTAAATCAAAAGGCATGAGGTCAGGGCCACATTTACATATGATCATCACTTGTAAATCAAAAAAAGTGTTCCTTAAATTCTTACATTTTTACTATTGTGTTTACTTTTTATTTTGGTTACACTAGGCTGGGTTTAAAGGAACACTCTCATGTTAGAAATACAAACATGCTATCCTGAAACTATAGTTCTAAAACCGGTGTTTAAGTGTCTTGCCCACCCTAAAAAAAATAGTTTTTTTGCTGCACTGGTCTTGTTACGGCTGACTCCACCTCCTTGATTGAGATCATCAAACTTGATGATTTCAGCCAATCCAATACTTTCCCATAGGAAAGCATTGGGAGGCTATTGTAGATGCGCAGCAAAACGCTGCTCTGCGTCAATCAGCTTTTTCTCATAGAGATGCATTTAATCAACGCATCTCTACATGGAGCATTCAGTGTCTCTATGCAGAGACACTGAACGTCAGTGCTACATATTTTGCAGTACTGACACAGGAAGCACCCCTAGTGGCTGTCAGAGTGACTGCCACTGGAGGTGTCCCTAGGGAGCAATGTAAAAGGCAGTGTTTGCATTAAAAAAAGCCTGCATAGACACGAGAATGACCACACTGGTTGTTTTAGTGACTATTGTGCCCTTTTAATGTTTTCACTAAAGACAAGGATTTTGAACTGCGTACTTTCAGAAATGAATCTGTAGAATGTTAGTTTTCTTGGGAATGTTTTTGGTTTTTTTTTACTTTTTCATTCACTCTCCCCTTCCTGTTGCCAGTTGGGATTGAGCGAGTCTATTCTGTAGGAAGCCCCAGCAAGAACAGAGGGTTTAATTCATTGAAATTGTAGAAAATTGAAAACCTAATTAAAGAATTAAATTTAGAATAACCAAGTTGTGTCTACGGCTGAATTGGAGTTCCAAATCATTCATTTTAGGCAAATATTCTTTAATAAGTCAATGCTTTCCTTGGTGTCTGCAATTTGTGAAAATTCATTCTTGAGTTTGCTTGGTAGGTTATTGATTATCTTTTGTTTGAAAAATTTAATTTTAAAGAGACTGGTTTTAAAGAGACAAGGTAAATAAATATGTAGAGCAATTAGGGAACAAGGAATTTAAAGGCACATAAAGGGAAACAAAGACATTGTAGCCACCTCGTAATATAAGCAAAGTCTGGAGCAAATGGACTATAGAGAAAAAACGAGAGATCGCATTCGGCAACCAGATAAGTGGCCATTAAACAATCTCCGCTTGTGTATTGCGAGCCCAGTATCTGGGAAGGGGTGAAAGATCTGACAAAAAGAGGGGAGAAGTGGATCAATCAGCAGATGGAGAGACAGGAAAGGCAAGAGAGAGAAAAGGAAAATAAATGGGGGGGGACTCCGTCACTGTGTGGGGATTAATCCTAGGTTTTTCTGGCTTTGATACAAATCCAACCAGAGGAGCCACCTACAGTTTGTTCCTCCTAATAAATATGTAACACGGATGAGTTGTTAGGAAAAATAATAATATTTTTTGTAAAGATATCTGACCCTAGAGCAATACTAGAAATTTCTTAGCATTATTTTGTTTACATGCTACCTGTTCAAAGATGTCTCTGCCCAGTGATAATACATGCCTTACATAATTTATCCTACATGATGTATATAGAGGTTTTTTGTCGTTTTTTTTTTTTTACTTTCAGCAAAGCGTGTTTTTCATCTTCTTTCTTTACTGCAAGGATGCGCTGGTCTCAAATAGCTGCTTGTATTGTAAGAGTGGCCTTTCCAACACTGTCTCTTACGAGAACCCGTGATGGCCCAGCTATGATTTAATGGGCACTGATGAGCAGTTTATGACTGGCACCGTGGCACAGGGTGAGACAGATGGGTCTGAGATACGTTAGGGTCGTGTGGCGGCAGAGCTCACTTCTCATCCTGATAGAAAGTAAAACCAATCATTTTAATTTTTAATACATCCCATTCATATTGTGACACTAGAAGAAGCATAGCTGGCAGAATGACGAATTGCTTTACTTAAACTAGAAGAATTTGATTAAAATGCATCAGCAGAGACACGGTCGGAGTGGAATCCTGGAGTGGATTGTAACAAGTTAACAAAGAGGAAGTTCTTTGTTAACGCATATCCAGCCTTAGCCCACACAACAGAAAGAGAGACGGCTATATTTCTGGAATGTTTGTGTATAAGGCAAAGAGACAGAGACCTCCGTAGGTTTATACAAGCCAAGAATGTTTCCTCATTTTGTACGTTTTCAACTGGGAATTAAAATTGATTTTTTTAAATGAATTTGTTTTACACATTATACCAAGCGCAATGAATATGTCATTATGTTATTTGGTTATTTATTTATTTTTCTTTTATTGTGTCACAAATGAAAATCAAAAAGCAAACAGGATTATTCTTTAAAGTGAGAATGCAAAGTTGAATTTTAAATTAAAGATCAAAATACCTCAACCAGAAAAACTCTCTAAGTCATATATTCTTTCAGTACAGCCACTGTGAATTCAAAGGGAATTTCAATTTTAAAGCCAAACATGTAAATAAACACCATTATCTATGACTAGAACTTCGACTCTTTTAGTGTCAAATTATTATTAGTCTTGGCAAGCAACTATGACTGGTATTTCTCCAGAACCAGATGTCTATGGTACGATTTGTTTAGCTATGTTCTCTAACAAACTCTGGATTATTCCATAAACATGTCTGTTTATTTTGAATCATGTGATGCATGTATAACCTTTAATTAAAATGTCTGTCTACCTCTATTTATTTATCTATCTATCTATCTATCTATCTATCTATCTGTCTGTCTGTCTATCTATCTATCTGTCTGTCTGTCTGTCTGTCTATCAATCTGTCTGTCTGTCTGTCTACCTCTATGTATCTGTCTTTCTTTCTGTCTGTCACTCTGTCTGTCTGTCTCTCTTTCTTGTTTCATATCAGTATGACTAGATAGCATTTTTTTTAAAGGCAAACATTGATATATTTGTTGCTCCTTGTTTATAGACAATAAACATCTCAAAAGCAGTTAGAGAATAATTAAATAAAAGATCAGGAACAATATTTATAATAAATAAAATATTTAAATAAGTAGTATTTTCTGCATTTACAATAACAACACTCTCCGCGTGATTCATTTTCTCACATGTGCTATAATGTCCAAATATTTATCCAGCCACACGTGGCCCCTAAATCATCACTTTCCTCGTTATTTTATTTGGAACAGTTTAAACCATAAGGCAGCTCTAGGCAGGCCACCTAGGTCTAATGGGTTCAACAAGGGCACCAAAATCATCAATTTGTTTGGTTTCCCTTTGTGAAGAATGAAGGGGGGCAAACTAGGGCCTTGTGGGTTCTTAATCCTTCTCTTATTTTATTGCCTTGTAGGTAGTCACTTTTCCCTCATATATATTGTTGTATGCTACCCTGTGTAATAAGCTCCATAAATTTTTTTTCCATATGTATCATATTGATCCAAATGAAATTTCCCCAATAGACACACTTATCAACTTATCACATAATTGATGCAATAAGAAAATTCTATTAAACACCCTTATGAGATCACTGTGTTATGACTGCACCAACCCCAGAGTGATGGCTGTTTGTAACTGCTGTGTATCTGGGCATGTCAAAATCTTGGGTCGCCTTTGAAAAACGCCCAGTCTGAGAAAAGACGTCAACGTACAAATAAACAACTTGGTAGAACCGAGGGAGCCTATGAAGCCTGCACCAATCATGATTTACGAGGAGTGCCAGTTTCCTTGTTGTATGCTGATTTGTTATGCCACACATTCGTCTTGTATTTGGAAATCTGAACTGTGGTTACAATTATCTCCACAAATTTCCAGTTTAGTAAATAACCTTGTAAATACTTTTTACAAAACGGTAGTCAGAGCATCATCAATGTGAAAGATTTGCCACTAGCTTTAGAGCATAACAATTCTTTACTATATTTTTTAAGTACATTTGTTTAATATTCTGGCAGAATTGATGGACTAATTTTGTTATGGCTATCATTCACAAAATCATTCAAAAAGTAGCTCACTGAAAAATATCTCAATTTCTATTACATAGATCCTTAGGCGTGAAATAAGGATACAATTAAAGACTGTATCGTGGTAATTAGGCTTGCCTGATAATGGAACCCCAGTGTTCTCCAAGACTGATACAAAGGGTGAGGCTTTGACCCGGAATCGAATCCTTGAAAAGAAAATACAGTTCTCTTGTGAAGATAATGAAGAAGCAAAATGAAACATGAGTGTTAATTACTTTAGCTGTATGCAGCATTCTACCAAATGCAATCACACAGAGGCCACCACAATGCAGTAGAGGCCAGACAGAAGAGAAAGACTTGGAAGAAAAATGTTATTAGCAACGTTAAAATAGCATCACGCCTGGAATTACAGACACAGAGCAAGGACAACAAGTGTTAAATGTGACATATTACAGAATGCATATTAACCAGAAATGCAATGAAAGCATAGAATTGGGAAAGTTTACAATGGTTTTAAAAACAAATTATAATAAAATTAAAAAAAAAAAGAAAGTTATGCAAAAAGATTGATCTGGTCCTGTTACAAAGAGAGGTCACTAATGAGAAAAGACACATATGCAGATTAATATTTAAAGGTGCACATGTCCAAGTTTACTGTCTGTGACCTTAAGGGATACCTTAAGCAACCTAATGTTTTATTCTCCCATTCCAGTATCATTCCAGTGGTGTTACCGCTGTCAACACCCATGTCCATGTTCCGCCAAGCCATTGCCTAGTGTATGTTAGTGAAAGACTTGCACTAGACCCTCTCTGCATTTTGTCCTGTTGCTTCACCTTGCTCTCCATTGACCTGTACCATTATATGATTCTGCACAATGTTTTTTCAAATTCTGACCCTACTATCATCTACATATCTGTATAAATGGTTATAAATCTAGGTTGGATTTTTCTGAACCTATCTGGTTAGTCTTTCCAACATACATTACCATAAACCATTTTAATTGAATGAATATTGGCTAGATGTGATACATAATAAATGCTTGATTTTGTCTTACATGTTCTTGAGTAAAGTTTGAATGTCCAAGTCAGGCATAATGAGAGAGATACAAAGACTTTAAATGATACCATAAGACCCCATTAGCAGGGTGAAGCAGAAGTCAATGATTACACCGTTGAAACATTATTTTTAACCCTTTTTTATCTTAAGAAAAAAACCTTATCTTCCCACAGCTTGGTTATGGTACTTTTAACAACTTTATGAACACTTTAATTGTCTGTTTATATTTCATGTCATTTACATCTTGTCTCTTGAAAGCTCACCCATCGCTTGAAGCTTTGATATTACTGAATTGTTAATGCCAAAATGGTTAGCCAGGAACAGGAAAACGTATTCATACTCAGCACACTTTTTTTCTGGTTATCATTTGTAGCCACGTATAGTTTCCCTCCCTTGAACAGATTTTTTTAATTTTGGGAGTTTTAGAACACAGATACACCTAGACATAGAGGTTTAGAACCTAGACCAGTCACATGACAAATGGGCCCATTTTATATAATTGTTCTTTTTCCTGTTGTGTCCTATCTGTTGTAAGTGGGTGGAGCTAACTCATCCATGTACGAGAAATTTTCACATGTGCAATCTGTATCCAATTAAACAAACGTATAATATGTATTAATAGGTGAGGTCGTTGTAGAACATAAAGTGAATAAAATATGGTGGTACGAGTTGTGTGCTGCTTGACAGGGACGGGCTTTTATAGGTAGACGTACACAGATTTGATATTCTCTCTTACATAAATTAAACTGAAAATCTGGGAAGGTGAGCGAAGACATTACAAAAGAACAGAAACGCCCTAGGAAAATTTGGGAAGCAAGGAAGTGTGGTTGAAAACAGGTGACAAACAATAGGTAACAGAGCGCCTGACAATGCACATATTTGCAAATTAGAGAGGAGCAGTATGGTGTGCATTTGTTGAAAGTCAAGCAGATACATATCAGTATTTTACATTTATTCCTAAATAATATGCGAGAAGTGTCGGATAAAGTAGATAAGCTTGGCAACATCATTCATTATTGTATACAGTGGGGTAATACATGCGCAAGGCAGACCTTTGATAAGTGGATTATCTTAAAGAAGGAAAACGAATGAGAAATGGCCAAACTCTTATTGTACGTCTCTAGTGAGTACTGCAACATACCGTAGATGTCATGGAGATGTAATGGATTAAAAAAACAAATATGAAATTTCTTCTTGAGTTTAGATAACTGGTATTGATAAGCATGGATATATCACATTCTAAATGCAAGGATCTAAACCAATGACATCACTTAATTTTCTTCCGAGAAAGAAACTGTAATTATTTATCACTTATGAGATAAATCTGTGTAGAGTCTATTGTTTTCAGAGCATTAAAAAAAAAAAACGGTACACTAAGTTGCCATAAAATAACATTTTGATGCGTTATTAAACATACGTAAGACACAGAAAATTAAATAGTTTTAAAGAAAAAATAGAAAAGATACCGTATATTGCTAATCTGTTTATGGGTGTTTAAGAATTCCAATGTAGCAGGGTTCAGGGGTGCATTTACTTGTTCTGAGAGTTCGAGGACATTATGTTAATGAACCAACTAAGAGAGATCCACATCTGTTATATCACTTAAGGGTACTTGTATTAATACTTGTGGTCTAAAAATAGAAAGTAATTCAATTTCTCTTCACCTCTTCACTGCCACGGGGCCAATACATTAATGCTTTCAACAAAGAGCAAAATAGAAACACATTTTAGAGAGAGAGAAGGCACAGGGGGAATGTGCCATGCTGTGAAGTTGGAAAGAATATAAGATAATGAAGTTGCATTCTTAATATACTGGACATGGGATATATGAGGAGGCCAGGTTATATACCCAGTGCCAGTGGAACTGTAATACATATGAATGAGCATTTCCTCTGTTTTTCTCAATTTACATTCACATAACCAGACTTTGCTGCAGTGGAAAACCATGTCAAACCTTTAGATTAGAAAAATAAAAGAAGGTGCAGACAGAATTTCTATTGGTTTTGGTGTTTGTGCTAAGCCCAATTTTATATGAACATCAGATTGTGCATTTGGTTTGAAAAGAATTGCAGTTTATCTGAATTTTTAGCCAATGCATTGGTCATCCGTAACTCTGAAGCGCCATATAGAGGTTTGTTAGCTTCGCGATACAGTGTTCCGTCCGTCGCATTATATTTATGGTTATTTGGACAGCCACTAAATAAAATAATGAAGTAAAGAAATACAAATAAAAAAATAATAAAGAAATTAACTAAGGATCAGCTGAATCAAACATTTAAAATACGCAACAGAAAGCTGAAAGATAACTACATTTCTATAAAATCACAAATGTTGACCAAATACGGACCAAATTGAAGTTGTAAACTAATATTCTCTATGGTCAGAATTCAGCAAAGTCTCATTTTTCATGACCTTCATCCAATGGTTCATCAAGATAGGTTTTCCCAAATCATGCATGGACGATATATAGACAAGCTAAAATGCGGCGTCCATGAAATTTGGACGACTGAATTAATGAATTAATTTTTTATGCTGAATTAATGCTAGTTAGTGTCAATAAATTCTGTGCAGTACTATACAATAGGTGAACATAATGACAACTAAGTAGTTATGCAACAAGACAAGCTTTACCAGAAGAGAAGGTGTAGTTGGAAACTGAGATATTTGACAATACGTAATGCAGTTGCCAGAAAGGAACAGAAGGAATGATAACAGTTGACAGTTGATATATCTTCTTGTATTATTTTTGAAGGAATAGAGAGTGAAAAGAGAATCTAATGTAGTGGGGATGGGAGTTACATAGAAATGAAGTTGAGTGTGTGTAGTGTGTGGAGGGGCTAAGAACTGTATGTGGAGGGGAGGCTGAGAGTGCATGTGTGTGCTGGTTGAGTGTGGTGTTTCTGCTGGCAGAATTTCCAATGGTCTATGTGTTGCGGTATCTGAGTGTGAATTAATGTTGTGTATGTAGTGGCTGAGTGTGTGTAGGTAATTTTCTATTTGCACTGCTCCTCCATACCTTCGTGCAGGAGGGGGCTCAACCCTTGGTGGTAAAGTGGATGCCATTCTTTGAAGGATCTATGGTGGTCCAATAGAGGCACGTTGGGAGTCATTGTGTTTTGCACCAATACCGTGTGCAGATCAGTTTAAGAGCTCTCTCGTGGTTCAGTGCTCAATAAATCAGAGTGCTGGCTATGGTGCTCTGATACATTGAGATGCACCGGGGGACCACGAGGGAGCTCTTAAAGTGATCTGTACCCAACAGAGGTGCAGATCACTGAAGTTCTCTTGAGCTTCCCTAAAAGAGGGCTCCATCATAGCAAGAGCCAGAGCTCTGAGAACGGCTCTGAGAATGAGCAGGTGACAGGCACAGGACTTTTACAGAGTGGAAGAGCCTGAATTTGATATAGTTATTTATTAGTGAGGAAAAAGTTGATAATGGCTGTTATGCAGTGATTTATAAAAGTAGCACTGGGATTTTAAACCGTACCCTAAATCTTAGAAAAAGCCATTATAAAGACTGACTGTAGGGGATTTGAGCTGTGAGAAGTCAGGAAGATAAGCTTAACCACAGCATTCATTGTAGTTTATAATGGGATGAGCTGGGATTACGTAATACCCATGAAAAGCAGGTTGCAGTAGTTGAGTCAGGAGATAAATCTGTCATGGATGAACATTTAGTAAAAAGTTGGTGTAGATGTCAAAGTTGCCAACCATTTTTAAAATAAATCAAAGCAAGATGTTTGGTGACTGACTGGATGTAAGGATTGAATAAGAGGTTGGAATTAAAGAGTACACCAAGACTACATAATCCTCTCTATGCACAGCAGGTCTATTCCAAAAAGTTGCCCACAGGACTACCAAGCAAGTAACACATATACATTACATATTATAACTCACACTAAGTGTACCTTAACAGACAAATGAGAAAAATGCCCAACATATCATCTATTTTTCACAATTGTATAAAGAAGTAAATAAATTGTTAATTGTTCAATTAATAAACCTCCATCATGCCTAAGGCAACCATACAGCAAAATTGATCATAGGAACCGCACTCACTCCAAGCAGCCACCGGTGCTCCGGAACAGGACTAGCAATCCCAACACGTTAAGGCGGCAAGAAAGATTCCCAGGCACTCAAAGTGTGAAGGCTGCAGGCAGATTTATTGAAACAAAAAAGACAGCAATGTTTCGACCTACTGAGAGGTCTTTTTCAAGCTAACACCACAAAGTAAACATACGTGTATATATAGCAGACAATGCCAAGAAAAAGGTCAAACAATAATTCACTTAAGTGAAAGTCATTAAAAGGATCAATAATTAGTACAAAATACACAGATCATATAAAATATAAATATATAAATACTATATACATAATCATACAATATATATATATAAAATCTCATCAATAACTTACCTCTATGTGCCAAAGAAGGGAGAGACATAGCATAATAAAAAATTGAACATAAATTAAATAATGTGCAGAAAACAGGTAAAAACCCCTGTCCGGGCGTTTAAAACTCATTTCCAGGTATTTGCAATGCAGGAAAGGCTACTGGAACGCAAAACGAGAACGCCCATCATACGGAGCGGCGTAAGTGCCAAAACAATAACAGTTCGTGTGATTAAACACACGAACGGCACCTCTGAACGTGCGCACAGGTGCATGAACAAGCTAAGGGATTATAGGTAAAACTAGACATAGCCACTGTGTCCATAGTGAGCCCTATTCGGCAAATTGCTGATGGTTGCCTTAAGGCAACCATACAACATGGTCCTATATATGTAAAGAGAAAAGGAGAAAAATGCATTTGATGATTTATACATTTTAAAGAAATTAGAAGAAAAATTTGAGTAACCTTTTAAAATGTCTTTCATTTGCTACAAATCATTTTATAACAAAGAGACAATATGATCAGGTAAAATAGTAATACAAATTCTTGGGTTTTAAATCCTAGAGATGCACTGCTCTATACAGTAACTGAGCACAGAAAGTGGATGAATATGCTTAAAGAGAGACGTGATTTTTCAGCTGCTCTCATTTGGAATTTCTAAAATATATACTCATACATGATTTAGATAACTGTACCAAGCTGAAATCTTTGTTCATGCTTCGTGGCCAGAGGCAATATAATTTTTTTTTTTTAATCCAATACATTTCTTTTTTCTTCAATGCCTGTGTCCTATAACCTTCTATTGTGCCTGGGTTCACATTCAATTTAAAATCTCAGCTGTGAAACGTTAGGACCTGTTTCAGAAAAAAAAATATGCTGGTAAAGAGAGATTACCTTTCTTTGCTTCTGTGATGATGATGTCCAAAATGAAAAGTGCCTCCTTACGCAACACAAAACAAGAAGTCATGCAGTCACAGAGGTGAGTTTCATTTGTATTACTCCTCCATGTAGAAACATTTTAGAGGTTTATAAGAGTCTCTTTTGACTGAATTCCGCAGAAAGTACCACAGGCATGGGAACATGTTCTAAGGATTTGCCAGAAACCTGGTTTTGTTCTCTGGTTCTTGACTTTGACAATAAGTGCACCTATGAACTAGTCTCCAAAGCTTGGTAATATCAAACCATAAGAACTGAGTTCCCTTAGTAAACTCACAGAGGAAACTGAGTTCCTAGACTCCTTACTGTGAAAAGAAGGTAAGACGTTTTACTGTAGAAGAACATTTAAGACAGGGCACTGACTATTTTGAAATAGCAGAGAGGCAAATTAAAAAGTGCTCTTCCTTCCTTTTCAGCTGTGACCATTCTATATTTTGAACACATTGCCTGGCAATGGTGAGAAAAGTTTAAATTCAGTTGTATATTTACGCATTTAACAAACTTGAATGTGGGGAAGACAATTAAGGGTGGTATGAAATATGTTATTTAATGTATAGGAATCAGTGTCAACTAACACACTTCTTAGTTTGGAA
The DNA here is from genome assembly GCA_933207985.1 of Pelobates cultripes. Classification (NCBI taxonomy): domain Eukaryota; kingdom Metazoa; phylum Chordata; class Amphibia; order Anura; family Pelobatidae; genus Pelobates; species Pelobates cultripes. The sequence continues at coordinate 68,514,997 of OW240924.1, forward strand.
CATGACCCCTGGGTGGGTTACCTTAGGACTAGTCATTTTCTTCAAACTGAATGAATCATGTTGTTATTCTTCTTTTTTTGTTGGTAAATAATTAGCTGTGATTAATTTACGTTTATCACTTTTTTTGGCCAGCAGCAGGGAGACATACAACCATAGAAAAAGTACTCTCTATAGAAGATTTCTATAGCATCCTGCAGTATGGAGACTTGATCAGGTGAGAAATCCAGAGACATAGTCAGGCAATCCAAAATGTCAGGGCAGACATCTCAGCCTCAGAGTCAGCAGGAATTAAAAAATGAGAAACTGGGAGGGTTTAGTTAGATACCCTCTCTGATAAACATGAGTTGTAGAGATTCTGGTTAACCAGAGCACATGTCATTATATGGATTGTTAAAGCATCGACTAGAACCCAGAGAGGCCTCAAACAGATATATATCTGGCATGATTCCATAAATCTCCTGGCATATAGTAACATTCAGAGGACAGAGGGCATAGGAAGTGCCATTCATAAATCCACTTCTAGCAAGCATCTCAGCCAGTTCCCCAATGGTGTATATGCAAACACTTCATCTATCTGCCCAGAACTCCAAGAGAACAGTGAGATGTTAAAATGGATTAATTTTCCATGGAGTAAATCACAAATGTCTTTAGAGCAACAAACTGCCCACACCTTGGTGAAATTAGAGATTGGACAATTAGTGGAATGGCCCCTGGATCACTTGTAGACTAGCCCTATTTGAAGGAAGGAGAGGAAGAGGTGGGTAGGGTGATATTTTCTTTCAGTATATTGATTGTTTTAAAATTGTTTTAATTCTGTGATCCCTGAGGGAGCTCACAACGAAACGCGTAGGACTTTAGACCATTCATATACTTTATTTTGATTTATTGTTTATGTTGTTTTATTATTTCTGTAATAAATCAATATATACTACCTACCTGGATCCTGGTTCCTGTTCGGGGCAATAGGAGATCTGTTATTTTTATACATTTTAAGTATACACTGTATCTTGTTTATTTTAGTTTATTCACTTTGTTCTATATGAGATCACCTATAGGGAAGCGATTTTGGAAAGCTGTAAACCAAAGTTAAGTTTGCCATTTATTATATTACCTCTTTTTGGCACTATTTTGGTGGATATAGGGGTATCTTTGTACAACTAGTTTTGCTCACACATTGCATTAAAACCTCCAAGTATTAGTGAACAAAGATACAGAAAAAAAGGCACTGAAACTCACTCAATGTGCTGGTATGGTGTAATTCTAAATAAAGGACCACGAACTAGGTAGCTACATTGTCAGAGTGGTGGCATGATAGCTATATACTTTGGACTTATTAACGTGGTGGATATTTGAAAACAATCGTAAGACAAATGGACTACAATGCTATACCTTAATGCTACATATTTCAATTAAGATAGGGTTATATTATATTTATGACACATTCGATAACAGATATCTCTTATTTTTTTAGGGGATTTAGGCTACCCTTTAAGGAAATGGTTCATCATTTTTATACTACAGCCGAGTGGTCCTGGTGAGTATATGTTTAATTACAAATGAGAACTAGAGGTGTCCATGAAAGACTGTTAAACATATTAAAAATATGCTTTAGATACTTGGGTTATTATAGGTGTTGTAATCCTTATTTGAAACAATAATCAGATTAATATAGTTTGAAATGATAGTCTGGGGTTGCTGTTTCTGTTTTGCAAAGAGAACCGATATGCATTTTGGATCTGTCCTGCCGTTGGGTGGGATCAGTCTGACATGCAGATGGCCTGGTTCTTTTTGTAATGGCACCAGCTGAGCTAAAATCAGCACCGAAGGGCAGGCTATTGGAGCTATTGTCCGTTCTCAGTATTCTTATGCACCCTGTTTATTGCCCAGATTTATATATACGTCATCTTTTATAGTCCAGACTCAACAGCCTATTGAAAAGAACTGCGTTACCACCCTAGCCCAGTTAAGGAGAAGAGGAATCCAAAGATGAGAAGCAACAATCTAAAAATGTGCAATTATATTCTCAGTATCTTGGATAATTAAGCCAGACAAATGTCATTCTGGAATTGTTCAATGGTATATTATACTGTTATATATTATATTATCTAAATACATATTACCGTAAAACTGAAAACATCTTCATATGTATCACTTATTGGTGCTTTTTCATGAAGTTAATATGTTTAATTTTCTTACACTGAATGAGGTTGTATAACCCAATTTGAGTGAACATGCACCTTGGTCTCCATGCTCTAAGAAAGATGATTAAAAAGCTATATTAAGTTATTGAAATTGATTTCCTACATTACATACGTCATTATGAACAATATTTCAGTTGATTATTCCATCCATATCAAATATCCACAGTTATTTATTTTCACATAATAAACAAAGTTAATTATGTTCATATTAATGAGCTATTTATTTAACAAGTGTGACATGTCATGATTCCCTTTTATTCCAGAAGTTTGGTCCTTAAGGGGTTAAGGACACATGACGGAAATATTCCGTCATGATTCCCTTTTGTTCCAGAAGTTGGTGTGTCCTTAAGGGATTAAACAATTAGCTGAAGTAATCAAAGCTCGTTTGAACAATGTTAAATAGCCATGAGCGATTAAAACATGAATGAACAATAAACTAGTTCCAACTATTGCTAACTAAAGTATTAAAAGTAATGATTAAATAAATAATTAAAAACTATTAAACAAAATAAACATTAGCAAATCGCCATCAACACAAACCACAATCCAATCCTTTTCCCATTTTTAAGACCCTTTAGATCAAATTTGTATTTAGTGTTAATCATTTGCCACAGGAAACCTTGGTATGGTTGACAAGGAACCTGGGTCCTAGCAAGATCCCAGACATTCATAAACGATAGATCAGTCCATGTCTACTTTGTGGGGTAAAATAAAAGGACAGTCCTAAGTTTCAGGGTAAGACAATAAAGATTTTTATGCAGCATATCCAAAGGTATCTCAAGTTTAACAAACTAAAAGTAACTCAGTCTTTTATTAGCCTCCAATATTGTATATCATTATGATAGAAACATGTAAATACATAAAGGGAATCAACACAGTAATGGAGGAGATTCTATTTAAAAGAAACAAAAAGAGATTTCCAGGCACTCAAAGTGTGAAAGCCGCAGGCAGATTTATTGTAACAAAACAGACAGCAACGTTTCGACCTATTTCAGAGTGTGCGCATAAGAGCACAAACAGACATTATGCACAAACTCTGAAATGCCGTTCGTGTGTTTAATGATGCGAATGGCGATTACTTTGACACTCATGCAGCCCCGTCAGAGGGGCGTTTACAATTTTGTGTTCCAACAGCCCTGTATGCATTCCATTTACCCAGAAATGATTTTTTCTAACGCCCTGACAGGCGTTTTTACCTGCCTTCTGTAATTAATGTATATTACATCTTTTCTTCTGATTTTTTTTTTTGCTCTGTCTCTCCGTTACCTGGCACATAGGGGTAAGTTAATAATGGGATTATATGTTATATGATTATATTGTATTCATGTATGTATACTTTATATGATCTGAGTATTTTGCTCTAATTGTTGACTCTTGGTAATGACTTAAGTGAATTATTGTTTGATTTATTTACTAGCATTGTTTGCTAACTATGCATTTTTGTTTGCTTGTGGTGTTAGCTTGACAAAGACCTCTTGATAGGTCGAGACGTTGCTGTCTGTTTTGTTACAATAAATCTGCCTGCGGCTTTCACACTTTGAGTGCCTGGAAATCTCTTTTTGCTGTTGGGATTGCTGGTCCTGTTCCGGAGCACCTGGGAGTGTGGCAGCTGGGCAGGGCCGCCATTAGGGCATGACAACCATAACGGTTGTCATGGGCCCGGAGGTCCTGAGGGGCCCGGATTGCTCTGGCAGTCTGAGCCCCACATTCCTTATGTGCACAGATATATAGCGAGTTTCGCTATATATCTGTGCACTGAGGGCCCCCCTACCTGTAAATTGCAGAGGGGGGCCCAGCAGCACACTCTGACCTCATTCCAGCTCCTCTCTTTCTAACTCTCCTGTGGCCGCCAGAGCTTTGCCACGGGTTACCATTGCAACGCTCCGCACAGCAGGCAGGCCGGTCTCGCGAGAGTTCGTCAGAGAGGAACTGGAAAGGAAAGCAGTGTGTGCTGCTGCGCCCCCTTTGCAATGTAATGCAGCTGGCTCTCTCCACCGGACCACCAGGGAATGCGATCTCCCCCCTCCCTGGCAAGGTAAGAACCAGGGAGGGGATAAAATTTTAATTTTAAATATACACAAATATTTTTTTTTAAAATACTTCCCTCCCCCCTACTTTACACAAACTCTGCATCCTTACAAGCACACACACTACATTCACTGAACACACTCTGCACTACACACACACACACACACACACACACACTACATTCACTAAACACACTCTGCACTACACACACACACACTACATTCACTAAACACACTCTGCACTACACACACACTACATTCACTAAACACACTCTGCACTACAGACACACACTACATTCACTAAACACACTCTGCACTACACATACACTACATTCACTAAACACACTCTGCACTACACACACACACTACATTCACTAAACATACTCTGCACTACACACACTCACACTACATTCGCTAAACACACTCTGCACTACACTCACTCTACATTCACTAAACACACTCTGCACTACACACACACACTACATTCACTAAACACACTCAGCACTACACACAGATACTACATTCACTAAACACACACTGCACTACACACACTCACACTACATTCACTAAACACACTCTGCACTACACACACACTACATTCTCTAAACACACTCTGCACTACACACACTACATTCACTAAACACACTGCACTACACACACACACTACATTTACTATACACACGTTGCACTCACTACAAACACACTACATTTACTAAACACACTTTGCACTCACTACAAACACTGCATTCACTATACACACTCTGCATTCACCACAATCACACTACATTCACATACACATTTTGTATTCACCACAATCACACTACATTCACCATACACATTTGGCATTCACTACAATCACACTACATGAACTATACACATTTGGCATTCACTACAATCACACTACATGAACTATACACGTTTTGCATTCACCACAATCACACTACACGAACTATACACGTTTTGCACTCACTACACTCACTATACATAACAATAAAACAATGTGGGGGGTGCAAGCCAAAGGAAGACAAAATATATATATACTTCATAGTTGTAAGTCCTGAAGTTAATCTGAAAGATATAACAATGCATACATAGCATAATACTGTATGTGTACAAATATAATGTATGACAGAGGTAATGGGTCACTCACGATATATAGAGCCTCAAATAGCAGGCTCTAGCTGTCATCACTTTTGAAAAATAAGCTTTTTCAAGCTATCTCCTCGATCTTCCTGTATTAGCGGATATCCTTCCCCAGATGCATAAAAGATAAATAGCAAACCAGGATCAATGAAGTATAAAAAGTATTTTTATACTTTATATCTTTCAGATTAACTTCAAGACTTACAACTATTAAGTATATACATATTTTGTCTTCCTTTGGCTTGCACCCCCCACATTGTTTATTGTTATTTTACTATTTGTTAGTGTCTTTTAGTGGTTTTTAGACACTGGGGGTAGTTGCTGCTTTGTACCATCCACCTACACTTTTTTCTCCTTTAAGGTGAAAACTCTGTTTTCTTGTACACTCACTATGCATACTTTGCACCCACTACAAACACACTACATCCACTACAAAAATACACACTCTCCATTCACTGTACACACACTACATTTACTACACACACACTCTGCATCTAATGCATGCATACAAACATTACATACATTACACAAAACGTACAATCTGCGTCCACTATACACACTGCATCCATGACACACATACCACATCCACTATACACACTGCATCCATGACACACATACCACATCCACTATACACACTGCATCCATGGCACTCATTCTACATCCACTATACACACACACACACACACACACACTTCATCCTTGTGGGCGGACTCGGGGCTCGCACACGGGGCCCAGATCTTGAGCTGTGTCAGGGGCCCTAAAATTTCTGATGGCAGCCCTGCAGATGGGGATGAGTGTGATTCCTGTGACCAATTTTTTCTATTAAAAAGAAGACAAACTACCACAACAAAAGGACATAGTCTTAAATTAGAGGGGCAAAGGTTTAAAAATAATATCAGGAAGTATTACTTTACTGAGAGGGTAGTGGATGCATGGAATAGCCTTCCAGCTGAAGTGGTAGAGGTTGACACAGTGAGGGAGTTTAAGCATGCGTGGGATAGGCATAAGGCTATCCTAACTATAAGATAAGGCCAGGGACTAATGAAAGTATTTAGAAAATTGGGCAGACTAGATGGGCCGAATGGTTCTTATCTGCCGTCACATTCTATGTTCTATGTTTCATTCCGTCTATCTCTTACAGTCTCTCTCCTCTTTTTTTCTTCTGTCACTGTCCATTGCTTCTTAGCCTTTTGCTCTAGTTTGTACAACACAACAAATGAATACAATATATCAGTTGTAATCAGGGTGGATTTGATTTAAATCACTATTTAAATCATGATTTAAATCCCAAGACTTGATTTACATCTTTGTTTTAATTAAAGACTCATTCTTGCTGGTAGATATAATCTTTAATATTTGTAACCAGATAAAAAATTTCATATTTAGATTAATAAAACAGCTATATCAGGACTGATTTTAGTTTAGTAGATTAATCACTCATATTTGGAGAACTACTTAGATTGTTTTTTTAACTAATACAACAACATTATATAGCTTGCGTAATCTTTGATTTGCTTAGAAATCAATGCTCATTAACTGAAATGGTTAAACAAAATAACTTTTTTTTTTTTTAAATCTTAAACTAAATACATCAGCTGGGTCCACACAGGGCCGGTGCAAGGATTTTTGCCGCCCTAGGCAAAAGTAAAGATTGCCGCCCCCCCCCCATGTGACATCACAATGCCCCACCCATATGATCTGCCATGTTAACTAACGCCAGTGCTCCAGTGCCTCCGTGTTTACATTAAAAGGCCTGCAGGGACAGGCTATGGACACCAGAACCACTACATTAAGCTGAAGTGGTTCTGGGGACTATAGTGTTTCTTTAATGTGAGGTAAATTAGATCTTAGTGCCACGAATAATATACTAGATTGCCTACTTACAACCAGATGAGGATGATGATGGGCTCTAGCTGCAGTCTGGCTCCACTGGTCTGGTGTAGAACAGGCTCTCTGGAGGCGGTTTGTAACTGTGGTCACAAAAATCAATGTTCTGGGAGAACGGGAAGCAGCTCCATTTTTTGGGGGCCCTTTACACAGCTCAAGGTCTGGGTCCCAGGGTCCACCTTCATGTTCCACCAATGAGTTTGTTCACAGGTGGTGGAGTGTGTAGGGGATGTCCTGATATGTGTGTAAGGAAACCATTGTGTGAATCTGTGTTTGTATGTGTAAGGGCTGCAAGGTGTGTTTCTGTGTATGTACAGGATGCAGTGTGTGCGTCTGTAAGGGATGCAATGAGTGTGTGTAAGGGATGCATTGAGTGTGTGTAAGGAATGCATTGTGTGTTTCTGTGTGTGTAAGGGGTGCATTGTGTGTAAGGGTTGCATTGCTAGTGTATGTGTGTCTGTGTGTGTAATGCATTGTGTGTTTTTCTGTGTGCAAGGGGTGCATTGTCTTTGTGTGTAAGGGGTGCATTGTGTGTGATGGATGTCAATCTCTCCCCCCTCTCTTGTCACTCTCCTCTCCCCCCTCTCCTTCCCTTGTCACTCTCTTCTTCCCCCCCTCCCTTGTCACTCTCTTCTCCCCGTTGTCCCTCTCTTCTCCCCCCTCCCTTGTCACTCTCTTCTCCCCTGTTGTCACTCTCTTCTCCCCAGTTGTCACTCTCTAGGGATTTGGGATAGTGCGCAAGTAACTATTTTCTTAGATTTTTATTGTATGTATTGGGGATGATGTGTACAATAGTCATTGCTGCCACCCAGAAGTAGTGGGAGTTTTAGCGCAGGACTTTACATTTAAATAACCACGTACCAGAAATAGACAATATAGCACAGGCTGCTATACTGGCACGTCCTTCTGGTAAAACTTACGTTAATAATTGAGTTTGCAAGCTAAGAAGATGACATCTATGAAGGAGAACACATGGTGGGCAATAGATGGTGAATTCCAGCAAGAACACTGAATACTGGGAGAATAGAAACAGTAAACAAGAAACAGTATAGTTCTGCTTTACCTGACAGACTCAATAATCACAGGAACGCACAACTGATGACACTTCATTAGCATAATGAGTAGAAGCTGGGAAGAGAGATAGATACTGTATCATCAAACAGATCACGTACACGCTACATATCTGGCTCCCAGAGTTTACATTACAAAATGTTTTATGTTCAGTAAAATCATTTCCTTCCTCAGTATGGGTAATTATCAATGCAACCTCTAACTTAAATCATAAGAATAGGTTGTCCTACACCACTCTTTATTATTATTATTATTATTATTATTATTATTATAGAGATTCTGTTTCGGAAAGGAGACTTGTTATATTTTGATGGTTGAGTCCATTTCAATGTAGTCACAGAATGATCCATTCAAAAGTATGGGACAGGCTATTGAATAAGACACCAGAATGCAAAATAAAATTTTGGAATTATTTTGTCAAATGTCAATAGAGACTTATCAGCAGAGGAAAAATATGTACATTTAGTGGTTACAAAATAATCCCTAATCTCTTGGTGACTGTGTTTCACGGCTGCCCATGATCAGAGTAGAAGATGCAAATAGACTAAAACATTTATCATCAAAGAGTAAATCCAAATCAATCTTTCCCTATTTAAATAAATGGGGTTCAATAGACCTTTAGATTAAATTTCAGTTTACTTCCAATCTCTTCTGTGCAAGGAATGAGAATTGGTTGGAGCAAATTAGGGGTCCTATCTAGAACTAGAGCATGGTGGGAAAATTTGCTTTGGCCGAACCATTTTCCACAAAAATATTTCAGGAAGCCCCACATATCAGCCACCTGACTGTTTGGTTTAGCAGAATTCCGATACTGAAACTCCAATTAAAACAATAAATCAGACGAACCACAAAAGGGTAAGAAAATGCACCAATCCGTATTATATTTATATATATATATTTATATATATATATATATATATATATATTGTGATAAGGTGAATGGGGTGGTCTGTGAGGGAGTTTATATTTTGACTGAATTGTTCAGAGAGGCAAGTGATTTTTAACCCCAGGGGGAGTGTGTGTGTGTGTATATAACTGAAATGAATATTTAGTTATGGGCCCCTGGGGTGGAGCATTTGGAGAGCAGGGTGGGCCAGTGCTCCACTCTGCAGTTTAGCGGTTTTCTTAGGAGGCATAGATCCAGGCCAGGGTTTTTGGACTGTCACCAACCCACTGCTCAGCTGCAGGTAATCAGCTGCAGCAGTGGGAATAAACCCCTCCCTGCTAGGCAGGTAGGGGAGAATGTTTGTTTCTCTCTTGAAGGGCTGGAAGCAGCAAGCTGACTAAACACTGGAGTGCTGAGAGCTGACAAAGACACTAGGTTGGTGAAACCAGTATTATTTTCTTATAGTTTAACCCCTGAGAGATAAGGAATCTGAATTTAGTTAGTGCTCCAATGAGCTAGGTTTTTGTTTAAAGGGATTTTGTTACATTATTGTTTTTTTCATTTACTGCTGTCGCCTGTGTGGATTTACAAATAAAGTGCCTGGAATTAATTTATTTTAAAGACTGTGCATGTTTGTACCCAAAAGGACCGTGCTAACTGCAGACAAGGATCACAATATGGTGGAGAATGCGGGCACAGTAGCACATTGAGGGTCTGTGGGTGTGCCAGTCATCCGGTAGTCTGCTTGAGGACTTTTATTTTGGCAGACCTGTTAAACAAGTAGCCTGTACCTTTTAAGACTGTTACCTGCTTGGTGCTTTAATGGAGGAACTGGTGAAAGCTCTGGTACAGGCAACCGCTGTACAACAAGAAACAAATTGTCTACTGGTTACACAGGTTGAGAACCTGAAGGAAGCCCAGCAGATGGATAGAGCTGCCCTTACTGAGGTGTTGCAGAGAGTGATATTGCCATCTGCAGGGAGCCCCCCTGGGGAAACCATATGAATGCCGTAAACAGCCAAATAGGAAAAACAATACAAATAGGTTTACACTCCTAGCAGTCAAACCTACCTTCCGACCAGACCCAGGATTACAAGCAACTTAAAGATTAAATTTTAAAGCGCATAGGCGTAACACCTGCCATTAGAGCCTAAAGATTTCATAATTGGGCATACGATGTGAGTAAACCTACCAGAGCCCAGATGTATGGATTGCTCAGGCTCGCTCAGAAATGGCTGGAGCCTGAACGCAACCCTGCTACCAAGATAGTGGAGATGGTTGTTATGGACCGTTTTCTCAGACACCTGCCAACAGGACTGCAACAATGGGTCTGCCAATGGGACCCTCAGGATCCAGAAGCAATGATGTGCCTGATTGAGAGGTATTTGGTCGCCAAGGAGCAATACAGTATTTATCCTCATCAGAAGTCCCGACCGGCTAACAACCGGATAAGCGGGAAAGTGGGAAACAAAGGACAAAACTTTGTACCGAACCTTGGACCATATGACCGGGGTGGCAGAAGGTCCCCACTAGCTCCATTATGGCTACAAGACCAAGCTGAGGGACAACTCCGGTGCTTTAATTGCCATGAGCCTGGACATTTTGCACGTAACTGTCCAGAGGATGAAGAGCCCATGCAGTGTGATGTAGGAACAAGGGCTCTACATAGGACTGTATTAACTTGCTCAAAGATGTGTGTGTGGTGACTAGTGCTATTAATGCAACGTATTTAATAATAGTGAGGGTGGAAGGAAAGAATATACAAGCTCTGATTGATTCAGGGAGTGAGGTTACCTTGATAAAAAGTGTTTTGCTCCAGCCAGAGAAATTAGATACCAGACAAGTGATTGATATTGTGTGTATACATGGTGACACCCACACATACCCCACGGCGGAGGTTGAGTTTGGCACCGAGGTAGGACAGCTTAAATGCTCTGTAGGGGTAGTGCCCCTGTTACCATATGATGTGGTATTAGGGAGGGACTTTCCCCATTTCTGCTACCTATGGGAAAAGGGCTCTTGTAACGGACCGTTTTGCCCACAAGAGGTTAAAACCGTTTAGGCGATAATCCCCTTTCAGATGCACAGGCACAGCTACTGCAGAACACCAATCCGCCGAACAGGAAACCATATGAATGCCGTAAACAGCCGAATAGGAAAAAACATACAAATAGGTTTACACTCCTAGCAGTCAAACTGGAACAGCATACAATAAATCCCCCCAAGAACGAGACAAAGCTCCGTGTTGAGGGTCAAGCAGTGAACAGTCAGAGCTGTGGGTTTATTGTGCTTATGTACACATTCTTACACATTAGTACCACCCACAGGGTTTTGGAACACAACCAATAAACACATACAATACACTCAGACACTCCCACACAAAATCCTCCCCTCTGCCTGTGATTCAATTACCTTACACAATGGGTAATGTGTGTTGTGTGTGTGTGTGTGTGTATAACAAGCAGAGAAATAAAATTTTCCACATTATTCATAACTTGAAAAGTATGCATCACATTCACATATAACTTACATTTTCAGAATCAGCATACTCCAAATACAAACATACGTCAAAATCATACAAATTGGTCCAGTGGTTCAAAAGATAGATCGTAGTCCTTTGTGACCAAAGGAAGCATGGCTTTTCTGCCCAAAACCAGTTCCACAGAGTCTTCTATCCTGGAGATAATTGGGAAGTAATTCAATTATCTCCAAGGACAAAGGCAAAACTCCATTTAACACATGGCAGCAAAAGACAATAAAACACATGAAAACATATAACTGTGCAGCCATTGCACAAAACAGGTACATTCAACATATCCCCAGATAGCTTAGATCTGAGCGCACATTATTACTGAATGGTGCTCAGAGCACACACATACAGTTCAATTGCCATGGAGCCAAAGTCTTTCCCATAGTCTTTCATTATGGGCTCCATGGCATAGCTATCTGGGGTATCACCGCTCAAACAGGGCACGCACCGAATGACCCGGCTTTCATGTCTTTGCAGGGAAAAATCAAGCCTTTTAACATGGGGCCATAATCCAAAGGCAACAGGCGAGCAACCAGGCTTCTCCAATGCAATGTGGTGAGATTGGTCTCGTCACAGCTCTGCTCATCCGAAAATGCGCTCTGAGGAGCTACCCGGGGTAGAATGTATAGATAATATTTTTCCTTTCTCCGACATGGAATGTGAATTGGGTACCGAGCAAGAGACACCCTTGGTGTGCCTGGGTAATGAGGTAGAACCACCCCATACTGAAGACCCTATAGAAGAGGTGGAGTTTCAGGATCTCAGAGTCCCCCCTGGTAACTTCCAAGCAGCCCAATGGGAAGATATGTCCCTGACAGCAGCAAGAGAGAATGTGCAAATAGTGGAGGGTATAAGGGTGGACCCTGACAAGCCCTTAAGCTTTCTTTATTTCATGGTGAAAAAAAATCTGCTGTATCGAGTAGAGAAGAAAGGGGAAGAGGAGGCAGAACAGTTGTTAGTTCCCCAATCTCACCGAACCACTGTTTTAAAGCTAGCCCATAGCCATGTGTTAGGTGGGCACCTTGGTTTAGAAAAAACGAGGGAACGAATCCTGACCCGATTCTATTGGCCAAGGGTATTTTCGGCAATAGAGAGGTTTTGTAAATCCTTCCCAGAATCCCAACTGAAAGCTCCATATAAGGTCTTTCGTAGTCCGTTGGTACCCATTCCCATCATAGAGGTTCCATTTGAAAGAATAGCAATGGACCTGATAGGGCCGTTGCCTAGGTCCTCTAGAGGACATCAGTACATTTTAGTTGTTGATTATGCAACACGGTATCCAGAGGCAGTACCTCTACAGAATGCCACCTATAAAAATGTTGCAAGGGAATTACTGATGATGTTTAGCAGGATGGGTATACCAAAGGAAATTCTCACAGATCAGGGAACCTCTTTTATGTCAAAAATCATGCGTGATTTGTGCAAATTGCTCAGAATCAAGCAACTGAAAACCTCCAGTATACCATCCGCAAACTGCTGGAATAGTGGAGAGGTTTAATACAACTCTAAAGGCTATGCTGCGGAAGGTGATAGACAAGGAAGGAAAAAAATTGAATTATCTCATACCCTACCTGATGTTTTCTATTAGAGAAGTCCCGCAAGCTTCCACAGGGTTTTCCCCTTTTGAGTTGATGTATGGTAGGCATCCAAGAGGCATACTGGATGTTGCCAAGGAAACATGGGAACAAGAGCATACCCCTATCATAGTCTTGTAGAGCATGTAGCTCAAATGCAAAAGTGAATCAAAGCTGTAATTCCCATAGTTAGGGAAAACATGGAAAAGGCCCAGAGAGCCCAACAAGCAAGCTATAACCGGAATGCAAGGCTACAGGTGTTCAAACCAGGTGACAGGGTTCTAGTACTCATTCCCACAGTAGAAAGCAAATTCTTAGCCAGCTGGCAAGGGCCATATGAAATCACTGAGCAGGTCAGTGACGTGAACTATAAAGTAAGACAGCCAGGCAGACGGAAGCCAGAACAGACATATCATATAAATTTATTGAAGCCATGGGTAGAACGAGAGGTTCTCATCGTGGCCAGAGATAAACCTACTCAAGCCACTCGTGAGCAGGGTCCGGAGGTGCATATCGTTGATACTCTTGCCCCTCATCAAAAACAGGAAGTCAGGGAAATTGTGTCTAAAAATAGTGATGTGTTTTCTCCAATACCAGGGAAAACACACATAATCAAGCATGATATCCTAACTGAACCTGGGAAGAAGATCAATCTGAAGCCCTACAGGATACCTGAGGCTAGACGTGAAGCGGTTAGTGCAGAGGTTAAAAAGATGCTTGAGTTGGGGTGATTGAAGTGTCACAAAGTGAGTGGAACAACCCAATTGTGTTAGTGCCCAAACCAAATGGGGAAATCCGTTTCTGTAATGATTTCCGTAAGCTAAATGGTATTTCTAAGTTTGATGCCTACCCGATGCCTCGTGTGGATGAGCTAATAGAGCGATTAGGTAAGGCCAGATATCTGAGCACCTTGGACCTCACCAAGGGATACTGGCAGGTACCCCTGTCAGAGAAAGCACAAGAGAAAACCGCGTTTTCTACCCCTGATGGGTTGTTCCAATATAAAGTACTGCCATTTGGGTTGCATGGTGCCCCAGCCATGTTTCAGCATATGATGGATAAGATACTTCACCCCCACAGGGAGTATGCAACCGCCTTGCGGTGATTCACAGTGTGGACTGGGAAACCCACTTGATGAAGGTTCAGGGTAGTATAAGGGCTGATGGTTTGACAGCTAACCCTGCTAAGTGTTCTTTAGGGCAAGAAGAAGCAAAATATCTGGTTTACACTATCGGGCGGGGGTTCCTTAAACCACAAGAGAGCAAGGTAGCGGCCATCACCAGTTGACCACGTCCTGTAACTAAAAAGCAAGTCAGGGGTTTTTTAGGCTTCACCGGCTACTATCGCAGGTTTATCCCTGGGTACGCTACCATTGCCAACCCATTGTCTGAACTTACTAAGGCAAAAGGCCCGGTTATGGTTAAGTGGACCCCGGAAGCGGAGCATGCCTTTCAAGTCTTGAAGGGAGCCTTGTGTGCTGACCCTGTTTTGGTGGCTCCGGATTTCACTAAACCATTTGTGGTACAGACCGATGCGTCTGATGTGGGCCTTGGCGCGGTTCTTTCCCAGGTACATGTAGGAGAGGAACATCCTGTCATGTATCTGAGCCGTAAAATGAATCCCAATGAACAGAGGTACTCTGTAGTGGAAAAGGAATGCCTGGCAATAAAATGGGCATTAGAATCCCTGCGATATTACTTACTTGGGAGACGTTTTACACTGATCACGGACCATGCTCCTTTAACGTGGATGAGGCAAAACAAAGAAAAAAATGCCAGGGTGACTAGATGGTTCCTAAGTCTTCAGCCTTACCAGTTTAATATTACTCACAGGGCCGGGACTGCCCAAGGTAATACAGATGGCCTCTCCCGAGTTCACTGTCTATGGTCCCGGGCTGCTGAACTGGGTAGGGGATATGTGATAAGGTGAATGGGGTGGTCTGTGAGGGAGTTTATATTTTGACTGAATTGTTCAGAGAGGCATATGATTATTAACCCCAGGGGGAGTGTGTGTGTGTGTGTGTATATAACTGAGATGAATATTTAGTTATGGGCCCCTGGGGTGGAGCATTTGGAGAGCAGGGTGGGCCAGTGATCCATTCTGCAGTTTAGCGGTTTTCTTGGGAGACATAGATCCAGGCCAGGGTTTTTGGACTGTCTCCAACCCAATTCTCAGCTGCAGGTAATCAGCTGCAGCAGTGGGAATAAACCCCTCCCTGCTAGGCAGGTAGGGGAGAATGTTTGTTTCTCTCTTGAAGGGCTGGAAGCAGCAGGCTGACTAAACACTGGAGTGCTGAGAGCTGACAAAGACACTAGGTTGGTGAAGCCAGTATTATTTTCTTATAGTTTAACCCCTGAGAGATAGGGAATCTGAATTTAGTTAGTGCTCAGACGAGCTAGGTTTTTGTTTATAGGGATTTTGTTACATTATTGTTTTTTTCATTTACTGCTATCTCCTGTGTGGATTTACAAATAAAGTGCCTGGAATTAATTTACTTTTAAAGCTGTGCATGTTTGTACCCAAAAGGACCGTTCTAACTGCAGACAAGGATCACAAAATATAGATATATATATAGAGAGAGAGAGAGAGAGAGAGAAAGGATGCACTCTCTGGTCTTTCAAACAGTAAAAAAAGATTTAATCCATCAAAAGGTGTACAATAATATGATCGACGTTTTGACCCATTCGGGTCTTCCTCAAGATCAACATGTAACCAGAAAAGCAAACTATATATAGGAAAATTGTAGTGTACTCACCAATTGTGATAATCACCCTCCTCCCCTCAATCAAAACCTGGAAGTGTCTGCCGATCGTCATGTGATTTGCGTGATGATGTGACCACGTTGAGCGTGCGTGATGACACGGGGTTGCTAGAAAACCAGTGTATACAGTAAATGACCGGTCTAGAATAGTTCCGTGTAGAGTGAATGATAAACTCTGTGTGACTATCTATTAGGGTATATGCAAACATGCTATATACAACGTGGAAAATCACTGTGGAACAAGTATTGTGTGAAGCATCCTATGAGTTGTGTATAGTGAAGAAAGAATCAGTGCCAACTGTATATACAAAAACATTAGTGAAAAGCTGTGACATGCCCCAGACTGACAAATAGTGATGCACCGAACGGTTCGCCAGCGAATAGTTCCTGGCGAACATAGCATGTTCGCTTTCGCCACAGTGGGCGAACATATGCGCGGTTCGATCCGCCCCCTATTCGTCATCATTGAGTAAACTTTGACCCTGTACCTCACAGTCAGCAGACACATTCCAGCCAATTAGCAGCACATCCTCCCTAGCAGACCCTCCCACCTACTGAAAGGCATCCATTTTACATTCATTCTCAAGCTGCATGCTTAGTGAGAGGAGGGAAAGTGTAGCTGCTGTTGATTAGATCGGGAAATGCATAGCTAGGTTAGGGTATACAGTGTCCACTACAGTCCTGAAGGACTCATCTGATCTTTGCTGTAAGGACAGCACCCCAAAAAGCCCTTTTTAGGGCTAGAACATCAGTCTGCTTTTCTTCTTTTTTCTTCTGTGTAATGTAATTGCAGTTAGTTGTCTGCCAGCTTCTGTGTCAGGCTCACAGTGGATACTGTGTCCAGTGCCACCACTCACTCACTGGTGTCACAATAGCTTGCATTTAAAAACAAAAAACTTTTTTCACTGTTATAGATTGAATAGCAGTTAGTTGTCTCAAAGCGGGTGTGTCAGCCCTACAGCGTGTACTCTGCCAGTTCACCATGCCACTCTTATCTGGTGTCACAATAGCGTGTATTTAAAAACCCAAAAACTTTTTTCACTGTTATAGATTGAATAGCAGTTAGTTGTCTCAAAGCGGGTGTGTCAGGCTCACAGTGGATACTGTGCCCAGTGCCACCACTCACTCACTGGTGTCACAATAGCTTGCATTTAAAAACAAAAAACTTTTTTCACTGTTATAGATTGAATAGCAGTTAGTTGTCTGCAAGCATCTGTGTGTCAGGCTCGCAGCATATACTGTGCCCACTTGCCCAGTGCCACCACTCACTCACTGGTGTCACAATAGCGTGCATTTAAAAACCCAAAAACTTTTTTCACTGTTATAGATTGAATAGCAGTTGTCTGCAAGCGTCTGTGTGTCAGGCTCGCAGCGTATACTGTGCCCATTTGCCCAGTGCCACCACTCACTGGTGTCACAATAGCGTGCATTTAAAAACCAAAAAACTTTTTTCACTGTTATAGATTGAATAGCAGTTAGTTGTCTTCAAGCGGGTGTGTCAGGCCTACAACGTGTACTCTGCCAACCTCTGCCAGTTCAAAGTGCCACTCATATCTGGTGTCACAGTAGCTTGCACGCATAGTACCACTAATCGAAAAAAAAAAATGACAGGCAGAGGCAGGCCACCCCTACACTGCGCATTGGGTAAACTTGCTGACGGCTGCCAAGCATGGAATGCGTGGCTCTGCAGAGGAGTTGGTGGCACCGCCATGATTTGCAGGCAGGCCTGATGCCACCTCCTCTACTCCTCCTACTCCATCCTCTTCCATAACCTCCTCGGCTGAGTCCTCTTCTGCTGCTGCGTCTTGCTCCACCTCAACGGATAGGGGACATAACAGGGATTAAACTGATAAGAATAGTACTACTTAACACACCACTCCTATCTGGTGGCACATTAGATTGCACGCGCAGTGCCCCAAATTTGAAGTAGGAGGACCGACCAAGCATCTTTTTCCATCTCACGGTTCCTAAAATCGATGCCATATACACGTCCCCTGATAGGGGACGTAACAGGGATTAAAGTGATAGGAATAATACTACTTAACACACCTTATAATAATGCAGAGCGAGGCAACGCAGAGAGAGGAGTCTGAAGAGGATTCAGAGGAGGAAGGTGGCTTTGAGGAGGTGGAAGACCAAACACAGCAGGCGTCCCAGGGGGCTTGTTGTCACCTTTCGGGGACTCTTGGTGTTGTACGTGGCTGGGTGGAGGAAGAGACCTTCAATGACATCAGTGAGGACAAGGAACGGGACATGGCTAGCTTGGTATCCAACCTTGTGCAAATGGGGAGTTTGCAGTTGTGCAAATGGACTGTTTGTGGTGCGTTAAACGGGGAGTTTGGTCTGTCACTGTGAAGCGGGCGTAACCCTTACACTACCTGATCGATACAACATCATACAGTAGGTCCCCCCCCCTCATTATTTTTATGGCCCCCACCCACCGCTCACAGGTGGGGGCGGGCGGGAGGACAGTAGGTCCCCCCCCCATTGAGATTTATGGCCCCCACCCACCATGCATGATCTCTGAGGACAGGTGTCAATCCATATCTGCCAAGTGACCCTATGTAGGGGGAACAGTCCCTATTCTGCTCTGTGTCAATATGTCATATGTCAGGTATTAATCCATATCCATTGTGATTTAGGAATGTTAGGTGATTTCTGCCCTTTATGGATTAAGACCAGACTCTGCATCAACTGTGTAATTTTCCATGGGAGTTTTGCCATGGATCCCCCTCCGGCATGCCACAGTCCAGGTGTTAGTCCCCTTGAAATAACTTTTCCATCACTATTGTGGCCAGAAAGAGTCCCTGTGTGTTTTAAAATTCGCCTGCCCATTGAAGTCTATGGCGGTTCGCCCGGTTCGCCGGTTCGCGAACATTTGTGGATGTTCGCGTTCGCCGTTCGCGAACCGAAAATTTCGTGTTCGCGACATCACTAGTGACAAACGTGTATATATCTATACAAAAATTAAAAACAATGTTATTATACCATAGGAAGGAAATGTACCAAAATAGTTTTTGTCTAGAAGGCTAGTAAACCAACAATACGTTATTTTACATAACATTTTAAATATCTTAATAGATCATTTAGGCTTGAATGGGAGCATAGGGACCTAGCACTAAAGACAGATATATTAATTTCAAATACATACTGACAGAAACAAAAACATATTTTTCTCAATTCTTCCAAATGACATATGTTGCATAGAACTTATGTCACTAATAGGGAATCATGGGAGCAGCATTGAGTTTACATTAGCCACCTTGCAAAATCATGTGCATACTTTTACAGTGATGGAGTGTTGTAAAAATAGCTTATAGCCATACATATATATTGGCTAGAAAAAAAAATGAAAATAAAATAAAAATAGAGAAATAGGAAGTAAAAAAAAATTTAATTAACAAAGGGAGATAGCACTATATGCATATAGAAAGATCTGGCCTGAACAGGGATCTCGTATTCAGAGGAAGATAGAATAAACAATATTTTCGTTCAGTCCTCTAGGTGTCACGGTGTCTAAACGATGTATCCAATGGGCCTCCCTTTGTAGCAGCATTTTGGATCTGTCTCCCCCTCTAGGTAGGGGGGGATGTGGTCGATAGCTGTAAAACGTAGAGTCGGTAGTCGATGTCCCAGGTCTAAAAGTGTTTTGCAACTGGTTTGTCACTAGCGTTGTCACGAAATGCGGTAGTGATGGTAGATCGGTGACCACGTACTCTATCTCTAAGGGTCAGTTTAGTTTTGCCCACATAAGATAGTCCACAGGGACAGGTAATCATGTAGATCACATGGTCAGTTGTACATGTAATGTATTGTGAGATGTTAATTCTTTTGCCACTGTGTGGGTTGGCAAACGTAATTCCACTGACCATGTGGCTACAAGTTACACACCCACTACATTTGAAACACCCCTTTCTGGCAATTTTAGTTGGTATTTGATAGCAGTGTCTAGGATCGTTTCTCACGAGTATATCTCTGAGGTTTTTATTCCTTTTATAGCTAAGTGTGGGTGGGCTTTGGAACGTCTTAGGCAGTTGTTTGTCCGCTCGTAACAATCCCCAGTGTTTATTGATGGAGTTTCTGACCACCGATGTACCCGTGTGGAGGGTAATAGGGAGGAATACTTTCGATGTCGGTATTGCTTTGGTAATCTTTTTCTTCTTTTCAGACTCCCGTATTTTTTTTGCTCGCATCTTGGCTATTTCAAGAGTATGGACCAAATAGCTCCTAGCCCTGAACCTATTCCACATTTCCTGGACTTGTGTTAAACGATATTCCATAGTACTGTTATATCTATAGACTCTCAGGAATTGGGAT
Source organism: Pelobates cultripes (assembly GCA_933207985.1). Lineage (NCBI taxonomy): Eukaryota > Metazoa > Chordata > Amphibia > Anura > Pelobatidae > Pelobates > Pelobates cultripes. The sequence goes on from OW240924.1 coordinate 68,535,394, forward strand.
ATAGGTAAGGAAGCTTTGAAATTTTTCGGGTGGAAGCTTGAGGCCATGAGTAGGGAATTCCGTTCCATCTTTTTCCGATAAAGTGTAAACTCCAATTTCCCATGTTGTTTAAAAATGGTCACATCTAGGAACTGTATAGAGTGTACATCATAGCATATATATATATATATATATATATATATATATATATATATATTGGACCTGCCTAAGTCCAGATGGGAGATACCACAAAGGGTAGTTGAGAATGACAGGGTTAAGATTTCAAGATATAGACAAGTAAGTACTGGCCACAACCCGACATCATGATGGTAGACAAGGAATGAAAGACTGCAGTCATGGTGGATGTGGCAATACCCAGTGACTATAACATCAGGAAGAAGGAACATGAGAAGGTGGAGAAATACCAAGGACTGAAAGAAGAACTAGAAAGGATGTGATAGGAGCACTCGGGGCTGTGACTCCCAAGTTGGGAGAGTGACTTCAACAGATTCCATCTGAGTGCAGTTCTAGGAACAGCTAAGATACTGCGCAGAACCCTCAAACTCCAGAGAATGAAGAATAAAAATACCACCCAGAAGGGGTGAGAAAATTAATTCAAATATACGTTTAAGTTTTTACTGCTTCTCTTTTTTTTCTTGATTGCCATTAATAGATGTGTTTTCCCCATCATTCATTTACGTTTTTTTGTACCATCTGAATTATGAATCAAAACTAAAATGTTCGGCCATTACGCAGCTTGTTTGGTTCCTAATTCATCTACATTTCGGCTTGGAGTTCGATAATTGGGCCAATCAAACCAGTCTGCTCAAATGTTCTAAAATACTTGAGAAAATAGGCCTCAACTGTTAAGAAACCCACATTATAATCAATGTCTAATGGAATTCAAAGACAAATAGGGTTCTTCATTAAACCAGAAATTGTAGGAATTCATAATAGAAGTGTAAAAATTTGAAAAAAATAACCAATCTACAAAATAATTGACTTCAAGATTTTCCCAAGTTAAGGTATCTTGACTGAAAATTCTGAAGAATTCCTGGCTATATTTTGGATCATGGAGAATGTGTGTGAAGGACAGGGGTTGGACATTACGATCAGTCTTTGATTTACCTCTATTAAAAGAAAAGCATATTTTTACCTCTGGTCATAGAATCCAGCCCTGAATCTGACAGAGAATCATCAAAGTTATATATCATCCTTTTGTCTATTTAACATCTACTCTGAAGTAATATTGGAAGACTAAATCAAATGAAACAATTGAAGCTCTAACACCGTTAATAAAGTGGGCATTAGCAACATCTGAGATGCAGACTTTAAGATTCTACTGGCTGACAAAAGGAAAGTCCTTCAACCACTGCTACAAATTATACGCAACGCTCAAAACACTGTGTGATTAAAGCTGAATCGAAAGAAAGCACATTGATGATTATCAAACAGCAGAAGAAGATCCAGTCCATTAATGCTATCTAATGAGTTGATTGAACAGACAAAAAAACATATCTTGGCTGCTGTAGGAACAAACAATGGGAGCCAAGTCAGTGAATTAAAATTCAAATAGTATGATGTATGTGCATGAAGTGGTTCTTTTGGAATTTTAGGACAAATTTGGTTGTGATTTAAAATATTACATATTTCACATAGTGTAAGTATATTGCCTTACTGTAGGATATGCATCATGTAGATGATAAAAAATGATAAAAAATTTTTTAACATATTGAATGAACGGATATGAGTACCAAAGTTATCTTAACGACCAAGATACAGAAACCCAAACACTTCGGGCATTTGAATGAGAAGTAGTTCTTGCAGGTACTGGTCTTGCAAGCTAAAAATAATAGCTATCAAGGCACGTGTAAATCTTCATGGCTTGAAGCCTTAAAACAGATATGAGCAAAGCACCAAGCCAAAACATATCTTCTCAGTAATACCAACTGGACACTTCCATAAGACAAAAAATGCTATGGTTTCTAAATTGTGTTTTGCCAAAGAAGAGAGTTAGAAGTTTAGCAAGGTCTGTCTTACTCTTGATTATTTTTTAACATTTATCTGTATTCAGAATTCATTTGTTAATATTTTTGCCTAAATGCACTGTAAAATATTATTAAAATTTACCAGTTTCTATATTTATGTTCATAATGAACTCACAGAAGTTGCAACTGGATTTTTTTTTTTTAATCCTGTGTAACAAGCAGGCCCGTACTGGCCATCAGGCATACTGGGCAAATGCCCGGTGGGCCGCGATGGCCATGGGCCGAGAATGACAGGGGAGATAAAGAGATCTTCCTTGCCAGCCCATATAAAGCTGGTACTATCCAAGCATCGGTCCTGCTGTGTTCCTTCATGGGATCTCCCTCACCGTCCCATAGGCACTAACAAGTGGCTGCCAGCTGGGGAGGGGACCCAGGAGCTCTGGCTTGCAGCTCCACTGAGTGCCTCTTGTGAGGTTGAAGTGTTGCCGCAGGGACCATGGCAATGCCCCGCAGGCAAGAGTTCACTCTCACCACTAGGACCACAAGGGATGGCTGCACGGTGCCCTCTCCCAGGCAAAAGGTAAGAAGGGAGGGGGGGATACTACGCTTTTTTAAATTAAAATAAAAAATATATAGTTAGATTAATCTATCTCCCCCCCACACACACACACAATACGTCCAAATATATTTACACACACAGCAACCCTCACACACTGCACCTCTCACATACACACACAGCACCCCTCACACACTGCACTCCTCACATACACACTCACAGCATGCTCACACACTGCACCCCTCACATACACACACTCAGCACCCCTCACACACACTCACACAGCACCCCTTACACAAACTCACACATCACCCTCACACACACCCTCACACACAGCACCCCTCACATACACACTCACACAGCACTCTCACACACTGCACCCCTCACATACACACACACATCACTCCTCCCATACACACAGCATCCTTACACACTGCACCCTTTGCATAGATACACACACACAGCATGCTCACACACTGCACCCTTCACATACACATACACAGCCCTGCTCACACACACACACACACTCACACAGCACCACTCACACAGCACCCTCACACACTACACCCCTCACATACACACACGTAACACCCTCACACACTGCACCCATCACATACACACACTTACACAACACCTCTCACACACACTTACACAGCATGATCATACACTGCACCCCTCACACACATACACACAGCACCCCTCACACACATACACACAGCACCCCTCACACACACTCACACAACACCTCTCACACACACACACTAACACAGCACCCTTACACACTGCACCCCTCACATACATACACACAGCACCCCTCACACACACTCACACAACACCTCTCACACACACACTAACACAGCATCCTTACACACTGTACCCCTCACATACACTGCACCCTCACACACTGCACCCCTCACACACTGCACCCCTCACACACACAGCACCCCTTACACACTGCACCCCTCACACACTGCATCCCTCACATAAACACATACAGCATCCTCACGCACAGCACCCCTCACACACTCACACACTGCACCCCTCACACACTGCACCCCTCACATACACAGCACCCCTCACATACACACACTGCACCCCTCACATTCACACACTGCACCCCTCACATACACAGCACCTCTCACACACTGCACCTGTCACATGCACCCTCACACATTGCACCCATCACATACTCACACACAGCACCCCTCACACACTGCACCTCTCAAACACACACATCACCCTCACACACTGCACCACTCCCATTCACACACAGCACCCTCACACACTGTACACCTCACATACACAGTACCCCTCACACACTGCACCCCTCACATACACACAGCACCCCTTACACACTGCACCCTTTGCATAGATACACACAAAGCATGCTCACACACTGCACCCTTCACATACACAGCCCTGCTCACACACTCACACAGCACCCCTCACACACTGCACCCGTCACATAAACACAAAGCACCCCTCACACACACACTCACATAGCACCCTCACACACTGCACCCGTCACATAAACACAAAGCACCCCTCACACACACACTCACATAGCACCCTCACACACTGTACCCGTCACATAAACACAAAGCACCCCTCACACACACACTCACATAGCACCCTCACACACTGCACCCCTCACACACTGCACCCCTAACATACACACACAGCACCCCTTACACACTGCACCCCTCACATACACACACAGCATCCATCACACACTGCACCCCTCACATACACACACTGCACCTCACATACACAGCACCTTGCTACACACTGCACCCTCACACACTGCACCCCTCACATAAATACATACAGCATCCTCACACACTGCACCCCTCACATACACACACAGCACCCCTCACACACACTCACATAGCACCCCTCACACACACACACACACTCACATAGCACCCTCGCACACTGCACCCTCACATACACACACAGCACCCCTCACACACTTCACCCCTAACATACACACACACAGCACCTCTTACACACTGCACCCCTCACATACACACAGCACCCCTCACATACACACACACAGTACCCTCATACACTGACCACTCACATACACATACACTGCACCCCTCACACATACACACATTACATTCCAGGCACACACTAGATCCATTATACAACACACTAAATCACTATATACACTCTGAATCCTCTATACACACAAACACACAGATCTCCCATTAACGTTCTGGGTCCTTCAAACACACAATAGATCCCCTACACACACACTACATTCCTGACATACAAACTCGGGATTCCCTATGCACACACTAGATTCCTTGTAAGCAAACACATACTATATTCCCTAAACGCACACACTCTACAACCTCTATACACACTATGCTCCCTATAGACACTCTCTTACTTTCTACAGCCCCTAGCCACACATTACCCCACAAACACAACACAACTGAAACCAAGCTATTTACACAACATCACACCACAATCAGCTCACTCTACACACATGCAATCCCACATGCTGGCTCCAAACACATGCACAATACTCTTTCCTGTCCCTTTTGTCTCCTGGTATCCCACTTATGGAGACACCAGAGACAAGTTACAAGCCAACACAGTGCAAGCATGTTAATAAAAATTCTTGCGCTGCACAGAACAAATATAGTGCCTTTTTCTCATGCTAGAGTTCTTCAGCAGAGCTCTGTGCATGGTCTGCCCTGGAAGTGTATTGAACCAACATGTTCACTTTGAGAGGGGGCATGCTTGGAATTGGTGAGGAAAAAACACACACCCTCTGGTCCCGCCCCCTTCTCAGGGGGCCGCTGTGATTAAAAAATGCGCAGGCTAAATTTTTTTCCCAGTCCGGCCCTGGTAACAAATGTGTTCCTGAATAGTGATGATGTACTTTTTACTTGGAATTTTTGCAAAACTAGTTGAAAGGAAACTGGCCTTTAGTATGTGTGCAGTTAATATACCAAAATACATTCTGATATTGTTACGCAAGTAATGTTTAGGGTGCCGGAGTTCCTTTGAGCATGGCCCTCAAAACCCAATGTTCCTGTGCGTTCAACTTGTCATGTTGCAGATATTTGTCTGTAAGTCCACCCTATGTAAAGTGCTGCATAATCTGTGGAAGCTTTATAAATAATAAGAATAATAATAAAGAGATTAGGTAATCAGCCTAATTACCCCCAGTGTCAGCCTGAACTATTTGATCCAAAACACTCTCCCACCACCACCACTTTGGCATAGCCATGAGAAACTACCAAGCTGTAGAATTAATTACGTGCCGTACGTGACATTAAAGCCAGCTCATTCTCTTTCCAAAAAAAGAATACTGTGAGCTAACAAGACAAGAGAGGTCCCTGTGCTCCCATCACAGGATAAGTGCTTAAGTCCCCTCTCTTTCTGCAAATATAATGGTGGATAGGAAAAATATAATTCCCACAAAAGTATCAGGCTTTCTCTACTAAGTGGTTACAACTAGAAGCACATTAATGATATGAAGCAATGTAGAACAACATATATATGTAAATGCAAATGACTGAACCAATGAACCAATAAAAAAGTTTTTATAAAACTTGGTCTATTTAAACAGCCACACATGTTACAGATAAAACCGTGTTACTTTAAACTAGAAAGTATGCCGCTCACATAATGATACAAGGGTTTGTCATTTCCTGGCTGGCTTACATGACCCATCAGAGGATAAGAGCTTACTTGGCTTTTCCCTTGTGTGACCATTCACCCTCCATCAAGGAGTCAAACAGCTGTTCCGTACTTTCAAACAGTAACAGAGCCCCTTGTACATGGTGTTAAAATTTCCACTGTATGTCACAAAATGGTTAGCTGTCCCCAGGCTACTGGAGGGATGAATGGGAGTGTGCTTATCATCGGAATCTGCAGAAAGACTCTGTTACCCTCAACCAACAGAACCAGATTTTAATTTTCACACATGACCGCTGTGTAAATAGAATCCACCTGTAATGTGCTCGGCCTTTTCACATCACATAAATGTGTTCATTGTCTAATGCCAGGATGGTCTATTCTTTAACACTATTTTAGATAACAAAATATCAGCGAAACCTAAAAAATATATTTTGTTTTACTTGATATCCTTCTGGTTTTAAAATTTAGCTGTTATTCATAGATTATTTTATATCTAGGATACTTTTTTTTTCCAGGAATACACATTTTTTTTTTTTTTTTTTAGGTTTTACCTCTAGATTTTAGAAATCATTTATATAACCAATGAGTTCCAGTTTATCTGAAGTCCAAATTACAGATTACTCCGTGTTCAAAATGAAAAGTATAACTAAAATCAAGATTAAGGGCAAGAGTGTGTCTTTTGCCCATACAGTTGCCTATATCACTAACAGAATGTTAAGCCAGGAATAGGTTCAGTCGTCATTCCTTCTAGAGTTATGGTAGAAGATTAAGAGAACATAAGATAGTAATGTGTCTGCATTTGTGGTAGATCACCAGGGCAAGCCACATTGATGGTAAAGGTGGGATTATGAACTAAGGTCCAAACCACCACCAAGAGTTCATTATATCAGGAGTGCATTAGAAGAAACGTGAGCAGATCAGTGGAATAAAAGATCTTCATTATAAGGCTACCCTGGCCACCTTAAACCTGTTATGCACCACCCTACTGTCCAGTTGTAGAGGGAAGTGTAGAAGACTGTAGAGTTAAACTAGGTATAATATATGCATTAATATTCATTAACAACATTCACCACAAACTTATTTTAATATGATAATCTTTTCATTAAGTTTGAAAGGACAGTTAGTCTCTATGGTCTTCACTGCTTCACTCCCTACACAGAATAAAAGAAGACCAGATAGTCTAAAAGTTGGTTTTCAAACACTGTCTGACCAAGGTGCATGTATATGGTTGAAGGATCCTTTCCTATACTAAAGGTAGGGATTTGTTTTTCTTATCTTTTTACATATGCTTACTTTAAAAAAAAGTCTATTTCCTTTCAAAACTCGATGAAAATATTATTATATAAAAAAATCGTTTTGAGGAGACAATTGTCCTTTAACCACATAACCAATTCTCTGTCCATCAACTGAGATGTTAAATGTGATAAAATACTTCCAAAAAGGTAAGGTCTAGGTATGTGACAGAAAAGAAGTCAGCTAAAACTGACACTTCTTTGATCTAGATATTTCAAAACCAATTCTGAAATATATACCTTGCTCAAGCTAAATAGCCAATATGTTTCTGTCAATTTAAATATGTTATAGACTCTAATATGTATCAGAAAATGTATGCTGGAAGCATATGAATGATTTGTTATTCCTAAATTCAAACAGACAGGTTAGGGGACCTAAAAGTCAAAGCCAGAGGTTATCTCATAACTCACGTCAACGAAACTATGGACTAATTTCTTACTAAAAAAAAGAAGAAACCTTCTCAAAATGTGGCAATAAGAAAATTACAAGGAAAATGCAAAATTGCACCTTGAATTACCAATTAAAACAAACTATATTTTAGAGTATATTAACAGCAACTCTATCATATCCCCACTCTTCTATGAAACTTTCATCTTTATTGCAGCCAACATACGCCTAAAAACCATGGAAAAAAAAGAAATGAAAATAAATAAATGTATAAATGCATTGGAGATTCAACTGAGTTTGGTTACAAATCTACTGTTATATTTGATAAAATCCCTAAGGTAAAAAAAAAAAAAAAATTGTAGTAGATGCACAGCAAAAAAAATCAGTCTGTCTGAATCGATTCTTAAAGTTGAATTTATAAACCCAAAAGAGCTTGAAAATGGGCCAATTAGGGTGCAGCAAAATATGCACATAATTTAAATACATATAGGAACATTTACTCACCATTTAATTTACAGAAGTAAGAAGAAGTAACCAAATGAGGGAAAAAAAGAAGAGTAAATAATTTATACTTATTGTGGCAAAAATGACCTCGCCACTGGGTTTTGGAAGGGCTTGTTTGCCAACCTTTTGCCTCAGGATTATGGGTCCTGCAAAAAGACATGCTAAAATGTCTATTTGGGCTTATTGGTTTTAAAACACTTTGTCTGCCCCTTTAAATCCAAGGGAAAATGTTCCTCTTCCCCTCCCCCTTTTTTCTGTCCTATTGTTCTCCAGCAGGGCGTTGTCCCAGGGACACTGCCAGACCAGTTGAAACTAGCTGCTTTGTCCCTCCCCAATCTCTCATCAGCCCTTGTTATTGTTTAACCCCCATGGCGATCCAACCGTATTCGTGACATCTGAAAGCTTCTCGGACATATTGAGTGCTCAGATCCAAGCTATCTGGGGATATGTTGGACATATAGGTTATACATTGTATTATAAGAGTTATGTATTTTTATCTGTTTTTTGTTTCAGTTTTTGACTTAGAGCGAGTTCCTGTTACTGGAGATAATTAAGTTACCACAGCCACTTAAGCCAATTATCTCCATTATAGAGGAGGAGATAGACCGGCCGCACAGCCTAAATCTGTGGAACTGTTTTGGGCATGAAAGCCATGCTTGCGTTTGGTCAAATATGACTTAAAATAATTTCCTGAACCCCTGCTCTGATCTGGGTAACTTTTGGATATGTTGTTCACCCAGATCAGGGATGTATAATTTATGGGAATATGTGGTATTTGTGGGTGTTTTCTGTGTTTTGTGAAAAATGTGTGTTTTTTGCCTGTGGGTAATTGAGTTAGTCCATTGTGTTTGTTAATTGTATCACAGGCAGAGGGGAGGGTTTGTGTACATTAGCTGGGAGTGTCTAACTGTACAAGTCTGTCCTGATTGGCTTTGTAACTTTGTATCCTGTGTTCCACAAGGTCCACGTGGGTGGTAACCTTGTGGGAAAAACCTGCATATAAGAGACAATAAGCTCTCAGACAGCTGAGTTCATGTTTTACCCTCAACATAGAGCCTCATCTTATGTGTGGGGGAAAAGACTGCATCTACACTGGGGATTATTATACGCTGTATACTCCCCTTGCTGTAATCACTAGGCTCTATTAAGAGCTTGTTCCTGCTTCGCTCTCTGAAGGAAGAGAGGTTCACCCACAGGGGCCTTGAGCCTTGTCGTAGGTCCAGGGTGGGTAGGAGATGGCAAGACCCCAACCAAGCTGCGGCAGTTCATGGGGTCTGCAGTGCTTATGGTGTCAAGTGGAGTGCTTGGAGCCCTCGGGAAGCACTAGGAGCATCCATCAACGGAGGTACCCAGTCGGGGTGCCAGGTGATCCGTTACACTTATGTATTATATATGTGTTAAATATATATATCACATATTAAAAAAAATATATAGAAATTTAATTTTACTGCTTCTCCTTTTTCCCTCTTTCGTTCACTTCTTACTTGATCTGTGAATAATATCAACATTTTGTGGTTGTCCCCTAATGGTCAATCTTCTTTTTTATCACCAATCATATCTTTTTTTCCAAATCATGAATCAAGCAAAACTGTTCGTCCATTGTCTGTTTATGTTTTTTCGTGATTCGGTCATAGGGTGATTCAGAGAGAAATTCAGACGACCCACCAATCACCCAAAAGGTGGAGAATTTTTTTTTACAAACACACAAGCCTTCTGTGTAGTTTCAAATGAAAGCTTGTAAAATTTAGCAGGTGTATGAACACTGAAACTACAACGTGTTCAAACTGCAGCTGTAGAACACATGCATTGCGTCTGGTGGAGAGGCTATGGTAGTCAACTGTACAGTATGCCTTTTTCTTACAAAACATGTTCTAAAACTGTTAAACCTAAGTGGTAAAGGATAACAGTGGAAGTGGATTTAAGTAAAACACAGATATTAAAATACAGGAGAGGACCATGTAAACAATACATTTTTGTTAACTAAACTATTTTAGGACCAGAAGATACAACCAGCAAAAGGGGCCCTAAACATTTGAAAAGAGAATAATTTAAACTCAAGCCAACAAGTCTATAAGTTAAAAAACATAGAAACATAGAATGTGACGACAGATAAGAACCATTCGGCCCATCTAGTCTGCCCAATTTTCTAAATACTTTCATTATTCCCTAGCCTTATTTTATAGTTAGGATAGCCTTATGCCTATCCCACTCATGCTTAAACGCATGCTTAAAAAAAAAAAAGAGCAATGTCATTTATAAATCATAAATTCTTATTTTCCAGCAATTCCACCATGTTGTGTGAAAAGCTGTCCACCAAGGTGAGACCTTTAGTTCCAATGTCTACAGACGTTGAGGCTGAAAAGTGTCTTTAAAGTTGCCCTGTATTTTATTTCCTTTTGTTTTGTTTTTTCCTTATGTACTGCCATTAGTCTTCCTTTATATTTATTATCTTTTCTTCCTTATACTGTATATTTGTACCTGGATGCAGTCATTTTGTTCATTTTGTCCTCTGTCCATGATGTCTGCTGTTTGCCCTTATGAAGAAATTATTTTACTGATGAATTGTGGATAAATTTGATTGGCATGTAACATTTTGCCTTTATTGCAGTTTAGCACAGAAATACCTTATCTCAGCATGGAACGCCCTCTTTATTTAACGTTGGATGTTAGACATAACCATAGGCGTGCGCACGGGGTGTGCCGGGTGTGCCTGGGCACACCCTAATCCCCGCGGCATGCCTATGTATTGAGACCAGCAGGGGAGATCTCAGGATCTCCCCTGTCGGCTCATGCAGAGCCGGTGCTATCCGAGCACCGGCTCTGCTCTCAGCCTCCCTCCCCACTGCAGTATGGAGGGAGGCAGGAGAGGACCCGGGGAGCTCAACCAGCAGCTCCGCCGGGTTCCTCTCGCGAGGTCGGAGCGTTGCCGCGGCAACGCTCAGATCTCACGAGAGTTCACTCTCCACTGGACCACCAGTGAAAGCAGCAGGAACAAGAATCCCCCCTCCCTACATAAGGTTAGAAGGGAGGGGGATATTAAGTAATGTACCCCCACCCCCACAATCACCCACACACATACAGCACACATACAGCACACACCCACACAGACACACAGCACACACACACACATACAGCACCCACACACATACAGCACCCACACACATACAGCACCCACACACAGCACCTTCACACATACAGCACACACACACAGCACACACATACAGCACACACATACAACCCACACAGCACCCACACAGCACATACACGCACAGCACCCACACACGCACAGCACCCACACACGCACAGCACCATGCCAAAACGAACACAGAATTCAGTAAGCCACATTTGGCACACAGAGATAACATCATAAGTCAGGAAAGAGGGGTCAAAAAACATCCACAAATAATACGTAATATCAATATAACTTGGACCAATTAGAGTTAAGACCTGCCTATATATAGAGTTAAGACCTTCCCTATAGTGTGTTCCTCCTGTATTTTCTTTGGTATTCATTTTGGTTCTGTTTTTTTCATTGTTCCTGTCTTCTGTGATCCTTTGACCTCGGCTTGTTTAACGTTTATCCGCATTTCTGTAACCCTTTGACCTCGGATATTCTTACTGACCCATTAACCCGGCCATTCTAAGGATCGATATACGGAAAGTCTACTGATTGTGATTCGGTCTATGCTTTCTAATTCCCCCTGATCCTGACACTGGTCACTAAAAACAAATTTAAGTATCATCAGGTTTAAATTAGTATATCTAAATATTACTAGTTTGCCTGTATCTGCCAACACATGCTATTTCTAAACTAAACACAGAATAATTTTTCTAACACATTTTCAAGGTGCTAAGATACTCATACCAAGGTAAAATCGGAAAGATTGTCATTTTAGCTCAAAATTATAGATTCAGGGTCATTTTAGTCACAATTAATCAAAGGGTATCATATAACCACTCAAGCCGCCAGTTTGAGATTGTGTCAACTGAAATATCCTGTATTACAGAGAACCCCAGATGGGTTTTTTTTCCAAGTGAGTAGCTCATGAAGCAGACATTAGGCTGTTAGAGTAGGACCTGCCAAAGATGGGGTACATTGACATTGTGGCAGGCTAATGCAATGTATGATCATATAATGTAACTAAACCCCCATTATGTTTTGCCTAGATTAGGTGTTTTTAATAAAACTAACAAAATCTGTCAGTACCAAAGTTACTGTTTAGTGGATAATTGTAACATTAATAAGCATGTTTCTTTGTAGCTACAGATATGTGTTGTAGCACGCAATGAGGATTGATGCAAAAATCCAAATATGTGTTTTCAGTAGCGTAACAAGTCAACGATCTACAAATTAGTACCTGGAATATATTTTCCAAGCTAAGCCATTTCTACACCTCCAACCCGTTACTTATAAGCAGGAAAAAGCTTCCGTTAAGGTGAAAGTTAAACATTTGAAGAAAATATAATTCAAACTCACAGTTTTGGGTAAATCGTTATTCAGTATAAAGTACAATCTGTACTTGTTGTACAACAGGGACCAAATTTGGTTGACTAAACTATAATTGTAAGCAACAAGATGAAGTGATGAGAGCATGTGAAAAAAAAATGTTTAATTTGTTATCTCACAACGTCGGTTCAGGGTTTAGAAAATTAGGAATGACATGGATGATATGGTATGTAGCTTGATGGATTGGGCTTCCCCATTGCTCACCACAAGGGGCAGGCAGATTTATCCCCATATGTAAAGCTTGGGGCACAATGAGTAGGTTAATCCTTGTTAATCCTTCACCAATCAAACATGGTTGTGGGTGTCTAGGGGGCCATTAAGTAGATTCCCAACTATAGAGAGGATGTAGTACAGTAGTTATATAGAAAATCAACTACAACTATACATGGGTGACTGGAATGGGGGGCATTAATTATTTAATTCCTCTCAAACATTGAATATTAAATGTTTTTTCTGGAGTAAACAGGACAGTTTACAGCTCCTTCCTGGTTAATAAGGGATTTTAGGATTCATTATATATTTATTATGCATTGAGTGTGTGAATTTTCCGATTTACAACCATTTACAAAATATTGAGATAAAAAAAAAAATGCCTGTGCGTCCATAAGAAATTAAGTCTTGTAGCTACAGTATCTATCAGAAGTTCCATGGCAAGTGATCTTAATTATACTTTTGTCATATCATATAAAAGCAAAAGCACTAGGGATTATTTTAAATATGATAAATATGAAATAAAAATAAATAGTCAAGTGTATTTTGAAATCAAAATTGGAAGCTCGCTAAAGACAGTTTGTATACTTGAGTTTGTGTACACATATGGTGGGAGTGACCTACTGTTTTATTCCTGTGGGAGCACATAATTCGTTTGATGTCCAAAAATCACATCCCACACACTACCACTGCTGCCAGAGATAGCTCTCCTACATATGTTTCTACCACATGTTCCACATAGGATTCAAAAATAAATCACATATTCCTGGCTTATAAGCAGATACTTTCATGCAGTCGGACATTGCCACATCCCTTTCACTATCAACATTTATGCACTGAATGGGGAGTAGATAGATAGAATCTAAACAATATGAAGAGTTAGAACATCTTTGCCAGCCATTTTGTCAACATAGACAATTTGTATTATGAGTATAAAATTACAATACATTGCCACCCTTTGGCACTCTATATCCTATTGTATACGATACACCTCACCCCATTTTCTTGTTCACTTGAAAACTGAACCCTTTGGCTACTTCATTTTTTTTATTGCTAGTTTTGTTCCAGTTGAGGTAAAAAGTAGGTATTATGTATACACAATACATATTCTTGAAAATATTTTCAATGATAAAAAGAAAGAAGTGGGTCAAACCTTTATGTAGCTGCGTAAGTGGTCGCTTGTATTAGATACACTAGTACAACTGCTCATTCATTCAAATACCTAATCAACCAATCATGTGGCAGCAATGTAATGTGTAAAAGCATACAGAGATGGTCAAGAGGTTTAGTTGGGCTCTGTTTCATGTTCTTCACGAAAATATTTCAATGAATGTTAAGAGTTTTTGTTACAGGTTTTAATGGCAGCTAAATGGCTTATAGCGTTGGTGGAAGGGAGAAAGAATGCCCCTATGGTCGGATATTGAAACTGTTATGCAGAGAAACAGAGGTTTATAACTAAATTATAAAAATGAGGGGATATATAATGTCCCGAAATATAACTGGTCGATGTGGGATAAATACTCATTAAACCCTGGACCTACGGATTTATAGTCTCAATTCTTGGAACTGTGTGTAGAATGCGAGAGATGTGCTTTTACTACAAAGTACACAGATTACAGAGACAGATTTGATCTTTTGTATATTAGTTAGAGCTGATGACACAGAGATATTCCGGGGTTTCTGTTGGAATTGGTAAAATATATGAAATAATGAACTGCTCCACACATTTTTAACTGATGGATACTGTTTGATGCTCTTTTTTGGAGATGTGTACTTAATGCTAAAATAAGAAGATGAATATATGTATTCAAATGTTTGTCTTGTGTATTCTATGTTGTGACAGACCTCTCTGTCCCTGGATTTATATTTCTTCTTATATGTTCGTTGGTTTGTTCGGTGAATTTAATTTTCCCTATACACAGTATGATTTTGTTCAAATAACCGAACTAATTACCGAACAACCGACCACCCTGTAAGTGGAGTGTGCTGCTCGGTAACCTCCCAGAAGCTGTGGTTAACCGCAGCTTAATTGACGAACGGCTGTGTGGTCATCGTTCGTATGCACGAAGACTTGGCGGCGGCCATCTTAAGCTGTCAAACTTATGCTTTTGGGGTATTTCTAAAAATGTGCAAAATAGTTGTATTTTTTTCATTTGGAGATAATTGAGTTCATACAGTAATTAACTCAATTATCTCCTACGCTGAGGGGAGGGATTGTGCACACTGTATGGGAGTGACTGAATGTAAAATTGTTTTTATTGGTTTGTTGATCCTGTGCCCCACAAAGTCCACCTGGGTGGTAACCTTGTGGGGAAAACTGTATAAAAGGCCAGTGTGCCACATTAAACCTTCAGTTCCTGATTAAACCTCAACACAGAGCCTCCTCTTGTGCTTGTAGGGTTAAGCTGCTCCTGGGATTGCTCTTTGGAGTATTATAATCACTAGCTCTTCTAAGAGCTGTTCGTGCTCTACTCTACAGCCTCCCTCCCCCAACAGGGGATAAAGGACATCTCTTGGCGGTGAAAACCACTAACTCTATCGGGGTGCCGGTATATATGTGTTTTGTGATAAATTCAATAAAAAAATTTACAACCAAAAAGAGGTTCAGTTGGTTTCTAAACTATACATCAGAATGAGGACCTAATGGGATCTAAGTGACTTTGATTGTACAATCATTTCTGGTTCCAGTTATGTTGGTTGAGTATCTCAGAGAGTTCTGATATCCTTGGAATATAATGCATTAAAATGTTTATTTTATAGTTTATAGTTTTTGATGAAAAATGCATCAGAAATACCTCTACTAAAGGGAATCAAGATGTGACAGAAGTATTTCTAATGGTTTGACGAGCATTAGGCAAGTTAGAAGGTAGTAGCATTGCCCAGACATAGAATAATTTCATGTCTGGTGCTATTTTGTACAAGTAGCAGAAAACAGACACTCCAGGTGTTGTGGACTACATCTCCCCTGGTGCTTTGCAATCCTACGGAATATTTAGTCCACAACAACTGGAGCGCTGTAGCTTGCCTACCCCGGTCTAGATTATGTACCTGATACCATAGATTGTGATGTTTAACATATGAAATCTCAAATACTGTTAGTAATTTAGACTACAATCTACTACACGCTTGGTGTGACAATACAGGAGAGTGGTCTATAGGGTGCTATCGTGTACGTATAATGCTAGAAGTGTATATGGTATTCTAGATTGTGCAATTTTACATCACAAACAACGGCAGAGAAAAAATACCATATAGTATATAGTTTCAGTAAATGTCACATACAATATATAGTTCAACAAAAATACAGTGTTGTTTTAAGGAAATGCATCCCAAATCCCCCCACCTAACCTTTTCGGTCTTCAAAACGTATGTGAAGTAGAAGCCTTGGTCATTGCAATCAACATCCCACCCGGCCCTCTTGAAAACTGCTTGGGAAAACAGGTGGTGGAAAATTATGTGTAAAGAGACTGGATTTGTACACATACATTCACTGTAAATTTAAACGAGTACCACAAAAAGTATTAATAGAATTATTACAAATCTGTACTGATTAGGCAATACACCTGTCACTGTGTCACAATAATAATGTAATTTTCAGGTCAAATATATATTCACACTGGATAAAAACAAAACAAATAAATGTAAATAATTAAAAAAAAAAATTAATTTAAAAAATACAGTACTGATTAGGCACTATATCTGCTAAAGGAATAAGTCACTGTGTCACAACAATTCCATTTTCAGGTTTAATATATATTCACACTGGATTAAAATAAACAATTAAATATAAATAAAAAACAAATAAACAAAAAATTATTAAAATAAAAAATATATATATATATATACAATACTAATTGCATATTGATTAATCAGATGGCATAAAAACTGTGACTAATACATGTCTAGTCTAATCCTGTACATATTATATTTTTTGTATCTGACTAGTGTAAAAGAGGAAACATAATTTGCTGAAATATATTATAAAGCTTGGCATTGTTTTGTGAAGCAGCCTGTCAAGGTCTTTATCTAAAACAAAAATAAGTGCATGCATTCTCTCCTTTCTCTTTACCCAACAGGACCATTTGAAGTCACATGTTTTGCCCCGAGCCCTTGAATCCCTGCAAGGCATAGCCTTCGGCGTGTACACCAGAGAGCTGTACAAGGCAGGAAATTTCAAAGCGTTCGCTCTCCCTTTAATAATGCATCAACGCGGTCTGCAGTGTTAGACTTCTTACTGAACAGCAAATAAACAAACGGCGTCACCATTTTTCCTCTGCTGGACTTTGCAGCTTTAGTATATGCAGTGATTGAAGTTAGTCATCTGGAGAACAATTAAGAAAATTACTTTTTTTCAGTGTTACAGTTTATTTTATATATATATTTGTTGCTAAAATACATAGCTATAGCCATGCAGAGCATCTGAATGCCAGTGCTGCTTAGTATTGTATTTTTATTTGTATTTATTTATTTATTTTACTGTTTAACCTCTGGCTTTACTCCTTTGGACCCTGAGACCAGATATGTTTCCAGCTGAGTTTGATGTGCCTGTTTGCCACTTCCATCTTGTAAGTGTGCCTTATAATAAAGTGTGTTATTTTATCAAGATACTCTGCACTATTATTTCATTTTTTCTTCCTATGCATGCAATTGATGTTCCTAAAGTCCAGAAGTTATTACATCGTTTTCCATGATATGCTTTCAATCAATTTGGGTTTGTGAGTGTGATTATTTATTACTCACATTCTGCAGCATTATTGCCCTATGTCCATCTCTATTTCTTTTGTATTGTAGGTTGCCTTTGGGTATTTTTGTTTATATTGTCTTGAGGACCTAAGAGGAGTCCTTCCATCTACAATACTATTAACCCCTTGACGACCGATGACGGTTCACGGCCATCATTGGAAACATCCCCTTGAGGACCGATGACGGTCCTGAAACATCATAACGTCTTGGGGTACTTACCTGATGAGCGTTCCTCACGGTCCAGGGAGACTGCCTGTCTGCACAGACAGTCTCCCCGCGGCAGATCAGGACCCCGCGGCCACGTGATCACTTGATCACGTGGCCGCAATAGGTGCCTGTGTATCTGCCTGCAGGGGGACTGTCTGTGCTGACAGGCAGTCTCCTTGCAAGTGGAAAATCCTAAAATAAAGTTAAACAAAAAAATCAATTGGTGTAAAAAAAAAAATGTGTGTATATATAAGATATATATATATATATACATGTATTATATCTATATATAATATGTATATATATCTTATATATATAATATATACAATAACTATATATATTGTGTGTGTATATATATATATATATATATATATATATATATATCTATAATTATAAAATATAAATAACAAGTATATAAAAATAAATTAAAAAATGTAAAAAATTTTAATAATTTAAAAAAAAATCATATTTAAATATGTAATTTTATTCTAACGGTATTTAGATATTAATATATATATATATATATATATTTATATCAAAATACACTTAGATGAAATGAGATATATATATATATATATATATATCTATCTATGTATAAACTAATAAATAAAAATAATACGAAATATACATATGTCCATATACATAATTACATAAATAATTTCATAAATATACACGAAGACTTCAAATATATAAATATATATATATATTTAAATTCTACGTGCATATTTATGTAATATTATTACATAATTAATTAATTTTATTGATTGCAATTTTAGGGACATGCCTGAGAACCCAGGCCGTAAGCCCAGAGAATTTAATTTGCTAGCACTGTGTTTAACCCTGTAACTTTCTATGACACCCTAAAACCTGTACATGGGGGGTACTGTTTTACTCTGGAGACTTCGCTGAACACAAATATTAGTCTTTCAAAACAGTAAAACATATCACAGTAATGATATGGTCAGTGAAAGTGACTTTTTTGCATTTTTCACACACAAACAGCACTTTCACTGTTGATATTATTGCTGTGATAGATTTTACTGTTCTGAAACACTATTATTTGTGTTCAGCGAAGTCTCCTGAGTATAACAGTACCCCACATGTAGAGGTTTTATATTGTTTTTGAATGTTACAGGGTCAAATATAAGGCTTGATTTTACTTTTTTTTTTTTATTGAAATTTGTCGGATTGGTAATGTTGCCTTTAAGAGCGTATGGTAGCCCAGGAATGAGAATTACCCCCATGATGGCATACCATTTGCAAAAGAAGACAACCCAAGGTATTGCAAATGGGGTTTCAGACTTTTTTAGTAGCCACTTAGTCACAGACACTGGCCAAAATTGGCGTTTTTTGCATTTTTAACACACAAACAAATATAAATGCTAACTTTGGCCAGTGTTTGTGACTAAGTGGCTACTAAAAAAGACTGAACATACCCCATATTGAATACCCTGGGTTGTCTACTTTAAAAAAATATGTACATGTGGGGTGTGATTCTGGGATTTATGACCGATAACAGTGTTACAATGTCACTATTGATAAATGTAAAATATATATATATATATTAAAAGAGCAATTTCCTACTTGTACTTATAGCCCTATAACTTGCAAAAAAAAAAAAAGCAAAAAAGCATGTAAACACTGGGTGTTTTTAAACTCAGGACAAAAATTTGAATCTATTTACCAGTTTTTTTCATTAGCTTTTGTAGATAATTAAAAGATTTTTCAAGTAAAAGTCCAAAAACATGTTTTTCACCATATTTTTTTTATTTTTTATTTTTTAAAGTAAAATATATGACATGATACAAATAATGGTATGTAAATAAAGCCCTTCTTGTCCTGAAAAAAACAATATATAATTTGTATGGGAACCGTAAATGAGAGAGCGGAAAATTACAGCTAAACACAAACACCACAAAAGTGTTAAAACCGCTCTGGTCCTTAACGTACAACATTGCAAAAACAGGCCGGTCCTTAAGGGGTTAATTAGGGGTAATTGTTGTGATTTTTTTTACCTATTACCAATTAAGTGTGTTTTCTTTCTGCACACAGGTGTATTTGTACTTATTATTGTTTGTTATCTATCTTTTTTCCCCTCTATTCCACAAATCCACCGTTTATTATTTTCCTTGTAAAGGTGTCATGAGCATGTTTTTAGATCTAAGGGAGCTAAGGGAAGCTAAGCTCCAGTCCCTATTTAATAATAACAACATAACAAATCAAGAGAATAATGCCACCATAGATGACTATTTCTTTAAATTAAAAAAACTATCATTCAGAGAAACGAAGAAATGGTGGGAAATATCCTTCTTGGAGTCATATCTCAAAGAGGGACTGATTCCAAGAGGTTTAAGATTAGATAAAGGACCAGCGAATGGATTAGAAAAATCAAAATATATTGAATGGTGGGATGTGGCACTGGAAAGATGCTCTTTGACACTTATGGAAATTATTATCGATTTTGAAAGAGACAATCTAAGTATGGTTTCTAATTAAATGGGGAAATTAGCTGAAATAAATACCTTTGATAGGGATACCTCTGATTTTAAAAGGAAAGAAAAAGTTATCTTTGAAAGAATAGAGAAACTTGGCGATAATATCGCACAAACTAAAAACAAGAAATATCTAACGGTTAAAAAAGATAAAGCTAATAACATCCATTCAACACTAAACAAAATCGATAGAAAATTCAGATATAAAGAAAATGGTAGATCAAATAATAGAAATACAAAATAGAGAAGGACCAATACAGAGAAAGGGTGACCATTTGGGGGTTAAACCCAAATGGACTACACCTTTATGTAATCAAACTAACTCTAAGAAATGGAATGAGAGTTCAACTCATCTGCACCCTATTCCTAGATATCAAAGGGACGTACCCTCCAATGAGGTGAATGTCACCCGAACTCTGGTCCAAGACTTTCGTTCCGATAGGGATTTTTAGGGAAGGGGCAAGACCGAAGGAAGGGAGAAATCACGGAATTCTTCCTCCCCAGGTCTCAGGAATTACCGCTAACCAATGGTTTTGCACCTCTCAGAGAACTAAATACCCCAGGGAAAAAGAGGAGACTGGGTGGGAAGAGAGCGGAAGTCTAACTCTAACTAAAACACAAGAAGAAAATGTAGGAGTTTTTTAATATTTCTGGATTCCACCTAACCTCGCAAGAAATTTTTCTCTTGAGTAAGGGCTTGAAATTTGTCCCAGAAGAACCCTCTAATTGCGTTTTTAACTTTTCATAGATGCCCAAAAATTTGTTGGAAAAATTTTGATTAAAAGATTTTTCATCAAAAAAAGCAGGGAAGGCTTTTCGAACATCTCATTAAACCTTACCAACGATAAGGAACCACAGAAATTTAAGCCCAAATCCAAATTTTGTCCAAATGGAATAGGGAGTCAAATTAAAGCTTTTATCAAAATGATAATTGGAGACTTCGACAAACTCGAAAGGAATCAGGATAGAAGAAGTAAACATAAAAATCTCACCCCGACAGAGAGTAGTACTCTGATGAATTTAGGCAAAAGGAAAGAGCTAACTATTAAGAGCACTGATAATTTTGGTTTGGTGCAAACCCATTTGGTGCAGACTTGGTGCTCTGGAAAAGGTACATCGATGATGTCCTGATGATCTGGCTGGGTCCTATAGACCAGTTAAATGATTTCTTTGCGCATGTTAACTGTAACTCATTATCTCTAGTTTTTACTCCCAAGATAGGTGTCTATAATAATATTGATTTTCTCGATTTCTCAATTTATATTGAAGAACAGGAAGATCAAGACAAAGACCTTTTTTAAGACGATTGACTCAAATAGTTTAAACGATACTAAAAGTGGACATCATCCAAACTAGCTGAGGGGGTCCCCAAAAGTCAATTTGTCAGGTTGCGTAGGAACTGTAGCGACCTTGATAAAAAAATTTCGCAAGCAGGAATCCTTAAAAAACATTTTTTGGAGAAGGGCTATTCCTCTGAGTTTATAGATGCAGAGATTGATAGAGTTGGAAAGATTAATCGAAATAATCTATTTATAGATAAAAAAAGGATACTACTATTAGAAACCCCATTTTTTATTTTTATTTTTACACCCAATATAATGCAAGAGCATTTGACATACAAAGAATTATTAGAAAGTATTGGGGACTACTCGTTGAGGATGAATTTCTGAGCAAACAAATCCCTCAGGCTCCTAAGGTTATTTTCAGAAAAGGAACTAATCTGAAACAGATTCTTGCACCCAGTACCTTCCGTTCTGGGAAGGACCAAATTAAATGTATGGGAGGTTTCTACACTTGTGGGTACTGCAAGAGTTGTGGTTATCAATTTAATATTACAAAAGATTTTATTAGTACACAAACTCAAGAGAAATTGAAGATTAAAAGTAAGGTATCCTGTTCCTCCACGTATGTGGTATACCTTCTCACATGTGGGTGTGGGATGCAGTATGTGGGGAGAACGGGTAGGAAAGCAAAAGTTAGATTCCAAGAACACAGAAAAAATATTAAAAAGCGTATGTTAACACATTCAGTGCCAGGGCACTGTAACGATTGTCCCCTTTTTAATTTTAACACATTTAAATGTACAGTTATAGAACAGGTAACTCTGAATGAAAGAGGTGGGGACCTTATGATGGCTCTAAGGAAAAGAGAGGGTTACTGGATCCACACATTAAAAACCATGAAACCAAGGGGACTTAATGAGGATTTTGATTTAATTTGTTTTCTGTGATGTATTGGTTTTTAGCATTTATTTGGTGTGTACATAAATTTTACTTTATTATTACAATATCATTATTTTTAATATTATTTTATATTATGCTGTCTATTACAGAGACTGTTTTTTTCAATAAGATGTTTTCTCTTTGATCTTGAAGTCTAAAATTTTAAAAATTTCTATTGATGACTATTGATTCCCATTATAATTGGGATCTTTTTTCCTTTCCTTTTCTTGTTTTTATTATGTGCTATGGACTTATATGCTCAATATTGAGCGATGGAACACAAGTGGAACGCAATATTCACGACTTCTGTCCTTTTAGATGGGAAATCAAAGTGAGGCTTGGCCAGCGACTCCGTAACGCATCATGGGCCGGAAGTATGTTGGAGGTTGAACCCGGAAGCGCGTCATTCAGCTGATCGATTCGAGCCAAGACCGGACGGATTTAAAAGAAGATGGTCGGTACAATATTTTATGCCTGCATATAGAGAGATCCTTGCTATATCTCCCTGAAGAAGTTCCTGACTGAACGAAACGCGTAGGCCTAGTGTGACAGATCCATCTGTCTAAGTACTATCTGCTGGTTTGTCTATTTTGTTATACAGTCGTGGAATTACCTGCCCGTACTTCCCTGTTCGTTTATTTCAGTTTATACCGAATAAAACTACCGAACGGCCGGCCACCCAGAAGAGAAGTGTGCTGCTGGTTAACCTATTGGCCTCAATTAGAACGTTGTGGTTAACCGCAGACACCTCTTAATTTGAACCATATGCTGGGTGGTCGTCGTTCGTATGTCGACCTTTGGAGTATTGTTTTGCCTGTTCCAGGCTGATTCTCAGTTCGGGGAATTGGAGTGTTCGTGAGCTGCTAGTCCCGTATTAAGGAGAGAGGTCTTTCGTATAATTATAATATATAAGCTCACCTGCCACGTCAAGGCTATTGAGGCTTGCCTTGACGTGGCAGGTGAGCTTATATATTCAAATGGCCATTAGAATTAAACTAAAGAGCCTCCATTTTTGTTCAAATGCACATGGGGATTTAGGCCAGAGCGCAGGTAACGTTTTCTTTGTTTTTACTATGTATTTTAAGCTGTTGGATACTAAGCCACTGCTGCTGTAAGCGCGGTGCTTTATCTTTGTGTTTGTATATGAATTTTGTATCACTCAGCTATGTTACATTGCTGCCAGCCTTCCCACGTTTGTCTTATTAAGACTTTATAAGTATGTAGGGGCAGCACCCCTTCCTGTCTCATCAGAGAAATTTGCCTTTTAGCTGATACCAGCAAGGTGATTTGTATGTTATAGCCCTATTCAGGGTAAAGTATGTAGGGGTTTATAAAACACCCTTTCATGTCTCATTAGAGACTTCTATACTTTGTCTGATACCAGCAAAGTTTATTGAATGTGTAGAAGCCCTATAAAGGGTTAAATGTTAAAGGGTTTATAAAACACCCCTTTCTGTCTCACTTTGTCTGATATCAGCAAAGTTTATTGTATGTGCAGAAGCCCTATAAAGGGTTAAATGTTAAAGGGTTTATAAAATACCCCTTTCTGTCTCACTGGAGACTCTTGGCTGATATCAGCATATCTAATGGCTAGTGTAGGAACCTACCTATTGAGGCTTGCCTTGACGTGGCAGGTGAGCTTATATATTCAAATGGCCATTAGAATTAAACTAAAGAGCCTCCATTTTTGTTCAAATGCACATGGGGATTTAGGCCAGAGCGCAGGTAACGTTTTCTTTGATTTATATTTATTACTCACATTCTGCAGCATTATTGCCTGTGATGAAGTGCGCTTCACCATTTGTGCCTGGAGAGGACTAATTGCCAGCCTCTTGCCTTGTGACTATAGCCCCTGGGAGAGTTTGCCCTTTAAAAATGTTATTTGGGCATATTGGATTTTATTGCACTGTTTCTGCCCCTTTGATTCCATGGAAGAATGTGCCTCTTCCCGACCCCTTTTCCTGTCCATTGTTCTTCAGCAGGGCGTTGTCCCAGGGACACTGCCAGACCAGGTTAAACTGGCTGCTTTGTCCCTTCTCCATCTCTCATCAGCCCTTGCTAAACTTTAACCCCATGGCGATTTTATTCTGTTCGTGGGATCTGAGCGCTGTTCGGATATATTGAGCGCTGATATCCAATGTGGGGGTTCTGTTCAGTATAATAGGTATTATGTATTTTTACTGTTGTTGTAAATGGAGATATTCTCTGTACCTGGAGATAATTGGCTTACCACACCCACTTGAGCCACTTATCTCCAGGACAGAGGAGAAGATAGACCGGCTGCACAGCCTAAATCTGTGGAACTGTATTGGGCATGAAAGCCATGCTTGCAGTCGGTCAAAAAGGACTTCCATCTAACTTTTTAACCCCTGGAGGTAATAGCCTGAATTTTGGATATGTTTATATTTGAAGTACGCTGATTAAGAATGTGATTTATGGAGATTGGATGTATAGTTTTAAAGTTATAGTAAATGGGTAAAAGGTATAATTACATTAACCCATTATGTACAGTAATTATATCACAGGCAGAGGGAAGGATTTTGTGGGAATGAATGGGAGTGTTTTACTGTATATTACATGATTTATTGGTTGTTTTACAAAACCCTGTGGGTGAGACTGTGTGAAAAACCTGCTATAGTGTTCCTTTAAGATATTTTGTAATTTTTTTGGTTATGCATGGCACAATACTGTTAGCTATTACTGCAATAAAGTACACATATTTGTGTTCAGCAATGTCGAGTAAAACAGTACCCCACATGGACAGGTTTTATGGTGTTTTAGAAAGTTACAAGGCCAAGTAAAACACATTAAATTTTTCAGTTTATACTCATTGAAATTTGCCAGACTGGTTATGTTGCCTTTGAGTCCGTATGGTAGCCCAGGAATGAAAATTACCCCCATGATGGCATACCATTTGCAAAAGTAGACAACCCAAGATATTACAAATGGGGTATGTCCAGTCTTTTTTAGTAGCCAATTAGTCACAAACACTAGCCAAAGTTAGCGTTTATATTTGTTTGTGTGTGAAAAATGCAAAAAATTAATTTTTTTAACGCTAATATATTTTTGCATTTTTAATTTATTTATTTTATATAATATATGTTTGTAAAATGTTTGTAAAATTACATTATATTAATATTAAAATACACTTAGAGACATAGTGTATCTGCATGTATGTTTGTGTGTGTGTGTATATATATATATGTATATATATATATACATATACATTTAGATCATATATATTATATATATGATCTAAGTATATATAATACACTTTTAAACTGTTCCAGGCAGGCCTCCTACATGCACTGTTTTGGACTGCTATTCCATCCATGTGATCGCAACCTCATCGTGATCACATGGCCCGGGAGGGCCAGATCAGCCACGGGGAGACTCCCTGGGATGCCAGATAAGTCCCCCCATCGCGGTCGCGGGCGATCAGATAAGTGGGAAGGACGGCATAGACGTACTATGCCGCCCGCTGGCATTTAGAACCAGATCCCCAAGTATGCCTGCCGTCCTTAAGGCGTTAAACTCCCTCACTGTGTAACATCTACCACTTCAGCTGGAAGGCTATTCCATGCATCCACCACCCTCTCAGTAAAGTAATACTTCCTAAAACCTTTGCCCCTCTAATTTAATTTATGTCCTCTTGTTGTGGTAGTTTTTCTTCTTTTAAATATAGTGTCCTCCTTTACTGTGTTGATTCTCTTTATATATTTAAATGTTTCTATCATATCCCCCCTGTCTCGTCTTTCCTCCAAACTATACATGTTCAGATCCTTTAACCTTTCCTGGTAAGATTCACCCCAAAAAATTTTCAGTTATTCTCTCTTCCTTTATATTTCCTCATTCTGAGTACGAGAGCTGGGAAGTAACAAGAGGGCTTGGAGGCATGGTTTATAGCTGTGCTTTCAAGCCTTCTAATTAATAAAATAAAGCATAAATAAGGAAACCACTGTAGACACTATAATAACTTCAGGAAAATTAAAGGGATACACCAGGCACCCAGACCACTTCTGCCCATTGGAGTGGTCTGGGTGCCAACTCCCACTACCCTTAACCCTGCAACTGTAATTATTGCAGTTTTCATAAACTGCAATATTTACATCTGAGGGTTAAGTCCTCCTCTAGTGGCTGTCTATCAGACAGCCACTAGAGGGACTTCCGTGTTCATAGAACACGAAAAGTGTGTTATAACGACGCTGGACGTCCTCACGCTATGTGAGGACCTCCAGCATCGCCAAAATCCCTATAGGAAATCATTGAAAGCATTTTTCAATGCTTTCCTATGGGGAGGTCGAATGTGCGTGAGCGGCCATTGCCACGCATGCGCATTAGGTCTCCCCTGCCGGCTGACGTCGGCAGGGAAGGAGAGTAGGCGGAGCCTAACCCAGCGCCGAGGGACATTGGAGCTGGACTTTGGTAAATCACTGAAGGGGTTTTAACCCCTTCAGCAACTTGGGATGGGGGGTGGGAGGGAGAAGGGCACTGCAGGATTCTGCAGTGCCAGGAAAACGAATATGTTTTCCTAGCACTGGATAATCCCTTTAAATTGTTATTTGTTATACATTGTTCCCATAATAAAAATGACTAACATACTTGTTGTCCAAGACTTTAAGGCAGTGGGATGGAGAATGACATAAGGTGAAGTAGGAATACAAGCAAATATAAATGTTTCTATCATATCCTTTATGGATGGGAGTGTAGAAGAAAACCGTAGGACGTAAATGTTAGCAAACTCGTATCAAGGAAGGTGAAGAAGATTGTCATAAAGGTAAAATAATGACATGCTGGACTGGAATGGAGTAAAGGGGATTGTAATGAGGTGACAAGGGTGAACAATACTGTGTGTGGATACAAAGGAGACATGAGAAGATGCACAATTTTGAAATAAAAGATAAAAGGATTAGACGAAAGAAATACAGAGTGACAAAGTATTCTTTGCTTTCCTATAGGGAAGTATAAGTGCATGCGTGGTGCTAGCCTATGAGATGCATTGGATTGGACAATCATGGAAGAGGCCACACCTCCTTCATGATGTCACGGGAGGAGGAGAGGTAAGCAGTGTTGAGGGAGCTTTGATGCTGGAAAAAGGTAAACAAATCCTTTATTTTATTACATTTTATCACAAACAGGGGGGGGGGAGGGGACAGGGGGCTGTATTTTTCTAGGAACACTAAAACAAACCTGTATTCCTAACACCTTAGTGTTCCTTTAATTTACTCTGTATAAATAATTTTCTATGTGTATACGTGTGTGTGTATGCAATGCTTATACATGTCCATCTATGTGTATGCATACCTGTGTATATTCATAAAAGTTTCACCTATTAAGAAACTCTGACATGGCAATGAAATATGTATGCAGATCAGATCAGCAGACACCACAATTACTGCTGGATGCTGGTAGTTTCTATAAGAGAGAGGGAGAGAGGAAGAGAGGTATAAATAAACAGTATCCACAAATACCAAATACACAAAAAAATGTCTCAAGAACTTGCTTATGTACATTTGCAACATGTATTTTTCGGAAGAGACCCAAAATGCTGACTAAATACATATCCTTATGATTGCACGGGGGCATATGGGAGTAAGAACTACATACAGGAAATATAGCTTCATGGCTAAAACCAGGCATCAGTAATATAAAAAGCATTGCAGGCTGTTATTGCACCCTGTATTTCAGTCTTGCAAACATCACCTTTAAAGTCCCTCTGTGCAAAGCATAGGTAATTACTCATGCCCCTGTACAAAAAAATAATTTTATCTGCCAGTTAAAGACAAGCACTAAAATGGACGTAAATGTAGGTGGGCTGAAATTAGCCATAACAGTCCTCAAATATCTATTTTGTCTAACTGAAAATGAAAATGTTGGCCTGGTTCTGTACATGCCACATTATATCTATCAAAGTAAATTCATATAATTGCTCCTTTAAAGAGGAACACTCACTTTCCAGGAATTTTTTTATAGTATGTTACCTTGTTGTAGAATTATAGAATTCTTGAAATTATCTAAGCTAATGCTTTGTCAGGAAGAAATGTGCTGAATAATAAAATGTGTATTTACTAAAAGAACCTTGAAGCTAACAATACTAACTACTCAAAATGGCTGCCAAAGCACCCCTCCCATCGAGTGAACACCTCGTGCTAACAAGATGGCGCTTACATCTTGTGTCCACTCCCATGTCAAGAATGACATCACCTCTTGATAGGAGGGTACCTAACTAATCACTTAACACCTGGACCAATCAATAGTGTCTATTTGCTGTTATCTTGAATTCTTCAGTGATGTAATAATGCCTTTAAAAGGGTCTGCGCACCCATTTTCTGTCAGAAGCCATTAAACTTCTCCGAAGTTCTTTCATTAACCTGAACTTTGTGTCTCAGTGTGAATTTACTTCTGCGTGCACGCAACTTTATTATCTTTAATTTGGACAGGAACAGATAGTCATTCAAACTAATTGGTTTGCAGTAAATTATCTACAACAGCTGGCGCCATAACGTGGGGCTCTGGGCTATGTCCTGCCTGGGCAGCTGTCCAAGAAGACTCTGGGGGGGCTGAATCCTGGGGGAAGGAAAAGAGCCTGATCACCTCTGAATACACGGTAGAGATTGCTGCAGCACCTAGCCGGTATGTTCCTGCCCCTGTGATTGACCTGCCCCAGTGTCTGTGACTGCTACCGAGAGGACATCAAAGTCAGGTAATAACTTGCCCAGAGTCTTTGTATTGTTAATGATACCTAGTTTACCTGCATGTTGACTATCTGTTGCCTGGGTGTGTTTATATTGGTTTGTGTTTAACTTAGCACCCGGGGGGAGTGTAAGTGCCTGTTTAACTCTTTTAGGAGCCACGTAGCTGTGGCTGTAAGGAAAAAGAGTAGGGGGAACCTGTGGAGGGTGGTAGACTCACTGCTTCCTGGGGGTTCCCCATAGTGTCACTTTGACGGCTTAGCTAGCCTCATCGGACACTTCTTCTTGGTAAAATTCCAGCCTCGAGCGCTGAGGCAGGTAAGATTCCAATTCTTTAGGCTATACAGGATTCGGCTTGGAAGCTGTTGCTGTTTCCTGTGGCTGCTGGTAGTGAGACTTGCGGGTGGGTCCGCAACAGGGACACTACGAGGTTGAGGGAGGTGGCTTTGGGCCACGCGAGTAAAGGCAAGGGATAAAACTGTTGAACTTATTTGAACTGTGATGCATGCACTGTATTTTATTTGAAATGTTGTCTTAATTGTCTGTCACACAGATTCCTGTGTTTACTTCTATCTTACTCACTGTACTATTTACACTTTCCCCTCCTATTTCTCTTTCTCTGTTGAGAGAAGTGATTGGTCACACACTTCTCGCCACGCTCCAATCCGCGGCTACCACGGGTAGGCGGAATCAGTGACTAGTCTACGTTTTGGGAAGACGTACTTAAAGAGCTTGCTCTTAAAGTAGCAGTCGAGCACGGTAGACGTTCTGTTCCTTTCTCTCTCTATATCTGGGACGCCTTATATAGGGAGGATGGGACAGAAGTTAGATAAACCCAGTAAGGGTTGGTTAGCATGTGATCTAGTGGAAGACAGAGAAGGAGAAGAGATGGTTAAGAAAGTGAGGAAGATTGCTAAAGTATGTGGAATTACCGTACCTCCGTGCGGCAGATTGCAGCCAGAGAGCTGGCGTAAGTTACTGATAGAGAAGAAAGGGGAAGCTGTCGGACCACGATTTGGTTTGTACAGCAGAAGCCTGGTACCGAGTAGCAAGAGCTATTCAGCAAAAGGGATAGGTTGAGGAAGAAATTGATCACAAAGGTTTAAGATTGTTTGTGTATTATAATAATTGTGTTACTGGATGCTGATGGATCCCTATTCTTCCCCCCCCCATCAGTCCTACAGATCTCGTCACCCTCATCCTCTCTCTGCAGCTCCCTGCACCTCCAGTCCGTTTCTCCCGTCAAAGATTTCTGGTTTCCAAACGTATAAGTCTCTGTCCTTCTGTCTTGTTACTTTCCAGCACTCACATGGTTAATCTTCATGCCTGCAGCTTCTCTCCCTTTTTTGCACTGTCTAACTTTCTCCCCCCCCTCCTCCCCGCTTGCCTGCATTTCTACTGATAAGAGTTAGAGACGGGATTTTTGCTGGAAAATATTCTAATTCAAAGGTTATGGTGTTATAATTGTGTAATAATATTATTATTGTTTCCGTTTGCCGTTTATATATATATATATATATATATATATATTGTGTTTTGTGATAAGGCAGTGAAGATTGTGGGGGGGCTCGCTCACAAGAATGCATTCCACCTTTCTGAGTATTCTCTCCAAGACTGGTGTATAAGACAGGGAGTCAGGGATGTAGCTCAGTGTTGATTTATGTAGGTTAAGTAAGTGAATCTGATACAAGAATAGAGGAATATTTGGACGTGTTAAGTGTAAAGGCAAGCGTGATTTGTTGCAAAACTATGCAATGTGGATAGAGGGAATATGCGAAGTTAAGCTAGTATGTGAAGAGGAAAGTGATTAATGGTTGGAGGAAGATAAGGGAATTTGGTTGAATTCCGTGAGTTTATCTTGCATCATTTTAAAGAACATGTTTCTAGAGACAGCTATATGGGCTGTTAAATGCATAATGTTTTCAACTGTCTTATTTAACCTGCCAGGTCTGTTCATAGTTTAGTATTTCATTTTGCAGAACGGAATGTTGCTTCTCTGACTTATTTTATTAGTTATAATATAGTGTATTGTTGAAAGTGCATCAGCCACCACCCTAAAGATGGCGCCTAGTACAGAAGGAGGTTGACCCTGCCAGTCCCGTGACCTATCTACAGTCACGGTTGCTTCTAAAGTGACGTCACTTCCGCCCTTACCATGCCCACACCTCCTGTCTTCCTTTCCCACACCTATCATGGACGTCACCTCACTTCCTCCCTTGCTGTCATTTCCTTCCCCGCCCCTGTCATGGCTGCCTCCATCATGAGGCCTACCCCTATTATGCTCGTCCTATTTAGAGACATGTTGTTTTCCTTACACTCTACATATTATGAACAGAAACATTATAATTACTAAAACAATCATGCCATTTGTTTCCCTGTATCAACAATGTGTCTGTGATAAAAAAAAAAAAAAGAAGGTTGCTAAACTGTCATTTGTAACTGTGGTGTGACCTACAAATGAGATCTGTTGGACACGAATATAAGAGCATAACAGCTGATTATCCAGATTAATCTTGCAACAAGGGAAATAGCCAAATAATGCAAGTTATTTTAAACATTGTATCTTTCCTTAATCGAATCTTGCTAGTTACAGATCGTATGTTTACAGTAACATCCTTTACTTTAAATGATGGTTTAGCATTAGAAGGATTAGTGACATGTTTTATTAACCCAGCCACTTCTGGTTATTAATTTTAGTTACAGGGTGGTATAATTGTTATAGTCTAATTAATATAACTGATAGTACCGCAATAGTTAATGTTTTACCCAAAGACATATAGAAACTTTACTTCACTTACTATTAACCATTATTTATAATGATATAACCTACTGATGCTTAATGCCCCTGTTATGGCAGTGTCTTCAGGGGAACAAGGGGGGCCAATAGCCACTGTAACTTTACCTATTGAAGGTCACCCTACTACTTTCCTGGTTAACACAGGTGCAGCCCGCAGTGTTCTTAGAGAACAAGACCTGCCTGACTCATCATTCCTGCCTGACACCGATGTCTCTTGTGTTGGTGCTGATGTCCTATCCCGCCTCCAAGCATCCATCACCCTCACTGCAGACGGCCAGGTTCAATTAAATACACCTTTGTCACGAAAAGACACTACAGTTCTTTGTTCCCTTCCCATTTTACTGTGGAGATGATCTACCCACAACAGAACAATGCTCAATTAATCTTCTTTACTATCTAGCAGAACAAGGATGTGAAGCTTCACGTCTCAAGCTGCAATTCTGCCAACCTACTGTTATCTTCCTTGGCCATTGTCTGTCTCAGGGAACCAGACATCTCACTCGTGACCGAGTTAGAGCAGTACTGGACATTCCACCTCCAAGGACCTCAAAGTCACTACACGCCTTCCTAGGCCTCATTTCCTATTGCCGAGCATGGATCCCAGAAGCCTCGCTCCTTATGCAACCTCTTTATGATGCTCTCAAGTCAGACCCATTTTGCTTGTCCACAGAAGCCCTTGACAACTTCTGTTCTCTCAAACGTGCTATTGCTTCTGCTCCTGCTCTTGGCCTACCAGACTATACCAAACCCTTCAAATTGTTTGTTTCTGAAAGACAAGGCCATGCAACAGGAGTACCCACTCAGGCCCTTGGTCCTGGAGGCCGCCAAAGGCCTATTGGATTTTTCTCCTGCCAACTGGATATTGTGGCCAGAGGACGTCCCACTTGTCTTCGGGCCGTCTGTGCTGCCAAAGAGCTCATTGAAAGAACTGGAGATCCTGTCCTTGGCCACCCCCTGGTTGTCTTGGCCCCTCATGACATTTCTGCCATAGTCAACCAGGTCCAACTTAAGCATGTTACTCCTGCTAGGCATCTTCGCCTTCAATGTCATCTTTTGTTGCCTGACAACATTACCCTTCAAAGATGTCAAGTTCTCAATCCGTCCACTCTTCTGCCACTCCCTGAGGGGGGTGTATACTACGGATTCATCATGGACGAAACTTATGTTTTTCTTCTCACTGGCACCATCAAGAAGGAAATGCATCCCAACCTATCCTTTCATGATGGACAAGCACTCCTTCATGACGGAGCAGGATATGCCTTCTGTACCATGTGGTACAAACCAAACATCACTCCTGAACCCTGCTATGAAGATGAACTCTATCATCTGGTCGAAGTAAAACTCACTGCACAAGACTTCTACTGTGATTCTGAAGGCAACAGTATGGTCTTGATTCATCTACCTCCGGAACTTAAGTATTTGTACCGTCATTGGGACACTGCCATTCCACATGTCCCTGTGACCAAGTTGAAAACAATATCATGGAATGATCTTGGGCCTATGGCAAAAGCATGGGCCACTATGGACGAATCACAGCTACAGGAAAATGGTGTTGTCAAATATCCAACAACTGACCACCTAAAAGCATGGCCACGTCATTTCCTGGAAAATGAGTTCCAAGATTTAACCATAGTGAATGACTACGACCCAGATACACCTCATGACTGTTTTGAACAGATGAAAATGGAAACAACACATCTACCAACTGTGCATGAAGACCCATTGGTAGATCCCGATCTCACCCTGTTTGTGGACGGCTCAAGATATGCTGATGAAGAAGGAAGATACCATACAGGATATGCCGTAACCACAACAGATGAAATTGTCAAATCATCATCTTTACCATCAACTATGTCTGCACAAGAAGCTGAATTGCAAGCCCTGACTTCAGCATGCAAGATCTCTGAAGGAAAGCGCGCCAATATCTACACGGATTCAAGATATGCACTGGGCGTGGCTCACGACTTCGGATTAATTTGGAAAACAAGAGGATTTCTTACCACCGCCGGTACACCAATCAAGCACGGTTCCGCAATCAAGGAGCTGATGGACGCCCTCCTACTCCCAGAAGAAGTGGCTATTTTGAAGGTAAAGGCACATGGGAAGTTGGACTCAGATGAAGCAAAGGGCAACCATCTAGCTGATCAGGCTGCAAAACAAGCTGCAAGAGAACCACAGGAAGTGGAAAGAAGAGTGTCCGGAAATGAAGAAACTCCCATATTTACTCTGCAGACTCTTCCAACTGACCTAAAAATCCTGCGGGAACAACAGGCTACAGTTGCCCCTGAAGAAATACAGAAGTGGAAACAGAAAGGGGCAGTTCTAAGAGATGGAGTGTATTACAACAATCTCAGATTCTGCCTCCCTAAGAATTTGTACCCAGCAGTCGTACAATGGGCACACGGACCTGCACATTTATCAAAGGATCTAATGAATGCTCTTGTACAAAAATACTACCTCACTGTCCCCATATGAGATTCTATTTGGGACTGCACCTAGGCTAGGTTGCTATTTTCCCCAACAACTACAACTTCAAACTGATGTTTTAGTAGATTATGTAACTGAACCCGCAAATGCTTTAAACAAAATCCATGCCCAAGTTTTCTCTTCAATTCCAGATCCTGATTCTGATACGGGCAACCACAGTCTGCTCCCTGGTGACTGGGTTCTGGTCAAGAAATTTGTGCGAAAACACACCCTGGAACCAAGATTTGACGGACCGTTCCAAGTTCTCCTGATCTCCCCTTCCTCTGTCAAATTGGCCGGAAGGCCTAACTGGATCCACGCTTCCCATTGCAAGAAGACACCTGCCCCAGAGGAAGCTAACTCTATGCAACCATGTGCCTCTGGTACATTATCTCCTTAGTTGGCCTCCTTAAAGCCCAGCAGGTGGCCATCACCAAAGATGCTAGTGGGTACACTTTCTGGTATAATTCATCATGTACCCACGTGGCTACATTCACCTTTGATTACTGTGATATTGTAGAATGCCCATTCCCTAAGTCACAGATTCAAGCCATTTATAAAGATATACCACAAGCAAAAGACCCTTACGTTTGTGTAGTAGATGAACAATGGGGTTATGACTGTAACTACTGGGGGGCTGCGGGATGGAATACTGGGCCTGCCTGGGGTTATAAACCCAAAAGTGCTTTATCTAAGATAGACAATCAGGGTAGATCCCTCCTTCAAAGAATGACTTTAAGAAAGCCTGGAGGAAGTACCCCTATGAAATTAATGTTAAATATTGAACATCCTGGCCCCGAGGATGCAGACCGAGATGTAATGGGAATGTATTGGAAGAAAGGTTCCTACAACAAATTAGGTCATTTCTACCTCAGAGATATGTACAACTCTCCAGAGTGGCAAGGGGCTGATCATATGGTCCCAAATCCGCTAAAACCACATATCCAGTCCTTTAAAGATATGATGGCCATCGCTAACCCCACTTTTGAAGATACCATGGCCGCTGAAACTGGATTCAATGACATTAATTTGTGGTTAGAGTGGATGAAATATAATGCTAATAAACATAACAAAACAGCATGTTATGTATGTGGCGGTGCCCGACCCCACCTTGGCACCGTCCCCCTAATCCTCCCTTTAGAGATAGAAGATTGCTTCTTAAGCCTTTTTGCCTAACAATATGACTTTAATAGGTCCCTCTGCATGGCATGGACGGCAGAATACCCTCTCTTAGTTGAAAATGTTAAGCCACCAGATGGAATCACAGTCTATAGAGGTAATTACACTTGTTATGCCATGTATGACGGGATTGGTAAATTCATGGGTAATTTTTCTAAAGGTTATTGCGCCACTTACAGAACTGTTCCTATACGCCTGTTGGAACACCATACCAGGTCATTGGGGGATATTTACTGGTTATGTGGGGATCTACAGTTAAGATCTAGGCTGGAAACTGAGTGGTGGGGTGAGTGTACCCTGGCCAAAGTTATCATGCCCATTCATATTATTTCTGATAATCATCATGACACATACGACCCTCCACATACATCAGCCAGAGTAAGGTGCGAAACCCCAGTAAAAGGCAGTTTTGACCCCCACATTTACATAGATGCCATTGGGGTACCTAGGGGGGTGCCTAATGAATTTAAAGCTAGAGATGAAGTAGCTGTAGGTTTTGAATCACTTTTTACCATAGTCACTGCCAACAAAAACCTTAATTGGATTAACTACATTTATTACAACCAACAGCGTTTTGTCAACTACACCAGGGATGCCCTCCAGGGCCTGGCCGAGCAATTACAGGCCACATCCCAAATGACCTTCCAGAAAAGAATGGCCTTAGACATGATTCTAGCTGAAAAGAGGGGTGTATGTAAAATACTACCTGACATCATGACTTGTTGCACTTATATCCCAGAAAACACAGGTCCAAATGGTAAAGTCACTCTGGCCATAGCTAAATTAAATAGACTCTCAGAAGAGTTAAAGAGAAACTCTGGAGTTACTGATCCCTGGGAAAAATGGTTTGGTTGGATGACTGGTTGGCAGAGAGCTTTAGTCCAGATTGGTATTGCCTTACTAATTTTTCTTTTTATTCTCGCTCTTCTCATTTGTTGTGTCCTCCCATGCCTAAGGAAATTCCTGCAGAAAACTGTAGACCAAGCAACACCAACCTTCACTCATCTGACAATCGATGATCAAGATCTCACCTCACCCTGTATTCCGCTACAAACTCTCCCTTATACTGATGAAGTGCAGAAAGTCTAGGAAGGGACAGTACAGGGACAGCGTCCGTCTTTATGGGTAGACTGCCGTACGGAGAAGTAGTGGATAAGCCACTATGGGTTACCAGCGGAGTGAAGAGTGTTCCTGAACCGTACTGACGGATGTGCTGTAGCCTGTTAGGGTCAAGAGAGGGATAGACTTGCACTTTGCATTAACACTAAGTCAGCGGTCATGGGGTTTCTGTGTCTTTGGGCTAACACATCTTCTGATACTAACAAATAAAGTTTATCTTTTAGTAACTAACATTTTAAGGGGGACTGTTGTAGAATTATAGAATTCTTGAAATTATCTAAGCTAATGCTTTGTCAGGAAGAAATGTGCTGAATAATAAAATGTGTATTTACTAAAAGAACCTTGAAGCTAACAATACTAACTACTCAAAATGGCTGCCAAAGCACCCCTCCCATCGAGTGAACACCTCGTGCTAACAAGATGGCGCCTACATCTTGTGTCCACTCCCGTGTCAAGGATGACATCACCTCTTGATAGGAGGGTACCTAACTAACCACTTAACACCTGGACCAATCAATAGTGTCTATTTGCTGTTATCTTGAATTCTTCAGTGATGTAATAATGCCTTTAAAAGGGTCTGCGCACCCATTTTCTGTCAGAAGCCATTAAACTTCTCCGAAGTTCTTTCATTAACCTGAACTTTGTGTCTCAGTGTGAATTTACTTCTGCGTGCACGCAACTTTATTATCTTTAATTTGGACAGGAACAGATAGTCATTCAAACTAATTGGTTTGCAGTAAATTATCTACAACAACCTTATCCCCATAGTTAACACATATGTATATGAGCCGTGTGAAAAATAAAATTAAAACTGTTCCCGAAAGTTATACATGATTTGTTACAATTTTGTCTTGTTTTCTATTTTACAGTATTGCAATATATGTTGGCACTTTACAAAAAATGTATTTGTAAATCTGCACATCTTTATAATACAACTGGGTGCCTCCATCTTAAAGGGACACGATAGTCACCAAAACAATGGCAGCCTAAAAAAGTCATTTGGGTGTATAAATCATGCCCCTGAAGTCTCACAGCTCAATTCTCTGCCATGACTGTGACTGACACAGCCTGCATGAACAATATGGTTTAATTTTCAATCAGATGTAAGTTACTTTTAAAATTTGTATCTCCTCCTCTGTAAATTGAACTTTAATTACATACAGGAGGTTCCTGCAGGGTGTAGCAAGCAATTAGCAGAGCAGGAGATAAGACATTCACTTTAATTTAGGCGTTAAATCACTTTTGTTTCTATCCATGAAGCCCTAGCCACATCTCCCCTGGCCGTGACACAGCCTGCATGAAAAAAATGGTTTCACTCTCAGTTCAATTGTAACTTGCTTTAAAAGTGTTTATCTCCTGCTTTCTAAATTGAACTTTAATCACACACAGGAGGCTCATGCAAGGTTTAACAAACTATTAACAGTGCAGGGGATAAGAAATGTTAAATTAAACAAAATTTGCAATAAATGTATTGTAAACATTAGGTGACTCTTTACAGGAAGTGTTTAGGAAGACTGTGTAAGTCACATGCAGGAAGGTGTGACTAGGATTGTATAAACAGAGTAATTTAACTTCTTCATGGCAGAGAATCGAGCAGTGAGACTGCAGGGGCATGAGATATACACCCAAACTGCTTCATTAAGCTACATTTGTTTTGGTGAATATAGTGTCCCTTTAACTCTCTGTCAATTGGTATAAACTCTGTCCTCGCAGTCAGCATAGAGAAAGCATACAGGATAGAGGAAAAATGAATCAGTATTTCTATGTCTCCTCCTCATGTGCAATGTTTGCCAGGGCTTTGAGTTGTAAGAACTGGAGCATCTTGTGAAAGAAATGTTAAAACAAGCCATGGGTGATTTTCGATCTTTTATTCAATGGTTTACATTCCAAAGAAGTGTTATTTTCCCCTTAGATCAAAATGTGGTGGGGAGCATATTTTATATTTTTAAAGCATATATGTGTCTACAATGACAAAGGTATATTGTATATATAAAAATCTTCAGCAGAATACATTTTATATATATATATATATATATATATATATATATATATATATCTAAGAAATGTATATGTTCTGCATCTTCCAATGCCCTTTAAGTGCCCGTGAATCAAGGAAGGGCTTTTTTAAACAAATTGCAAGGAGGAGACAATATTCTGGTCGGCTGCGTGAAAAGCTGTAATCACTTTCATGTCATTTAATAATAGCCTGTGGGATTCTTGCAATATATGTGAGTGCTCAGCGAGAATAAATGGAGCCTGGAAAGTTCTTTGGCATAAAACAGAGCATATTTAAAGACCATATGCAATGTTACGTGACATTCTTACAGCACCAGTCATAACCATTTCGCCGCCAGGCACGAGAATTATCTCCTTGACAATGGGGATTATAAATGTAATTTGTGATAATTCATTATGTAGGGGATTTCTGGATCCCCACATCTTTAGAAAAGCTTTTACTGCAATGTAATTTGTTAGCTCCTGTGAGTGGTCCGTAGCCCCGATTTATGTAACTAGCGAGTCTATACTGCAGTATGCTTAATGCCTACATTCAAAAAAACACAGTAAAAAAAAATATTGTTTTCATTGACTGTTTCTAACAATTACGTTTCTTGACTAGATTTTTCAGGCTAATCTTGTTCGTTTTCCCCTTTAGATCTTACCATTTTTAGAAAAAAAAATGTTTTTAATTTT
Organism: Pelobates cultripes; assembly: GCA_933207985.1. Classification (NCBI taxonomy): domain Eukaryota; kingdom Metazoa; phylum Chordata; class Amphibia; order Anura; family Pelobatidae; genus Pelobates; species Pelobates cultripes. The sequence goes on from OW240924.1 coordinate 68,575,086, forward strand.
ATTTATTTTGTCTTTAATTTCAGCCTCGTTACTGCTTCCCCGCAAATTCCCCTACCACCCCTCCTCTTCTCGTCATAATTCTGATCTACAGAAAAGTCCATCCCCGTAATGTCCTCTTGGTGAACTATTATGGACTAGGATGGGTTAGCAGAGTATCCTTTGTGGGAACCATAAATATGGAGGTTAATGACAGCTGCTCAGAAAGCGAGCCATTGAGAGGCTAGAGGAGACGTCATAAAACAGAATAATAGCTGAGGATAAAGCTCCCAAATTGTGCTGGCTCAGTGAATATCAAGGATTTTCACTTTATTTCCGAAGCCACGAGATGAGGAAACCCATTCATTGCCTGTTGGATCCCTTATTGAATCGTTTCACTGTATCCAAGGTCATCCGATACATCCGAAGAACCTCCATATCAGACTGTCAGTATTTAATGTTAAGGAAACTATGTATGGAAAGTGTGCTGAATCCTCATTGAATATTTAGACCATCAGATCAAAAGCATCGGTAATGTTATTAAATAACTTGTTCCACCCAACCTGACTCTTTAATGCTCTTTGTAATAATTCAAAATCATTGTTATCTCTATCATTTTATGAAAGCTGGCCATAGGAAATGTTTTATATTTTTCATAGCTGGTGTATTTCTGGCTTCCATAACATCAACTGCATATAATTCAACATATCTTCAGCCTTTATGGTATGTCTCAGCACTACAATATGAAAATAAACTATGTTGTACAATATATTTCAAAAATATAACTGATAAATGGTTTGATATACATGTTCAAGAATAAGTAAATCCCAAAGTTGCCGTTTAACACAAATGCCAAGGGCAGCAAAAGTCTTGGAGAATTTTTGCAAAATTGCCCTCTTCATGTCAGTAAAAAATGTAGCTATATGTCGTATGGAACAAAAAGTTATCACAGTATGCAATTCACTGGGGGAGATTTATCAAAGCGTTCTGTTTTAAAAAGTGGTCTAGGGTACTAAAAACAGGGCAATCACCACTGAAACCAGCATGCACATTCCATTTGGGGACTCTGTCGCTATTACACGTTTGCGCCACTTGTTAAAACAGAACACTTTGATAAACCTTCTTACACCGCACCCTGCAACACTGTGTAGCTTTCAGTTCTGCATTTTTTGTGTTAATTATTCAGTTCCCAGTTCTGTATAATCCCAAGGAATCTACATGGATTGAGGATTAAGTGAACAATCAGTTCTGGGCACCATTTAAGAAAATTTTTGAATCCATAATAATTATCTGTACTGACCTATTGTTTTAGCTAATTTGACCTAGTACGTGAAGTAGTGTTCATCTAAGAACGTTATGGGAATCTAAAGGAACGTACAACATTAAACAAATTGATCCTACTTTCACTAGCTTTGCTTTGAAAACTAATTGAACCTTTAGGATAATAAATTCTGTTAAGCAACAAGTGGTTAACAAATTTAAACCTATTAAGTTTAGAAAAACATCGCCTGAGAGGGGATATGATAACATTATACAAATATATTCGGGGCCAATACAAACCATTGTGTGGAAATCTATTCACAAACCGGACTTTACATAGGACACGAGGCCATGCGTTTAGACTGGAAGAAAGAAGATTTCGTCTAAGGCAAAGGAAAGGTTTTTTTACTGTAAGAACAATCAGGATGTGGAATTCTCTGCCTGAAGAAGTGGTTTTATCAGAGTCCATACAGATGTTCAAACGGCTACTAGATGCATACTTGCAAGAACAGAATATTCAAGGATATAATCCTTCAATGTAGGGTAATAACTGCTTGATCCAAGGATAAATCTGACTGCCATTCTGGGGTCAAGAAGGATTTTTTTTTCCTAGCTTGTTGCAAAATTGTGCTTCAAATTGTGCTTCAAACAGCAAAAAACAAATGTGAGGTAGGCTGAACTTGATGGACGCAAGTCTCTTTTCAGCTAAGTAACTATGTAACTAAGTGACTTGTATCAGATGTTCCAGTCAATGCAACGACAAGAAGATGTAAGCTCAAACTACTGTTCCCCAAATAAACATAAATGCCACCATTATTGACTTATCTTTATGCTAGAGGTGTGTAAAGTAAGAGGTTTTTAGATTTAAAAAAAAACAAGCAAAATATGATGCTCATGAGGTTGCCATTGATTTTATAACTGCTGGTCATGATTTTGATGAAGATCAATCTATGATCAGGCCAACAATGCTAAACAAAATGTAGGAAATTTGACTTCATTGTTACATTTCCAAGAAGTAAACCGTCCAAGAAGGTCACAACCCCATCACCATTGCCACCACTGTCCCCACTAAATATTAATTGCTAGACTGAGACATTCGCTTCAGTCCGAACTGCAATTCATCCATATATGGGCCGATGGGCTAATCAGTCAAATTCCTGAACTCGTGCTGAAATGTACCTGAATCACAAACGAGCCAAACGTGCAATGGCCGAGCATGTTCATTGTGATTAATAACTCTCAATTATGTCTGAATTGCCAAAAAAAAGAGATGATTGATGTATTGATGTGAAAAAAAGATGGCTAAGGGACTATCAGTAAATGTTGATTTTATTCACAGCTGAAGTGAGAAATGACCAATAGAGGACATAAAGAGGGGGAGCAGCAAAATCTATATTTATATAAAAATATATTTAACTATTGGTTAATTTTTTTCATTTGATCTGTGAACCAAAATACAAGAATGCTCCTATTAGCATATTGCAACATATACAGCATACCTAATATTATGCTATGTCTATACTATGCAGTACATTGATTGGCCTATTTTTTGGCCCTATTTTGTATCTTTTGATTTGTTTTCAAATCCGTTTTTCAGCACCAGAATTCAGCCGAGCCAAGCCGACATATGGCCGGGATTCAGAATCCCCAAGAAAATTCTAGCTTCACGAGAAATGGTTCAGCCGAGCCGAATTTGCCATCCGGGCACAAGTCTATTAAATGCCTTTTGACTCTATTTTGTTACCTCCTGTATGTTCCCGGACAGAAGAACGTACTGTATAAATATGAGATAAAATGGTAATTTTTCAAAGCAGATGAGGCTACTTAGGTTTGGCAAATATGAAATAGTAAGTGAAGGTACCTGTCCCTAATAAGAGTTTGGAATGCAAGCCTCGGGACCTGTATTGTTTCAGCCATTGAGGAAACTATAAATTCTGGTTTGTAACAGCAGAGTCTACAGGAAAATGTCAGGTTGTCCATCCATGATATGAAGTTTAATAGAATGTGTGTAATGTAGCATGACAAAGAATTTTGAAAACACAAGTAAAACTAAAATTGAATGATGGAAGCGGAAAAAAAACTTTTTCTGAATGTATTTTTACTTTTTTTATTTGTGTATTGCTAGGCTAGGATGACACAGTATATTATACTGTGTTTTGATTATATAGTGGAGAAATAGAGGGCGTTATGGTGGGTTTTAAATTTTCTCTTGCCACAGTATTAAGTTATTTAAGCATCACTTTAGAGACCTCGGTTTTGAGCAAACTACTAACAAAAAGGTGTCTTGTGATGCATTAGCATAAACATAAAATATTGATTACATCACAGACACACTAATGTTACACAGATCATGTGCATGGTGGTATTAAAACATACATTATACTTTAGTGTAGATCTATAAAGTATATTTTCACTGCCTTATTTTCATTGTTACTGTAACCTAAGGGAGCAACATGAATGCATACGTTAGATGGCAAAGAACTATAGCTTGGTTTCAAATGACTAATTTATTTACTTTAGATAAGTTGTCTCAGAAGAACTATGATAACATTTTAAAGGCAGCAAAACAACTTTAGCTTAATGAAGCAGTTTTGGTGTATAGTTCATGCCCCTGCAGTCTCATTGCTCGATTCACTGCCATTTAGGAGTTAAATCACTTTTGTTTATGCAGCCCTGGTCACACCTCCCTGCATGTGACTCATACAGCCTTCCTAAACACTTCCTTTAGAGAGACATCTAATGTTACACTTCCTTTATTGCACATTTTGTTTAATTTAGAATTTCTTATCTCCTGCTCTGCTAATAGCTTGTTAGACCTTGCCTCCTGTGTGTGAATAGATTCAAGTTACAAGAGCAAGAGATACACACATCTAAAGCAAGTTAACATCTGGTTGAAAATGAAACCATTTTTTTCATACAGGCTAATTCAGTCACAGCCAGGGGAGGTGTAGCTAGGGCTGCATAAACAGAAACAAACGTGATTTAACTCCTAAATGGCACAGAATTGAGCAGGGACTCTAGGAACATGCTCTATACAACAAAACTGCTTAATTAAGCTAACGCTGTTTTGATGCCTATAGTGTCCCTTCAAATATATATATACAGTTTAGTTGAGCAGGACTGCCCTCTGTAATGGATTAATTATGAACAGATTTGTACACAGAATAAATGGGCATCACCCTAGCCATATGAGAGCAAGTGAGGGTTCAACTCAAGTGTACAGTTTATCCACTACACGTCATATCCATTGCAGTGCTGGCAGTTAAGCCTGAGAAGAATGGACCTCATAATAAATAGCAGGCTTTCAGAGCACCCGGTTCAGAAATAGTTTAAACCCATAAGGTAAGATGACACCAAACGTAATAACAACTACATTGAGTTGAAGCTGTTATGGTGCACAGAGTTTCCCTTTAAAAATGTTTTTAAATTATTAACCACCCTGAGCTTGTCTTTCTGTCCCTGTGTTTAAGCTTTGGTGTTGTACTTCTGGGATGCCGCAGAGAAGTCTCAAATTACTAACATTGTGAGTGTTATCAGACGTGCTTACTCAGCACAAAGCACACTCAGGGCATTGAACATATAGAAGAGTATCTAAACAGTGCCTGAGCAGCCTTGAAGTGGAGCTGATCAATGCTCCTGTCAGGCTGATACATGTTTTTGGTCAGACAGTCTTTACTTTTCTGGGCATACCACCCCTCAACAAATCTCCAATATGCCCCTTTGTGTCTCACCTACCACTCTGTCCCTTATTCATGCCTCCCAATATTGCTATTGCACTTTATTCCCTCATACTTAGTGTGCGTACCTACATGCTCACCTTCTCTGGCTATTTAAAAGCAGCCGTATGCATTTGCATATAAAGGGTCTTGCAATTACAGTTCCTCCGCAGTCATGCAGAGGGGCACAATCTAGCCTTTGCAGAGAAACATATTTTGTTGTAATGGGAAACCCACTGCTATAAGGACGAGAAGTGTGACTTTATGGGCTAGATTTTTAACTCATTAACACACAATGTTGGGAATGGAAAAAGAGGGGGGGGAGGATTTGTGAGATCAAAGTCAACTATATGTCACAGCATTTCTGAAAAATCATTTAAAGGTGCATACTCACATCTTTTGAAAATTATTATTACATAGTTACATAGCTGAAAAGAGACTTGCGTCCATCAAGTTCAGCCTTCCTCACATTTGTTTTTTTGCTGTTGATCCAAAAGAAGGCAAAAAAAACCCAGTTTGAAGCACTTCCAATTTTGCAACAAGCTAGGAAACAAAATTCCTTCTTGACGCCAGAATGGCAGTCATATTTATCCTTGGATCAAGCAGTTATTACCCTACATTGAAAGATTATATCCTTGAATATTCTGTTTTTGCAAGTATGCATCTAGTAGCTGTTTGAACATCTGTATGGACGCTGATAAAACCACTTCTTCAGGCAGAGAATTCCACATCCTTATTGTTCTTACAGTAAAAAAAACTTTCGTTTGCCTTAGATGAAATCTTCTTTCTTCCAGTCTAAACGCATGACCTCGTCTCCTATGTAAAGTCCGGTTTGTGAATAGATTTCCACACAATGGTTTGTATTGGCCCCGAATATATTTGTATAATGTTATCATACCCCTCTCAGGCGACGTTTTTCTAAACTAAATAGGTTTAAATTTGTTAACCTTTCTTCATAGTTGATATGTTCCATTCCTTTTATTAATTTTGTAGCCCGCCTCTGCAATTTTTCTAGTGCCATAATATCCTTCTTTAGAACAGGTGCCCACAATTGCACAGAATATTCAATATGTGGTCTTACCAGTGATTTATAAAGAGGCAAAATTATATTCTCGTCCCGAGAATGAATGCCCTTTTTCATGCATGACAATACCTTACTGGCCTTGGCCACTGCTGATTGACATTGCACATTGTTGCATAGTTTGCTGTCTATAACAATTCCCAAGTTCTTTTTGTGTGTTGTTATCCCTTATTCGCTTCCATTAAGGGTATACGTTGCTTGTGTATTCTTTACGCCGAAGTGCATAACTTAGCATTTTTCAACATTAAATTTCATCTGCCATTTGAGTGCCCAGTCCCACAGTCTATCTAAATATTTTGCTCACATTGTATTATTTAACAGTTTTGTGTCATCTGCAAACACTGAAATATGACTTTTAATGCTGTCTTGAAAGCATTTAGAAACATGTTAAATGGAAGGGATCCCAGAACAGACCCCTGAGGGACACCACTTGCTACCTCTGTCCAGCTTGAAAATTTACCATTAATGACAACTCTTTGTACACTGTTTATAAGCCAGTGTTCTACCCAATAACAAGCATTTTCATCTAGACCGATTTCCTTGAGTTTGAACACTAATCTATTGTGTGGAACTGTATCAAATGCCTTGGCAAAATCCAAATAGATCACATCCGCTGCAACACCCTGATCTATACTTCTACTTACTTCTTCGTAGAACGCAATCAAGTTGGTTTGATATGACCAGTGCTTCATAAAACTGTGCTGATTTTTGCTGATAACCATGTTCTTCTCAAGGAATTCTTGAATATTATCCCTTAATAACCTTTCAAATATTTTCCCAGCCACAGAAGTTAAGCTCACAGGTCTATAATTTCCAGGCAAGGATTTTGAACCCTTTTTGAATATAGGATCCACATCTGCATTCCTCCAATCATCCGGAACACTTCCTGAAAGAAAAGAATCTTGAAAGATTAAAAACAGAGGTTCACTTATTTCTACACTTAGTTCCTTAAGTACTCGTGGATGGATACCGTCAGGCCCTGGAGCTTTGTTTATATTAACTTTCTTTAGTTGCTGCAGCACCTTGTCTTGAGTTAACCAATTACAATTAATCTGCAAGTTTTTAGTAGCAATCATTTGCACATCTATTGCCATGGGTTCTTCCTTAATATATACAGAGGAGAAATAGTTATTTAAAATTCCTGCCTTTTCCTGGTCTTCATTAACTAACACCCCCATTTCAGTTTTTAGTGTACCTACACTTTAATTTTTGGGTTTTTTAGAATTTATGCACTTAAAAAATGCTTTGGGGTTGGTTTTGCTCTCTTTAGCTATCTTTTTTTTTTTTGAAGTTTAGCAAATCTAATTGCCTTTTTGCACGTATTATTTGCTTCCTTATATCTTTTACAAGATGCATCTGATTTGTCCAGTTTAAATGCTTTAAATGCCCTTTTCTTATTTTTAATCTCTTGTTTTACTTCTCTACTAAGTCACATTGGTTTTAATTTGTTTCTTTTATATTTATTACCCAATGGTACATACTGAGAAATGTACCTTTCTAATATTTGTTGGAAGATGATCCATTTATCCTCAGTGTGTCAGGGTTTCTTTGCTGTTTTAAACAGCCACCCTTCCTTTTTCAGTGTCTGAGGTTTCAGCTGTAATTAAAGATCAGCTCCTTCAGTATGTTGCCACGGTTACTCACCTGAGAATAGTAATCAACCCTGCTGCTAATCAGTTCAGCCTATTTAAGCAGCAAATCCCAGTACCTCCTTACCCTTGTGTGGTTTCCTGTGCCCCAGAAGTCTCCTTGTTCCTGTGTTTCCTGTTTGCTCCTGGTTCCTGACTCTGGCCTTGTTCCTGACTCTGCTGCTCTCCGTTCTCCTGATCCTGGCTCGTCTGACTACCCGCTCTGGTGAATGACCAATGCTTGCCTCCTGGACTTTGCTTTTGGTTATTTCTTTGTTATTTATTAATAAAGGTGTTTTTGCATCTAGTTCTGGCTCTGTCTGGTTCCTGGTCCCTAACATTACGCAAGGTCCATGAATACAGTTGGTACTGGCAATACACCTATACCTAACCTATTTACCCGATGGGACCAGCAGAACCACCATTTGGACCAGTATGCCCATCTGGATCCAGCACCCGGCCAGCCTGCGATTGTGGCCACCTCTGCCTCACTTCCTGTTCTAGCACTGGTTGTAGCCTCCAAACCTGTTGTGGCTAGAGGAATGACTGGGTCTGTCCCACTCCCTCAGTATTTTGGGGGCAACCCAGCTCAGTGCAAAGAATTTATAAATCAGGTTAAAGGATACCTTGAAATGTTGCCCCAGGCATTTCCTACAGACAGCGACAAAGTCCAGTTCATGATTTCCTTGCTGTCTGAAAAAGCCCTAGCTTGGGAAAAACCTCTCTGGGAGGCAGAGAGGCCCATCATTTACAATTACCCTGAATTTGTTGTGTCCTTTAAAAGGGTTTTTGATATTCCAGCTCGCTCCACCCCTACTGCCAAACAACTAATGTCTAATGCTCAGGGCACGAAAACTATTGTCGAGTATGCCAGTGAATTCCGTACCATGGCAGCAGAGGGTGGCTGGAACAACGAGTTTCTCGTGGCTGCCTTTGCACAGGGGCTCTCCGATGTTATTAAAAATGAGATTGCAGCCAGAGAATTACCTAAAGATCTCGAGGAACTGATATCATTTGTCACCCTCATTGACATCAGACTCCGAGAGAGCTCCTCATCCAGGGAGCGCCTGCGGAGGCCTCCTGTATATTTGGCACCAAGCTTTTCCTGCCCACCCAAACCTCCCTCACCTCCCATGCCTCCTGGTCCTGAGTCCTCTGTTGGTGTGGAGCTGAGGCGGTTAGGCTTCTCACGCCTCTCTGTCGAGGAGAGAGCCTTTAGGAGGAGGTAGGGCCTGTGCCTATACTGCGGACACCACGGTCACATGTTAAAGTTTTGCCCGATTCGTCCGGTAAAGGGCCTGCACCCAAGATACTGTCAGGGGCAGATCTTGGGGGGTCTTTCTGCAGACCCAGAGATAAATGAGGACAAACCCCTGGTGCCTATTATCCTCTCCTGGACTGATTCATCCATTAAAACCCGGGCATTGCTTGATTCTGGGGCCGCAGGCTTGTTTATAGATTGTGCATTTGCATCAGAGCACTCTATACCCTTACAGCCTCGCAACTCCACTAGCTTTCGAAGCCATCGATGGCAGACCAATACAGCCAACCCATGTGACCCAGGAGACCGTGCCCATATCTCTGGCTGTAGGGGCTCTACATCATAAGACAATCCAATTCCAGGTCATTTCCTCTCCATATTACCAGGTTGTTTTGGATACCCTTGGCTACAGAAGCATAACCCCACAATTGATTGGCGCAAATCTGAGATATTATCTTGGTCCCAGCAATGTACATCTTCCTGTCTCCGGAAACTGGTCAAAGTTGTGGGCACAGTTTCTGCCTCTTCCTTACCCGCTGAGTACCAAGAATTCCAAGAATTCCAAGATGTATTTGACAAAGGTCAAGCTAGCGTTCTGCCGCCACACCGTCCGAATGACTGTGGTATCGAACTCCAACCTTGTGCCATTCCTCCCCGTGGCCGGATTTACCTGCTGTCTGTAGCAGAAAATCAAGCCATGGAGGAGTATGTTACCGATGCGTTGTCAAAGGGATTCATTCGGAAGTCATCTTCTCCTGCCGGGGCCGTTTTTTTCTTTGTGAAAAAGAAGAGTGGTGAGTTGAGACCCTGTATTGACTATAGGGGTCTCAATCGCATTACTATTAAGAATGCCTACCCCATTCCGTTGATCACAGAGTTATTTGACCGCCTCAAGGGAGCAACGGTCTTCACTAAACTTGATCTGAGAGGGGCATATATTCTCATCCGGATAAAAGAGGGCCACGAATGGAAAACCGCAGTTAACACCAGAAGCGGGCATTACGAATACCTAGTAATGCCCTTTGGTCTTTGCAATGCTCCGGCGGTTTTCCAGGAATTTATAAATGACGTCCTGCGAGATATGCTGCAGCAATGTGTAGTGGTTTACCTTGACGATATTCTTATCCATTCTACATCTCTTGAGAACCACCACACAGACGTTTCTAGTGTTCTACAGAGACTTAGAGAAAATAATCTGTTCTGTAAATTGGAGAAATGTGTGTTCAATTGCAAACAGGTCACATTCTTGGGCTATCTTATCTCAGATACTGGATTCTCTATGGATCCAGAGAAACTTTCTGCTGTACTAAAATGGCCTCGACCTATGGGTCTTCGCTCTATACAGCGTTTTCTTGGCTTCGCCAATTATTATCGGAAGTTCATCCGCAACATTTCTTCCTTGGTTAAACCACTCACGGATATGACCAGGAGAGATTCTGATCCACATTACTGTCTTTGAGTCTCTCAAAGTCGCCTTTGCTGCTGCTCCTATACTGGCACACCCTAACCCTGCCTTACCATTCATTCTTGAAGTCGATGCGTTTGAGACAGGAGTAGGCGCCCTCCTGTCTCAACGTCCTAACCCAGAGAGCTCCAGGCATCCGTGCAGGTATTTCTCGAAGAAATTAAACCCGGCGGAATGCAATTACCAGATTGGTGATAGAGAACTTCTAGCCATAATTTTAGCTCTCAAAGAATGGAGGCACATTCTTGAAGGTACTTCAGTGCCAGTTTCTCATCCTCACAGACCACAAGAATCTTACATATCTTTCCGAAGCTAAGCGACTTTCTCCCCGGCAAGCTAGATGGGCTCTCTTCCTATCAAGATTCAATTATGTGGTTTCTTACTTGCCGGTACTAAAAACATTCGGGCTGATGCCTTGTCTCGACAGTTCTCCCCTCCATCTAGGGAGGAGATAACCCCTACTCCTGTGATTCCTCCGGACCATATACTGGCCACCATCCGTACTAACCTCACCTCACACCTAGGCGAGGAGATTCTGGCTGCACAAAGTAATGCTCCTCCAGAGAAACCTAATGGCCGCTGTTTTATACCTATTCATCTCTGTACTAAATTATTAAGTACATATCACAACCCCAAAGCAGCTGGACATCCAGGCAAAAACCAGTTAATCTGGTCCGTCTCTCTGCAATTTTGGTGGCCTAGTCTCCGTTCGGATGTCATCGCTTTTGTAGCTGCCTGTTCTGTATGCGCTCAAAATAAAACCCCACGACACCCTCCAGTGGGTCTCCTGCAAACCATACCTAATGGTGAACGACCCTGGACCCACTTGTCCATGGATTTTATCGTAGATCTTCCGGTCTCCCGTGGCAATACAGTCGTTCTCATGGTTGTTGACCGATTCTCAAAGATGTCACATTGCATTCCCTTGAAAAAACTACCAACTTCTCAGGAACTTGCAACAATTTTTGCTCGGGGGGTCTTTTGTTTTCATGGGTTACCCAAAGTGATAATCTCAGATAGGGGTAGCCAGTTCGTGTCCAGATTTTGGAGAGCTTTTTGTACACAAATGGGAATTCAGCTTTCCTTCTCCTCGGCCTACCACCCGCAATCCAATGGTGCAGCGGAACGAGCTAACCAAACACTGGAACAGTTTCTGCGCTGCTACATTTCTTACCACCAGAACAACTGGTCCGATCTGCTACCCTGGGCGGAGTTTGCCCACAATAGTGCGATTAATGCCTCTTCCCGGCTATCCCCGTTCTTGGCAAACTATGGGTTTCAACTGTCCATGTTGCCTGATAGGTTCATGCCACAGGGGATACCGGCATTGATGGAACATCTCAGGTTCAGAACTCCTTGCAATGCGCAATGCAGAACTACAAACTCCAGGCCGACCGCAGACGCCTTCCTGCACCTACCTATCAGGTCGGAGAGAGGGTCTGGCTGTCTTCTTGCAACCTACGGCTCTGTGTTCCCTCACAAAAACTGGCACCCCGATACATTGGGCCATTTCGTATACTTCGAAGGGTTAACCCTGTAGCTTACGCACTTGACCTTCCTGCTAACATGCGCATCTCTAATGTATTCCATGTTTCCCTCTTGAAAACGTTGGTATGTAATCGTTACACCTCAGTGTCACGTCCACGTCCTGTTCTGGTTGACAATCATGAGGAATATGAAATACGCAGCATCATTGACTCACGAGTCTTCAGAGGACAGATCCAATACTTGGTGCACTGGAAAGGGTATGGTCCAGAGGAACGCTCCTGGGTTCCAGCCTCTGATGCCCATGCATCATCCCTCCTTCGTTCCTATCACGCCTGCTTCCCCATGAAGCCCGGACCCACCAGCAGAGATGGGGGGAGTCATTGAGGGGGAGGTACTGTCAGGGTTTCTTTGCTGTTTTAAACAGCCACCCTTCCTTTTTCAGTGTCTGAGGTTTCAGCTGTAATTAACGATCAGCTCCTTCAGTATATTGCCACGGTTACTCACCTGAGAATAGTAATCAACCCTGCTGCTAATCAGTTCAGCCTATTTAAGCAGCAAATCCCAGAACCTCCTTGCCCTTGCGTGGTTTCCTGTTCCCCAGAAGTCTCCTTGTTCCTGTGTTTCCTGTTTGCTCCTGGTTCCTGACTCCGCTGCTCTCCTTTCTCCTGATCCTGGCTCGTCTGACTACCCGCTCTGGTGACTGACCCCTGCTTGTCTCCTGGACTTTGCTTTTGGTTATTTCTTTGTTATTTATTAATAAAGGTGTTTTTGCATCTTGTTCTGTCTCTGTCTGTTTCCTGGTCCCTAACACAGTGTTCTTTTCACTAAAGAGTGTATGCCAGTCAATATATTGTAAAGCTGCCCTTAACTTATTGAAATTGGCCTTTTTAAAATTATATATAGTATACCCCATGTGCTTTAGTTTTTTTGAGTTTATTTCAAAGGACACTATATTGTGATCACTATTTCCCAAGTGCTCACCTACTTGAATGTTGGTCAGAAGATCAACGTTGTTTGTTAAAACCCGGTCCAGACAAGCATCCATTCTAATTGGTGCTTGTACAAGTTGTGACATGAAAGTGTCATTTAACAAGTTTAAAAACCTAATTACCTTTGCTAAGCTTCTAGTCCCTCTGTCCCAATTTATGTCCGGGTAATTAAAATCTCAAATAATTAAAGTGTTTCCCAGATTTGCAGCTTTCTCAATTTGCTCAAACAGCTGTTGTTCCTCGTCAATATTAACATTGGGTGGTTTATAACATATCCCAACCAATAGTTGGTTTCCCTTCTTTTCCCCCAAGCAGATATTTACCCATAAAGCTTCCACATTTTCCTCATCGCATTCCACTTGCTTAAGATTTGGCTTTAAATCATGGTTGACATACAAACATACCCCACCACCCTTCTTGTTTTTCCTATCCTTCCTAAATAACATGTACCCATTTAAGTTAACTGCCCAGTCATGTGTCTCATCCCACCATGTTTCAGTTATGCCTATTATATCATATTGTTTAGTGTATGCTACTGCCTCTAGTTTCCCCATTTTGTTATTTAGGCTCCTTGCATTAGTAAGCATACATTTAATATCATGAATCACTTTTTGTGAATTATCAACATTACATACCTTCTCTGTTCTGAACTTGCCCCTCCCTCCATTTCCACCCCCCTTATACTGTGCTAAAGCCCATCTCCTTTCTGTCCTATCTCCATTTTGTAGATTGCTATGACCCTTCCCCCCTACTACTAGTTTAAAATCTCCTCCAACCTTCTAGCCATCCTATCCCCAGCACTGCTACCTAATTCCCTGAAATCATTCTTTAGGACCTTCCATCTTCCTCTTACTTTGTCATTGGTACCAACATGGATCATGACCGCTGGGTCATCCCCAGCCCCTCCCAATAATCCATCCACTCTGTCAGCAACATGCCGGACCCGAGCACCCGGAAGACAGCAAACTGTCCGGTTGAGCCGATCAGAGCGGCAGATTGCCCTATCTACTCTCCTAATGATAGCGTCCCCTACCACCACAACCTGTCTTGCCTTCCTTACATTTTGATCCCCACCCGTACTAGGGGGGCTGTTACCTTGGCTGTTAGAAGTAACAGTTTCCTCTAATACAGCTACTAATATTATTATTGTGTATACACTTGAAAAATCTCACTTTTGTAATAAAATAAACCCCAGAAAATTGTAACAAATGACCAGAAAATATATATAACATCCAGAATACCATATGTTATATTATTAGCTCATTAGCTCCTTTGGCTTCCAATATAATTTCTATGTGGATGACACGCAAATCTATCTGTCCTCTCCTAATCTCTCCACGTCCCTCTTGACTAGGGTCTCTTACTGCCTCTGCTATTTCTAATCGGATGGCTGCCCACTTCCTTAAACTCAACTTGACCAAAACTGAAATTCGGTCTTTTCTCCCTTAAGTGTTGCTACTCCTGTGTCTGTCTTCCTCCAAGTCAATGGTGCAACCATCAGCTCCACCATGCAGGCTCGCTGCCTAGGTGTTCTCTTTGACTCCGATCTCTCCTTCATGCCTCATGTTCAGTCTAACACCAAATCCTGCCACTTCCATCTCGAAAACACTGAGCAAATCCGACCCTACTTAACGCCAGATGTGACTAAGGTGCTGGTTCATTCCACTGTCCTTTCTCGCTTCTCAGTGGTCTTACGTGCTCCCAACTTGCGCCATTACAGTCCATAATGAATGCGGCGGTGAGACTCATCTTCCTGTCCGCCCGCACCTCCCACGCCTCACCCTTCTGTCAGTCCCTACATTGGCTTCCTGTAAGATATAGGGCTCAATTAAAAACCGTTCCTGTGGAACTTACTTCCCTCCTCATTTACATGCTCACCCAGTCTCCACTCCTTCAAAAAAATCATTAAAAACCCACTTCTTCATAAAACCGTATCAATTAAACTGTTAATAGCTCCCAACTGATTCCTCTCTTGCAACTGTCATTAGTCTAATACTACCCTTACCTTTTGTGTCACTTTACCCCACTCCCTCTATTATGTGAGCTCATTGAGCAGGGCCCTCAACCCCTCTGTTCTCGTGTGTCCAACTTGTCTAGTTACAACTACATGTTTGTTCGTCCACCCACTGTAAAGCAATGCGGAAATTGTTGGCGCTATATAATTAATAACATAATATTATTATTACGCACTAGAAGTGAGCTTTCCAACTGGTTACTTTCAGTGCTGTAATACAAGCTCAGTCAGGCTAAGCTAGGAAGCCTGAATGATGTCACACATTTAGAGGGACTTTACACCTTGTCCCACTAGCTGTAGTATTTACCTAGAAAATAAAGCATTTGACCTTAGAGAAATGCAATGCCATATATAGATCGTTATTTGGCTTTCCTATCCAGTCAAAGTCTATTTTTTTTTTTTTTTATAAGGCCGTTGCTTACACTTCATAGTAAATCCCATTTTAAGGTAAAAATTCAATATCACCAAAAAAAAAATGCTGTCTCCATATAGTATATCAGCCTCTCAATTACTAGATTCTATCCCTTTTCTTGCAATACTCAAAACATAATTTATTTATGATTGTGCAATTTTCATGATAATTTAACTGACATTAGACATTCTAAATGTTTTTTCTACGGTTATGCGAAACACGAAATCATATTCCAAATTTTTTTTTTTTTTAAATACGTAATGTAAGGGATCTGTACCAGCGCAAAAACATGAATTTTATCACACTTTTTTTATATAGAAAATCAGTTCGGTATCCATAAATGCTAAATGATTTGAAAAGCATTTTATCTCACAGAATATTGTCAAACGGTTCCATGAATTGTGTCTTTTAATAACCCTGTCTTAACGTATGTAGTTTTTAAAGCCTAATTTTATTTCCACGTGATAATATCTCCCGTTTTTCAGGCTCGTGTTAGGATGATGTGATTATAGAATCTCATATGTCCACCACAGAGACCTTGCCGTAAACCTTGATATAGCTCAACAGCTTCTTGCGGTGATTGGAGGAAAGCTATTAATCACCATTACCCTGCACAATATAAAAAGGCATAAAAGTAATTGAAAGCTGTGCTACCCAAGGGATTCTATATCAGTTAAAGCCATAGAGTTCTACAAGCTGGGTGAATGCAATATTGTTTTTTGTTTTTTTGTACGTTCCTTGCCAACAAGTATCCGTCTGGTCTATCTACATTCCATTTTCAAAATGTTATCTTTTACCCATAATGCATTGATGAATTGATCAATTGATGAAGTGTCTGGCATGTAGTCTAAACTCTCTCTTTAATATTAATGTCTGCTCATCATTTGCTCTTGAAGGTAGACGACCTGTTCGGTGTTTGATGGGCTCTGTCAGAGAACATAGTAAGCATTTATAAGAGTCAAGTGTGGAGATGTAAGCCTTTCGGTATGCATTGTTTTGTGACCTGCAATTAAAACAGTAGGACATTATGAATTGTTCCGGAGTACTCCAACTCCCTGCTGTTACCTCCGGTTAACCAACTTGACGCAAGAGCAACAAACAGACCATGAGAGCTTCAACAGCAACCCAACCTAACAACTAAAATGCAGAAAAAATATTGAATGCAAGGAAAGAGTAATTCAAGTATAAATGCTGGGATATATGCGAATGTTAAAAAAATATGGAGCATTAAAATAACAATTAACTGAGCTACAGATTTGTATCCTAAATGTTGGTAGAAAATATAGGTAAATCTCTTAAAAAATGGTACTTGCCTTTTTTTTTTTGATTGGTAGAGTAAACATCATAAAAATGATGGTACTTACCAAAGTTCTTTATTTATTTTTTTCAGACATTGCCTATACAGGTACCTAAAGAGTTCTTTCGTAAGATGCGCTCCCTGTTTATGTTGTTTATCTGGAGTAATAAAACACAACGCATAGCTTACAATACACTTACATTACCTATGGTTAGAGGAAATCTGGGTCTTCCACATTTATACAGATACTATGTGGCAGTATCGCTCACGCGAATAAGAGAGTGGATGGCCACTGATTAAAAAAAGTCATGGTATGCCTTGGAACAGAGCTTTGTAAAAGCTCAGCTACAGACGCTACCATGGCAAAATTGCCAGTTAAGCGTACTGTTACCTACTACACACCCGTTTATAAATCATGCTTTGCACACATGGAGACGCCTCAAAGATACTTGGGGACTGGCCCTGGGCATATCTGTAGAATCCCTATAGCACTTAATGTGGAATGGTCATGGTAATAGCTTACTAAGAAGCATAACAGGGGACTCAGATCAGGATATAACAAGATTATTGATGGAGGAAAACCCCCCTAAGATAAGGAGTTTTCCCCTCTGGAAAAGCAAGATGACACTAATAGGTATAATGGAAATTGTTAAAAAAATTTTTTAAATAAGTTAGGTATGCCATATTGGCATTCGAGAGATAAAACACAATTTGAACTCTTGTGTGGCCCAGGGGTATCGCATAAATGGTATCTGTCCAGTATATATAGCATAATACAGAGAGGTGTTACGGATGGACAAGTACCATCCTTTCAACAGAAGTGGATGCAAGGTCTTCATATTCATCTTACTAATGAGGATTGGTCATATGCCCTTAAACTGGGGATGAAGTCACAAGTCAGCATCTCTAGAAAAGATTTAAAAAAAAAAAAAAAAGATTCACTAGATGGTATATGACTCAAGCCCGATTACATAAATACTGTCCAACGGTTAGTGATCGTTGCTGGAGGTGTGAAACTGAATGGGGAGATATGGAACATATTTAGTGGGAATGCAAACATGTTAGATGTAACCAAAGGAGTTATCCAGAAATTTATTGATATCCACAGTGGAGCTAGGATCATAGAAGGTCAATTGCCAAATTCTTATTAGTGCCAATGTCCCTTAGCACCCATCTAATATTGGATTTATTGAAGAGAGAAATTACAGACATTTATATGGGACAAGTATTTGGGAACATAATGACCAACCATTTAAACGTAGCTGGTCTCCACTATATCTACCCATAATCCTACGAGTTTAGGGATTCCATTTTGCTTCTTTTAGATAATCGGGACTATTGAAAGATAGGTATTGTTTTTCTTTTTTTTCTTTTTTTTTTTTAGGTAGAATAGTTACTTATAGAATTATAGATTTTATAAAACGTATAGGATTAATTCATGAGCTATTGCTAAGATTCAGGACAACTGAACACTATTTCAGTGTGGCTCAAATTTGGTGCCATCCAGTTTAAATTGTCTTTTTTTCTGTTTTTAGTAAACATAATATAGTTAGAATAAACGGTAGAAAACAAAATGGAATGAATTATCCTTATTTTGTTAAGGAATCATCCTACTTTTTTTTGGTAGTATGTGTTCCTGCCATTCTGTCCTTTAGTGAAATACCCTGTAATGTATGAGAAATTGAAGGGACATATGAAGGATAATGGTACGGTGAAGGAGAATGGCTAATCATGGCAGCATAGTTTGAAGGATAATATGAAGGGGGAAGGGGATTAAGATAATGGGAAATAATTGGATTGGCTCTAAAATTGAATGTGTGGAAATTATAGCAGTAATGACGTGGAGAACAATATGATCCACTTTAATGAAAATGTATCAGTGGAAAATGCCTTTAAGAAATAGTGTGTAAAATTATATTTATTCATTCATTTATTTATTTGTGAAAATATAATGAGATTAGGTTAGTTGCAGTGAAGGAAATTGGTATGTAACATCCACTGGATATTGGGAAAAAGTAACATTCCCAGGACGTACCTGGAAACCAGAGAATATCTGAATGTACGTTTCCTGGGTGAATACTTTGTTATTATTACTATAATGTACGTGGTAAATATGTTAGGGGTAACATTTTGACTCCTCAAGAGTCACAAGTGGTCTGGAAGCGCTGTACCCTTTGCAGTCATACTCTCCCCAGTGGTCTCTTCGAATAAAACAGTAGCCTTTGAGTGCTCTCTCTTAGAGTAAAACAGTAGATCGGAGTGCTCTTTGGAGCAAAACAGTTATCACAAGGTAACATTACTATCTCTTTCCTTTCTCTGCTTAATCAGCTTTGTCCTTTTGCAGGTTAAATTTATCGTTTTTTACCATCTATTTTTCTATGGGGTGTTTTTTTTTTATTCATTATAGTTTTTTAGGAGAGAGGAAAAGGGGGGTAGCAAGAGAGGTGAGGACAGACAACAGCTCAAATAGCCTGCCCTTCGGTGGGTCCCCGCTCAGATCTCAAGCTGGTTTAACCCCTTAAGGACCAAACATCTGGAATAAAAGGGAATCATGACATGTCACACATGTTGGAGGCTCAACAACATTTTAATGCTTTGATAAGTCTGACAAAAAGATTGTCAGGCATTTTTACTAAAGTGAGAATTCAAAGTGGATTTCAAATTTAAGGCCAAAGTAGCCCATTCACTGCGAATTCTCATTTTAGTGAGAGAGGGAGCGAGAGCGTGCATGCTTTGCTGAAACTCAATAAAAAGAACTGAGTTTTTATTATTTATTTTATAGAATGCAGTCAATATCTCTTCCTTACATACTATTTACTTGTGGGTTCTATCGCTATTACACAGATACAATCAAGCTTTTGTCAGTATGTATGAAAATTTCTTTATAGTATTTTTGAAATCAATTTCCACTGCATTTTGTAAATAATGCTCTTGCGTCTATTTGATTGCACACCATAACATTGTTCAAGTACACAATATTTTTACATTTCCAGAAGCAATAAGGGAGGTGAGAATTTATCTTTATACTGAATTGGTCCTTCATTTTAGAAGAAGAGATACAGATTTCCTTCAACAACAGTAGAACATATTTTTCTCTTGCATTAACAACCGCAGCCGCTGGGGACTTGCTAATCTAAAACTAGATTTAATTCCTATCGATGAAATTATTGGGAAGCAAGCAATTCACTGCGACCTATTAAGACACTTTACCAAGTTTAGAAATACCCGTCGACTGTAAAGAAATAGCCCCCCTAGGACTCTGTACAAAACACTTAACCCTTCCAGCACTACACAGATTTAGCACTGAATTCAGCTTGTACATAACTGAAAATACAAAGGTTCTCACCACACTTAGAGTTTGTGAAGGCAAGCATACTATGCACATCTGAAACTTAATTGTTTAACCCTTTAATGGCCAGTGACATAATAATATTACATAACACAACCAGCATATAAAGATACCATAACAATTATGAATGTATCGCTCATTTCACGAATGCAGGGATATTTAGAGTTGCAAATGTTTAATAAGCAGCACATTCCAAAATGGAGGCATGTTTGACTCTGGGAACATGGGGCTGCCCACCTACACTCTGATTGAACTGTCACAGTAATCACATGCCATAGTCCATCGTCCGTAGAGACAACGTAGTATGCGTTGGTATCAGCATGTATTGGCTATTGCCAACATGTGTCCTAGGCACTGTGATCATCATGAGAGAGAATCACTGTTAAAGGGATACTATACGCACCAAAACAATGTCCGCTTAATGAAGCAGTTTTGATGTACAGATTATGCCCTTGCAGTCTCAGTGCCCAATTCTCTGTCGCACCTCCAAATGTTTCCATGTAGGATTGATGTTGGTGTGGGGGTGGTCACTTATAGTTACTATATGTCCACTTTATCTCCACCTCTGATTGAGGCTTGGTAGTCCACAGGGTATATTTCTAATGATACTGAAGTGTGGATTGTACTTGCTTGACTTCTGTTATTTTATCCCTTTTGTTTTTATCTGTTGTTGGTGTAACTAATTTGATTGTCATCTATATTTTTGTATGCACTGTGATGACAAATTTTTGCTCTTGAAGTAGGGTGCGTTCGTGACACTAATTAATACCCGGCTTCCATGCTAAACCATAAAAATGAACACCTGTCCCTATCTGTCTACAAATTATACCTATCTCATCTAAGTATAACAAAAGAAAGCCAAGCTAACAATTGTAAGCCCTCTATACATTGTATTTTTAAAATATCCATTTATTCTATATGCAAGTACATTTAAGTACTAACGTCTGTCTATAAGCATGGTGTATGTAATTCTAATTTTCAATTTATACCTATATCTCTGAAAGTCAGAGGTATGGAAACTGTAAGGGTATACTCAGAAAATTGCGGGTACAATATGCATGCGCCGAGCAGATATTTGGTGCAGTTGCTTTGACAGTTAATTGGGAAATGCACCCTTTTTAATGACATAAGTCCACTTTGCAAAATGGTAAACACTAAATAGTGGTTGGTATCAATGAAGGCAAATGTGAGCAGCATGTAGAGGTTAAACACAGGAGCGGACCATGGCAGCCTGTAATTATATTTTTGGGCGCAAAAATCTACCAGCTATATTAACAATATCTAGCAGCTGTAGTTTACTGGTAAGCATAGACATAAGCTAGGCTTACTACCAGTTTACTCTACTTGTAGATTACTTAGGAACACTCTACTATATAACAACATACGCCTACAAAAAAAAACTATAGCGCAAGGAGATCGAATGACCTTTTGTTTGAAGCTTCATAGCTGCCACTATTTGCAACTCAAGCTGCATGTCACTACCCTCCTACCCAGTATGTAACAACACAGAGGAACCCGCGGGTCCTGGTTAGTGCATACATGCACAGCATGTGCTTGTGATACATATTACGGGAGAATATATAAGCTAAAATAGGAATTATCAGGAATTCAAGTTTGGAATACACATGAGTTTAAAAAAAAAAGATTTGGGCTATCTTGACACTTATCAAATACTGATAATAACTGATTTGGTGAACAGCTCTGCTGTGTATATTGTTAGTGTTCCGTATAGTTTTCTGAGAATGTGAGCTTGTGCACTGTAAGTAGTTTCATTCAAAGTAGTTTGTAGTGCGTCTCCATTGCTTTCTTCATGTATTTTCATGAATTAACTAATCATTACTGCTGAACTACATATCCCAGAAAGCCATCAGTTTTCCAAATAAAACAATGAGATGGCTCCTCAGCCTCCTTCTGGTCACTGCATAAAATTTAAGTTTGCAGTCAACAAAAGAAATTCTGAGGTTATCTTTATTTTAAGCATTCTGGAGTCTATGGGTATACTGCAAAATGTGCTGGTGCTACATAAAAAACAATAATATGAAAGGCACTCTATAGACACCAAGACCACTTCATCCAATTAAGTGAGTTTGGTGCCATGTCCCTGTAGTTTCAACATTGCAACTGAAAACATTGCCGTTCGGCAGGAACAGCAATGTTTACATTAAAGGTTTAATTCAGCTATTTAGTCAAATGGTCTCCTTTGATGGGCGTGGGGTGGCGTTTTGCAGCGCAAGTGCACTAAGCTCCCAATGTTTACCTACGGGGAAATATTGGATTGGCTGATATCATCTCAGCGAAACAGGCAGAGCAACAGGACGGAGACTAACGCGGCGAGAGTTTGAAAGGTAAGTAAATCTTCCTTTTCTAACCCACAGACGTGGTTAAACATTTAAATAGGTAGTTAAAAACTATAGCACTAGAAATCATTTTTTTGTATTCCTAATGCTATCGTGTTCCTTTAATAATCTATTTTCTGACACCCCATGGTCTGAAATTAATTAAGTATAACATTGTTCCTATTGTCTACTCTCAGGATATTAACACTGCTTTCTTATTTTCTATTTCTGTTATTACACTTCTTTCAGGACTTTAACTAATCATACTAAGACTAAGGCTCTTTGAGAGCATTGTCCGGAATCTTTAAACTTTATGTAAAACTAGATGACCTGCCAAAAATATCCAACTAGGCTACTTTAACTGCTCTTCAATTTTACCCTAATATCTGCAATTCTTTTCCTATTTCCCTACATACCAAATTCATCACATAAGCCCCATTGTCACTATTTGTGCACTCTCCTTAATAAAACTCTGTATATATAATTATAGTGGATTTCTAAACAATCAGATGTCCTTTGCATCGTAGCTTCTGCTTGACGGACTTATTTGAAGCAAGATACCTGTGTCTATCCCTTTTTTTTTTTTTTTTTTACTACCCGCTTAACTGTGTTTGTCTGTGCTTTGAGTATCAAAATTAGATTGTAAACTCCATGAGGCACACACTTAAATCACCTAGAAAAATTGAACACCGTCTATGAAAATAAAGGTATTACCTGTAATAGGATTTTGTTTATTGCATATGCCAAAAAATAATCTTGTTCTTTTTTGTTTTTTTTTTGTGCATGATTCCCTATAGCTTATGGTCCAATAAGGCGACGCACAGGCGAAAAAAAAAAGTGTTTTCAATCTACTTCTGATTGACAAGGATTTTTTTTAAAACAGGGGCTGGAGGGGCACTGTGAACGAGCCTTCACTGTTATAATGGCTGATCTAAATTGCAACTCAGAGATAAAAAGAAGTTCTTTAGTGATGCCTCAGTTGCCATTGATTGCTCAGAGCAATTTTGAAGCTATTCAAGAGAAAGAATAGCTAGCTTCGTTCGAGAGAGGGCAGCAGGGATGGAGATGGCACTGCAGTCTTACAAGAGACACCACTTGGGATAATAGCATAAAGGTGCATGTTACCTATGACAGTAATAATAAAGACGGTCTGCAGGGGAGATACTTTGAGAATACACGGGGATGGTTTGACTTGCAAGTAAATGGAGTATTATTCCACAATTAGAATGCAAACGACTAAGACGCAGTTAGCAGTATATTTGAACAGATGAGATTCTTAGATGATGAGATTTAACCCATAATGTTTCAGCAAGATATATTGACAGGTTTAATATATGCCTAATGATAACGATCTACTGTTGTACAGGTATATCTGTGGTATTTAACACAACACAGACAAACCGTGACGCAGTCTGAATATCTATTTTTTAACCCTTTTTTAATTTTTCTTCTTTTTGAGTAGATATTATCAGCAATAATGATATATGTTTTGTAGAAGACATGTTAAACTGCAATCTTTAAGTTTGGATTCCAATATTGTTGAATGGGTAAGACAGTGGCTGAGTGACAGGCAACAGAGGGTTGTAGTCAATGGAGTATATTCGAAGCATGGGCTTGTCACCAGTGGGGTACCTCAGGGATCTGTACTTGGACTTATTCTCTTTAATATTTTTATTAGTGATTTTGCAGAAGGTCTTGATGGTAAGGTATGTCTTTTTGCTGATGATACTACAATATGTAACAGGGTTGATGTTCCAGGAGGGATAAGCCAAATGGCAAATGATTTAGGTAAACTAGAAAAATGGTCAGAGTTGTGGCAACTGACATTTAATGTGGATAAGTGCAAGATAATGCATCTTGGATGTAAAAACCCAAGGGCAGAGTACAGAATATTTGATAGAGTCCTAACCTCAACATCTGAGGAAAGGGATTTAGGGGTGATTATTTCTGATGACTTAAAGGTAGGCAGACAATGTAATAGAGCAGCAGTAAATGCTAGCAGAATGCTTGGTTGTATAGGGAGAGGTATTAGCAGTAGAAAGAGGGAAGTGCTCATGCCATTGTACAGAACACTGGTGAGACCTCACTTGGAGTATTGTACACAGTACTGGAGACCGTATCTTCAGAAGGATATTGATACCTTAGAGAGGGTTCAGAGAAGGGCTACTAAACTGGTTCATGGATTGCGGGATAAAACTTACCAGGAAAGGTTAAAGGATCTTAACATGTATAGCTTGGAGGAAAGACGAGACAGGGGGGATATGATAGAAACATTTAAATATATAAAGGGAATCAACACAGTAAAGGAGGAGACTATATTTAAAAGAAGAAAAACTACCACAACAAGAGGACATAGTCTTAAATTAGAGGGACAAAGGTTTAAAAATAATATCAGGAAGTATTACTTTA
Organism: Pelobates cultripes; assembly: GCA_933207985.1. Taxonomy (NCBI): domain Eukaryota; kingdom Metazoa; phylum Chordata; class Amphibia; order Anura; family Pelobatidae; genus Pelobates; species Pelobates cultripes. The sequence goes on from OW240924.1 coordinate 68,599,767, forward strand.
CTGAGAGGGTAGTGGATGCATGGAATAGCCTTCCAGCTGAAGTGGTAGAGGTTAACACAGTAAAGGAGTTTAAGCATGCGTGGGATAGGCATAAGGCTATCCTAACTATAAGATAAGGACTAGGGACTAATGAAAGTATTTAGAAAATTGGGCAGACTAGATGGGCCGAATGGTTCTTATCTGCCGTCACATTCTATGTTTCTATGTTTCTATTTTATTACCTCCTTTGTTTTTAATATGTTCTAGAATACATTTTAAGCTTTAATTAATAATTGTACTGAAAATTTATAAAACTCTTTCTTCTCCTTACTTTTAAATGTGACTCTTAATTTAAAATTAAATAAATACACAATTAGAGAATGCAAGAGTAATATATATATATATATATTAAAAGAACCTTCCAATCAGCATTACCACCAAAGTGTGCTGTAGTGGTTATGGTGCATTAAGTGTTCATTTAAAGGGACACTCCACTGCCCAAATAATATAAAACTAAAATCACTGTTTAGTAGATATATCCCCAATGAAACCATGTTTCCATTTCATTATGCATTTTTTTTTTCATTGGGGGTATATCTAAAAACAGCTTGTAAAAGCTGCAGATCTCTTGTCTGCAGCCTCTGCAAGCCCTCCCATTCTAGCTCTGCCCAGACTTTCTGTTTCTGTCCAATTACAGACTTCCCAATGCATCTTAATGAGGAGTCTTTGAGAGGAAGATGCTCTGGGCTATTGCTACCTCTTGATTTTCTCTTCACTGAGCTAAATAACCAGGACATAACAGGACTGGTTGTCTGATTGACAGCTGAGGGATATAACAATATTAATTTTTAAAAGATCCAATTCTATTAAAAGCTGTACAGCAAGTTAAAGTGTTGAAGTATTTTGAAGCAGCACTGTCACCGTTTGGAGTCTTTGCTGAATTTGCAAAGTCCCCCGATGTCACTGCTGTACTCTTGCACATGCAAGAGGTTAATCGTCACAGCCAATTCCCTGCAGCCATCACTGGTGATGACTGTCGAGATTGACTCTTAGACTCCGCCCTGAGCATACCAAGGTCAGGCCGAGGAAAAATACAGATACAAAGTAATCCCTATTTTATCTCTGTTTATCTCTTGACTGGGTTGGAATTTCAGTGAAATCCCAACACAGTCAAAATGAGTATTTCATAAAGATTCTACCTGTGTGAAATACTCATTTTTAATGGAGGGAGGGTGACAGTGCCACTTTAAGGTTCTGGTGTCCCTTTAAGGGCCCTGCATCATTTTTATTCATTCATAACTGTTACTGTTTGTACATATACTGCTCCTAATTCCATCTGCTACTATTTGTGTCAAAACTCGAATATTCTCTTTCTAACGCCCTGTCCTTAATCTAAATTGTTCTATTGCTTAATAATAGTATGATATAATTACTTAATAATAATATAAATAAAAAGTTTTTAAAAACTACAAAAAAAGAAGAAAATAAGGACACCACTGATTGAAGTTAAAAATGACAAACTGTTTTGCTATTTTTCTATTATTCATTAAAAGACTTTATTACATTTTTTTTTTTGGCCCATCGTCCCATCCACAGGAAAACGTAAAAATAATATAAGAGAACTTTCCAATTTAAAAGTGACTGTAGTGTGCTTGTTAGTTGAGCATGCCCCATTAAAAATATTAACTTTATTTATTTTTTTCTTCATTATGTCATACAAACTCTCTTTCTAATACTTCTTAGGGCAAAGGTATGGTCTTCCCATTCTAGGTTGGGATTTTGGATGGGTTGGTAGGTAGATGCTTGGGGAGTATTTAATTATGATCAGTCGGTTGGGGTAAGGAGGGTGTGAGGGTCATATCTTAGTTTTGATATAAGATTATTATTATTATTAATTATTATTTATATAGCGCCAACTAATTATGTAGCGCTGTATAATGGGTGGGCTAACAGACATGTAATTGCAACAAGATGAGCTGGACACACAGGAACAGCGGGTGTTAAGGGCCCTGTTCAGACGAGCATTCTAGATGGAGTGGGGTCAGAGGTGCGAGTACGAACAGGTAATAGACGCATATCTTCGGCAGAGCGTAGGGGATGACGCAGTTGAGGGAGAGGAAGAAGGGTGGGTTACCAAGGTGCAGGGAAGGAAAGCTATTAGCAGTTTAATTGATATGCTTTTCTAAAGAAGTGAATTGTTGTTTTTTTATGATCTTTTGAAGGACCTGAGACTGGATGAGAGTCTAACGGAGCAGGAAAGGGAGTTCCACAGGGACTGTGCAGCCCTAGAGAAGTCTTGGAGGCGGGCGTCAGAGGTGCGAGTACGAACAGGTAATAGACGCAGATCTTCGGTAGAGCGTAGGGGCCTACATGGGACATACTTGTGTATTAGGAAAGATATGTAGGTAGGAGCAGCATTGCACAGTGATTTGTAAGCAAACACCAGAATATTAAATAGTGTTAAAATATATATAATTATTTAATTTTTTTGTAGTACATTTATATATAATGCTTTTACTTTTACTAAAATGCATTTTCATATATCAGAGAAATTAATTTGCATAATCTTTTCATCTGCACAATTCCGTACAAACACCTACCTACTATTACATATATCATTTGTAAATAAAGTAGGCGTATATGGATTGAATACATTCCATTTTGTTATTTAAATTCACTGATTATTTTAATGAAATTATGCTTTAGCGATTATATACATGATTGGGTTTAACCCCTTAGGAGCTGGAATCCGCAACAATCAATTTTTAAATTAGTATTCGGATTGAGTTATGTTCTCCATTGATAGTTCCTGAAACAACAAAAAAATCAGCACAGCGCGTAAAAGAATAGGAATGCTTCTCTGTTGCTATGACAAAACCTTTCAACCTCCTCTCCTACTGGTACACGACAACAGGCTAAAATGAATCATTCATAGAGAAAATGTCTATAAGGCAAAATGTTAAGAGATCTCTTTTTTTCTGATAGGGATTTGGGCATTTCGAAGTAATGGGGATATGCCCCTAACAATAGATAACTGTCAAAACGATTGTTCAAAAACACAGTGTTTCTGCTTTGCAAACACCAGAGAGAGGTAAAAAAAAAAACTGCCTAAGGGATATCCTGCTGTACCAGAGTGATCAACAATTCCAAGTTTAATTTCTTACAACAGATATTGAGTTATTTTACTTTTTTTTTTTTTAGCATGGCGCCAATCACACAGTAATGATAAACCCCTAAAGCAACCCTTAATATATAGCCAATGTATGCTCACCCCTGTCCACCATGTATGCGAACCTCTCTCCATCACCATATTGAATGAGAATAATAGCAACCAACTCTAGCTCCCTGTGTCTATCGGGTTGCAAATAAACCCTCAGAAGCTGTCTTCTGTATTAACCTCCTTGGTGGTAATTCCAAGCATGGCTCAGGGTTAGTTTTCAGTACCAAAAGCGGTAACCCCGAGTCACGCTCAGGATTACACTGTAGTATCACTTACTTTGTCCCTACGAGCCGCTGGTGTCCTCCCGCGGTGTCCTCGCCCGATGCCGGCATCCGTCTTCCGGGTTCCCTTCCCTGCAATAGCCAGCGACACAGAGGGGGCGGAACCAGGCAAGAAATTTAAGAAAGTAAACATACACATACACACAATACATTGTAACACATTGTAATAAAGTGTAATCTGTTAGGATTACATTACTGTATCAAACCTTTTCACCTCAGTTTTGTCCCAGTGCTTTCTCCAGTGTCCTGCCTGCACTTTTACCGTTCTTTCTGCCTGGAAACTTGAGAATGTCCATGGCATCCAAAAAGCATTCCTTTAGGTCAAAAGTGGTTTTAGACCAGCTTGAAAACAGCAATAGTAAATTAGAATCACTTGCAGAATCGAGCGATAGTGATTTATGGGAAAATTCATCATCAGACACTGAAAGTGACAACAGCGCCTATTCTGCAGCAGAGTTCAGTGATGTGCGAACTTGGGGCTCTATTGACTGTGGTACGGATCAGGCAGCGCCCCCAAGATTCTCATTTGCTGGAGCATCTGGTATGAAAGTAGATGTTGAACACAACAACCCCTTAGCATACTACAATCATTTCTGACCAATGAGGTTATTGAAAAAATAGTTACTGAGACAAACCTGTACAAAGAGCAACAATTAGTTACTCTGCATCGGAAGTTTTCAAGAAGCAGAAAGTGGGAACCAGTGACCAAACATGACATTTGGAAATTTCTGGAACTAATGATACTTCACGGAGTGGTGGAGAAACTCCTGTAGAAGTGGTATTGGACAACTAATAAATTACTTGCCACTCCGTTCTTTGTTACGGTCATTTGGCATAAAATCCTACAAGCTATGCGAATCGTCATCTGGCTACATTTGGAATTCAGTCATTTACACTGGAAAAAGAACAAAATTCAATCCAAAATACAACAACTATGGAATGGCAACATCTTCTGTTCTTTCACTCATTGAGCCATTGCTAAATCTGGGCTATTGCGTAACAAGCACCAACTTTTATACGTCTACTGAACTTTGAGTTTCTTCTGCAAAACAGATGCCTATGGAACCATTAGGTCTAACTTAGCGCGACATGCCAGCAGTGTTTGGCAATAAGAAGCTGAAGACTGGAGAAATGGTTGCCTGGCAAAAAGGCAAAATTATGGCACTGCGATGGTGTGACAAGATAGATGTGTGCCTAATGAGTACAGTTCATAATACCTCCACTGTTATGGTACGCACAAAAGGTGGGAAAGAAATCATGAAGCCACAAGTAGTGATAAATTACAAAAACACCATGGGAAGTGGTCGACAGAGCCGACCAAGCAATGACATTCTACCCAGCAATGAGGAAACAGCAAAAGAAGTACTACAAGAAGATCTTCAGGCATCCTCTTGAGCAATGCTTGTGGAATGCCTACATTCTGTTAAAAAAAAAAGAGTGACAAGCCTGTGATTATTCTGACTTCATTTGGAAAGTTGCCAAACGTATCTTTGTGAACCACCAAACACCATCAATGGCTGTGAATAGAGCTGGACGTTGTGCTGTTGGCGTTGTCAACCTGGAATGCCTGATTGGTCATCACTTCATGGACTACATCCCACCAACTGAGAAAAAGTCAGTACCTACAAAGATGTGCGTGGTTTGTCTCTAATTGTCCTGATTGTGACGCCGGACTTTGTGCAGTTCCATGTTTCAAAATTTTTCATATCCGGAATATTTACTAAACCAATATGCAGTGTCTAGTTTTACAGTGACATGCAATATTGCACCCTTGTTTGGACAAATTTCAGTGTTTTTGGTTTTATTACATTATTAATTAAACATATTATTATATTATTATTTTTTATAATTATTTAGTATATTATAATTTATAAATTCTTGTTTCAAACTTTATCATACTCGGGATGTCTACTAAACTCTTGTTTGGAAAGATTTAAGTGAATTACAAGCCAACAAATTTCCATACAAAACAATGTACTGCTTTAACATTTAAAAATACTGACATAATCAGATCGCCAGAGAGGTTAAAGTGGTCATTTGTCAAATATTTCTCCTCTATTGATGCACCCATAACTAATTTGGAGAAGAAACACAACAAAAACGTTTGGACCTATGCAGCTATTAGATACTTTGAAATTTTATTTTTCTTCTGCTTCTGTTTCAGTGCATATCAACCATAGTCGTCCCTTTGCCCTTGACATAGATACGTAGACAATGGGTGTGTTCCAATCTATTACAAAGAAGGCATAAAGTAACATCTATGAGTTCTACTCTTGAACTATTAAAGGAGCACTATAGGATCAGGAACACAAACATTTATTCCTGACCCTATAGGGTTAAAACCGCCATCTAGCCCCCTGTCACCCTCATGCCTTCCTAAATATAGTAAAATCTGACTTGTATTCAAGCCTGAAGCTGCAGGCTTTGTCCCTGTTTCCTTTTGACCTGCCCACGGCCTGCTGACATCAGCATAAGTGGTAGCCTGATCCAATCACAATGCTTCCCCATAGGATTGGCTGAGACTCACAAAGAGGCAGATCAGGGGCAGGGCCAGCACAATTCAAACACAGCCCTAGCCAGTCAGCATCTCCTCATAGAGATGAATTGAATCAATGCATCTTTATGAGGAAAGTTCAGTGTCTGCATGCAGAGGGAGGAGATACTGAATGTTTGGATGCATTTTAGGCAGCCATGATCCAGGAAGGATCTCTAACAGCCATCTGAGGAGTGGCAAGTGAAGTTATCACTAGGCTGTAATGTAAGCACTGCATTTTCTCTGAAAAGACAGTGTTTACAGCAAAAGGCCTGAAGGTAATTATTCTACTCACCAGAACAAATTCAATAAGCTGTGGTTGTTCTGGTGACTATAGTGTCCCTTTAAAGACAGAACAGAACTTTGATATAGGGAACAGACAACTGAGTGACATTGTTCTCACAATTACAAAATTAATATAATGGATATAGGGTCAAAGATTGTTACTGATCATAAAAACTTTTTTACACATTGGTAATGTCAAACATCTCACATCTTTCTCATTACTGGAGAAAATTCAAGCTACTCAAGTAGTTACTCAAGATGACAAACAGAAAAAATTTGGATCACATTCACAGAAAGAAGATACTCTGTTTTTATTCCATGACAGTAAGGCAGTTGGTCATTTGGACATTACTAAAATTATATCCACCATTACCAAGTTTTAGTGGCCTTCTTTACATAAGCGTAAAACTACTACCTACAGACCTGTGCATCAATTACCTGTCTGTTAGTTGCTTCATCTTTTATCTATACAAGGGAAACTATTTTTCAGTAGTGGTTGGATTTGATCACAGAGTTACCTGTCACAGACTCGTACCCCAAGTTACACGACTGGCGAATCCCAAAAACAGAGGTTCTAGATGAGTGTCTCACCTTGCAGTGTTCGAAGCCCAGCTACTCTAAAGTTGGGTGACTAGTTGAACACTCAGCTAACCACCAAGTGGGGAGGAAAAATGCTGCAAATACTTTTCTAGGAGGTCATCTGCTAGAATAACACCAGATCAGCCACAAGCCATAGGATACTGCAGTTTCTATAAAAGAAAAGAATGCTCAATCCATTCTTCCAATACTCTTCACCACAGTGGACAAAAAGTACAACCCAAAATACAAAAAACAAATGAGTATAGCACTGTCCTTGACATAACGCATTGACAAAGGATTAAATACTCAAAATGTTTGTACCTGCTATATGTCCCTCATTAAATGTATGTTGCACTGTTTTATACCTTTTTTGGAATGGAAGCTCTCTATCTGTGCTAACAGAAGCTCCTAAGCAGGATGTAGTGGATGCATGGTTTGACTGCTTATAATAGGGAAGGGCCACTTCTGGCACCATAAGCACTACAGCATGCCATAGTGGTTATGGTGCTTGCAATGTTCCTTTTATGGAATTACACCATACTTTAGTGTATAATTGTTGACTTGCCTCTTAACCTTTTTTTCCATTCTTCAATTTTTTCATTCCATTTACATTTTTCGTAATATATGATTAAAAGTTCTGCGTAACTTGGAGAAACTATAAATATATTGTAACTTTTACCAGACTTCCTGACTTCCAATCTTCAGTTCTAATAGAGAGACAAGATACTTTATTCCATGCTTCTTCATATAGAATGTTCACGTGTAAAAATGCGCTGCGGTTTCTATGGAAACTCCAGGTGATGTCACTACATTCTGACGCCAGGATGGTGTCCACAAAGCCAGCATGCCGACATCAGTTACAAGATTTGTCCAAGCAGGGAAAATCAAAGAAGAACTGAGTCGGAGTGCAAGTGGAGTGTCGAACGGCCAGGAGGTGAGTAACACCCAGTGGTGTATTCTGATTTTGTGCTGCCCTAGGCATGACAAAACTCAGGCACCCCCCCTTTTAAATTTCTCTTCTTGACAGACAAACGCCCTCACTGATGCATGCACTGACATACACTTACAGATACACAGTCATTGGCACACACATTGTTTAACCAACACATACTTTCACTGCAACATACACATTTACATACACACACACACACTCACTGACAAACACGTATACACTCTCAGTGACAAACACATAAACACTCTCAGTGACAGACAGACACACTCACTAACACATACACACTCTAACAGACACACAGTAACACTCACTAACAGACACAAACTAACACTCACTAACAGACACACTAAAACTCAGACACACACACTTTCACTAACAGACACACTAACACTCACGGACACACACTAACACTCACTAACAGACACACTAACACTCACTAACAGATACACTAAAACTCACATACACACACACACGCTCTCATTAACAGACACACTAACACTCACAAACAGATACACTAAAACTCACATACACACACACACGCTCTCATTAACAGACACACTAACACTCACAAACAGATACACTAAAACTCACAGACACACACACATTCTCACTAACAGATACACTAACATTCACTAACATACACACTCACAATTAATTATCAATCTACCAAGCCTCCTACCTTTGGGAGTGCTGGAGTGGATTTTTTCCTGTGGTCCAGTGAGGCAGGCTGCAGCTTGGCAGGCGGGCGGTCTGGCAGACAGGTGAGCAGTGGAGGCAGGTTGAGAGGGAGCTTTGATCCTCCTGCACAGCTCCCTTGCACACCTCTGCTGAGGCCGAAGTGACATCATATTCCGGCTCCGGCATCACTGAGGTGCGCGCGAGGGAGCTGAGCTAGGAAGAGCTATGGGGAGAGTGCTCCCTCGCCACCCGCAACATCAGTGCATGCCAGCTTCGGCTGGCCACCTTAGGCCCCCCCGAGCAAGAGGGTGGCAAGGCATTTGCCAGGGCGATTGGGGAGTGGCTTTTTTTTCCCACCTCCTGAAAGTGCCGCCCAAGGAAAATGCCTTGTCAGCCTCAAGGTAAATACACTGCTGGTAACACCCATAAAGCGGCACTGGAACTGAGGAAAAGTAAGTTAATCATTATATTTTACATTGAATGCACCGTGCATCTTTATGATAAAAGGTGTATTTAACGTATATGGAAGATATTAAGGTATTTTTTTTCCATTACAGGTTCACTTTAAATACCATAAAAATCTAAAAGTAGATTATCTCGGTCTGCACTAGAATATTTCATGTAGCTAAAACACCAGGAAGTACTCAATAAAAAGTGCATTTTCCATTAACTGTGTTCTTGTGTAATTTGCAGAAGGCGACACTGTTTTATAGTGAGGAGAAAGTGAAGAACTCAGCAAAAAAATGTATAAACAAAAAGATAAAAGATGATAGAGGAAATTACTGGGTCATCAAAAAGATAATGAAGTTGCAAAGAATCATGAGTTATATGAGGCAACACACAGGCTGCTGGTCTTCAACTAAGCGAGGGTGGGGGGATGCTCCGAAATTGGAACGTTTTATAATATGTATTGTGGCAATTTAACATGACCACGGAAAAGGTCTGATCCGGCTGAGTACCATGTATAAAAATTGATGTAAGAAAGGCCAGTTCATAAACTTAATATGTGTTAGTGTTTTGCGTAGCTTAATTTTTTGATGAGTGGACGAAATGGATTGTTTCTTTACAGGGACATTCTAAGAACCATAACATTAGAAGCTATTATAGTAGTTATGGTGCAAGGTGTTTTGGAGTGCAGTCTATCCGTTTTCAAGTGTTTTCTTGAAGACCAAGGCTTTTTGGGTAACACTTTTTAATAAATTTTTATGACCTTGAGATACAATCACCATGATCTTGATTCACAAATTTACTTGGAATTACAGAGTTCATCTTACAGAATAAATGTTTAGGTTTTGCATTTATATTATAATGTATCTTAAAGTGATATTTAAGGCACATAGACAATGATCAGGGCCGGACTGGGGGTACAAAGTAGCCCTGGAAACAAATCTATGCCAGCCCCATAAGTCATTGTGCTATGTAGTGTGTGTTTAATACATATATATATATATACACATATATAAGTCCTTTCAGGGTAATTAAATTATACAGTAAAGCATACTCATATGCAGACACAGACAATCTTATTGACACAAGCTCATTGATACACAGGCTCACAGACAATCTCATTGATATACAAAAGCTTATTGACATAAAAACACAAGCTCTGATGCACACAAATAGGCTCACTGACAGACAAACTCAATACAACAAATACACAAGCTTACTGGGACACACACACAAATTTAGTACAGACAAACTCTGATACACACACAAGCTTACTACAGACAAGCTCACTGTCACAAACACATGCTCACTACAGACAAGTTCACTGAGGTGCACACACTCTCCCTACAGACAAGCCCATTGACAAACACATGCTCCCTACAGAAGAGCTCATTAACACACAGATTCACTACAGACAAGCTCACTGACACACACATGCTAACTAGAAACAAGCTCACTGATACACACATGCTCACTACAGACAAGCTCAGACATATGCATGCTCATCACAGACAAGCTCACTAACACACACACGATCTCTACAGACAAGCTCACTGCACACACATGCTCATCACAGACAAGCTCAATGACAAACATGCAAGTTCACTTACTTACAGACACAAGCTCATTAACTAGCAGGCACACACACACAAACTCACTCACTAGCAGGCACACACACACAAACTCACTCAGCAGACGCACACACACAGAAGCTCCCTCACTAGCACACACACACAGAATCTCCCTCACTAGCACACACACACAGAAGCTCACTCACTAGCAGACGCACACAGACAGAAGCTCCCTCACTAGCACACACACAGAAGCTCCCTCACTAGCACACACACACAGACACACACACAGATGTGTTCCCTCACTAGCACACACACACACACAAGCTCACTCACTAGCAGACACACACCCTCATTCACTAGCAGGCACATACACACACAAGCTCACTCACTAGCATACACACACACACAAGCTCACTCACTAGCAGACACACACCCTCACTCACTAGCAGGCACATGCACACACACACAAGCTCACTCACTAGCACACACACACAAGCTCACTCACTAGCAGGTACACACACACACAAGCAGGCACACACAACCTCCTTCACTAGCAGATGCACACACACACAGAAGTTCACTCACTAGCAGATGCACTTACATACAGAAGCTCACTCTCTAGCAGGATACTTTACAGTAGGCGATAATTTCTTATCATAGCATATTTTATTAGGAGCATCTGCCCAGTGTAGTATTTTAGCATTTGCAGCCAAAAACAATGTTTCAATCTTGATACAATTTAGCCAAGCAGCAGCAGCAACTGAACCACTTCAAAAGAGAAAAGTTCAATCAAAACATCAATTTATAAATCCTAGCTATGTCCTCGAGAGCAGTACTTCTCAACCTTTTACGGAGAAGTACCCCTGCGTGTCTAAAAAAAAAAAATTGTCTAGACACTGATATTCAAGTTAATCCCATATTGGAGAACAAGCCTGATAAAAGGTAGCAAAGAATATTTTTTTAAATATGACGTAATGTGAACTATTAATCTGAAGTTTAAAAGTCACAAAATTAAAATACACACATAATAGTTACAAATAGAGGACACTGGCACACACACATTTTCTTACGGAGGACACTGGCACACACACATTTACTCACAGAGGACATGGATGCGCACACACATACACACAGCGGACACCGACAAACTCATTTACACACAGAGGAAACTAACACACACACTTACACACTGATGGACAGACACACTCTCACTGATTCAACAGACACTGACAAACATACTTACTGACACACACACATTCACTGACACACACACACACACACATACACATACTCACTGATAGACACACCACTGATCTGACACACACTGACAGACACAAGAACATTCACTGACACACACACACTCACTGACAGACACACACATTTACACAGAGGTGACCGGTGGCGGAACTAATGTAGAGACAAAAATTTGGTTGGGCCCACTTTAGCACAAGGATGGCTAAAAGGTAGATACTAACTGTGACGAGACCAATCTCGCCACATTGCATTGGAGAAGCCTGGTTGCTCACCTGCTGCCTTTGGACTATGGCCCCCTGTTAAAAGACATCTTTTTTTTTACCTGCAGAAAAGTTTAATTCGTGCTTTTCTGCCTGGGGTTCGGTAGATTTGTTTGAATGTGTTATACCCCAGATAGGAATCCCATGGAGACCATTTGTATGAAACTGACTGTAAAGACTTTGGCTCCATGGCGATTAAACTGTATTCGTGTGGTCTGAGCGCCATTCACTTAATAATGTGCGCTCAGACCTGAGCTATCTGGGGATATGTGAAATGTCTGTGTTTTATGTATAAAAGGTTACTTTATGTATTTTAAAGTGTTTTGTGTCTTTTTGCAACCATGTGCTTAATGGAGTCTTGTGTCTGTCCTGGGAGATAATTGAATTACTTATCTCCAGGATAGAAGACTCTGAAACTGGTTTGGGCCAGAAAGCCATGCTTCATTTAGTCACAAAGGACTTTTTACTAACTTTTGAACCCCTGGTCTGATTCAGGCCATTTTTTAATATGTTGTTCCCCTGAATGGATTGATTGTGAATGTGTAATTTTATGTGAATGTGATGTATGGTTTTAGAGTTATGAAAGTTGGGTAGAAAGTATGTTTTAACTGTATGTGTAATTGAGTTTCCTCTCAGGATAAGGGGAGGGAATATGTGGGATGTAACTGTGATGTGATTGGTTGTTTTATACCTCCCTGTGGGCGGTCCTGTATTTGCAAGACTGTAATAAAAACCAGGCTGGGTGTGCCAGCACCTCAGACCACTGCTTGACCCTCAACACGGAGCCTTGTCTCGTTCTTGGGGGGATTCACTGTATGCTGTTAGAGACTGATTGCCAGGAGTGTAAGCCGCTTGGGTGCTTTTCCTGTTCGTCTACTAGCAGCTATTTGGGAGGTTCCAGTTCGGGAGTTGGAGTGCTATTTTGTATCCAGTTCAGGAGTTTGGTGTTCTGCAGTAGCTGTGCCTGCATCTCTGGAAAGGGGGCCGATCGCCTAAACGTTTTTTTCTCCTTTTGTGCAAAACGGTCCGTTACACTAACTATCTGGCAACTCCCACAATGCTTTGCCAGCTGGAGATCTGCCATTTTCCCTCCCTTGCAGGGTCATATTTGTGAGCAGTCTATGTGTGCTTGAATGTAAGTATGTTTTTGCATGGATTATGTGTGTTTTTAAATGTAGTAGTGTATGTGCATGTATTGTTATCATTTGAATGTAGTGATGTGTTTATATGTAGTGTTGGCATTTGCATGCAGTTGTGCATTTGTGTGTAGTGTTGGCATTTTAATGTAGGTGTGCATTTGTGTGTAGTGTTGGCATTTGAATGCAGGTGTGTCTTTGTGTATTGAGTTGGTCTTTGAATTTCTGGTTGTGTTGGCATATGCACACACACTGCCACACACAGATACACACATATACTGACACAGATACAAACACTGACACATGTACAGATGTACATACACACTAACACACACAGATATGCTCACATACTGACACAGATGCATATACACACTGAGCTATAAACAAATACACTCACATACTGACAAATATACACATGCACACTGACTCACACATAGATACATACCCATACTGACACAGATAGATAGATAGATACATACATACATACATACATACATACATACATACATACATAATGATAAACAGATACACACATACTGACACAGGTACACGTATACATACACACTGACAGATAACCAAACACAAGACACAAACAATACACAAATGCACACACTCAGTGACCCATAAACACACACAGTGACCCACACACAAACACACACACAGTGAGCCACACATACACACACTCAGTAACCCATAAACACACAGTGACATACACACAGTGACCTACACACACACACAATGACCCACACACACAGAATACACAGTGGTAGTTCCACCACTGGACAAGCACTGACACACACACACACATTTACACACAGAGGACACTGACACACACTTACATATAGAGGACTCTGATACACAAATGTATTGACAGACACATTCTCACTTATTTGACACACTGACAGATACACTCACTGACAAACACACACATTCACTGACAGACACAAACTCACTGACAGACACTCATGGATTTGAGACACACTGTAAGAAACATTCATTTACACACACACTCTCACTGATTTGACACATACTGACACACACACATTCACTGACAGACACATACACATTCTCTCACACACACTCACAAATTATTATTTGTTTTATTATTTTTTATTTAGGTCCACCCAGCCTCCCTACTTTTGGAATGGATCATTTTCCTGTGGTCCAGAGTGGATTCTTTTTCTTTTATTTAGCTAATTTTTCCCCACATTTGTGGGGCTTAATACTGTCCCCACCAGAAAATGAATCTTAGTGTTTTCGAAACAACTGCAAATAAGTTTTTCTTCCATAAAAATTTGGGGGACTGCCCCAAGTGCCTCAATGGATGATCCGCCACTTTTAGCTGATAGTAGTGGTTATGATGCCAGGAGTACCTTAGCCCAGTTCCCTGGTTATACCCTCTTACCTGAATCCCTGCCGGGCTCTGAGGCCCCTAGCTCCTCTGCTGATGCGCTTCTATCTTCTGCAGAACTGCACATGCTGGAAACCGATCCAGTCACCATTCACTGGTTGAGAGGATTAGCTGACCACTCTCAGCCAATGATTGGCATACTGTGTAAAATAATTAGTGTTATGTCCCCTTAACGCTGCCAGTGGTGGAGTTACACTTCTGGCAGCTAAGTCTTTCAAAGCAAAATGCACATGCAGACTCTCGGTACCATGACCACTTCAAATCCCTGTAGTGGTTATGGTTCTTGGAGTAACGTTTTAAATACATCTGCTAGCCAAGCTCACTGAATATGTGCTCTTAGAGGCACTAACATTTATGGGATAAGCGTACCTTTAAAACAAGCAATCCTTTAAATTAAAAAATTAATGCACAACAAATGTGCTTGTGTACATATTTGTTTATTTAAATATTGCATTATACTGATGTAATAGCATGATAAATGTGTGGCACACTTGAATAGCTGCCTCATCCATCTTGATCAATTAGGTGTCATTGTGCATGTTGTCAAAAACGGGGCTTTATTAAAAACAATGAATATCTGCGTATAAAAGCGACTGCAATCACAGCGTCTCGGCTGTGTATTTGAAAACAAAAAAACACTTTCGTAAATGTGTTAGATTTATGGCTACTTCATGATTTGACCCTGTCTCAGTTAGGCCAAGGGTAAAAAAAATATAACGTAACCCCTCCTTCTGCTAAGACTCAAAAAGAAATAATTTTGTAGGTTATGTTGTTAAACTGCAATCTACCCATCAGTTTATTTCATAGAAAGCAAATGTGTTTCTAAAGTTATAACAATTAAAGCAATGTGAAAATGGTGTGAATAACGTGGTGTTAAACAAAAATCCCAAATAAATTTAATTAAGATAAATGCTGCAACCAAGTAAGAGAACTGTATGAAAACACTAATAAACAAAAGTTAAAAATAAAATTCCCAGATTTTACTATTAACATGACGTAAAGTCATGATTTTATTAAAGACACGAAGGCGAGTATTATGCATAACTCTTTCTTTATTCCCTTTAACAGCAAAGATAGAAGAATATAAATATTATCAAAATGAAAGAAAAAACTGTATAGGCACACAGGCAACCAATCACATAACAGAGGAAGTAACTATGAAAGGCCTGTGTCTCCCACAATCCCCCTCTTTCTTGCGAGAACCGAAGAAAACACGAAACGATCTCACACCCGGCAAGAGTAGGAAAACCAGAACCAAACGAAAACTTCAAGCTAAAAGAGAGAGAGAAATATGGTAATAACCAAACTCCAAACTGAAGACTTACCAAGCAAAATGTCAACAGCTACTTAGGAGTTCAACCTATAATATAGAAAAAACTATTAGTATAAAATCATATAAAACCAAAACATCAATAGAATAATCATATAAATATGTAGGACACAAGAACCAGAGTAGATAGTAACATACCTGAAAATTCAACCGCATCTCAACCAATGACCCAACACTGAAAGGGCGGGTGGGAATAATACTTGCCTCCGTGTCTTTAATAATATCATGGCTTTACGTCATGTTAATAGTAAAATCTGGGAATTTTATTAAAGAAACGGAGGCTCCTATTATGCAAGTTTAAAGCTGTGCTATCACTTGAGATGCGATGTAGTTGATTGGTCTGAAATAAAAGTCACGAAAGGTCGACTCCCAAGACCAATCCGCAGTCCGCAGAATGTCCTCTAGACGGCAGCCGATTGTAGATGCTTTTGATGCCATGGCTCCACGTACTGAACGGGGCGTGAAGATAGAAGTGTCAATGCCAGCTAAAGAGAAGAGCCAGCGTATCTAACGAGCCAAAGTCGGGGTGGATACGGGTCGGTATGGAGACCTAAATGATATGAATAACGGATGTAAGTCCAAAGACCGAAGAGGCCGTGTAATATCCAGATATACCTTTATACACTCCACCGGGCATAATGCCAGATTCCCTGAAATTCTAGGGTATACAAAAGATTTGGATGCTGATTTAGTCCTTCTGGATATGTTGAACGAGATACCCTCAGGGGTAAAAGTAATGGCGTCCCAATCAAGGGCCCTGACGTCAGACACCCTTTTACATGAAATTAAACAGAGAAGCATTACTAACTTAGAAGAGATCTGTTTAAGTGTCAAGTCTTAGTTTAGATACCATGACGATAAAAATTGTAACATCACGTTGACATCCCAGAATGCAGAAAAATTAGTCCTAGGAGGTTGAGTGAGTTGAATACCTTTGAGAAGGCAACACACAAAAGGATGTTTGCCTATGGGCGTAGCATCCAAACCTCTATGTCCAGCTGAAATTGCTGAGCAGAAAAGGTTGATAGTACGATACGCCTTACCCGAATCGAACATGTGTGTGAGGAACTCCAAGATCATATGGAGAGGGGAAGATACGGGATCCATTGACCATTCCATGCACCAACCAGACCGGGAACTCCAGGAGGAGAGTCGCTCATGGAACATTTGGGACATTCCAAGGTCCCCTGAAAGGAACCACGCTATCAGAGGCAATTGGTTCTGTAATACCAGTCCGTGTGAGTTCCCATCCAGATCCAGAAGGAGTTCCTGAAAACCCGGGATCAGCCGTGGATAATCTATCGACAACTCCATCAGGCGTAGGAACCATGGCTGAGATCTCCACAGAGGGGTGATCAGCGTTAGGGAACAATCGTGACGAACCAACTTCGAGATTGTGCGAGCAATCATGTTGAACAGGGGAAAGGCATACAGGCGACCCGTCGGCCACTCCTGAAGGAAAGCGTCCGTCGCCAACCGTTGGCGGGTCTTGTCTCCAACTGTAAAATTCCGGTAACTGGGTGTTCAGATGGGACCCGAACAAGTCCATCACGAACCGTCCCCATAACCTGTCTAGGCCTCGAAACACTGAAACGAGCAAGTGCCAATCTCCCGAGTCTCTCAAATGTCTCGAGTTCCAATCCGCCCCCGAATAGTCCAGACCCGGGATGTGTTCTGCCGTCATGGAGACATTGTTGTTCAAACATAATTGCCAAAAATCTTTCGCCAATACCTGCATCGAGGAGTGGGAGTCGACATGCTTAGCTTTAGCCGTCACCTTACGGGGTCCAGGCATGGCTTGGGCAGGCGGGCGGGGTCCCGACACCTAGGAGGGCGGGGGCCGCCATAGAAGGTAAAAGCATAGCTTGCAAGGACTGGGAAAACGATGAGGACACCGCTCCCATGGCAGATGCAAAGGCTTTCTGCAAACATGATGCCATAGTGGCATCCAGTAGGGCTTGAAATTCTTGGGAGGCTACAGTACCCTCTGGGTTATCTTGGGTAAAGTCCTCAGCAAGGCCCTCTGGCCCTTCATCCCTGTCCTGCATAGTAGTAGCAAAATAGCAATGGAATATAATATATATATGGGAATCCCTGAAAAGAACTTAACAGTGCAAATATCAGGATTGAGTAACCCACAGGAAAAACAATAAAGAAAAAAAACTGGCTGCTGGTGTGCCCAGGGGACCCAGTGGCCTGCAAGAACGAGTAGCAGGCTGAGCGTGAGCAGGAAATAAAGTGCGTCCGGCCGCGAGGAGATACGCCTCCAAATTGGCCGCCGCACGTGAAAACCCAGCAGATGCCGATTGCGGTCTGCCTCCAGGCGGGGGAAGGGGCGCATGCACCCAACCCGCGTGGGCAGCTTGCAAGCATGAGGGGAGAGCTGCGGTCGGCCGAAGACCGCGAGCAAACGGTGCCCAAGGCCAGCGCGCCACCCACGCCAACAGGGTAGGCGCAGGCACAGGGGAGCACGGAGAGGAGTCTCCCGGTGGGGAAACATTAAACCAAAAAAGGAATTACCCCAGGCACACCACCAGAACGCAAAATTAGTCACATAAACAGTAAACAATTCAGTGTAAGCAACAAACATGTATATAAAGCACAATGACAAGATAAAATCAATGAGCATGAATACACAAGAGGAACAAAATACTTAGCTGGTCTGAGGGAGCAGCAAAGAAAAGGAGGGATTGTGGGAGACACAACTTATGCAATAGGAGCCTCCGTGTCTTTAATAAAATCAAGGTGTGTAGTAATAATTTTACGTATACTTAAAAAAAAACATATATTATGTCAAGGATGTTATAATATGCAAATCCCAAGGTAAATTATGTTTTTATCAGCTTCTCAATTGTGTTTGTGCTACTTATGGGTGCTGCAGTTGCTTTGTAATGTTGCATTTGTGCGTATGTGGACTATTATACTGTATATGTTCATGTGTAGTTTGTGATATTGTTTATGATATCTATGAATGTGGGCTGTGTATGGGGGCTGTTTGTGGAATTGTGTGTCTGTATGATTTGTCATATTGTGTGTTTGCTAGTATGTGGGGGGCTTGCATGAGAGGCTTCTTTTTTTTGTGTGTGTGTGTGTGTGTGGATTGTCAGTGGTGTTTTGTTTGTGGGGACTGTTTGTATTAACTGTATAAGGGGAGGCTTATTATGCAGCTCTGTGTATATCTAGCAGTGTGGGTGGCTTCCCTGGGGTCCACGGCGAGGGGCTGCAGGCTGCTCAACTCCAGTGCAGATTACCATTTAGAAGTACGAGAAGGAAGTGATTTGAGATTACTTCCTCTAAGTACTGCAATGTGGAAATTTAAGGTTTGTTCCACTGGGACTCCTGATAGGCCAGAGCCTGTTTGACTCTGGCAGCTCTGAGTGCCGTGCAAAGGAAAATCAAGTGCCATGCATGGCACACGTGCCATAGGTTGTTGACCTCTGTTCTAGTTTATAAATGTCGCAATGCTTTGCTCTTTTATAATAATTATACACCCAGAATAAAGCAGACATCTGCACTTAAAAATTCCCAGCAATATTCTTTTAAGAAGTCACTTAAAATAAGCTTAACATTAATGTTAATGTAGAGAATCGACATTATAAAATTATAAATCTTAGGCCAGATAACCCAACAAGATGACAATTCTTATTCAGCTGGATTTTCCAAGTCATATCACAGTTACGTACTCCATCATTTGATTGTCATATAGGGAAATTTCAATCATATGTCCAGTATCCATCAACATGTTAACATCTGCTGAAGAGCTGTTAGCGACTTTCAACCACTTTTACCATTATTGGATTAGCAAAAATGGGCCATATTCTATACATTAAGTACTCGAGTTTCAAAGATCACAATTCGTGTAAAGAGGAGTTATTAGTTATTTAACAGAACCATCTGACATGTTGTCAGTTCAACAGCTAAAATGACTGAAAAAGGACTTGAAAAACACTTTTAAAACAAATCAGTACCTCAAAATATTTGTGTTTGCACATGATCAGAATGAACGCCACAAACACCTGCCCTGATGGAATAACATGTGCAAGCAATGCTTAATAATGATTCCTCGTCGAAGTAGATATTGACATGTATATAATATTTCTAGCACACAAAAACACTGAACCAAGTTTACTATTTTTAATCGAACCTCTGAATTAACTTAATAAACATCTGAATTGCAGTTTAAGGGAAATATGGATATTATATCTACATGTTGCAATTCAAAGTTTAATAAATAAATCCGCTATTAAAGAGGAATAAATTATTTCACTTACACAGTTTCAAGATGCAAAATTGCAATTCCTTATTTGTCTACAAATGTGAGAAAGGCTGAACTTGATGGACGCATGTCTCTTTTCAGCTATATAATTATGTAACTGATCGCAAAGTTCAGTTTACACCTCACAATCAGATACGTAAGCATTCCAGGAGATAGCAATGTTTACCCAATTAGACTCTTGGATAGATGCATATTTTACGAGTGTACATAGTCAAGAAGAATTTGTTGCAAGATGAAGCACCTATCGTTGCACATGTTCCTTACCTTCCCACAAGGTTTCGTTCTACATAGTCACTTAGATCTTCAGGGATTGGAAAGATAAGCTTACTATGCTTACGCCTTACCTCTCTAGCTTTGCCTCTGGGCAATTTCTCTTTTTATATGTGGTGTTGTCCGTGACATGGATTTTATTACTTTGCCCTATAGTTAGGTAATCTATAAAGTGCAGTGCGTACAATGTGCAAATCTACAATGTGCACTGAGACATGGGAATCGGCAATGTTCTTTTTTTTTATCCTGATACTTGTTTCAGGGAAAGGTCGTCCATGCTCCAGTTGGCACAGACCATTGTGGCAATGCTGTCCACAGTGTTAATACTAGGGAGAGTTTTATGGGCTAAAGCCACAGATGTGGATCTGTAAAACCAAAATGTTAAATTTTTTGAATATTATCTCCTAGCCTCAGACTCTTTAGGGCAAGTGATCCAGAGCTTGAGACTCCCCAACCTGCCTGCTAATAGCTATAGAGTCCCATGTTGCATGAATTATTCCCACAATTTAATATAATCTAAACAGGAAGTAGATGGGAAAAAGGAGAGACACATGCATGATGTCAAGGGAGGTGGGAGACATAGGAGGAGACACATGTCATGGCCAAATGCACCACTAGTGGCTGTCTTCATGGTAGCCACTAGAGCAGAGATAGGAAACCTTCGTCACTTCAGATGTTTTGGACTACGTCCCCCATAATGCTCTTACACCTGTAATGCTGGCAAATCATCATGGGAGGTGTAGTCCAAAACATCTGGAGTGCCGAAGGTTGCCTATGCCTGCACTAGAGTCACTTCTGCTGTGAAAACCGAGTGAAACCCTGTTCTCAAAGCTAATCTCCATTATTGGAAGCACAGAGCGCTGGCCAGACTTTCTATTGGACGAGAAGACGTCTGCATGACATCGAGGGAAGCATATCAAGCAGCTACAGTGATAGGAATTTTGCGTCGGCAAAAAAAAAAGGACAGTAAAACCATATTTTTTTCATTTTTTTCATTTAGATTTAGGGCGGGCTCTGAAACTAACCACAGAGGAAAACATTACGGCTTTAGGGATACAAGTTTGTATTGCTAACGCTACATTGTTCTGTTAAATTTTTTTTTTTATTTATATCTACTTGTTAAGGGCAATGGTGGTAGGAGGCCTCCAGAACAGGTATATGGAACAGATCTATTGACATCTATATACTGGATAAGCAAACTAATGATGATGGCAAATGATACCAAATTTTCTGAGTTTTCCTTTGCAATATTCCAACATATTTTCATTATATCAACTGATGCTACTTTCTGTGGTTCTAGAACCCTTAGTTCTTTCCTTTCTTATTTATATGCTTCAAGTATGTTCTATTTCAACAAAATATCTGACTTGTGACATGAGTAAGAGGTCGGCTGCTATGGTGAGATCTTAATTGCTCCTCAAACTGGTAATCTAGTTGTAAGTAGCTTTCACGTCAGGTACATTCCTATTATAAGGTCAGAAGTAAGTGAACTGCTGTCACTAGCTAAGATGTTTGAGTCAAACTTTTAATTCAGTCCAGAGAAGCAATAAGAACATTCACCTTTAATTAAAGACAAACTGTCACTCCCCAGGATTGTTTCATATTATATTTATGTATCCTCTATATTTAACACATGTATGTATTGTGAGGTGCGAAAAGTAAACTTAAAGGAACACCTCCACTTTCATTCTTAACTTTAGAGGTTAGACTAGCTTCCAACAATTTAACCACAAAGTTTGTCCCCCGGTGCCTGCCACCTCACGCTCTTTATCCTGGCCACCACAGTACCAGGAAGATATACTGCATGGTTGGTAAAAGCCTGCAGTGTCAGCTTATACTCTCAGCTTATTACTGGCCATCCGTTCTGAGAAATAATACACACTATTTCTCTAAAT
Organism: Pelobates cultripes; assembly: GCA_933207985.1. Lineage (NCBI taxonomy): Eukaryota > Metazoa > Chordata > Amphibia > Anura > Pelobatidae > Pelobates > Pelobates cultripes. The sequence goes on from OW240924.1 coordinate 68,622,127, forward strand.
GGACGGACAGTGATAGGCTTACGGTCAAAGCCTAACTTGATAGGCTTACCGTCAAGCCTTAAAATCGACAAAAGGCAGAGCTTCTAAGCCACGTTTTATCAGCAATGCTTATGGGAGATGGTCATCCTCTCGTGAAAGTTGGTCTAAGGAGAATCCCAGAGTCACTGGATCCACCATTGACCTTTGTACTCTCATGTTTGAGAATATAACATTGATGCCCCCCTGGCAGATAAGCACCTGGAGCTGAAGATGGAAGAACTTGCATAATAGAGATTTTTAAATATATTTACCTTCAGCTTCTCCTGGAAGCGATAATGCAAGTGGCCATGTCACCTGGGTGATAGAGCTGCTTTAAGAGAGCGCATCCACTCAGATCCCAGATTGGACCAATCACACCATTGGAACCCATTGAAGAATATTTACTAAATTAAGAACATTGCAGAATGGAGTTGCACATTTTAGACCAGTTTGGCTATTGTGCATTTCTTTGTCAATTATCCACAATTTATTATGGCTTACATTTTTTCCAAGGTGTCACGATTAGTGCATACCTCCCAATTGCCCCTGTTAAGGATGGACAGTCCCTATTTTGGACCCAAATCCTTCTGTCCTTATTTTCCAAGAGTTACGTATTGTTGGTGTATCTGAGTGAATAATCGAGTTCCAAAGCAATAATACTCACAGTATTACTCACAGCTGACCGCTATAACCCAATCAGAGATAGCCCTGCCCGATTCTGCCCGAGTCCACCATTATGAAGTATTTCAGAAAGCAGAAGAACAGGAGGACAGAGCAGAACGGCACTTGAGCACAGACAGTTCACAAACAGTTTAACTAAAGGTAAGCCAGAGTCAGTGACCTCCTGGCACCATAACAACTTAATTTTGATAAAGTTATTATGGTGCTAGGAGTGTTCCTTTAAGACACATTTTTCTGCAATGCACATAGAAGTAAACATTGAATGCTTTAATCTATAAAGCTTTGCCTATTCAGAATCCGTATCTATGACGTAATGAAACATGACATCCTTCACTGGCAATCTCATCAGAAGTAATATTGATAATAATTTCCTCAGATATTATGGTTGGAAACTAAGCCATACTGGGCCTAAAGAGATTTTATTGATATATATACACACAGAGTATATGTATAAAAGAAAGATTATAAAGTCTTTGTTTTCAATAATCACTCATGCTCTTGGAATCATAAGCTTTTTTTTTTTTTTTTTTATTCTGCTTTTTTAAGTCAACATTTTTACAGTGAATACTTGTTTTATGGCTCACCATTCTAATCTGTTCCATGCCTTGCATTGTATATTGTCAGGACTCCCAACAGTCCCAATTTCGGTGGTCCACTCCATTTCCGGGTCCTGTCCTCCACCAGCACAGCTAGATTACATTAAGCATGCTTAAGCTGTGCAGTAGGCACAAGCCATACAGGGGACGCTTCAGTATCACTCTCGGCATGGTCCTGAATATTGGGGGCTGGCTGGGAGGCTGTTTGCCAGTCTGAATTCAAAGTGACTTTCACGTTTAAGGCTAAATTAGCCAAACTGAATGCATAATAAGATAATATTTCCCGTTCTGCAATTTTGGCCTTAAATTTTTAATTCCTTCAACTGTCATTCCCTCTTTTCATTACAATGATAATTAAATAGAGTTTGACAGAAACAAGATACATTGTACAACAACACTTATGTGTGAACTTTGTCTTGGATGCACCAATACAATTGACCAAGTGAATGTCCTGCTATTGTTATAAATATGCAGTTGGTGGTAAATGTATCACTATATAATAGATGTAGTCTACTTTTTCCAAACATGTATCAAACAATGCTTTCACACCATCCCAAATAGCATTCATCCAGTATCCATAATGCATAATACTCACTACGCACAGGAATAAAAAGCTATCCATTGCATTGATTCTCATCTGATACCAATCACACAGCTCACAGCATTCCTACACTCTATAAAGTATTCCTACACATCACTGAAATCATGCACTCACTCACTATTGCTAATGTATACGTGTAAATTACCAGTGAGGCTAGGAAGGGGCCATCTTTAAGTGTTTTATCACAATGATCCCAAACGGTTGAGAAAAAAAAAAAAAAAAGATTCTTAGTAACATCCACACTACACAAATGCTCCTTTACTTTGTGAATGATGTTGTTTTAATACTGCACATCATCTCATTCCAAGTATAATGAATATATAGTTATCCATTACTACTTACTACATGTTTAGCAACATGTTGAACATTTTCATAGCTCATATTACATACCATCCAAGTGTCCCTATTTAAAAGAGAGTCCCTATTTTAGCTGCAAATCCCTCAGTCCTTCTTTTCTAACCTAATCTTCCTTTTTTAATCTAATCCATCTGGTTGGTGTGTCTGAGTGTATAACAGAGTTCCACAGCAATAATACTCCCAGTAATGTGTCTGTAACCTACAATAAATGTGTTTAGAAATCAGTCTGTATAAATAAGATACATTGTTCGTATTCTAAATTACATTTGATTAAATAAACTATTAGTAAGCCACCAAAACTATCTCAGAACAGCCTCCCCCGGCTACAACCCTACTCTCACCACTAAAATAAAAGTGTCCCTTTTTGTTGACTTGAAAAAGGGCACAACTACAAGTGGTTTAGCCAGTGCAGCTGCAGTGGGGTTCTTTTGGCTGTGAGAAGTAGGCTAATGCACAAAGGGCCCATGACGCTCATGGCCAAAGGCTAGCTGGGGAGATAAGAGACCTCCTAAACTGACCGTTATAACTTATACAACACTACTGCAGTTAGTGAGAGTCCAGCAGTAGCATTAGTTTCAGAGACTCCAGTGGTCCTAGGGGGGCACTCAAACTATTCTTTCTGTCCCTGCTGTAGCATAGTTTTAGTGTAGCATGGTCATAAGAGACAAACATGGTCTTTGCAGAAGGCGTTTCACATGCTCTCTGTCATTGGTGATAGAGGAGTAGGAATATGGCTTCCTATCCTGACACTCCAGTCCACACTGTGTAAAGCTGAAGCTGCATTTAGGAGACTAGCTGGAAAGAGCTTAGGGTCTTATGACCCCGCAAATCAATGCTACATTTATCAATGTAAGAGAGAGAGAACACACAGGGAATGGAATGGAATGGATAGAGATGTATGGTATAGGAAGGCAGGGATTTGGGAAGATATTTAAAAAAACAATATTTATTCATTAGGGCATGTGGAGAACACAGTGTAGATGATGTGTTCATGGAGATAAACACAGAGGTAGGCGATAGAAGCATGTAGGTCAACACAGGAGTGACTGGTTAAAGCGTGGAGAAAGACACAGTGGTGGGTAGAGGAAGCATGGAGATCGACACAGGGATTGCCTGTGGTACCATGGAAACACAGACTGGGGTGGAAGGAGGGAGCATGGAGAAAGACACATGGAGCTAACATGGACACAGAGAACAGCAGTAGGGGACATGAAGAGACAGACATGAGGCAGGGGACATGGGTATAGATATATGTGAGAGAGAACATAACAGATCTGTTTTCAAGGTATGATATATAAATAGAAGTATTAAGATATATATATATATATATATACAGACAAGGGTTGAACGCCTGAGACAACAACTAATAGAAGGTGAAAATGAGAATAGACATGTTGTGTAATATCCTGGACTAGCACAAAAAAACTGCACCTCCTCCTAAATATAATTCTAATAGCTTCCATTCTTCAACTTGAATCCCCCCTTAAAGTTTCTAACCCTAAACCTACAATAGACAATCCTCCTACTTCTAGCAGCTGGTGACGTCTCTCCCAACCAAGGGCCCTTCATCTCTAATTCCCTCACACTACTAGCACTCACTGAGATCTGGCTGTCCTCCTCTGATACCGCTACTCCAGCTTCTTTATGTTTTGGTGGACTACAATTCTCCCACACTCCCAGACTCAACTGTAAAGGCGGTGGTGTAGGCATCCTTCTCTCCCCTCAATGTACCTTTTAACCTATGCTCCCTGCCCCAGCCCTATCCTTTACTTCCTTTGAAGTTCACACTGTCCGCATATTTAAGCCCACTCGTTTAAGAATTGCCATCATCTATCGCCCCACTCTCCCCCCCCTGCCCCCGGTCATCCTAGGCTACTCAATGAGCACTTTTCTTCCTGGCTACACCCCTTTCTCTCCTCTAGCACTCCTTTCCTCATACTTGGAGACTTTAACATCCCAATCAACAACCTGAACTGTCCTGATGCCTCCCGTCTGCTCTCTGTAACCTCCTCCTTCAGCCTCACACAGTGGTCTACTTCAGAAACTCATACAGCAGGAAACACTCTTGACCTCATCTGCACCAATCTCTGTATCACCTCTAATCTCTCCATTGTTCCATTTCCTTTATCTGACCACCATCTGCTGAACTTTGACATCAACATATCCCATATCCAAATCTCACCACCATCAACTCTCCAATCTTGCAGAAACCTCCACAGCCTTGATCTCCAGCATTTCTCCACCAAACTCCAAACTCTGCTTTTACCCATCTCAAATCTTGCCCTAACTCTGCAACCTCACTCTACAACTCCACTCTCTCCTACCAACTAGACATCATAGCACCTCCTACATTTAAATGCAGCAAGTGTTCCCAATTACAACCCTGGCACACCAAGCTGACCCGATATCTCCACAAATGTTCCAGAACTGCTGAACGATGTTGGAGAAAGTCTCACTCTGCACCTGACTTCATCCACTATAAATGTATGCTGCACACCTACACTCTGGCTCTTTCCTCTGCAAAAGTAAATTACTTCAACACCCTGATAAGCACACTGTTTCCGTTCTGTTCCTCCCGACCCACCACCTGTTCCCTAGATCCTATTCCCTCATATCTCATCCGCACTCTGTCTCCCTCTCTTGCTCTTCCTCTCACTAAAGTTTTCAATCTCTCCCTTTCTTCCAGCACATTTCCTTCACCCTTCAAGCATGCAACCATAACGTCCATTCTGAAAAGCCAACCTCGACCCCAACTCCCCATCCAACTGTTGCCCTATATCTCTACTGCCGTTTGCCTCTGAAATCCTCAAGAGAGTTGTGTATGCAAGATTGACTGACTTCCTCGAATACAACTCTCTGCTTGACCCACTTCAGTCTGGATTCCACGCTCGTCACTCTGTTGAAACAGCTGTGACCAAAGTATCCAACGATTTAATCGCTGCTAAATCTCGTGGCCATTACTCTATTCTAATTCTCCTTGATCTTTCTGCTGCCTTTGACACTGTTGATCATCAACAGATTCTTCTCATTCTCCATAATCTCGGTCTATGAGATACTGCTCTCTCCTGGTGCTCCTCCTTCCTCTCCCAGCGCTTTTTCAGTGTTTCTTTCTCTGGCTCTGCCTCTTCTCCACAACCCCTCTCTGTTGGTGTCACCCAAGGTTCAGTCCTTGGTTCCCTACAGCTTGGGGAGCAAGGTATAAACATTGTATGTACCATGGGAGACATTCAGCATAGACATTCAGCAGGAAGCTGTTTTTTAACTGAGGGCTGTGACAGAGGTCTAACACACCACTCACTCTCACCCAAATTCATAGTTAAATGTATATGCTTAAAGAGACACCATTAAAACCTACACTCCTTGCAAGGGTGCAGCGAGCCTCCTTTTTCTGTACCTTAATTGCCCTAAGCTTAAATTTGATTTGCCTTTGGGGGGTATGAAGCAAAAAATGTCCAGCACCAGGGTCCTCTGTTTCTTAGCTCAGCCACTGCCTCATTTATTTTATTCGTAAACACTGGAACGTTCTACTCCATATTTTATTTCCTTGCTGTGATCAGTAGTTTTCTACGCTCCTGGGCTTTGGTTCCTGGTGTGAAGCAATGCATCACCACTTTATTGACTTTCCTCAAACAACTCTTGAGCCTTGTCAGTTTAGCCACTACACCAACTCTACGGTTCCGCTTCAGGGAAAAAAATATTTATTGTTGGGAATAGAACTTGAATGCCACTGAGAATGTTCCAGGAATTGTTTAGTAGACATCTTCTCTCTTGATATACAAATCAGCAAAACATGAGTAGAATATTAATTTTTATAATAGTAATATAACTTAAATTGCACAAAACCATATTTTCTTCTGCTTTTCTCGTGTGTCTGTTTATTAAAAGAGGCCAACTTTAAACAATAGTATTACCCGTACTCTTATAAAATTTGCTTTTTTTTAATTATTTGGTGTCTGTCACTCTTAGCCAGAACCAGATCTTTTATTGCCAAAAAAAAGCAGCGATGTATAGGTGTTTATTGTAGCCATAAAATAGGACAAAAAAAAGTGTGCTCAGCTATCTTATCTATCAGTTTTATTTATCATTTATCAGCAGATGCTCAAAATATTAACCCCTTAAGGACACATGATGGAAATATTCCGTCATGATTCCCTTTTATTCCAGAAGTTGTGTCCTTAAGGGGTTAAAGGCTATCTACTTTTTTTTTCACAAACATACATAAACACATCAGAAAAAAAATGTCCCTCGCAATGGAGGAAAATAAAACAGGAATATGGTAACAAGGAGATAGAAATCACATAATGTAATGTAGAAAACAGCTCATGGAAACGACAAACAAATAGTGCATGTAACTCTGTATTTACAAAGAACAGAATAATGTAACTTGAGTAGAGCAAAGAAATATCTGGACATAGCCCGGAGGCTGATGTGTTTTGTTAAGGGCTATGGTTAATGTACCAAAGAGAGTGAGGTAGTTTAAAGGGCAGACTCCCACCCTGGAAGAGAACAGGGAAAAAAGAAGAAAGGCAGAGGGAAGAGAAAGGAAAGGCAGAGAGCAAAGAATAAAAGTAATCAAGAGACAGAAAAGATATTGCCTACCCCCTCCGTGGTCCGAGAACCCATACCCCACTTCCCAGGTGACCCCATCTAGGAATGATAGCCAAAGGTCCCAAATGGAGCGATATGCTCCTGTCTCTATTATAGAGAGGCCATCATCTCCGCTATGATTATAGTTTCTTCGACCTTTGTTGAAACGTTGGAGGGCGAGTGCAGGATCAGAGTTTTGGCAGCTTTCTAGACTTGTCTGAGCAGAGATTTTTTATAAATAGGGATGGGTGATTTTGTATATTGGAACAGGTATTCTGCAGGGTGAAATGGGGAGGAAAGGGGGTGTGGTGGACCGCCTGGTTCCCCGACTGGGTACCTCCGCCAAACACGCTTCCTAGCTATCATAGGGACACCATAAACACTTTTTAGCCCCTTAGCCGCCACAGCTTGGCTGGGGTTTCACCGTCTCTTCCCACCCGGGATCAGAGTCTGGATCCAGCTCCCAGTGGTCAAAGCTCTTCTACAGAGAGTATAGCTGTATAGAAGTAATTATAGCCAGAATAGCATTCCCCCCCACACATTAGACAAGACTTAATGCTTGAAGTGATCTGTTTAATGCAGGCACAGTCACAGAATTTAGACACACAATAAACTCCTACCCTGTGCCTGAGAGATAATTGAGTCAGGAACTGTACAAACTCAATTATCTCCAGGCACAGAAAAACATACAATTTAAAACACCCCAAAGGTACCCCTAAAATCCATGGAAACCCCTCAATAGTCACATCCCCGGATAGCCATGATCTGAGTGCCCATAATATCCAAAAATCACTCAGATCAGTTTAGTGCTTTGGATTTTCCGTGGAAGTCAACTTCTAAACGAGCGCAAACACGGCTTCTGTCCAAAATAGTTCCATAAGAAAAGTGGTAGCGGTCTGATTTAGAGGCGGCTCTAGACTTTATGAGGCCTTAGGCGAAACTCAAACATAAAGCCCCAATAAAAAAATAATAGGGTTGCATTTTATGTGACAGGATTAGTAGAGTCAATGTGACAGGATAAGTGTGGCAGGGTTGGGGGGAGAGTGTGACAGAGTGAGAGAAGGTGAGTGTGACAGAATTAGGGGGGTTAATTTGACAGGGTGAGTGTGGCAGAGCGAGGGCAGGTGAGTTGGAGGGTGTGAGATTAAAAAGATTAGGAGTGTTTAATGTGTGTGTGGATGCGTAAAAGGGCTGAAAGTGTGTGGGGGGATAACAGTGTGAGTGGAGGCTGACCATGTGAGAGTATGGTGACACTACATTGTGGGATGTAACATTGTGTGGAGGGCATGACAGTGTGTGTGAGGGGGGTGACAGTGTGTGTGAGGGAAGGTGATACTGTGTGGGACAGAGGGGTGATACTGTGAGGTTGCAATATTGTAAGGGAGGGGGGTGATGGTGTGAGGGAGCGGGGTGATGGTGTGAGGGGGTAATACTGTGAGGGGGGATACTGGGAGGGGAATACTGGGAGGGAGGGGGGATACTGTGTGAGGTATACTGGGAAGGAGAGGGTTAATGCTGTAGGGGGAATACTGGGTGGGAGAGGGTTAAGCTGTGGGAGGAATAGTGGGAGTGAGAGGGTAATGCTGTGGGTGGCAATACTGGGAGGGAGATGGTTAATGCTGGGGTGGGGGGAATACCGGGAGGGAGATGGTTAATGCTGGAGTGGGGGGAATACTAGGAGGGAGAGGGTTAATGCTGGGGTGGGGAATAAGTAAGCCACGCTGGGGTGGGGAACACCGGGAGGAGAGGTTTAATGCCGGGGTGGGGGAACGCTGGGGCGGGGAATACTGGGAGGTAGAGGTTTAATGCTGGGTGGGGGAAACACTGGGAGGGGAGAGGGTTAATGCTGGGGTGGGGGAATACTGGGAGGGGAGAGGGGTTACGCTGGGCAGGGCCTGGCAGGAGAGGTTTAATGCACGGGTGGGGGAATACTGGGATGGAGAGTGTTAATGCTGGTTGGGGAATACTGGGAGGGAGAGGGTTAATGCTGGGGTGGGGAGAATACTGGGAAAGAGGTTTAATGCTGGTGTGGGGGAAATACTGGGAGGGAGAGGGTTAATTCTGGGTGGGAAATACTGGGAGGGAGATGGTTAATGCTGTAGGGGGCAATACTGGGAGGGAGAGGGTTAATGCTGGGGTGGGGTAATACTGGGGGGAGAGGTTTAATGCACGGGTGGGGGAATACTGGGATGGAGAGTGTTAATGCTGGTTGGGGAATACTGGGAGGGAGAGGGTTAATGCTGGGGTGGGGAGAATACTGGGAAAGAGGTTTAATGCTGGTGTGGGGGAAATACTGGGAGGGAGAGGGTTAATTCTGGGTGGGAAATACTGGGAGGGAGATGGTTAATGCTGTAGGGGGCAATACTGGGAGGGAGAGGGTTAATGCTGGGGTGGGGTAATACTGGGGGGAGAGGTTTAATGCACGGGTGGGGGAATACTGGGATGGAGAGTGTTAATGCTGGTTGGGGAATACTGGGAGGGAGAGGGTTAATGCTGGGGTGGGAGTATACAGGGGGGAGAGGTTTAATGCTGGGTGGGGCAATACTGGGAGTGGGTTTAATGCTGGGTGGGGAATACTGGGAGGGAGAGGGTTAATGCAAGTGTACAGGAGGAGAGGGTTAATGCTGGGGTGGGGTAATACTGGGAGAGAGAGGGTTAATGCTGGGGTGGGGGAATACTGGGGGGAGAGGGTTAATGCTGGTGTGGGGGGAATACTGGGAGGGTGAGGGTTAATGCTGGGGTGGAGGGAATACTGGGAGGGAGAGGGTTAATGCAGGGGTTGGGGGAATACTGGGAGAGAGAGGGTTAATGCTGGGGAGAGAAAACTGGGATGGAGAGGGTTAATGCTGGGGGAGAGAATACTGGGAGGGAGAAGGTTAATGCTGGGGGGGGCGAGAATACTGGGAGGGAGTGATTAAATACCTTTTTACGCTCCCTGGTGGTCTTGAGAGACCATGTATCTCACGGGACCATTTAGAGCGTTGCCGTGGTCAGAATTCATGAGACACATGGTCTGCAGCTCTGCACACTGCGGAGCTGCAAACCATTGTCTGCGATGGCCGCTCTCCTCCCAGGCAAATGGCATGGAGGGGCCTAGCACCCGGCGGCAAATCCAGCAAGCCGCCGGGCCCCCTCCAAGTGACACAGTCTGCCCTATGGCAGTTTAGGGGCCACGAAACCCCAGACTGCACACAGCTGCTTTAACCGCCTAATTAGAGTGCCGCCTCTGCGGTCGGTCAATTTCGGGAGTCTAAAACTGAACAAAATACCGAACCGATCCTCTGGCTCCTAAGTAGCGATTGTTTGCCTGGTTCGTGCAAACAATCCTACCAACTAGCACTCTCCTGACATAAATAGTAACAAGAGAGGGGGTTGTTTACAGTTCAGTGGTGTTCGCATGTTAGAATGTCCGATTTTAGTTCCATTCACTCGATGACCATACACCGCTGCCTGCGTTTGTGCGAACAAGATGGCCAGCGGAACACTTAGAATCCATGATGATTGAGGTGTCAGGAGAGCTTAATAGGGGTTAACAAGCACAGAGGTGGTCCGCAGTTCGTGGGTTTGTTTGGTTCCTGAACAATACAGGGAAACCTCATGAACAAAGTCT
>OW240924.1:68632945-68711818 GCA_933207985.1 Pelobates cultripes
TTGCTCTCACCCTCTCCATCCATACCACAATTACCGACCCTCACTCTTCTACACTCACCCTATCACATTAATCCCCCTAATCCTATCACACTCATTTTCTCTCATACTGTCACACTCACCCCCAACCCTGTCATACTCGTCCTTTTTCACATTAACCCTTTCGCTTGTGCCCAACCATGCCACACTCACCCTGTCACATAATCCTGTCCAACTCACTTTCCCTCGCCTTGTCACACTCCCTCCTCCAGCCGTGCAACACATAACCCATAACCCTGTCAAACTCATCCCCCTTCACCCTATCACATTAACTTCTATCCTGTCACTCATCCTGCCAAGCCACGCCACACTCACCCTGTCACTCTCACCTCCCCTCGCCCTGTCACACTTTCTCCTTCAACCATGCCACACTCACCCCAACAGTGAATACAGAGACTAGCTCTCTGTATCCAGCGCTTCAAGCCTGTCATACATTATAACTACAGCTCATTATACACACGATGCAACCCCTATGTTTTTTTTTTTTTATGAGTGTTAGTGGGGGGGGGGCCTCTTGTTTGAGTTTCGCCTAAGGCCTCATAAAGTCTAGAGCCGCCACTGCTCATCCATAATCATATTATCTCCGAACACTCACACCAAATATGAAGGACACCCTCTACAGTCCCACGTCACCAACAAGAGCTAGGCTGAGCTAGGAGCTTGTAAATTGTCTCTGTATTTTTGAGGAGCTAGTGCTTTGAAGTTTCAGAATAAAACATTTTGTCCACTGTTCCTCGCTGAAAACTGCCCCAGCGCTTTCTGCCAGCAGAGGAGCATTGGGGACCTATTGTGCACGCACAGGGAGTGCTGTGCACATTCAAGCTTTCCCCATAGGAAAACACTGAATCAATCCTTTCCTATGGGGATTCTGCAGTAATAGGTTTCAATGCAGGCATACTCACATCAGAGCTGCCAGCGTTGAATATAGATGACTTTAAACGTCTTCATTCACAATGTGAGGACGTTGAACGTCAAATAACAGAGTTTTACTCAGTTGCTAACCAGGAAGCCCCATCTAGTAGCTGCCTGATAGACGGCTACTAGGGGTGGAGTTAGTCTAAAATAAATAAATAAAATAAAAACACAGTTGTTTCTCTGAAACTGCTGTGTTTTTCATTGCAGGGCTAAAATGACAGCAGCAACGTAACCACACTACTTGATTGAGATGAAGTGGTCTGGGCGCCTATAGTGTCCCTTTAAGATTTAGCCAATTACATAGAAACATAGAATGTGACGGCAGATAAGAACCATTCGGCCCATCTAGTCTGCCCAATTTTCTAAATACTTTCATTAGTCCCTGGCCTTATCTTATAGTTAGGATAGCCTTATGCCTATCCCACACATGCTTAAACTCCTTTACTGTGTTAACCTCTACCACTTCAGCTGGAAGGCTATTCCAATTATGTGTAATTACAGCTTCTCAAAATAAACAAATAATATTTATGTTTTGGAACCCTACATTTCACATACAGAAAAATGTTCTCCCTCGTGACCTTGATACTTAGATTTGAAATCTCAAATATTTACAAATATTATGTTCAGGAAACAAAAATATGTAAGAATTTACATTTACAAAGGGTACAACACTGGACTACAATGTATTTAACACCTGTTGCTCAAAAGCCTTTGGCATCACAACTGCTGTTTGTACCTCCATATTATAGATAGTATTTTGAGTTGCAGGAATAATAGTTAACAACCACCATTGAATAAAATGAAATGCTAGAATTATACTTTACCTAATTGCACTGAAGACTTACTGGAATCTATAAAACGGGCTGGCATTCAGAAAGCTGCTTTATTAAAGGAAAATGCATTATTTCTGTGTGTGTGTATTATGTTGAAATGCTAACATATAAATAAGTAGTTTTTTATAAAATCTATGGGGTTCAAGTCAGGTGACTATGATGGCCACTGTGGTATTTTTCAGGACTATGTCTGCAACCAAAACTTGGTGGAATTTGAGGCATATTTTGGATCATTGTTTTGTTGGAAGATCCAATGACGCCAGAGCTTCAGCTTCCTCACAGACGGACGTTTTCTCCTGGGATTTCCTGATACTTCAATGAATCCACCTTGCCTTCCACACGCTGTAGGTTTCCAGTGCCAGAGGAAGCAATGCAGCCTCAGTACATAACTGTAGGCAGAGTGTTTTTTTCAGGGTATGCTTCATTCTTCTTCCTCCAGACATACCACTGATCCATTGGCCCGAAAAGTTCCAGTTATGTTTCATGGCTCCACAGAACAAAATCCCAAAACTTGTGTGGCTTATTTATATGATTTTGAGTATATTGGAGACAACTTTTCTTGTGCTATTTGGTCAGTAGTTGTGTACATCTTGGAGTTCTGGCATGGAAACCTTCTGTGTTTAGTACGCACCTTACTGTGCTCACTGAAACCTTAGTGCCTGTTGTCAGCAAGTCTTGCTGCAGGTCTTTTGCAGTTACTCAAGGGTTTTTACAACCTGCCTTCTCAGTAATCTGGTTGCAGCCATTGAGAACTTCCTTTTTCTGCCTGTCCACGTAGTATAACCACTGTTCCTTCAACTTTGAACTTTCAAACTTTGCTTCCAACATTGCCTCTAAGAACATTCAGTGCCTTCGCTATCTTTTTGTATCCTGTTCCTTGTTTGTGAAGGGCGATGATCTCTTCTCATAACATTATTTTGACTTATTTCTAACATGCAGTCAAACGTGACAGTCAACAAACTCCTAGCCAGTACAGGTATTTCAAGTGTTCCAGCTTATGCACACCTGTGCAACTAATAAAGCCCTTGATTAGTTGCATCAGGTGTGCTTGAGACAGCACCTGATTTGCATATTTGTGCTGTTGTGAGGGATTCTAATCAGGGGGTTGAATAATTTTAAGCCTGGAGAAGACATTATAAGTAGCATTTTCAGTTAAATTTGAGGAAACCACTTGAAACATTTGTTGTGTTTCAATTGCTTCTGTATGATTTGTTCATTGCAAACAGCTGAAAGTCTGTAAATGTTGACAATAAATCTGATTTTCAATGGTTGTTGAATATTTTTGATTAAGGCTGTACTTCTGGTCAAAGTTGCTAAATATTTGCCCCAACAACATACGCCTGGAGATTCACTAAATAATAATTTAATTACAATATATTAGACAGCAAGGCTATATTACATGTTTGTTTTATTTTCTGTAATAATAAACAATAAATAATGACAACAGTTTGCAAATTATGAAATATAACCCTGCCTTTGTGTTGATAGCAGTGTTATTTTGCTATTTATATATTATGGCTCAATTTTATTACATCTGACATCCACTGTGATAAAATATCTGTTTAGCTATTCTAAACCTTTCTTAATTCAGTAATTATGTATATGGCTATGTATTGCTTCCCTGTTACTGCATAGAAATCAGTGAGAATTGGAATAAGTAGGTCTGCTTCTCTGCTGGTGAATAGGATACACTCAAACAATATGTAGTTTTCACATAGATTTTTCCTGGATTTTAACACAAAGTAGGTCTAAACAATTATTAAAACACAAGGGGATAAATGCATACGCGCGTGCTTTATATTATTTTGAATCGATCAATAATCCTATAATGCAAATAATGTTTTCAGAAGCCTAATAACAATTGCAACTAGGAAGTAATATAGGCTATGCAAACCTATGGTAAAATTTAGGGTTATCAGTGAAACATACATCCCAAGTGTTCCTATATAGGAGGGACAGTCCCTATTTTGGTCCCACATCCCTCTAGACCGTTTTTCTAGAATCTCCATATTGTTGGTGTATCTGAGTATATCACAGAGCTCCACTGCAATAATACTCACAGCAATGTGTGTATAAATTATAATAAATGATTACTTTTTTATAACAGATTTTATTATTTATTTATAATAGAAATCGTAAATAAGAAACATTGTTCTTGTTCTAAATTACATTTTAGTTGCTTAAATTATTAGTAAGTCCCCAAAAAACCCTGCCCTATTCCTCCGATACCCTGCACTGACCACAGCCCCGCTCACATCCCTAAAATAAAAATTCTCCCACTTTGACCATTTGAAATGTTGAGAGGTAAGGTAAAAGGCAAATGGACAAGGGTATATTAAAGAGACACTCCAGGCACCAAAAAAAGTAATCTAAATGAAGTTGTTATGGTACCAGGAAGCCTACCGACGCACTCTTACTTTAAGGGATTAACCAATTCTCTTAAAACACTTTAACCCCAAAGTTGCCTCCAGTGCCAATTTCCAGTCCCCTCCAAGGGAGCATCTGGCTTCTGAAATGTCACTTTCAGGAAGCTCGGAGTGCCGCCAGGCAAGGGCGCCGCTGATTGGCTGAGAGCAGTCAGCTGACACTCTCAGCCAATCAGTGAATACCCATTCACAAAACTGTCTTTGAGAGAAAAGTACCTTTTCCAAGGGACAATCCAGGTACCATAACAACTTAATTTAGATGAAGCTGTTTTGGTGCCTGGAGTGACCCTTTAAGACTATCATACAAATAAGGGTATCTATCCATATGGTTAAGTTTTAAGAAATATTTCTGTTATACAGATAATATAACAGTGAGTCGAATGCAAAACAGGCTTGACAAAAAATTAATCTTTGTTTTCTTGATTTGTTTTTATATAGCAAAGTTTCATTTCAGGAATAAACTTGGCATTTCCCATTGTACAGCGCTACGGAATTTGTTGGCGCTATATAAATAATAAAATAATAATAATAATAATAATTTCCTCACTGCAACTATACAATCCTCCACATTATTTCTATTTCACTGTATTCATGTAGCATTGTCACATTGTAATTGTTTGCATCTGTCACTTTAATTGTCAATTGATACAAAACAGACACGGCCTTTGACAATATGGGGGGAAGCATAGATAAACATGGTGCTGTGAAGATCCAAGTAGGCGAATTATAATCCAATGCAAAGACAAAAGATCCAGTACTCACGTAAAGAATTGGATATGTTTTCTATTTATTAGATTACAATTCGTAATTGCTTCCTTCGAGATTTCTAGATAATTTTTTTAAGTTTTGCTTTCTAGTTAAATGTGCAAATACATGTTGAATTTAAAGTGAATTTAAGGTCAAGGAGTCAAACTGGAAAATATTTCTAAGTCAGTGATGGTTCCAGATCGGCTAATCTGGCCTTAAATTTAAAATTCACTTTAAATTCTCACTGTAGGAAATAACCTTGACTTTATGTGGGTGGCCCAGACCCCTTTTTATACGTATGAATAAAAAAACAAAATATTGGCAAGTTAAAGGGTTACTCCAAGTCTCTGTGTTCGCTATGAAAGTCAGCACATACAGAGTTTACCCCTCTGCTGCTGAACTCTACCTCCAGCCGCGTCATTGGGGCCTGGAACAAGACTTTGGGTGTCTTGTGTAAATCCTGTAAAAATCTGGCAATTCCAGAATGCCTACTCTAGTCTAAACAACCAATGACGGTACTTGCCCCCATGTTCTCCCATCAGCCCATGCTCTGTGATATCCCACACCCTCTGGTTGAGGATTGGGCTGCAGGGAGAACTTGGGCTTGAGTCTGGATCAAGGTGAGTTTTAGATTTTTTGTTTACAAAACAGCACAGCAAGGGGTGCTGTAAACAATAAACAGTGTTTTATGAAAACACTTATATTTGGATGGAGTAGCCCTTTAATTGGCATGTATCTCACTTAATTCCCTTTATTGGTAATGATTTGAAGCCAGGTAATGCTAATTTTAAGTTTTTAACCCTTCTGGGCAGGGGAGTTTCTAGGGAGGGCTAACCAGGCTGGAACTCACAATTTGTTCCTGTGAAGCCCGGTTAGATTTCCTTTCTTTAACTCAGAATCCCTCTTAGGGGAATGCTCCAAGCACCATAACTACCGCAGCACACTTTGGGTGTTTCACTGTTGTAAGTAGGGAAACCATTTTATAATGGTTTGAATATGTACCTGGGGTCTGCTGAACACTGCTCCCTAGCTCAACTACCTCAGTCAGAGAGCTGGAAGCTTAGGAACTTCTATTTGCTGTCCTCAGACAAGCCCTGCGGTGCATGGCTAGCTCATTGGCTGAGAATATCAGCTAATCACTCTCAGCCAACAAGCACTGCAGAGATTAACTCAGACAAAGAGCTTCCAGTGTTCTGGCTGACAAAGTGGAGGCGAGGATGACACCCCAGATCACAGGTAAAAAGTTAAACTGTTTTAAATGGCTTCACTGCATTCAATAATGGAGGGGAGGCAGGGCACACTCACGGCACCATAACCACTACGGTGGTGCTATAGTGTTTATAGTGCTACCATAGGACTGTTCTTTTAATAGAACATATTGGGAGTTAATTACACAGCACAGTGTGGGGGTATTGCTTTGGGTACAGATTTTGATGCAGCTGCAACCAGGTTGGATTTTAAGCCTCAGGTGGTGTGGTGGTAATACAGACTGATGTCATAATGTGATTCATAGAATTTACTTTTTTAAATTTGGACATATGTTGTGGGTTAGGGTGGGGGTTTATTTTGGAAGGGTCATACAATTATGCTGATATTACTGCTCTTTTGCTACCTAATAATAGCCCTGGTTTTGGGAGCAAAAAGTATATCCTACCTGCAGTGATAATTTATTATAAGATTTTCACTTGTATAAATTAATTGACAGTAATAGTTTCTAGTGCAAAAATCATGACCTCATTAATACATGCTAATCCAATGTCTGATGTGTGGAAGACATTATTTGCAGAATCAACACTTCCGCTCTAACTTTTTAGTTTTGTAATTTAATCCATTTAGGAGTGAACACACGTTTGTACCATTTACCTCTTCAAATACCTAAATCCCAACAAATGTTTGGGGGCTTGTGTAGCAAACTCCATATTTCACCCATTGGATGCTACTCTTAGATAATCAATTTATCTGAAACTTCAAATCTTTTTTACACTGCCAAATTACAGGGACCAAGTCTACGCACCAAAACCGCTTTATGAAGGGATTTTGGTGCTGACATAGTCCCTTTAACCCCTCAAGGACACATGACCTGTGTGACATGTCATGATTCCCTTTTATTACATAAGTTTGGTCCTTAAGGGGTTAATCATCACCTCCCACAGCTCACATTCACAGCTTGCAATGTTTGGAGGTATATTAGTCCTATCCTCATATTTTTATTATATTTTTGGTAATACAAAAACATTTAGATTATACAGACCTGTCAGGATTTATTCTCTAAACGGTGAATCAAAAAAAATTGAAATTGGATTGCAAGAATTAGGTTTAAAACAGGCTATAATCACAGCTTGGCTATTTTAACTTGCGTTGCTACCTTGCTGATATTTTACCAGTAAAGCTGGTATTTTGGGCTCCGTAGCCACTGCCGATATTGCAAAAATACCAGTAATGCCAATACCAGCATGTTTTACTGGCCGAACTCTGTAATCGCTGTGTTCTGTCTAATAGAAAAACACATCTCTGTAAAACCCTGCCCCATGAGACTGAACACAGCGATTGCTGAGGAATAGTGGTGAAAGAACCGAAGCGAGACCATGTTCTACTCATGGTCGGTACTCCTACGGCAGAGCGCTTCGAATGGCACTGGTGGTATAGTTCGTCACTTATTACTGGCGAACAATAGATCGCAACTCCTCCTTCAGCATCCCTCCCCTTTCAGTCCCTGCCCTCAGTGTCCAATTCTAGAACGCACCGCCTGCGAGGGACAAAGCTGTGATGCAGACAGCCTGCCACCGGGTCCATTAAGTGCGCACTCAGGAGGGATGCCTCTTCAGTCTTATCTCCCCAAACTGCAGTGCAATCCCTCTGTTAAAAAAAAAAAAAAATTTAAAAAGTTTTTTTTTTTTTTTTAATTTAGGCAATTTTCCTCCTCCAAATGTATTCTATTTTTCTCTTATGTCACTCCCTGTGATGTCACGCATATATAAATAATTATGAAAATTAGCATGGCTGGTCATTTTTACTAAAAAAGTTAGCAACTGTAATTTTAACCTCAATTTTGCAATTTGTATAATTTTTTTTTTGTTTTGTTTTGTTTGTTTCACTGTTAGTCAATAAACCCTTTTAGTAATTTGGCAAAATAAAATGTTGGCAAATAGCATAAAACAATAGAAAGTTTATATATTTATTACTACAAGACTCCAAAATTATTATTATTCAACTTATATTCTTGTCATTAGGTAAATATTGACTGGTGGATACTGCAATAATTAACCATTTAATCACTGTAAATCTATTGACTTCCTTCAGACTGTGTTTGATTCTGGCAGAGGCACATGCTGCCCCTTTAAGAATTGTCATCCCTCGTGAATACAAGGGGCAAACACGTCATCGAATAACGTCACGAACACCTTATCCCACCCCTTCTGCGCTTTGATTGGCTATCCGGTGCGGTCGCACTGGTTTGCTTTCCTCCTTCGGGATTGGCTGGATCTTGTGTCCGCAAAGTGCAGCTGACCGTGGGAAACCCCGCCCTCTGCACGGCTCAACATTAGGTTGTCTCTTGTTGTCACGGACAGCAATCATCACAATTTTGGTTGAATCGTGTTGCTAAGGAAAGGCCTATCTCTAAAATGACAATAATAGGATCCTTGCATTTTATTTTAGCCTTTTATTCATTTTAACATTCTAGACAATCCAAGTGGTTCTTGTCTGTGCAATTCAAGAAAATATAAATAAAATGGATGAAATAAAATAAAGAAAAAGGGGAGAAGTGGGGTTCACAGAAATATTTATTAATATTTATAGCATTTTGTTTTATTTTAAATAATAAAAATCAAGGTTAGCTCCATTGTAACCAAAGTATTAGTTTGTGATTTATTTAGAAAGCAAGTTGTAATAGTGTGAGAGTGTGTTTTGTTTTTGTTTTTGTTTTGTTATTTAATCTAAAAGGCACTGACAAGTAATGAAAATGAGGTCATACTTACATAATTCTTTTTTTGTCAAATAATATTCAAAAAACAGCCTTGCATAAATATTACCTAAACACTTTTAATCAAGCTTCATACTTTCTTGGGGAACAATGATTCCCTTGTGGTATATAACAAGCTGCATACATGTTATGTATATTCTGTGTATAAATGTGTCCCTTCCTTTCACATAGAATACTATGACCTGGGTCACTGGATATACAATAGATAAGGTTATTGAAAATAAATACTTTTTTTTCTTTCTTGAAAGAAAGCTGAAGTAATCACAGACATACTGCCAATACATGTGTTAATATTATTTTGAGAGATTTCTTGTGGGATTGAAACATTGTACTTGTTTCCAATAAATCTGCTGTTGAATTGAATCCTGAGTGCCTGGACCATACTTTTGTTCAAATTAATATTATTTTTAGGCACATAATTCAAGCGTTGGGACTCCAGAGCTGAATACACACCCTAGCAAAGCAATAGGTACATTGTACGCAATAAGCTGGTGTGTGTGTGTGTGTATATGTATGTGTGTGTGTGTGTGTGTGTATATATATATATATATATATATCATATCATCCACAAGAAAATTGGGACTTGATCTTTCTGGCAGGTGTCAATTAAGTCCTTGTCTATTAAACCTCTCTACTACCTTCCCTTACATACAGGGGCGTAACTAGGAATCACAGGGCCCCTGGTGCAATAAGCAAATAAGGGCCCCTCTTGCGTTCTCACATATACCAATTATATACGTATGTATACTGACATATACTCACTGACCGACACACCGCCATTGGCACATACTGTTTAACCACCACACATTTTCAATGACAGACACACACTCAGTGATTTGACACACACTGACAGACACACATTCACTGATATGACACTTATGCATACACATTCTCTCACACACAAATTAATTGTATTTAGAGGAGGGGGGGTTGTTTTTGTTTTTATGAGAGCCAGCCTTACTAAGGTTTTTGCATTAAAACCACTTCGTTAAGATGATGTGGTTTGGGTGCTTCAAATGTCCCTTTAAACATGCACACTTTTATTTTGGGAAAGTTAGTGTGGGTCCTCTGCCCACTGGGGTCCAAGGAGTCCTCTCCCTGGGCTCCTTTTGGCAGCCTTAATCTTCTGGATCTTTCTCAATGAGATCAAGAAGATGACATCTCCCTCTTTGCCTGGTTACTGCCTAACTCCAGACACACTGTAATTAGGCAGAGTAGGCACCTGCCGTTTGGATAAGCAGGTGCCGACTCTGCCTTAGTGAACAGCCGGCAAGATCCTTGGCCTGACTGACAGGCCGATCACTGGAAGCACTTGCGACCTCCCTCCGTGACACCTATAACTCCATCATTGCTTTTATCTAGAATTAGAGGCTAGTAGTTCTGTTCTGTAGAACACAAAGCTATGGAAGTGTTTTTAATAGACAAATATCCATAAATCTTATATTAATGGAAACTGGCTTCATAAGGCATAAGTATTAACCCCCGATTAAAACAAAACATTGTCAATCATTCGCCCAAATGAGGTAACATGTATATGTCTATCCACTATATCCAGCTATTTATATTGCACATGCAGATGTTTGGTTGATATGATTGCAAATCGGAAAGGTAGCCAATATCTGCCTATACTATTAAGTTCAGGTCTCCTCTGATTAGTTTTTTTGTTATTCTGGGATGTGGATATTGATGATGCATGTTTCCTTAAAACAGGGATAGGCTATCTTCTGCCTTCCATTATGGACTGTATCACCCACAATTCTCTTACAGCCTTAATGCTAGCAAAGTATCAGGGGAGATTTAATTCACATCGGAAGTGCCAAAGGTTGCCTACTCCTGCTTTAAAGTTTAAGTACTGGCTGGAAGGATCTGATTTGGACCTATTTACCTCTGTCCTAAACAGGATACCAAAAAAGTTAGCAGAGCACTGCAGTTCCACAGCTGTACTTTCCCACAAACCCCTGCACAATCCAGATGGACAATGTAGTACGCACATGTGCAATAGAGTAATAATGACTAGTTCTTTAATTGATATTATAAAAGTACCAATGCTTGTTTAAGTGAATGCAATTGCTGCACTTGGCCAATTAGAGTCATCCATAGTGACCAATGTAAACCTTGCTATTTCTCACAAATGACAATGCTTACATTTTTAAGAATGCAGGAACAGGGTCTGTGCTTTAAAACCACTACATTAAGATGTAGTGGTTTTGGTGCTTAGAATTACCCTTTAACCCCTTAAGGACACATGACATGTGTGACATGTCATGATTCCCTTTTATTCCAGAAGTTTGGTCCTTAAGGGGTTAAACACGCACACGTTTACTTTAAATTTTCTTATGTATGTGAAAAGGAGGCCACTGAGTGGTCAAAATTGTCCAGCCAATTCCTTAGACCAGTACTGATTTGCAAAAGGGGCCTAGTTTTTGTTTTGATTTTTATTTATTTTTAATGCATTATGAAAATAATTTTTTGTAATAACTTTTATTTATAAGTGTTTTTTTTTTTTTTATATATTAAACAATCTAGTTATTTATTACACTTAATGTGTTTAGTGGCTGGCATCATATGCCCTTAATTACCCTTAATAGACTTTCGTATCAATTACATATAAACACAAAATGGTGAGCAAATTAATTTGTGGCCTTATACCATATAACTGTTTTATAAATAATGGTCAGTACTTACTACACTCCTTCAAATGAAATGTTGCTCAGATATAAAAAGAAAAAAAAAATTCCTTGACATTGAGATACCCTGAAAACGTAACCGTTCCCAGAACCCCTTGCTCAAAGTCCTTCTTAAGCATAATTATATTGCCATGTACACATACACAGTTCAGTTGTAAATGGCATCCCATTGGTTGGGGGAAAAAAAATGTGAAAAGTTCACACGAACACTAATAATGATCTCAGCTCCCTCTTTAATGAACTAATAAGCACAGATCAGAATCTTGGGAAACATTCAGAATTAAGATATTTTTTTTTTTTTAATTTTATTTTTAAAGTACACTATTTTTAATTTTTATTTTTTATTTTTTTATCATGACTAATGGGTGTAAATCCACCTTTTTAAACAGAGCTAATGTGAACCATGGTGAAAAAATATGTAAACATTTACATGTTTTGTCTGAATCTCACAACAAACATTATGTTTACCTGTTTGTATCTGAATAATAGATTGTTTTGAAATATCTCAAGTACCATATTTTCTCATTCAAAACAACAACCCAATAGTAAGTCATACTCAGCCAAATCTTTATTGTTCCAATTTCAGTCTATACTTACATACTCTGGGGGGAAAGATATAGCATGCATTGACCAGACAGAAAGATGCAATGATTCTTTTTAATATGAAAACTACAGGCTGGTTCAATCTCTCATGCATGTAGTGTCAAGTTACAGGTGCAACACGTTATAGGAAATCACCATGGAACTATAGATTGTGTAGTAGAGATATCAAGCCATTGCTGCTATGCCCATCTAGACAGCTTAGAATGCCATAGAATGTTGGCACAGAGTTTCTTAACCTTCTGCTACTGTATCCTAGAGGATACTTCTGATCTAGTCATGGATAGAGATATGCCTTTTTTGATTCCAGCTGGCTATTGCATTTGTTTGGAATATGTGTACTTAAACAGATACTGTGTTTACTTGCTTGAAAGAACTAGATCATAGTGAAACGTGGCTGAAAATCAGATTGATGTGTTTATCAGTCTGGTGAGTTCCCTGGCACTCAAAAGGTAGCAGAACTAGTGTACTGAACCCAAGCTACAGGCTGACCTATATACAGTAGGTAGGTGTAGGTAGCAGAGGAGCTTTGTGTGGGATGCTGGGTTGGGGATGTGCTTCAGCATCCTCTATATACACAGACACTTCAGACCCCAGCCAGGAGAGGACAGATAGCTGCAGCAACCACAAGAGAGCCAGTGTGAGCAGCAGGCAGGGGGATTATTAGGAAACAAAAGAGGAGAGGAGGAGGAGGAGGAGAGAGGCAAGGAAACAACTCACAGCCTGCAATCAGCGCTGCTCTGCTCACACACATCCACATAGCTTTCTCTCTGTCTCTTCCCTGTCTTTTCTCCTCAGCCCTGCTTCATCCTCCTATCCTCCCCTGTCACCCTCCCCTCTTCTCTGTGTCTCTCCATCCCAGCCACCCTCTTTATTATTTTCTGACTGCCATCTCGCCGCTTCCTCCCTCCTTTATCTTTCTCTCATTTCCCCCAATCCTTCTCTATCATCCCCCTGTCTCCTTTTCCCTACTCGCTCTCCTTGCCACCCCCACCATTCTGCACCCTCCCCCTCTTTTTCTCTCTCTCTCTCCTTTCCCTCTCTCTCTTTTCTTTTTCTCTCTCTCTCTTCTTTCCCACTCTCTCTCTCTCCATCCCTACCTCCCCCTCCTGGCTTCTCTTTTATTTATTTATTTTAGGGCTGCTCTCTTCTGTCTCTGTTTTCCCTTCTCCCTTGTATTGCTTGTGTCTGTGTTTTTTGGAGGTGCACCAGGGGGCTGCCCCCCTTAGCAGTGCTCGCAGTGCAGGTAGTGAGGTTACCCCCTCACTCTCCTCCTGCCCCTGCCTGTATTGCCCCCCTTTTCTCCCCCAATTGTGTCCCCCCCCCCTTTCCCCGTACGTTCAGCCTGCTGCAGCCCACAAACATGATGGCGGCAGCTCCCATTCAGCAAAACGGGACCCATAGCGGGGTCCCCATAGACCTAGACCCCCCAGATTCTAGGAAAAGACCCCTGGAAGCACCGCCGGAGGCAGGCAGTACGAAGAGGACCAACACTGGAGGTGAGTGCACTGGCTACAAATCTGCTACATTGGGCTGGATACATATGTTAATGAAGGTTCTAAACGCCCCCCGGGCCTTTAAACCTCCCCCAGTGAATGCACCATCCCGGGGTGCAGCACTGTATGGCTAGGCTGCTTCCCCAAGCCTGCCCATTGTAATCTATGGTCAAAATGGCGTCTTCATCTGTTATTATTGTGGGATTTTATGGCTCATATCCTCAACCTGTCCTATTGCTTTCATTGTAATAGAATTGGCAATATAATATAGCATTGGATACCCGCCCCTCATTATTATTTGGGGTGATAGGGGGGTAGGGTTACTAAGATGCATGGTAAGTGTATTTACAAATGATGTTATGGAAGGACTGAAGAATTGGATAGATTTTAAGGGGTGCTGGTGAAAGGGGTTCATAGACTGCAGCCATACACCCCCCCCCCCCCTCTCCCTCCAGCAACTAAGAGGTTAAATCCCAGTGCTGGAAGGAAGATGCATGGAGGAGGCAGGGACCAGAACAGTCAGCTGCACATCAGTGCCTGCACCTTTTGGTCCCCTCTCATTGTTTCTGGGCATCCTTTTATTTAACAAGACACATCTTCACATTCTCCACTGCCCAGAATTTTGGAGTAATACTGTGTGTGTCTTTTTGTATCCCCCCACCATCAATTGTGAGCTGGGGGGGTGGGGGGAGGAGGGGGGAGAGAGGCTCAGCTCACAGGAGCTGGGGGGTGCATCTTTTCTGCATCCTGGTGATGTGTCCCAGCATCTTCGCCTTCATTTCTATTGGAGCCATAACAATGCAACGATGCAGAGGTGAATGCATTTGCTGAGGATTTGCAAGGAGGATCAGTGGGTTTTTTTTTTTTCTTGGCTTGGATGTATTTACCCAGCACAGGAATCACAAATGGACCTGCACTTTTATCATAAACTGTACAGGGATATATATTTACTGGAACATGTTGAGGTTATGCAAAGTCAGTGACTTGTTATCTTAAAATAAATACACATGCAACATTTTCTCTCATTCCATTTAACAAGATGACATTGTTTATTTTATTTTGCCTTCTTTCGTTTTATTCATAATGTTCTTTTTTTTTTTTTTTTTTGCTTCTGTTAATTGCTTTTATTTCTGCAATGGGTATGATGTGACTCTCACTGATGACCTGCGCGTAACCATAAATAACTGTGATTTAATCTGTAGATCACTTAGAAATAAGGGGGGGAAATCTTCTTAAACTGCTTTAATTAATAAGATTATAGGAGGATCATGAGAGATTGAAAGGAGCTAAAGAAATACATTGGGATTAGAACTGGAAGTGATTCTACATTACACTGAGTCGTTTGTTTTTTTTTTGTGTTTTTTTTTTTTTTTGGCAATCTCTTTAATACTTACAAATTAAACATGCTGTTCAGAGGTGAGACTTCGTAATATGTTCTTTGAGAACGTCCATTTCTCTCCAATCTTGCTTGTCATATATGTCATTTCACATGTATTGCCATATTCCATTGCTTTACATCTGAGAGGTGTCATATTGTTTGCATATAGTGCACACTCGCAGCCTTTTCTTGTGTAAATCATTGTAACTGTAGAATAGATTTTTCCCCCCCTCT
This sequence comes from Pelobates cultripes, assembly GCA_933207985.1. Lineage (NCBI taxonomy): Eukaryota > Metazoa > Chordata > Amphibia > Anura > Pelobatidae > Pelobates > Pelobates cultripes. Next base: position 68,648,280 of record OW240924.1, read on the forward strand.
ATGATCAGTGTAATCTATTGTGTTTTTTTTTTTTTTTCAACATAGACAGAAAAAAAAATCAGTTTATCATTATACATTTTATATATAACAAAATTGCATTTATGTACAGGTATGAGTTCCCACAGCGAGAAAGCGCAACAGAGCGGGTGCATTATATTTTGCATTTTTGTACCTAGTACCTTAGGATGGTGCTTGCGAAACATGAATATTGGTTCTGAATATTTTCAATGTACTCTAACTGTTGATTTCCTTTTCTCTCCCTTTCTGCAGAGGACGGACAATTTTTCCTGAAAGTTCTTATTCCTAGTTACGCCGCTGGATCTATCATAGGAAAGGGAGGGCAAACCATTGTCCAACTGCAGAAGGAGACAGGGGCTACCATTAAACTGTCCAAATCCAAAGATTTTTACCCAGGTAGGAACACAATTTATTCCATTATATAACCGGTTGAAATATATATATTTTTTTTTTTATTGAATTTTTTAGTTTTTAATCATATGTGTATATGAATGTCTAGATCTGAAAGGATAAGGACAGACTATAGAGTTGGATGTATTTTCAAATGTTGACTTTGTCTTAATACTGAGGCTGAGAAGGGTATAGAAGAACGCTGAATTTTGAAGCATGTTTGATGAGCTTCTCAGGGGGATAGTGACATGTCGCAATTATTGGCAGGTTGTTCCCAAGTGACTCTGATTTCTAGACAGGGTATAAGTGGAAAGCCAGAATAGGTGGCTGTAAATTAAAAGCCAGCATTTGGAGATTGATGTGGTAGAAAACCACAAAATTGTAGGATTATTTTAGTTAGGGTGCGGCAAAATGGATTTTCTTCTATGCAGTTGATAAATCATCATTTGCATAAAATTGCGAAAGAAAAAAACAATACAGTCCCATTACCTAATTCACGGTGCGTTCGTTGACGGAATTGACGAATGCAGTTTCTAGAAAAGATGATGGTGTACGATTGGTTCAGAAATGGTGCGAATTCTACCAAGTCTGACTTACGTACTCTGTGAGCAATGGGAGATAGGCAGGTCCCAATTCCCTCATTAAATATAGTGACATTACATATTAGGCCACTCCTTGATATTTTGACATGCTCCTCTTTTTTTCCCATTTGCTTCCCTTTAAGCAAATAAAATGAATAGCCTTTGTAATGAGCTGCTGAACCCACAGTGTCATCTTGTAGAATATACTGTGAAAGGTCAACAATCTCATTAACTTTTGTCACTTTAGAGGTCACACCTTGTAGCCTGAGAAAAGGGACAGGAATACAAATACTAGGCCAAAATTGTCTACAGAGGAGGGTATTTTTTTTATTTATTATTATTATTATTATTATTATTATTATTATTATTATTATTATATATTTTTTTTTTTAATAAACTAGAAAATGATTGATTTCAAATCGCCTTGTAGCTATTGTTTTTACTGCGAATAAAGAATATGCTAAGTCTTTAAAATTAGTCAAACCAAATGGAACCTATATAAGTCACCCTCGGCCAGCTGCAAACGCTTACAAGTAATTCCAGATAAAATTGTGTGGTTTATTTAAGTTTATTTTTTATGTCCAGGTGCAACAGTGTTTTAACCCTTTAAATGCAAGTGGGAGCTCTAATTCAATTAAATGGATTTTATACTCTGCTCTGGTATTTAAGAGGTTAAACAGGCCTGGCATGGTGTAGTATTTATTTTAATGAGCTACATTTCGCCACTTCTACTTGCCATTTGTGCCAGGTGCTAATTATATGTGGCAGTAGTTCATCAGTGGCTTATTTTATACAGTTATTATATATATATATATATATATATATAGTCTTTTTTATGTTTGCTACACTGTGTATTGCTTTTGCTATAGGGCGCTTTTAGTGCTGACTTTGGAAGTAAAGTGGTTAAATACATGTTTACAGTAGCCTTGCCAATGAGGGGTTTTGGAATATTAATTGCTTTGTATTCTCTAGCATTTGTAGCTATGAATGTTTGACAGATATGGCAAATGTGCCGTCTAATTTATTTAAATTTTGCAGAACTCAATCCTCACTGCAGTGGGACCCACAGAAAGAATTGCAGGAAAGCCTATGTTGATATTAAACTGGTAGATGCATAAGCCTCCTAATATAGAAATTGAATTTAGATTATTGCAGTTTATATAAAAACCTATATTTCGTGATAAATTAGGTTTTGTTATTTTTATTTTTTCTTAAATATGGATAAAACGGTCTTGGATCTTCCAGAAGCACCGGTAAATTTCATTTGGAACAAATTTTATTTATTTTTGTTTTGCTGAGAATGCAATATAAACGCAAACAAAGCTTTGATTTAACTTTTTGAGTAGCTAAAAGAAATAGCAAAGGGGGTGGGGGGGCTTAGTGCTCAGATTTAATAAGGTAATATATCTGGCAGGCAACCGCTCAGCCAAATTGAATTTGCTGTTTAACAGCTGAAAATGAAATAGAATTTCTTGAATTATACATGAGCTTGTATCAGATGTGCTGAGATATTATAGGAAATTGGTGTTTATAAAAGATAACCTAAATTGCTAATTAAAAGCCTTTTTTTTCCAATAATGCAGTTCATTCTGGATTGGTAAAGGGTTGGTTCCTAATTCCATCTGGTTGTCTTCGCATTTAACTAGTGCAGTGGGTCTTTACTGTATCTGACATTCCTCTGCTATGAACTTTTGTTCATTCTTTTATATGGTATTTTAGCTTATTTGTACTTGTCAGTACTGACTGATTATCATTTTTCAGTAATTTACATATTTTAGACACTGCAAGTTATAAAGCAATACATTTGTAATTATGCCATCAACTCAGTTCCGATGCAGTTTATCTCTTTTCCACATTAGAATGTTCTCGTCTGCGGCTGTTCAATGACGTCATCTTGCGTCACTGTTTCCCAAAATTGTTTTCTGATTGACAGGGGGATCCCAGGAAATCTTAAATGTCATTTTAAACGAATTAAATTATGCCCTTGTGAACAATAGATAATATTTTAAAAAATATTTTCAAACCTGGTCATCTGAAGGAGTTCTGGATTAATACCTTTTGGTCTAATATAAAAATGTTTATAAATCAGTTTGATTTAGTTATCTTTTAAGTATATCCATTTAGCCATTTTTACTTAAAGTGCCATTATCTTTTTTATTATTATTATTTATTTATTTATTTATTCTATTCTGTCCTATTTAGAATATTATGTTATTTTAAAATATCTTTAATATTCTTTTAATTTTACCGAAACACTTACACGAAGTCGCAAGAAATTTTAATGCCTTCGCTTAAATCAGTTAAACATCGGTTTTCCACATTATAAATATATTTACATTTTTTCTATTTTCCAATATTAGTTGGGAAAATAATGTGCTAAAGGAATAATCTTTAAATGATACGCTAAATTTCCATTTAAAAAATGTTCATGTATTTAGGTTCAATAATTAGTCACCTCTTCTAACTGTTGCATTTTTATCATGCATTGCGCCGACTTTTTTCTTTTTGTATTTGAATATGCATAATGAATGCACCAGCTCTTTAATACATATGTAATTCTTTTCATTACCATAAGGGTTAAGCTACTCTATAGTATGTAAATTTAATGTTTTGGACTTACGCACAGCGCTAAACTCGTAAGCTGATCATTTATAATTTCATTAATCAGCTTGGTATGTTCAGAGATTTTACAATTCATCATTATTTCTAAAAACTGAAAAATTATTAATTAAATTTTCGAAAATAGAAGATTGAATGTATATGGACCTCTTCCTGCCATACGTGCTTGTATTTCCTTTCATTGCTTGAGAGAGTGAAAGATTTATGTTATTTTACGTTCTGATTATTTTTCGCATCCTATACACTTAGCGATTGCTATTCTCTTTCTAATAAAGCAACTACTACTATTTAATTGTTACTATGATGTCCTGAAAATTAGTAAAGAGCTGGATTTTAAGTTTTACATAATTAATTATGGCGTTTATTCTATGTTGTACATTTTGTAAGACAAATACGCCCATTATACATGGCAAAGGATTTATGTTATATATCGAAAATACACAATAAAATATTGAGTTTATCATTATATGCAAATTAAAATAGATTTATTTTAAATATTAAGTACATCCTTGAAAATAAAAATAATGAAACTGTAGAAAGAGACAATATGTATATTCACATATGCTTTTTTTTAATTTAAGTGTATATATAAGTTGTTTTTTCCATGCATATTAGATGTCAGTCATTTTGTACACTAATGCAGTGTGTGTCGTTTTGAACTGGTCGCTAGAAGGAGGACCATGCATTTTGCATATATAGAAATGGAATGATGTCACGTACCTTACCTATGTTCAATAACAGCTGGCTGGGTTTTCCCATGTAAACCCTTTTGTCACAGAAGAGACATTGTATTTTCCTTTTTTTTGATTGCAAAGCTCTTTTTACCTTAAAAATTACATTTAAGAAGGGGATAGTCCTATCATTTATATCCTTTAAAACTTTTTATTAAATCCTTTTCGAAATCTTTACTCTGGTGTTGATATTAAGGGAGGCGAACATATGCTAAACATGTCCTTCATATGTCCAAATTTTCCTGTTATGCTTCATTTATCAACAGATGACATTCGGAAACGGTAGCAACACAAACAAACATATTTTTATTGTAAAATTAAATGCACGGAATATTTTGATAACTTGTGAAATATTGATGAAGCAGACATTCTGTTTATAGATGGGGGATAGACAGACTCAAAAGTATGCACTTTAGGTTAAACAAAAGACAGAACAGACATACACTGACAAAACAACAGATAGATGTCGACAGATAGACGGACACATAGATCATAAGACAGACACTGACAGAACAACAGACACACAGACCATTAGACATACACTGACAGAACGACAGAGAGACAGACACTAACAGAAAAACGGACAATCAAACACTGAGAGACAATGACAGAAATACAGGCATATGGATAAACAGGCTTACACAAGCTTGTTTGTATTTATAGCACTGTTTGTGCTTTAAAACTGTCATAGGATGGACTTCATATCGTATTATTACATACAACAGCTTTTCTTATCCAGCAGTTCTAAATCTACTTCTAATAAACTGGTTTCTAATGATGTGTTGTGTTGTGGTGTTTTGTTTTTTTAGCACTACAGTGTGTATGTTTCTATAAGTATGTACATGTTTTTTTTTTCTCTAAACACCACTTTTAAGAATAGAGGTTGTCTGTGTGTGAGGTTTTCACTCCTCATTTCACAGTGTGAAACTGAGAAATGTTATGTATGGCTTTTTAACGTACAAATATCATTGTAGTAAAGGAGCACATTTTTAGAAAAAAACAGTTTAAAAAAAAAAACGTGCCCCTTATTTTCAATATTCTTGTTAAAATTGGTAATTTTTCATTGTTACTTTAATAAATGCATGTAATAATAGGTTTTATATTTGTATTGGACAACTGTGCTCTTATATACACAGTGTATGCAAAAGTCAAATAGTGTGTGATCCATAGGACAGGTTGTTAATTTTTACATAACCTCTTAACAAGTTGAAAACCCCTACGCATGACAGTGAATGTGGTTTTTCGTATTGGGACTAGCCAATTCTGTGCTACAAAATAAATCCTCTTGTACTCTAGGCCAGAATTATATATATTAATGGTTTAGAATCAAAAATGGTAATTAACATAAGATGAGTTTATTGCTGTATTTATCATACATATGAATATTTTATTAGCACTACTGATCAATAGCATGTTGCCAGTTCAGACCTTCATCATGGCCTGCACTGTGTCACTAATAAGTGGGACTGTTACAAGTCTGTCCATCTATCATCAATTCATCCATCCATCTATCATGTAAATAGAGCAACACTAACCAGAGGTGGGTATAGATGTAAAATATGCAGTGGATTTTTAAGGCAACATTTAGAGGTAGGGTTGTCAAGGCCCTTAAGCAACCTTTTTTCTTTAGGTTTAGGGTTATGTGCTATTTCATAAATAAATATATGTATCATGCATAGAGGTATCTGCTCCCACACTCCTCTAACAAAGGTCCTATAGACAGAGAATGACCCTAAATAAGCTTATGCATCTTATATGGTATATGACAGCTGTTCTTAGAACCCTGACACAAAGTGCTAATTTTTTTACATCTGAAGGTGATCGTTCTAGACAAAGCTTTTTTTCCCCACATGTAAATCTCCCAAGTAATGCAATACTGGTATTTTCGATACTTCCAATTCCACTGACTGGCAGCTGCGTCTTCTTACGTTTACTTGTCTGCAATGATTGTATTCAGAAAATTAAGTATATAACAGGCATTGCCTTCTGCATATACCTAGCGAGGTTTAGTGCGGAGAAGATTCCTGATTTGTTTTAAGGCTGCTGGTGAAATTGGATCAGTATTCTTGCTTCTTGGACATTTGGGATTCCTTCACGTGTATGAGTTAAAGGAACTGTCTTCATCAGCATAAAAGCTATGTCTGTAAACTAATCAGGAGGTCTCCTACTCGGAGTTGCTTGCTTCCAGAATGAATTGTTGCTAGACTTGATTATTTCTTGTGGATTACTGTTGCATTCTCTTGTAGAAATAAATGGTGTATATGTCTTGTGTGATAACTCAGTTCGTTGATGAATCAACTGCAATGCCTCTTCTTCAGTGTCACAGTTTGTACTCTTGGCATGATTATCTAAGAGCTGTTCTTTCTTCCAAGGCAGATAATTACTCTTTAAGTTAGGACCTCTATTTACCAAGTTTGGGTTTGGATAAAAACAAAGACAGTGCACCAAAAGCTTAGAATCTTAGAATATAGATGACTTTTTTTTAAATTAAACTTTGAATGAATGAAAAAAGGTCTTTAATGTGAAATATATACCAGAGCCAAATGCACATATCAATTTATCTTACCAATAATTTAAGGTAGTCCGGTGTGACTTAGCGCTCGAGAACTGATTGCTGCAAGGGTACCACAGGTGACGTAACAGATACAAACCCATTCGATTTTTCGATCTGTCTCTTGGGGGGGAAAAAAGAAAGTTCATTATACAGATATAAGTTCTTTATTTACCAGTCTCATGCTCTGCATTTTACTTTAATTATCATAAATTTCCAAAAATGTTTGTCAAGAAGGAAAAAAAAAACAATTTATATTGTTTATTTTGTGGTTTATCTTGTCTATCTGTGATGATGATATGTTTGCTTATTAAAAAAAACAAACAAAAAAAAAACACTCTAAACAAGGCGATTTATCATTCTTTCCAATTGCATATCCTTGGCTTTGTTGTGGTAGAAATCCAGAAAGTCTGTTCGTTTGTATTCCCGTTGTTTGTTTGTCTCGTGCATGATTATTTGCGTGTCTTTGGGCCATGGCAACAAATCAAGAGAGGCAAAAAAGCTGTTTGAAACTGACCAAGTGCTAAAGCAAAGGAATTTTGGGTACTGGATCCCCTTAGACGTATTGCTAAAGTGGGTAGGGAGCTTATATGTTTTTCAGGGTTTTAGAGCTTGTGAGCCCCCCATTTGCGTTAATTGAGTTCTGGATATCACTTGCTAATACTTGTTTCACTGCAGTTCTAAGTTCATCGTTGGTAGCTGCTCGGTCTCACTGTCTCATGTCATTGCTATTCTGTAGACAGATGTGGCATTGTCCTATTAACACAGATTTTTAAAGGGACACACGAAACACCAGACATAACAGCCTGTGTTCTGGCTGCTATATTCAGGCACTCTGTTGCATATAACTGCAGTGCTTTGCAAAAATTGCTGCAGTCATAAGCCCACCCCCTTCTTATATTCATCACATGGGGAAAACTATGCTTCCCACTACTCAATCAAATCACCGCCTCCACTGACAAGCTACTTCGTATTTTTTATATGTGGGCACAGCATGTGTTTTTTCCTTTGATATTATATTTTTTATTTTTTAGCTTGCACCGCAGTATAATTCACTTCTGACTACTGATCTGCATATCCCATAAAAAAAACTTGGTGTCTGCAGTACTTTATAGTCTGATTAGGATTTGCTACAGAAGCTACAAAACCTTGCAATTGCAGCAAATATGTGTAATATTTATTTTTTTGTTTTTAGGCCTCTATCTAGTTTTGGCTTTGAATATATTGCCTATTTAATACTCCAAATGGAATCATATCGTGCGTACCAGCCTTTTTCTGCCATGATAACTCCTGTGTTAACTGATGTATCTGATGTTGAATAGAAGTACTGTGATTCTAGCCTTCGTAAAGCCACATCTATCTCCCCTTTATGTATTTGCTCAAGTGCAGGACTGCCCTGACAAAATAAAGACAGTTGGCTAGTATACATAATATATCTTAAAGGTACAGTGTGTGTATGTATGTATATATATATATATATATATATATATATATATTTGTTTTGTTTGAATTTAGGGGTCCTAATAGTTTTTTTTTTTTTGTTTGTTTGTCTTTTTAAATATTTAAAATGTAGTTAAATTTACCCATAATCCGAGGCTGCAACAGATTCCTCTCTGCGGCCTAAACCTCCTACTGTGATATTGTAAAGTCCAATTAGTTTGTTTAGTCAAATGCTTCTCATCGAAAAGTATTTTGGACATTACCATGATCCACCAGTTAAGTCTTTCTCATGGAAAAGAATTGGATTCATACCCAGTGTTCGCATATTTTGAACCAATTGTATGTCTAGTATCAGCATGCAATATGTTTACTCTATTTTAGTCCAGCATCTCTTGTGGCTGTTTGAAATATGGCTACTAGGGGTGTTGTCATTGCAAATTGTAAGCAGTGCCGTTTCTCAGAAATATCACTGTTTTCAGCCATGAGAGAGCAGGGGCAGCATCAATGGTCTAAAATGACTTCATTAAGATGAATTGAGTTTGGTGCTTATACTGTCCCTTTAATAGTTTCATATCCCCATACCCATTCCTTGTCTTCATGTTATGTCCTGTGGGTTATTAGTAGCTCCAAATAGTCCTAACCATGTGAGAAGACATGGAAATTCTTAATGGTATCATTTAGTTATCACAATATTTTTGCAGGATTACTATTTTAAGAATCACAGCATGTGAACTTTTAGAATTTCAGATCTGATATCACAGAAATTATTTACCCGAATACCCTTCCACACACCTACCTTTATTTAACTAAAGCAATTAGCGGACATATCTTCACATATAGTTAAAAAACCAAAGAAAAAAAAGTTACCTGCGCTCTCTCCTTAATCCCTGTGTATATTTAGACAAATGGAGGTCATTTAGTTACTCCAATGGCCATTGGAGGGAATGCCCACCTGCCAATGTCAAGGCAGACCCCCCTAAGCGGGTCCTACACTGACCCTTCACTTTGCTTCTTTGAGCTTCTGGCAAATCCTTTTTTTTTTCTTTGGTTTTTAACTATATATTGGGGCCGATTTGTACTGTGGTTATTGCTGCCGCCCAGGAGTGATGGGAGTGAGCGCAGGACTTTTCTTTTTATATTTGTAGTCACTTTTTGGATCACACAGCTAGGTTACAATGCAGCCGCCCATCCCATGTGTTCCCTATTAAGGGTTTATAAATATATAGGGGTGTATATAAAAAAATACCCCTCTCTGTCTCAGTGGAGATATCTTTGACAGAAACTCCAGGAAGCAAGGTGAAGGGTCAGTGTAGGACCTGCTTAGGGGGTCTGCCTTGACGTTGGCAGGCGGGCATTCCCTCCACTGGCCATTGGAGCAACCAAATGACCTCCATTTTTTTTTGGTTTTTAACTATATATTGGGCTGGTGTGTACTGTGGTCATTGCTGCTGCCCAGTGATGGGAGTGAGAGCAGGACTTATCTTTTTATATCTTCACATATACAACTAACTTGTGTAGATACAGACCCTCTCCTTCTACCTCCTCTTGGAATGCGTGTGCATTTGTGTTGTCATAAATAGATACATTTCGCATACATGGATATGCCATTAGTTGACAAGCAAACAGGTCACCACCTGTGTATTAATACTATACCACAGATGCAAATACTGTGGGGGAGAGGACACTGGTTTATGGGTGTGGAATAGCCATTAACTAATCTATCTTCACAATTATTTGTGTAATTGTATTATGAGCTAATATCAGTTCCCAAGAAGCTACATTTTCTATTCCATTTGGATCTGAATATTGAATAACACGTACACATTGAACTGCAAAAAATACCTATCTGTAATAAAACCCAAAAGAAAAGAACAATGTGACTTATATGCAATTCTAAAAGTAAACATAAAACGATAATAGTACAGTAATATATATATTTTATTTTTCATAATTTCTTTAGTTTTAAGGACTGAATTAGGAACGTAGTACCCTCATTGACTTGTGAAATGTTTAGAAATTAGTAACTATTTTTTGAGCGTGTTTCACTATTAATACAAGTGAGCCTTCAATTGAAGAATAATGGCAATTAGACTACTGATATTTCCTAACTTCAAGTAGCCATTCTTGATGTATGTTGGGTGCACACTGTCTTTATTTCTTAGCCCGGTGAATGTTGGCCACAACGCCATTTTCTCGTCTAACTGTTGTCCAAATATTTATCTTTTTAAACATTTGGCATTCGCGGTCTTCCTCATGATTTATTGATCAATCATCAAACAGCAGACTGTGCAACAAGATCAAGTGAATGGCTTAGTGGTCAGTCAGTCTCGAGGAACGTCCAAAGTGGACTGGAACATTTCATGACCGTTTAATAAAATGTGATAAAATTCTAACACGTTCCATTCTCTATGTATCCGAGAAATACAGCCCTGTTTTATTATTTATATGGCACTAAGAAATTCCGCAGCACTGAACATTGGGTGGGCTAACAAATCTGTAATTGTAACCAGACAAGTTTGACGCACAGGAACAGAGGGGTTGAGGGCCCTGCGCAATCAGCTTACATGCTAGAGGGAGTGGGGTATATTGACACAGAGAGTCATGATAGGAGTAGAGAAGTAGATTGGTAGAATAGTATTCACTGGATACTTTGTGTGTTTTTTTAATGACCGTTGCAGGAGAGAATATGGGTTATTTATTATTATTTATTAGATATGGGTGCTTAAAGGAACACTATAGTCACCTAAATTACTTTAGCTAAATAAAGCAGTTTTAGTGTTTAGATCATTCCCCTGCAATTTCACTGCTCAATTCACTGTCATTTAGGAGTTAAATCACTTTGTTTCTGTTTATGCAGCCCTAGCCACACCTCCCCTGGCTATGATTGACAGAGCCTGCATGAAAAAAAAACTGGTTTCACTTTCAAACAGATGTAATTTACCTTAAATAATTGTATCTCAATCTCTAAATTGAACTTTAATCACATACAGGAGGCTCTTGCAGGGTCTAGCAAGCTATTAACATAGCAGGGGATAAGAAAATCTTAATTAAACAGAACTTGCAATAAAGAAAGCCTAAATAGGGCTCTCTTTACAGGAAGTGTTTATGGAAGGCTGTGCAAGTCACATGCAGGGAGGTGTGACTAGGGTTCATAAACAAAGGGATTTAACTCCTAAATGGCAGAGGATTGAGCAGTGAGGCTGCAGGGGCATGTTTTATATACACCAAAACTACTTCATTAAGCAAAAGTTGTTCAGGTGACTATAGTGTCCCTTTAATGCTATCTTTGATGGTAATGAATCTATAAATATTCAGTTGCAAATTATGCAGCTCTAAGACCACAAGCAGTTGCTACAAAAGGATATTTGTTGTTTCACCCATGTTACACTCTCTCACACTCTCTCTCTCTCCTTTTAAATTTTTTCAAAATATTTTTTATAGCCATCGCACGTACCTGCTTTCTCTTTTGTCTTTCCATTTATAAGCCTCTTTATGTTTTTTATTTAGTGTCTAGTCGAAAAATGCCGTTGTAGCCAGTTGGCAAGAAAGGGGATACCATGATACATACAGTTGTCTTGGGAACTAACATGCCACATATAATTTCCCTTTAAGTGAAACTGGTTGGCTGCCAATGGCTTACCACCAAAGTAGGTACAGTTCAACAACAGTGGCAGCCGAGCCTTTATCTCTCCAGCTGTTGTACTAAATGTTCCAAATCCAGGCGAATAAGATCCAAAGATAAGCATTGGAGCTGTAGGGCAATCACAGCTGGAGAACTTCAGGATCCGTTTCCCTTTTCTAATCGATAGGATACATCATAATGTGGGCCAAGCGTACTAAATAGTGTTGACATGTTGTATAAATTAGTTTTATTGCTCATATCAATGTGATGTTTCTGTTATTATGCAGCTTTCAAACACCAGTCATTTGCTGATAAAAGTGTGTAAAAGTACATTCCCATAGGTTTTCTCTACGCACCTTCTAACTACGTCTTACTCATGAATGATAGATTAATGAAAAGCACTTTGAAAAGAGTGCATTGAAGTCTTTGTCAGCTTGCAGTCAATGACCTGACGGCTTCTCATTTATTTATTTATTTTTTTAAAATTTATTTTGTAAATGAAGCTGTGAGTAATTTCTTATTCCATGCCCACACCGCTGTACGATTCCATTAAACTGTCTGCTTAGGGAGAGGTCATGGAAGTCTATGGTAGACTCATGATCTCCGCTATTTTCTAGTAGATGAAGATGTTACGGCAGAAGTTGTGAGGATCATCTGTAAATAATGGACACTTACAAGCAGGCCTGCCATCAGAGATTTTTGGAGCCCCTGACACAGCTCAAGGTCTGCGACCCCCGGGCCTGATTGTAGTGTGTGTGTGTGTGTAATGGATGCAGATTGTACATTTGTGTAATGCATGAGGTGTATATTTGATGCAGAGTGTGTGTATTAGATTCGTTGTGTATAGTGCATGCAGAGTTTGTTTGTGTAGTGTTTGTGTATAAGATGCAGTGTGCAGGGGCGTACCTAGAGCATTTGGCACCCGGGGCAGGTCCTATTTTTGGCACACCCCCCTCCCCAACTTTAAATGTAAAAAACAATGAAAATTTTTAAGGGTGTGTTTGTATGTAGTGTTGGTGTTTGCATGCAAGCATGCATTTGTGTGTTGTGTGGTATTTGAATACAGTGATGTGGTTATATATAATGGTGGGGTTTGTATGTAGTGTTGACGTTGAAATGCATGAGTGTATTTGTGTGTAGTGTTGGCGAGATTTTGAGATGTCTGCACATATACACATACATACACACACACATGCAGATACATATACACAAACGCAAAAACACTGTGCTCTGCATGCTGGCATCTGACAACACATTGGCATATAATTCACATTAGCCACCCAGATTTCTTGTTGTGGGCTGGCTGACACCTCTTAACTTCGATCTTTGTTTAGCAGATAACTCCCCTATTTGTTAACCTTATGTGGGCTTGCAATATTTAAGGACACCAAATCACAGATATACACACAAACACAATCACAGACCCACACACATACAATCACAGACACACAATCGCATACACACACAAACATTACATACATAAACACATTTAATAAATAAGAGGTCCACCCAGCCTCCCTACCTTGCTCTAGAAGGGCTGGAGTGGATCCTCAGTCCCTGGTGGTCAGTGGTTGCAGCTGGAATCTCTGTACTCTTCCTGCACAGGTCTCTCGCACGCCCTGTAATGACGCCGAGGCCGCGATGACACCATATCCCGGCTGCCTCACTGCAGGGCGAAGAACGTCAGACACAGGCAGACAGTCACACATACACACACACACAGTCACAGACAGTCACACACACACACGCACGCACGTAATCACAGGCAGATAGTCACACATACACACAGTCACACACACACACAATCCCAGACAGTCTCTCACACACACACACACACAATCCCAGGCAAACAGACACACACACACACACAAAATCACAGGCAGTCACACATACAGACAGTCGCACACAGTCACAGACAGTCACACACAATCACAGGCAGACGGTTTCTCACACACACTCAAACAGGCAGACAGTCACCAAATAAGGGAGCTATCTACTAAACACATACACAGAGATACAATCACAGATATAAACAAACACAATCATAGGCAGGCAGTCACATAGTCACACATACACACAATCACAGGCAGGCAGTTACACACACACAATTACAGACAGTCACACACACACACATACAGTCACAGACAGTCACAGGCACACAGTCACAGACAGACGGTCATACACACACACACAGACAGTCACACACACAGTCAAAGACAGTCACAATCACAGTTACACACAGCAAACACTCTCTCTCCCTCTCCCTTACATTAAGCTTGGAATGGAGGAGGAGTGGATTCAGTCCCTCTGGCTCCTGTGCTGTAGTTGGTGAAGCAGGGACTCCTTCCTGCTTCCCCTCTGTGTGATCAGAGAGAGGCTGCATTTAGCCCTGCCCCCGCATCTGGCTTGGCTCCGCCCCATGGCCTTTCTAGCTCCGCCCCCAACTCTCCGTGCAGCCAGCTGAGCCAGGTCTCCTGCTTGCTCCCAGCCCCTGCGTGTGAGCTGTGTCGGCTGCCCGGCGCCCCTGCTGCTATGGCGCCTGGTGCAGCCACACAGCTCACAGACTCCCAAGCCTGGCCAGCCCTGGTGGCACCCCCTACCTGATGGCGCCCGGTGCGCCCCCCCACCACCCCTTAGTACGCCACTGGCAGTGTGTATAGTGCAGGCAGTTTTAGTGTGTTTTTGTATGGTAACCCGTGGCAATGCTCTGACGCCCGCGGGACTCGCAAGATTTAGACAGGGGAGCTGCTGGGAAGTGAGAGTGTGCTGCGGGGCCCCTCTGCAACAAACAGGTAGCTGGGTTAATGCACATTTTTAGGCAATAAAAGTTGAATTTGAAAAATTAAAGGAACACTCTAGGGTCAGGAACACAAACATGTATTCCTGACCCTATAGTGTTAAAACCATCATGTAGCCCCCTGGCCCCCCTTGTCCCCCTAAATATAGCAAAATCTTACTTGTATTCAAGTCTGCAGCTGCTGCCTCTGCCCATGAACTTCCTGCTTACAGTTGACCTAATCAGAAGTGATTTCTGTGAGCCAATCACAATGCTTCCCTATAGGTTTGGCTGAGGCTTTCAAGGAGGCAGATCAGGGGCAGAGCCAGAACAAGTCAAACACAGCCCTGGCCAATCAGCATCTCCTCATAGAAATTAATTGAATCAATGCATTTCTATGACGAAAGTTCAGTGTCTGCATGCAGAGGGTGGAGACACTGAATGTCAGTGCTGCACACTAGGCAGCACTGCCCCAGGAAGCATCTCTAACAGCCATCTGAGGAGTGGCCAGTGAAGTTATCACTAGGCTGTAATGTAAACACTGCCTTTACTCTGGAAAAAAAACAGTGTTTACTGCAAAAAAGCCTGAAGGTAATGATTCTACTCACCAGAACAAATACAATCAGCTGTAGTTGTTCTGGTGACTATAGTGATCTGCTGACACTTTCAGTCAATGAGCTAAGCCTTGCACTGCAATCTTTCTACTTTCCTTTTTTCCCATTGCAGAGGCTCCCTCAACTCTGCTCACCTTTCCGCCATTCGCAACGTCACAAAGGAGGAATTGCCTCCTCTGCCGTGGTCCAGTCTATTAGGAGCACTGGGGACCTAATGCGCATGCGTGGTGAACCCCATGCACTTATTGAAGCGTTGAGTCGCTGCTTTCCTATGGGGGCTTCCCATCATGTCCGTTTTACTCGGTCAGTGCCTCTAGCGCCTGTCATACTGATAGCTACTAGAGGTGTACTTAATCCTGCAATGTAAACATTGCAGTTTCTAAAAAAAAATTAAAAAAAATAAATAAAAAACTGGTTTAAAGGACAGAGATACTGCATCCAGACTACTACAATTAAATGAAGTGTTCTGGGTGCCTATAGTGTTTCTTTAAAGGAACACTATAGTCACCTAAATTACTTTAGCTAAATAAAGCAGTTTTAGTGTAAAGATCATTCCCCTGCAATTTCACTGCTCAATTCACTGTCATTTAGGAGTTAAATCACGTTGTTTCTGTTTATGCAGCCCTAGCCACACCTCCCCTGGCTATGATTGACAGAGCCTGCATAAAAAAAAACAACCTGGTTTCACTTTCAAACAGATGTAATTTACCTTAAAAAATTGTATCTCAATCTCTAAGCTAAGGGTCTAGCAAGCTATTAACATAGCAGGGGATAAGAAAATCTTAATTAAACAGAACTTGCAATAAAGAAAGCCTAAATAGGGCTCTCTTTACAGGAAGTGTTTATGGAAGGCTGTGCAAGTCACATGCAGGGAGGTGTGACTAGGGTTCATAAACAAAGGGATTTAACTCCTAAATGGCAGAGGATTGAGCAGTGAGGCTGCAGGGGCATGTTCTATACACCAAAACTACTTCATTAAGCTAAAGTTGTTCAGGTGACTATAGTGTCTCTTTAATGTGCTGCAGTAAAAACAATTGTTAATCATGGATGATTTCCAAGCAGCTGTCATGGTTAGTCAGTTGACTTCTGTTCTGCAGCATTTGAATTCTACATACTTCTGGAAAATACCTTTAGTGTGCTGCCCACCATGAAGTGATACAGGTCTAAGAAAACATGTTGGATATGGCAGTCCTATCCCCTAATCATCCTGCTAGTCAGCTGATTTTTAGAGTGGAACTTTCAGTCCATTTATTTTATTGAAGTCATGCTTGTGTTTCCTGATTTTTAGATACTGACTTGGGACTAAGGCCTTGATTTAAAAAAAAAATATTTCTGGATAAGCTTTTCAAATGATTTCATATTTTTGGATACATTTTTAAAATGACTTAATATTTTCAAAAATATTTTAATATATTTTTGATTTATAATTTTTGCTTGTCAAAAGAAATACATTCTTCTGCAACAGATGGTGTACAAATACAGCTGTAGAACGGTAAGAGTTAGGCATATAAAGGAGTGACGCAATTTTATAGTAACATTTAGTTAGCTGAATTAACGGGCATACATAAAAAGCACGTACTTAAAGAGCTAAGAGGTACATTTGGTGTGTGTGTGTGTGTGTGTGTGTATATATATATATATATGGGCTGGAGATATCTCTATACATCAGGCTTTACATAACAGCTTATGAAGCCAGCATTAAAAAAATAAAGGAAAAGAGTCCAACAGGTAAAGGCATTGGGAAAACAAAAATTAAATGGTGTCAGATGATGCAAATCCTCATCTCAAGTAAGAGGCAGCTCCGTCTTTAACAAAATCCCTCTTGCCATAAATGGGTGAATTTTCTCCACTGCCTAGGCAGGGCAGATCAGTTCTGAGACAGACACCACCGGCAGATCCATCGGCCTATGGAAAGTCAGTGCTTTAGACGAGATTTGTGGGAGTATGTGCGTCTTGCTGTCATATTTCACAAAGAGACCACTTATAGAGGATATCACTGTCCCTGAATAAGTGAGTAATTCGTCTAAGCGACTATCTCCGTAGCGTAGTTTGCCGGGATAGTAAGCTGGAAGCCTTCAAAAGGTATCGATGGAGAATTTTATGCAGCCCCCATAAGAACACTCTTGTCCGAGTCCAGAACTAAGAGGAGCATTACATTCATTGGTGCTTCTTGTGGTGCTTTCTTGGTCTTGGGAAGCCGAAAGCAGGTGTCTATCTCTGTTTGTTTAGCTTGTCTGGGGTCATCACAGTGGAAAGGAGCCGCTGAACATAGTGAGGGAGCTCCTCTGTTGCAATAGTCTTTGTGATCCCTCTGATCTAAACTTTCTGGGCTTTAGTCCTGTCCCTCCATACTGGCAATCCATACAGTCCATTCCACGCAATGCCTCTCTAGAGAACTCATAGAGGCATCTGTTGCTGTTTGTACCACCCTGGCATTCCATACATCTTCTCCATGGCCACAATGCGGCTTGTTAGTGCCGAAGGCCTCTTCCTTCACCACAGCTATGTCCTCCTGAAACATGGCTCCAACGTCCTGTTAAAGGCCTTGAAATATGACTTAGTTGAGGGAGTATTAACTTCTTGCACCTGCGACCACTGCTGGACTACGAGTAGGGTCGTGGTTCCACAGGCAGGCTGTCCGCCTCTGACAAGCCCGAGGAGCAGGCCTCCGCGGGCACTCTCTTAGAGAATGTGTGACTCTGAGAATGCTGCAAGGAAATCCCAATATCTTGGGACCCGGATCTGGGATCCGCCCAGTATTTCTTCTCTATTTTTTCTCATCTATTCCCGCACATATCATTCACCAATTCGGGCCGGTGTGTGAGGGGGGGAGCTCAAGTATGCCCAGTATTGTGGTGTATGAGCATGGAGCTCCCGCAAAGCTGCCTCGCTCTACCCTCAATGTTTTCATATTTTCTTATCTTGCTATATTTTATGTACACTATTTTTTTTGGTATATTTTAATATTTTGAAAACATAATTTTAAAAGAATAGCTAAAAATATTAAATCATTTGAAAAGCTTATTAAAAAATATTAAATCAAGGACTAAGTAGGAAAAGGGTTTTGACAGAGACATAAGTGAGCATGACAGCTGTTTGAAATACTAAAATATTCTTTTCAATTAAGCAAATTCCACCCCCTGCACCACATAAACCAAAACAACAGACTGGAGACTCACTGACAGGTCTTCTCCAGTCTCCTCTAATCATATGATATTTTATCGTGAGCTTAACCAGTTATAGGTTAACCGTTTTTTGTTTATTTTGTATCAAGTGGCCCGATTCACTTCACATCGCACAGGCCAGTCTGGTAGTACTGGAGTTAAGGAGAGCAGTGAGATGTGTGTCACTAGAAATCTGCAGGTAATTGGGCTCCGCTTTTTGGATCATAACCGCACAAGTTTCCAGTTTCAGTGCAGCTGCCACAGGACTTGATTACCCTGACCTCTGGGGCAGGAAATAAAGTGCCAGCCAAGGGAAGAAACCAGTATCCTCCCCCTGACACACAATGCTCTTACCCCCCCATCTCTCCCCCCAATATGCCTCACATACAGACCTGCCAGAAACACTATATTGTTCCTTGGCACAAATCATTCATACGTATTGATGAGCATTGCAAGAAAGGTGCTGCCCTGCATTATGTAAACTATATATTGTGCAGGTGGGAAACCAAGTTTATTGTGCAGCACATGAATGCTACATACTGACGTGCTTCCATTTTCCATGAAGAAGTGATGTGTATCCCGGAAAACCTGTTGTATCTGGCAATATTATTCCTATGCCACTGCAAGGTGTCACAATTCTACGTGCTCATAGTGATTTGTAATTTGCAAATTAGCAAGATGGCTCTGCTTCAAAATCTGTTCATATAGTGCAAAATTAGTAGCACTAGATTAAGTATTCAGCAACCTTGTAACATTCTAAATATTGTGTCCTGCAAGAGTTATAGGAGACACGTACAGTGAGCAAAGTGATTTTCACACTAATTCCTTACTGCGATGGGGAAGGTGTTGGGCATCTAGATTTGCAAAATACTACAACTTTTCACCAATTAATCTGGGAACTCTTTAAAGGTTCCTCAGTAATGCAGGAGTTGTCAGGAACGACATGGCAAATTTTGGGCCAGAACACCCTTACTGGTAAAATACTTGATTTTGAGAATCTTTCCAAATTTGGCAATTTTGTTCTAAAAATTGTAATTCCCTGACTCTTTCACATTGTAAATGAATTTAATGATGATTAAAGGGACACTCTAACCAACATAACCACTGTAGTTTCATGCCAAATAATGCCATCCAGGTTGAGCAAATTCACATTAATTAAATGAAAGTGTTAATTCTAGATAATCGGTGCTGCCAATGGCGCAGTTCTGAGTTGCTGGGAAAAGCCCTGGTTTATATCCAACTGCTCCTAAATAGTTTGATATTAAAACGAGGGTCAGTGCCAAGGCACCTCGGCAACATTACCACAATGGTCACAAATTTGTCTCTGGCATTCTTCTAAAGTGCCACACTCCATTCTCACCTCCAGTTTTATTATTTTTCCACCTTGATATCCTTCCCATTGTGTCTTTATACTCCACTACTCTAGACTGTAAGCTCGTCTGAGCAGGGTCCTCATCTACCTATTGTTCCCGTATCATTTTGTCATTATCACATTTATTGTTAAATCTCCCCCTTCTATAATGTTGTAAAGCGCTGCTGAATAAGTTGGCACTATATAAATACCAATAATAATTACAGTAGTTATATTCATTAGAGTATTTCTTTAATCATAGCTGATACATTTTCTATACAGTGACCACATACAGTACCTGGTTATTCCATAAAATGTAGGTGCCAATCTTAATTTTATTCTGTAAATCTTTGAAATATGTGTATCATCAAATAGAACAAAAAAAATAAAAAATGAATTACTAGGCAATGTCATAAGTCACTGCAAATTTTGAATTAATATGTTTTTATGTCACAGTCCTTGACTTTTCCCCCAACTTTCTCAGTACTTGCACTACAGTGAGAATTCAAAGTGAAAAAGTTAAATTGTAAGGCTAACGTAATCAAACTGGAAGTATAACTGACTTAGGGAATGTTTTGAGTTTGGCAATTTTGCCTAAAACTAAAAATTCACTTTCAATTTTCAGTTTAGCAAATAACTATGTCTATCTTTGTAAGCCATCAAACACATTTTGTTGTCTGCTGCTTGCTTTGTTTTCGTGACAATATTTAGTGCAAAAGAAACAGTCACATTTTCTGTTACCCTTATTCCTGATGGGCAAAATATGTATGTTTCACAAAGTGTAGGCAACCATTTTTAACATCACGGCTCAAATAAATAAAATTTTCCACCCCACTACCCCCCATTAACCTGTATCAGTTTCACGATCATAGAGTTAAATTAACACTTACTTTTATTTTCTGTAATACAAAATTCTCCAATTACAATACATTGGCTGTCTTTCGATAATAAAAGTAATACTAGTTGAATCTAAAATCAAAGCTTTGCGTGAAAAAATATTTTAATGACAACTGTTTCTGAAGATGTGATGTATAATTTTTTTTTTTCTTTTGAGTTTATTATTTATTTATTTTTTTTACTTCAATACACTTTTAAAAATTGTGTCTATTTATTTATTTTTTTACTTCAAAAGCAATTGCTTTTGGAAAATTTGACTTTCTCACCTTCATGTTAGCAACACTATACTCTTTTCAGAAGATTTGTCACCTTCAATTTCTGCAGATCTCCTGTCTATATTCGTATTTACCCTTGGAGTAGAAAAGTCAGGTTGAATATCTCATTAAGACATGTGGACTCGAGCCAGTATTTAGGACTTTTTTCTCCCCCTCCCGCCTCCTGGAAGTGAGGATATTCCTGTAATCTCTCAGCTTTTGCAAGGCAGAGATACCTAAAAAGTCTGAGCTCAGTCACCTGCTAACAAGGAGACACATTCTGTGGACGTTCTTATCATTTCCAAGTCTCATTGCTGCAGAATTGCCAAATAAACTGCAGTCGAGGAAACTTGACGAAGGAGATTGACATGACATGTAAAAGAGACAGTCACAGATGAAATGTATAAACTGCATATTTATGTAGATTAAATTCTAAACCTTTACTTGATTGGTATTTGATGTCACTGATAGCACTTTCTGTGTCACTCTGTGAGAAAAAGTGGCCGTTTTTCCTAGTGTCTGCTAATTCATCTGACTAATAAATGTTTTTGTGATTTACAGGAAAAATTTTAAAGGGATATTCCACTGCCCAAAAGTAAAAATAGTGATAAAATCATTGTTTAGTAGATATACCACCAATGAAAACATGCATGCATTTAATTGAGGTATATCCAAAAACAGCGTGCAAAAACTGCAGATCTCTTTTCTGCAGGCTTTGCAAGCCCTCCCCTAATAACTCCGCCCAGACTTTGTGTCTGTCCAATCACAGACTTGCCAGTGCAGCTCAATGAGAAGTATTTGCAAGGCAGGTGCTCTGGGGCAATTGCTGCATCTGTAGCTAAAAAAAAAACAGACGTAATATGAACTATAAAAATCACTATTTCTACTGATATCTCCACTTTTTTGTAGAATGGAAAAAAAAAATCTCTTTACACAAAGCTTTTCAACGAACTGAAGTGCTTTAGAGGTCTGGAGTTTATCTTTAATATTGGAAATGAATGTTCTTGCCCCATGAACAATCTGCTTATGTTTCCCCATATTATTCTGAATAAAAACAACCTTTGTTGGACCATCTGAACCTTCCTCTCTATTACCTCTTTATAGTTTCATGCAGAAATTCTCTATAAATTGTTCTTTGGTTGGTTGTTTTTTGTTTTTTTTGTTCTTGAGTACCATTACCCATGAGCCAGTGCTAAATACAATTACTGTGTATTTGATCTCTCTCAAGAATTTGTTTTTAAAAAGTAAAACTAAAATACATTTTTTGGACTGCAGCACAGATTCCTGTGTAATGTGCTGAGCAGAGTTAAAATTTGCCAACTTTTATTTTAAAATTAAAGATTGTCCTACCTTTGACACTTCCTGCAAAATCTTGTTAAACTGCCTTTTTAAGCACCATAAGCACTAGCAGCATATTGTACAGTTCAGTTAAGCTTTCTGTACATTCCCTCAGATGTTTCTCAAACCATTTTCAATTGATTTGACAAATGCTCAAAATTTACCTCCAATCTTTACCTAGGGAAATGTTAATTCCTTAATCCTATACTAAGTAAGCATTGTCTTACTTCAGTGTGTGAATTCAGAGATACCAAGAATGACTCGGATGCTCAGACTCGGAGACCACATGTTCATTAATAGGAAGAAGCTCATTAAATAAACACCTAGATGGTCTGCAATAATCCAAGGGACAGTCATATCCCGTCGGAGAGCCTACATGCATATATTGTCAGGCTTAACCCTGTGATAACCAGCTTTGGTGATGGGGGCTGGCAGTGGGGACTTACTGTTGCGTAAATGATGCAAAAGGACATTAATAGCTCTTAGTCGCACGTTGCTACTAACTTGCAGCCTTAAGAACTGTCATATTCCCTTTTATGTTCCTTGATTCTGGAAACGCCTTCTCAAGCAGGCCACTTACCTTCTGGCCAAGACTAGTGGGGTACCTGTAGTATGTCTTGGCATTATTCTTTTGTTTGCAAAAAAAAGAGAATAAAACGCACACATTAAAAAAGAGAGGAATACTTCCTGCAGGGTGCTCCATAAAGGGAGGGCCAATACCTGAAGATAGCAAATGGGAAAAAAACCAAATATATCCAGGCACACGGGAGGTTTCTTCTTAAAGGCAGTCTTTATTTGAAACAAGGAATTGGAGACAATGTTTCGGCTCCTCTTTGAGTCTTTATCCAATCTCTCTGAGCCTTTATCAAGACTTGGTAAAAGCTCAAAGAGGAGCTGAAACGTTGTCTCCATTTCCTTGTTTCAAATAAAGACTGCCTTTTAGTAGAAATCTCAGGTGTTCCTGGATATTTATTTTCTCATTTGGCAAAATCCCTGCAATTACATGCTATCCACTTCTCTACACTACAACCCACTACGCTATCAATAATCAATAACCTCTACACTACCCTTACTCCAACCATTGTGCCATGCACAGCTTTAACACTTACACGAACCCTAAACAAAAAATATCACATAATATATATAAATGATAAATACTGGTGAAGCATAAATGATGCCATCCTGGAGTTCGGTAAACCTTATTAAACCACTCAGTCATTGGGTAAACACTCTCACCTTCCCCATGGTGGTATTTTCCCGTAAGGCAGATCACCTGTTCACGGTTATATTATAAATAAATTTAAAAAATCTATATATACCCATTGCTTGTACTATGAGGACTGCAAGTACAAATAACTTTTACCAAATAACTTTTCACTAATTACTATATTGAAAGAACCAGTCATTATGGTGCCATTTCCTATAGTGTAAATGGTTTAAAAAAAAATAGCATTTTATAAATATATTCAAAAATACACACTAAGCTTTCATAGTGTAAGATTCCATCTCTAGGTTTTTAATAAACAAAATAGTAATTATAAGATACAATATGTCTGTATATTCTGTTAATATTTAAATAGAAGATACAATCTGTTTTGGTTACATTGTGTCATCTTGAGGAAAATGCATAGGGATAAAAAACTGCAACATAATAACATTGCATATATGTTGAACTACACACACTTTTTTAACCCCTTCCACTAGCCCAGCCCACCACTACCAAGAGGTTTAAAAAAAAAAAAAAAAAAACCCACCAGAGTCCGACCATTATGAGTGCCTTGGAAAATAATATTTACATATAATTTTTGTTTTTCCATGCATAGATAATGCATAATCTGTGGAAACAAAAATGTATGGCCTGAAAATCTTTTACAAAAATAATTTACAAAATAATAAAGTTACAGAGATAAGAATACAGATTGATGCAAATAAATTACATTGTTGAATATGTAGAAAGTATAACTTTTTTTTAGCCACATAGTCTATAATCCTTTCACTTATACATTCAGGGCATGACAACCATAACAGTTGTCATGGGCCCGGCGGTCCTGGGGGGCCCGGACTGCTCTAGGAGTCCCGGGACCCACATTCCATATGTGCACATATAGATAGCGATTATCGCTGTCTATATGTTCACCTCGGGCCCCAACTACCTGTACAATGTAGACGGGGGCCAGCCAGCACCATCTTAACTTCCCAGCAGCTCCTGTGTCTGTAACTCTCACGAGCTCCGCGGCCTTTAGAGCGTTGTCACGGGTTACCATGGCAATACTCCGCGTGGCATGCAGGCACAGCTCACGAGAGTTACAGGCACAGGAGCTGCTGGAGAGTTAAGATGGTGCTGGCTGGCCCCCGTCTACATTGCACAGCAGCTGGCTCCCTCCACCAGACCACCAGGATGCAATCTCCCCCCTCCCTAGTCAGGTAAGAAGCAGGGAGGGGGGAATAAAATAGTGTGTTAAATAAATATGGGTCATATACAAAAAGGCTTCCCACCCCCCATGCAGCCCCCTATTTTACACACACTAAAACCACAACACAAACACACACTGCATACACTATACACACACTAAAACTACAACACACACTGCATTCACCATACACACACTAAAACTACAACACACACTGCATTCACCATACACACACAAAAACCACAACACAAACACACACTGCATTCACCATACACACACTAAAACCACAACACAAACACACACTGCATTCACCATACACACACTAAAACCACAACACAAACACACACTACACACACAAAAACTACAACACACACTGCATTCACCATACACACACAAAAACCACAACACAAACACAGACTGCATACACTATACACACACACTAAAACTTCAACACAAACACACACTGCATTCACCATACACACACAAAAACCAGACTTTAAACTGTGTCAGGGGCCCCAAAATTTCTGATGGCAGCCCTGTATACATTATCACACACTCACACAAGTGAATATGTGTGTTTGTTTGGGTGTATATATGTATGTGTTGCCCTCACATTGCTGATGCATGCACACATAGACATACTATTATCACAAAGTCCACACACACAGACACATATAGACAGATTTGGTCACCTCGTGTATTTCTGACAGAATGTGTCTGGCATTGTGTACCTGTATATTCCTAAGTGTGTGTGTCTGGCAATGGGGATCCTTGTATGTGTGTATCACTGTGAGTGTATATCAGTGTCTGTGTATCTGTAACTGTGTGTGGAATGTATATCTGTGTGTATCCCTCTCTGTCTGTGAGCATGTGTATTTTTATCTATGTCTATCTATGCTTTGTAGTCTGAAGGTTTGTATGAGGGTGACTGTGCTGAAGGTGAGTGGGATAGGGTAAGTGTGAGTGAGTGATTGTGACAGGGTGAGTGTGGGGGTACAAGGGGATTGTGAGTGTCTGTGTGTGTGTGCGTGTCTTTGTGTGTGTGTAGTAGTTTGACTTTTTACCTGGGGTCCACTGTACACAGCTCCCCACATTCTCTCTGTCTTTAGAAGAGATGTAAGCTCCTTCTTCTGAGCTTTCATTAGTGCATGTGAGCTAAGCCTGCAGTGCAGGACCAGGCTCATTGGACACTGGGGGGGGGGGGGAGTACGCAAAGCAACCAGTTTTAGAAAACAAGGACACCTAGTCAGATTCATGTTTGTAGTTTCAGCTTGTGACATAACAGCAGCTCGGTCAGTTCTGTTGTGGCTGAGTTGTGTACATTTATTTGATAAGGAAGTCTTTCTGGCCTGAGGGGGTGTAGCTTAAGAGACTGGCTTAAGGTGCAGAATTCTGCAAAATATTTTTTTTTGTGCAAAAACTATAAATAAACTTGCAAAAAATACAGCATTATAATAAGAATCAAATTCATTAACGTTGTATTGGTTCCTGGAGTGTCCATTTAAGAATTGCCTCTCAGCACTAGATTGCATGTGATGTCACCTTGCACTGTGTGGTGCCACCATTAGTATAATGAAGAGGGATCTTTGACCCTCTTCTTTTTGCTTAGGAGAATAGTAATTGCAGGAGATAACATTCTGTTCTCTTCTGCATTTCAGAAGCACCATGGATGACGTCATAGAGTCCTCATTCACACGGAAAGGGCTAATTTATTAAAACTAGGTCTGTGTTATTCTTTAACCAAACAAAAAAGTGATGGGCGTTTGAGCGCAGGAATTGTTTTTTTGTATCTGTGATATTCTTTAACCCCTTAAAGACCAAACTTCTGGAATAAAAAGGAATCATGTCACACATGTCATGTGTCCTTAAGGGGTTAAACATATATTAACAAAAATTAAATAAACTCTATTTCTGCCATCATTGAAATGTTCACGTGCTTTTACAAAGCTTACTGACTCAAACAATAGTACACAAAAGCTGAAATGCCAAAAATTAGCATTACACTTTATTAGTGTGCGCCAAGAAAGTTTTATTTTATCAAAGCTTTTAAATAGCTGTTGATCATTCAGCTGTACATTTATATTTTTGAACAAGTCTAAAATGCATTCCAGATTGCTAATTAGAAAAAGTTGTATGAAACGATTAGTCTGAAAAACATCCTCATCGATTTTATAGAAACAAATTGATTTCACAAGGCCCAGGGGAAGTTCCTAGTTTGCCCCCCCCCCCCCGCACCCTCAGAGGTCCCTGTCTAAGCTCTGGGCCCTAGGTGGCTACCGAGGGTCACCTTATGTTTAATCCTGCTCAGAATCGATCTCACCTGTAGACTCAAAAAGTACAATTTTTAAAAAAAATAACAATTATTTATGTCTATTGCCTAAATTACACTTCAAAATTAGGCACAAAATACCATGATTTTGTTAAAGGCTATTTAGCTCCATCTGAAGTTACAGAAAATTTCCTTTAAATACCCCTTAACATTGGTAGGTGTGAATGCATGATTGGTAAAGTGAGGGTGATTCAGTGAGCAGAATGAGCCTAGCATGCATGCGCAGCAGGTTGGCAGGTAGTTGTGCCAACGAGCCCCCTTCAGGCAATGCCCATGTATAGAGCACTG
Organism: Pelobates cultripes; assembly: GCA_933207985.1. Lineage (NCBI taxonomy): Eukaryota > Metazoa > Chordata > Amphibia > Anura > Pelobatidae > Pelobates > Pelobates cultripes. Next base: position 68,675,654 of record OW240924.1, read on the forward strand.
TTGTAGTAGCTTTTGTGTTGGCAGAAATGTGTTTGATTCATGCGGTTCTCGCTCTGCAAAGTGCAAACCTGGGCAACAAGACAGGGCCCATAATTGTGACTTTGGGGAGTATGTATTATCTAGATTATGAGCAATGTAAACTAAAGCAGACGGATAAGGAGATAAAACAGTTTTGCACTAGGGTGTGCTTGGCACTTGCCTACCTGTTTAGGCTAACAATAGCTGTTACTAACTTGCCAATAACTGTAATAAAAGGAATACTATAATCCTTATTTATTTCAGTGAAATTCTCTACAAATTCATTTAAATAAGGATGTTTGAATCAATAAGTATTTACTTAGCTCTGCAAAATATATGATCTTGTTTTAATAGTCTCGAAAATTAGTTTAATGCACAAAGTCCTTTACCTGTGGACTCCCGTAGATATAGTGATCTGTCCCTCACATGAGTGCAGGGAGTTCTGTTTGATATGTTCTGGATATCTAAACCTTTCAGGACAACGCGACACCAATATTGGTGAATTCAATTTTCCCTAGCCGCTTGGAGATTCCAAAATTATTGTGCAATGTATTTTTCTCTTTAAGGACCAGTTTGTGCACCATTCATATTTAATTGAAATTAATTTTATGATGCTAGGAGGTTCTTGCGCATCTTTACCATTAGGGGTTAGATCCTATAAACTGTAAGCTCGTTTGAGCAGGGTCCTCTTCAACCTATCGTTCCTGTAAGTTTTTTTTTGTTATTGACCTATTTACAGTTAAATTCCCCCCCCCCCCTTATAATATTGTAAAGCGCTAAGGAATCTGTTGGCGCTATATAAATGGCAATAATAATAACCGATCACGAACAGTTTAAACACAAAGTCTGTGCTCTAGTGCCAAATTACTCTGCTACCTGTCCGACTACTTTCTGAAATAGAGCTGAAGGACAGGTACCTTTTTCAAAGGAACAAAAAGGTAGGTTTGGGCACACCCAGAAGTTTCTTCAGCAGGTAGACTTTATTGTGGAGTACAAAAATTTAAACAATGTATCTGCTCCCCTGAGCCTTTTTCAAAACTTTTTTTTTAAGAATGGGGAGATGGGGAGCTACTAACTGCTCTAAGCCAATCGGTGGTGCCCCTACCCGAGTTTTCCATTATGAAGATTTTAGAAAATAGTAGAGGGGGGCACCTAATTTTGAGGAAGTTGTTAAGGTGCGGAGGGTGTTCCTTTAATTTATATATTGAGGATATTGCAACATGAATGAATATTCCCAACCTAGTGTACTTTTCTTGGTTTTTTGTTTTGCTTTGTTGTTTTTTTTTTTATAAATCAGATGACCACACAAAATGCAAAACCCAGGCTATGAGAACCAAGCTATGACTATAGCCGAGCTGAAGCATTTTTCCAAATCACCTGGTTTTCACCTAAATATTTCACTTTGTATTCAGTTCACAAAATGTACCGTTATTAAAGGGAAAAAAAATTAATAAAGTTAAAAAATCTTAATTTCACCTCCTGCTAATTCATGCCAAGTATTTCTTCTTTAAAATCCTTTCCAGCTATAACTTGCCTTGAGCTCTAATCTTCTATTACAGCCAATGTGTATTGTTAGTAAATGTAACTTTTCCAGCGCGGCGGTGAATGGGTTACATTCCTAAGGTCCAGTTTCCTGAGGAAGCAGAGTGATGGGTGGACCCATGCCCCGTGTGTGTCTTTTGTGAAGTTTGTAGGTGTGGGCCCTGCCGCTGGTCAGTGGAGTGCCTTTTCTGGATTCATGTACAAAAAGATAGGGGGGAGAAAGGGGGGCTCTATGAACAGCTGAAGTGACACCAAACGCCAGCTGGAAGATCTGAAATCAAAATAAGCTGTGTGCAAGTTGTATTAACATGCAATTAGAATGCACAATAGCGATTGTGCAGATCAAGGTCAGATTGCATCAGAAAAAAAATCACAACAGCGCTGTTTATATACCCATGTATTTAAAGCCTTTATTTCAATGCTTGTACTCCGTTAGCTAGAGAGGTCTAAATCTGAACTGAATTTGTAAAAATGTGGGTAAAATAGATGCACTGAATTGAATAATTAATTCCAAGTGTGAAGGAATTAAAAAAACAAAAAGGAATGCACTTTTCTTATTCCTGCATTCAAAGTTGTGTAGGTTAGTAACCCAAAGTAGGGAAGCATGTAGTTATGCTGTTTACTGAAGATAATTTGAATGCAAATGTGGCTACATGTTAATAATTAGAAAATTAGAAAATCAGTGTATAGTTATTGGCAATGAAACGTCCCCACCAAATTATAGGATTCTGCTAAGTGCTGAATTAAAGGAGCAGATAGTTTTTACAAGGCTACCTGTTTCTGCTTCCTAATATGCGTCAAGTACTCCTTTAATTAAATCACACTGTGTGAGAGCATATCACCCAACTGTCCCTATTTAGGAGGGACAGTCCATATTTTGGGTCCAAAGTTCCTCAGGCCCTATTTTCTATCCTACTGCTCCCCTTTTCTAGGCGCTACATATTGTTGGTATGTCTGAGTGTATAACATAGCTCCACGGCAATAATACTCACAGTAAAGTGTCTTTAATCTAAAATAAATGTGTTTAAAAACAAGTTTCTGTAAATAAGATACATTGTTTTTGTGCTAAATGACATTTTAGTTGCATATATTGTTAGTAAATCACGAGCATTTGTCAGAACAGTCCCATTCCTAGCCATACCCCCACTCACACTCCTAAAATGAAAGTATATGAAATAACAATTTATGTTGCAAAAATTTATATTTGAACAAGATTAATGTATCTTATTTACACAGATGGCTTTCTAAACACATTTATTGTAGTATAAACTAACATTACAGTGAAATAATAACACAGGTATGTCTAAAGAAGTGATTGTTGCTCTAAACACCAGTGAGGTATCCCCTACACCTTCAACATATAACACACAGAGAAATAGGTGGAGCAAATGGTGATAATGAATAAAAAAATATATACTTCTCGCTCTTCTAAATTTAAGCTGTAAGAGATAGAGAGGTACAAAATAGTGCACTATTTTGTACCTCTCTATCTCTTACAGCTTAAATTTAGAAGAGCGAGAAGTATATATTTTTTTTATTCATTATCACCATTTGCTCCACCTATTTCTCTGTGTGTTATAACATTACAGTGAGTAATGCATTATTGCTGTGGAGCTCTGTTATACACTCAAACACACTAGCGACATGTAGCTCTTAGAAAAGAAGGCTATTGGGATAGAAAAGAGGGACAGAGGGATTTGGGCCCTGTGTAGGGAACAATTGGGAAGTATGCGTGAAAAGTATGTAAATATGAGTGATTAATTAATTGGTCCCAGCAGTAATTGGTAATGAAGTAAGGGGCTTTTACGACTAACTGTGCGCCCCTCATCCCTAGAACACTGGGTGAGGTTATGGGAGGGAGCCTAGAGTTCCATCATGATTATTAGACCTTTGTAGGCCATATGGTTTGAGTAAACAGTGGTCCTCCCCACTCCACTCCATTTTGTTTTTGTTTTTTTACTTTCCAGCCCTGGTTGGAGAGATTAGTTCAAGGTTAGTTGTAGAACTAATTCCTGAGCTCGTAATTTGTAGATTCATGGCTTATCTTGTATGCATTCTTTTTAGTGAAGTTTTTATTAATACTTTTCAGTTCGCTGTTACTATACTCAAAACACTACTCTATATCAGTACTACCTGTGTGCTATGTAAACACATGTTTCCTTGTATGTTGAAGAACGATTAATGCTAACTCACTGTTATATCGTATCAATTCTTACAATACCCTCTATGCTGTCTCAATTCTGTGTATACTTTTATCAGCACATGGTATATAGTCCCTATGGGAACACCTGGTATATACCCCTTGTGTGAATGTATGTGTTATTCCATGTATATGACTTGAACACTCAATTCTTCTTGTATTAAGTGTGAATGTGTGATACTGGCTATATTCTGTGTGAATGCTCATATGCTGGGCGAATACACAGAGGTGGTTGTATACTGCATGAGCCATATGAATATATGCTGCTCCTTAAAGTGATACTAGAGATGCCAAAACAACTTTCGCTGCAGTCTCACGGATCAATTCTCTACCATTTAGGAGTTAAACCACTTTTCTTCCTGTTTATGCAGCACTAGCCACATCTCCCCTGGCTGTGACTCACACAGCCTGCCTGAAAGTTGGTTTCATTTTCGATCAGATGTTAACTTGCGTTTAGAAGTTTTTATCTCATACTCTGTAAATGTAACTTTAATCATACACAGTAGGCTGCTGCGGGCTCCTGAAAGGCTATTAACCGTGTAGGGGATAGGAAATTCTAAATTAAACAGAATGCGCCTTTTCAGGAATTATTCAGGAAGGCTGTGTGTCACATGCAGGTAGGTGTGGCTAGGGCTGTATAAAGAAAGTGATTTAACTCCTAAATCGAGCAGTGAGACTGCAGGGACATGATCTATACACCAACACCACTTCAGTAAGCTAAAGTTGTTATGATGCCTGTAGTTTTACTTTAAATACAGCATGAGTACTGTGTGCTACTTCCATGAATGCTTCATAAGGCCTTTGCGCTCCCTATTTTCTGTGTGAGCTCAGTACTGTATGGCTGCTATATAACCAATCAAGACTAAATTATAGCTTAGTGAACACTAGTTACTGCCTAATTGCTGCTTTTCTTCTAAGTGATGTTCGGTACACCCTATATGCTGTATGTACATCAATACCTGCATAGTTCCTTTGTGTAGTATACATACTCTTTTATATGTTGTGTAAATGTTAATCACTCTTTATATTGGGCAGGATTATACAGTGATTCTTGATGTTTCTCTCGAGATCTCAAATTGTTTTGGTGTTCACAAAATACAGGAAGAAATTGACGTGGTCTCTCCAGGGAAGTTGTGTTTTTGTTGCTGTAGTGATTTCAAAGTATATTCCTTCCAAAACAAAATGTCCCTCTATCCCATAAAAAGCACTTACTTATTGTATTTTGCAAAACATGAGATCCTTTAACTTTTATGTGCCTAACAGATTGGTCAATAATACACTGCTCTGCTCCACCTGCTTAAAACCACAGAACTTTTTTTTTCATATGCAAGGAAATTCGTAGTGTGCCCTAAAAGTCTTACTTTCTTTTTCTTTACCTTCTCAGATACTGTTCTGTAATCTAGTCTGTGCTTTTATTACTGAGCGTTTATTAGCTTTCAGAAAATAATTGTTAGATTCAATAAGGTAACTAGACACTTGCGTAGACTATCCCTTTTTGACAGGTGGAGAGGCAGACTTTGAAACCTCGCCTTGACCTAGGGGAAACGGCAGGTTGTATAGAAAGCATATAATTCACAATATGTAGGCAAATTGGAGGTTTTACCTTGGTGGTGGCTCGTTAACACAATTGTGTTGGAAAAAATAAATTTGCAACCGACAGTGTGTTTTCTAACACTTTAAAAACTGCTTCTACGGCTCTCAAGCAATAAAACGTAATTTGCAACAATGTTTTTGTCTATAAGTTGCACTTGCTTGGTTCACAAGCTATGTTCCTTTCCCGCAGTAATTATTTTAATTGTTTTCCATCTGCATGACACATATATCCTGCAGAGAGAAAATATTGCGGTTGCATATATGGCGTTGTATATTCTATAATATAGTTTTATCTTTATGCCCTGTTTTTTTTGTTGTTTTTTTTTGTTTTGTTTTTTAATGAAGCCACTGCTATGATGTGTAAACACTCTTCTTGTTGGCAATATAATGACAAGTGACATGTATCTACAGAAAGGGACAGCCGATCCAAGCACAGAGTAGAAATGAGGCACTGTTGGCAAACCGTACGCTTTGGTGTATGAAACAAGAAGCGTGGTATATAGTTAATGAGGCAAACTGGTGAAGGTAGATGCACGAAATCAGCTGAGCTGTCAGTATGCGATATAGTACATGACGGCTTTTCAATGTTCAGAAAATCTACAGGGACCTGCTACCGTATACTGATATCAAAACAAGAGTCAGACCAGCAGCCTGTCTTAGCTGACTTGTCACCCTGTGTCCATCCATTGCTGCGCGAGTTTTCGTGCCATTTAAAAATTGATGGCGCCTCAGTCACGTAAAGGGTGCAGAGCGGGTTTGGCATTTTATATGTTTATGCTGCTATGGATTGCAAGCTTGAAAAAGACCTCTTGTAGGTCGAAACGTTGCTGTCTGTTTTGTTTCAATAAATCTGCCTGTGGCTTTCACATTTTGAGTGCCTGGGAATCTTTCTTGCTGCCTTAACGTGTTGGGATTGCTGGTCCTGTTCCGCAGCACCTGTGGCCGCTGGGAGTGAGTGCGGTTCCTGTGATCGATTTTGCTATGGATTGCAACCCTCACCAAGCTAAGGCGGTTTATGGACTTCCAGAGCATTGCTGGAGTTGCAGTCCACTGCAGATGGAGCACCAGAGTCATTCTGACTTCCAGATGACACGATCATAACTCATTTTTAAGAATTACGATTCCGCATTAATTACGGCTGAAGTCCACTGCCGGTCAAAGTGGAGACTTGCCCGTTTTGGTTGACTGATGTCTGAAATGATCCACCTGGCATTTGCTTTGCTATGGCTAATTCTAGTAATTGGAGTATAGTGGTGCACTACTTAAGGAAGTTATTTATATTTAAAAGGAATAAAGTGGGCCTGTTAAGATCGTTCAAGAGAATTCACTAAAGTATTACTGCAGCTCGATGTTATTTAGAATATTGAATAGCTCATGGTAAAATATACAAAATAAAAACTCCAAACGTCTTTGTCCAGATAAGTGGTTTTGGATTTCTTCAACAAACAGGATATCAAGCAATTAGCCTTGTATCAGCCTACAATGTGTGAAGGACCTACCTCAAAACACTGAGGGATGGGAGTGGGATGAAAAGTGTCACAACCTGGATATTTTGGCCTAAGTTCCATATTCAATTCACCATGTAAGAGGTGCTGATTATGGTTGTTAGCAGCCTGTAGTTTTTTTCCTGGGATGCTAGTCGGATTTTTAATGTTTGGAGGTAGTAGAATGACCGAATGAAAATATTCATTAATGAGTAAAAACCGTTGGCATGTATTTGTAGTCAGTGCACCCACTAGAGTAGCCTTGCATGGCGTCTTTGAATCCTGTGCCATGAAACAAAAGAAATTATAGGTCAACACAAAAATGTGCTACTTCGAGTTTAGCATGCTAAATATCCAATATCTGAACTCCATTATGTTTTTTATAAATACAGTATTTATTTATTTTTAAGCATGGTACTCTTCATCACCTCTAGTGTCTGTCAACATTATATTGTTTGTCAATTACTTGCTGTTAATATATCCCCACTTTATAACTGTTCAGCACTGCAAAATATGTTGGAGCTATAGACATGCTAATAATAATAATAAAATTATGTAACATTTAAGATTTTAAAATACAAACAACCAAGTCTCCACATCTTTTACATCAATGGCGCTAGCTGCTGCGGCACACGTGATCGATCACAACACAGACTACAAGACAGTCAGGGTTCTTCAACAAAGTGAGAATTAAAACTGAATTTCAAATTTAAGGGCAGATCAGCCAAACTGAAAGCATAGGAGACTATGAGACATTTTTCATTTCAGCTAATTCTGAATTCTCATTTTAGTGAATATCCATGAGTTTATCAGAAAGGGCACTCGTATATTATGCACACATTAAAGCATTTGTAGTGGAAGGGTGGAAGCATGGCGTACTTTTCAAGTGTCCCTATTCTGGTGGTCTGGTGGCACAGCATGCTTGTATACTTAAAAGGGGTTTCAGGAGTCTCCGTCTCCCACCTCCAGTAGCCAAGTAGCAGATCCTCTACTTCTTTTGCTAGGCCGGCAAGTGTTGCCATGACAACCCACAGCAATGCTCTGACAGCCACGGCTTGTGAAAGGACACTGCCAGAGGTGGAACTTGGAGTCTTCTTGGCCCCACTTTACATTACAGAAGACAGCAGGCGCTTGCACATTGCACATTGGGGATACAGGGCCTGTGCCTTGTACGGCTGTATCCCCCTGATGGTGGCCACGCATATCCCTAAAATGAAAGTGCCCCTCTTTGTCCATTTGAAATGGTGGGGGGTGTGGGTGTGTGTTGTCACTAATCATGAGAAGCTTATAGTTGCAATAATGTTTACAAATACGCGTATCAATGTACGTTTCACCTCCTGACTATAGAATGCTTTCCCAGGACTCAGAATGTATGGGAGATGTTAAATGTATTCACTTTCACAGGATGATATTTTGCCCCATTTAATGCCACCTCCAGCTGTGTCTGTATTAAGATAAACTGAGCTGTGCTGTGACATGAAGTACACATTTGCAAGTGGCCCTTTTTCCCCCACAAGAGGAATATCTGTGGCCACCAGGACTATTGCCAGAAACCATAATTGAAAAATAAAGATGTTTTGAGCGTGTAGAACAAGCTGCATGGATTTGAATCTTTGCCTTTGTGGTAACTTTGGTTCTGTGTGATTATAGACGTTTGTTGCTGTGCAATTAGGGGCTTCCTCTGAGTTTACAGATATCCCCACCTCTCTACTAAGAGCGCGGCCAAGTGTCATTATAGCCAAGTCTAGCTTTACAGCTGTTGTAAACTACATCTCCCATCATTCTCATCCTGTGCTTAGCATGCTGGGAAAGTCATTAACAGCTGTAGCTCAGATGGTTGCTAACCCCCCCCTAAATTTCAGACCAATGTATCCTAATGGAATTCCAAATAAATCTGATTGCTTCAGTGATTATGCGCATAGCGTGTGCCACCTGTGATTTTGCAGGTGTCCCTTTTCTTTGCTTTCTTAGAAATACATTACAAAAGAAGCCATATTTTTAATTTAGAATGTTTTGTTTGTTTTTGTGTGTTTGTTTTGTTTTATCATCTATGGCTGCTGCCTTAACAATATCACAATATAGTCTCCCCTTGGTCCCTGGCACAGACGCCTGGCACTGTACTCAGTGCTTGTTAATTTAAGATTGCTGGCAATGTAGTAATTGCTCAATTAGCGCAAAGTTTATTTTTTCCCTGGCTCATTGGAGAAAAAAAATAAATATATATACTGGCATTAATTAGCAGCGTGTGAAACTCAATGTTCATTTTGTAAAGGGCTGCAAATAAACTCACTACCCTTGGAGAATTTTACAGCCTCTAATGTACATTACTCTGCCTGTCAGGTAGGTAGATACGTACAAAGATAGTTATAGAATATGCATGGGATAGCTTGCTGCTATCTATTCAATTTCTACAGAGTGTGTCTCCCTTTATGTTCAGATACCTGTGGCCAAATGCATATAGCATACCTTCCAAGTGTACCTAGTTAGGAGGGACAGTCCCTATTTTTGATTCAAATTCCTCTGTCCATCCATTCTATTATAATGTCCCTTTTTTATTGCTGCAATAAAACTCCCCAAATATATCTTTAAACTAGAACAAAATGTAAATTGCATCTTAGTTGCATAAATTATTATTATTAGTAAATCATCTGAAATTTCTCACAACAGCCCTGCCCCTGGACTCACCCCTAAAATTAAATTGTTCCTCATTTTAAATGTTGGGAGGTATCTTATAGGTAAATTATAATTTTAATGTGATAATTTACCGAGCACTCAATTGTCCTGAATAATAAATTAAATTCCAAAGTTTAGGCCAAAATTTGCAAAATCTTCCAACTCTGTTATAGATACAGTTTGGCTATTTTTTGCCTACATTTCAAAGTTCATGTTTGGATTTACTACAATTCAGGTTTTAGTGCAGAAACCCAAAAGTGTTTCCTGTACTTCCCAATACAGCTGGCCCTGTAAAGGGTTAATGCAGTGCATGCTGGGACACCCTAGTCCTTGTAGCCAACTTGCATGATGGGATATGTAGTCCGCAACAGATGGCCGACTTAATGTTAGTCATCACTGAGCTACTGTAGTAATGGTGAAGGGAAAACAGTCTCCTTTTGTACCTCAGCATTTTTGGATCTAAGATTCCATCTGCTGTGTGACGAATCAAATGTTTGCTTTTGACACAATAATTAATAAATACACACAAACCCTCAGTCGTGCCAGCAATTACTGCTTCATCAGATTTTCTGTTGGATGATTACAGCCATTTTACTCAAATTAACCAACCTAATTAAAGCGTAGCTTTATACTCTGAGAAATGAACATACTGCGCTGTTTAGTAACCCACTGAATTCCTGCACAGTTTGAACTCCCAGAGTCCTCTTCCTCTGTGAGAAGATATTTCCCCATTTTTTTGTTTTTTTAACGCAGTGTTTTCCCTGTGGTGGGTTGAGGTCACCAGCTGTGCTCTGGAACGGAGGGGGATTATTTTAAAGAAAATTTCCCCGTCTCCCAGTCAAAAGTCAGAGGCATATAGCATAGGGCCTTCTGCCCAGGCATTGCCCCCCTATGTTTAATTTAAATGTTACAGTGCTTTTGAGGATACTCCCCTCCACACCCCCCAAACAAAAATTAAAGTAGTGACAGCAGATTCCGTAATCGCAACTTTGGCTTAACGTGATGAAAGTTTCAATGCAGAAGAATCAGAGTATCTCAGGCTCAATAACAAGATTGCAGATGCTGTTTATGTCGAACCACTGTGCTTAATACACCAGAGAAAGGCAGCCTATAGCACTACAGCCCCCCGCAGTGAACTGCAGATCTTAATAGTGTTGGTCTTGAGCCATCCAATTACCTCCTGTAACTGACAGGTGCTCCTTGGTGGTGATGATGAGGGGCTATGGGGTAATTTTGTCAACGTGATGTTGACTTTTATGTTTACAAAATGCATACAGATGTTTCACTGAGTTCCAAAAGTCTGTTATATGGAGACGATTCCTCTTTTATAGTGTGATTCAGAGCTGCTAGGCAATTTGCGAGCAAAACACAGAGCCCCCCTCATCACCCACTGGGTTACACATAGTCTTGGAGAGCGAACGCGTTTAACACATTCATTCTTCCCCTTACAATAGTGTTGTACACAAGTACTGATGTAGAATCCGTCAGTATGATTTAACGCTAAATGCCAAACCACACCTTTCATAAGTTTAAAAACCAGATGTCTTTAGTTTCTCCTCCCAAAGTGCTGCTTATAAGTCAATTTACAAAGCAATAAGATGTCTCTTTGCCAGAAATCTCACTGGCCTCTTGCCGTACTCCTTTGCAGAGCCCGCTAGTCTTTTATTCCTGTTTTTTTTTTTTTTACTTCTATAGTGATCAGATTTACTATTCTCTGATGTGCACCAGCTTCCAACAACAACGATTCACCAACATAGTGCAGTACTATTAGAAGCCACAGTGACGTTGCAAATTTTGGGTGAAAATTCTCCAACAACCTATTTTTTTCAAGCTCGGCTGTTTCGGCTGTGCATGTGCAATTCTCAGTTTAGTGAATAAGCCTCAGCTATGTTTATGAATCTGTAGCACCTGTGACAAGAACACTTTGGGTTGACGCTGATGAGGTTATTTGGGATACATTCCATGGAGAGGAACAAATAGCTGTTGTAATGGGTAATTTCTATCTACATCACTCCTCCTGCTAACTGCCTGAGGGAACAGCATTGTCTGTTGATTCCAGTCTTCTCGGTTAACGCATATGGTTAGACAGTAAGCCATGGAAAAGCAGGCAACTTTCTGTAATACATTTTTATGCCAAAACTCTCATCACCTTGGCTGAGACTGCTCAGATTTGTAATTCAGCTTCCAAATAAAATTACGTTTGTTGCCAAGCATGCATTAACACAACCTTAATGTATGTGAGTACACATCTTTTAACCCCTCCAACACAAAGTATTAAAATCTATTCCATTGTTATAAAAACTATATCATGAGTCTGCTCGCAGTTGCAAGTCATATGCCATGAGAGAGCTCAATAATGGTGGTTAGAGGACACATTTGAGGCATTAATTAAATGCATTTATTGCTGGTTTTAATGGAAAGCAAATGAAACGCACATAGCGGAAGGATCTTACAGTAGTGGTGTCCAAAAAGTAAATGCCCAAATGTTTTAAAACTACAACGTCCATGATGGTTTGTCATTCTAAAGACATGCAAAACATCACGAGATGCCTTTTGGGCACTCCTGTCCTACAGCATCTACACTTTACCCTTGGGTACCACGAGCAGCGATAGCCAATCTCAAATCCTAGTCAGTCGTATTGAATTGGAAAGACGAGTTAACGTTTTTATTAGCGCAGGTTTGCAGATCTGAGACTTCTTTCAGATAAATTCCCATAAAAGTATTATCAGGAATGCCAGATAAAGACTGCTTATATTTATGATAAATTGTCCTTCGAGTGCTGACAGCCTGACAGGAAGCAGGGAGCCCATGCCATATCTCTGGCAATAATTCACCGTAAAATTATGCTGATTTAATTTCATTTATTTGTCGCTGAAACCTTCCAAGGACATCTTTTTGATTAAATTGATCAAACCCACATGAATATTTATGTTTATTCTCGTAAGCTTTTTGCCATGAAAGAGACCCCTTTTGTGCTCATAGTGTGATATTTTTGGTTCCGCTCAAAATAGTAGGAGGTCAGTATAATGTTATGAATTACAATTGAATATTATAATTTATCATTCAATTGGGCATTTGAAAAAAGTGAACAAGAGAAAGAGATGTTGCAGAATGAATTCATTTACATTGGTTTTACGGTTTTATCACCTTTACATGAATTGACCCTGCTTAAATGCAAGCATCTTGTGCTGTATTGAGAGCAAAAAAAACAATTTGTTTAACTCTATAGACCCTATAGTGTATAGAACTAGGTTCTTTCATATCTTAGTTATTTATTATAAGCTTTAATTGAAAGCTGTACTCTAAATAGGAAAGAAGTTATTTCAAATGTACAATTTAATCTTAACGGGACACTGTAATCGATTCATCTAATTTAAGTGGTTATAGTGTTTGGCGTCCTCTGGCACCATCCTTCTATTCACCATGAAACTATTTTTAATGTCTAATGCTAAACTAGCATTTCTGTTCTACTTGCGCTAATGAGGCAGCATTAGCTGGATCAGCAGTGGCAGGCTGTGATTGGCTGAGAGTATCAGTTGAGTGTGTTCAACCCATCATGATGCCTATTGCTGGTGTGGCTAGAAGGAAGTGTGTAATCTCTGCCTTAGTAATGCCCCTAATGGCGGCCAAGAGCCGTTACTTAGTGTTAAGCTGTTTAAAATTGGAATCTCCTGGCACTGTCCCTACATACAAACACTAACCTATTCAACTAAATGAACTGGTTACAGTGCATACAGTGTCCCTACCAGGGAAAATTGATTTAGTCTTAATTATAGGAGGTTCACAAAAAAAAACAATGGGATTTTGATATTAATGTTGACCCAGGCAAGCAAAAACATTAGGGGTGCACCTTTTTGCTTCTTGGGGTAGAGATAGGAATATCAGATAGTTAGCCATTATTTAATATAGATTGTATCCTGGCCTTTACACCCACTCTGCATTGTAAATTGAGAGCAAATGTGTGAAAAATATAATTTATACAAAACTACTTAATCCAAGTAAACCAGCAGAAATATGAAGTCTATTTGCTTCATGTTTTTGTAGCTCACTCTATTCCACGTTTTCACCTTAAAGGACCACTATAGTGCCCTGAGGGGGACCACTATAGTGCCCTGAGGGTGGCCCCACCCTCAGGGTCCCACTCCCGCCGGGCTGGATGGTGAGGAAAGGGTTAAATCTTACCTTTTTTTCCAGCGCCGGGCTGGGAGCTCTCCGCCTCCTCTCCTCCTCTTCGGCTGAATACGCATGCGCGGCAGGAGCTGCACGCGCATTCAGCCAGTCTCATAGGAAAGCATTCATAATGCTTTCCTATGGACGCTGGCGTCTTCTCACTGTGATTTTCACAGTGAGAAGCACGCAAACGCCTCTAGCGGCTGTCAATGAGACAGCCACTAGAGGCTTTGGAGGTTGGATTAACCCATTTATAAACATAGCAGTTTCTCTGAAACTGCTATGTTTATAAAAAAATGGCTTAATCCTAGTGGGACCTGGCACCCAGACCACTTAATTAAGCTGAAGTGGTCTGGGTGCCTAGAGTGGTCCTTTAATGTGGGTTCATTTTGTATCAGTTTTAGCTTGGGCCGGCCCGTCCATAGGAAGGACTGGAGCCATGGCTCCAGGCGGCACTTTAACAGGCCGTTAGGGGCCAGGACGCCTCTGCTGCATATATATATATATATATATATATATATATATATATATATATGCAGCAAAGGCGGATCTCTAATCATCAGGGCTCACTGACCTGTTGGGTCCTCGACCCGACACCAGGAGGGGGCCCGGTGGCTTGCCCTGTATGCGGCCGGGTGCAGGGCTCCTCCACTCAGTCTGCCCGGGGAGAGCCTCCAGTCTGCAGCTCTACCGAGTGTGATGGAGATCTCGCAAACTCCAGAGCGTTGCCACAGATTACCACGGCAATGCTCTGACCGGAGCTCGTGAGAACTCTAACACATAGTCTACAGCTCACACCCGGCGGAGCTGCAGACTGGAGAGCGATCCCACTGGACTACCAAGGAAAAGGTATGTCAATGTGGGGATGCTTTTCACAGCCTCCCCACAACCTGCGCACGCCCATAGCCGGTTTCAGCCGGTTGCATAGGAAAGCATTATCAATGCTTTCCTATGGACGCTGGCGTGCTCTCACTGTGAAAATCACATTGAGAAGCACGCAAGCGCCGCTAGCGGCTGTCAATGAGACAGCCGCTAGAGGCTTTGGGGGAAGGCTTAACCCATTGATAAACATAGCAGTTTCTCTGAAACTGCTATGTTTATAAAACAATGGGTTAACCCTAGCTGGACCTGGCACCCAGACCACTTCATTAAGCTGAAGTGGTCTGGGTGCCTAGAGTGGTCCTTTAATATATAATCTTAATATCTCTTCTGTTGTGTATAGAAGCTGTGTGTGTTGACCGTTTAAAAACCTGAAAATAGGATTCCCTCAATAACACATCCTAGATTATTCTGAGACCTTGATATCAGAGCTAATAATTTGCATCTAAATAGCCACACTTGGCTATCTATACAGAGCTGCTTTCTGGATAGAATTATTATTCCCTGTTCACCCATGACCCTTCCATTGGGTCCTGATTCTGGACGTTCACAATGGGCCAAAGTTATTGTCCAAAATAGGCAAACTATTTGAAGATCTTCAGCTGTTGTCCA
The DNA here is from genome assembly GCA_933207985.1 of Pelobates cultripes. Lineage (NCBI taxonomy): Eukaryota > Metazoa > Chordata > Amphibia > Anura > Pelobatidae > Pelobates > Pelobates cultripes. Next base: position 68,690,826 of record OW240924.1, read on the forward strand.
AGATGGCTGGGGAACCTACAATCTGACATTGTCCAAAAGATGTGGCCAATATTCAATCTTATAGATCTAGACCATATATACTTATGTTCTTAGGTCTAGACAAATCCAAGATAGTAATAGTTCATAAAAGCGTACTGTCATATTTTGTATTGATCCGATATGTATCCTTTCTTTGCTTCTTAAATATCTATTCATTAGCTCGGGAGCGGTAGTTTAAGCTTCTCCTAAAGTATGGAAACAGCCTGGCAAAGTTACAGAATTGTATATGTTGTAGGTTCAACTATTGGTATCTTGACCTCTACGAGCTATGTTTCAATGTTAATTCCGAGACTGAGCCTGTTGTGCTAAGCAGTAGGACTTTCTGTTTTCTGCCTATGTCACTCTTCATTATGATGCATCACGTCAGACCGGCAACAGATGATATACGTTTGTGTACTGTGTTATTATGGTACATGAAATCCCCAGTAAATTTTGACCTCTTCACAAGGTCAAGGAAAAGAATGCCACCTGTGGTTTCTAGATTTTGTCTCTTACAAAATATATTGAAAAGAACACTGAGATAGCTCACTGGTTGAGGGCTGTTGATCTGCCTGTTTTCCCTGTGATACAGATGCTGAAGAGGAGAATAGCTGTTTTGGTACGACACATGTAAACTTTACTTCATTGCCAATTGCAAAGAACAGAGCTCAGATTTCCAATGCACATGCCAGGGTCAACAAGGGTGAACAACAGGGGTAACTCACCAGGGAATATTTGAAAATCTGTCTTATTCTTTTACAACAGCAGTGTGTTAACTAATGCAGTCCAGTCGGTGGGATCTGTACCAACATGGTATGACATCTCTAAAAAAAAAAAAAATTGGGTGTTTGGAAGTTTTTTTGTTAATTGTTTTTTTTTATTTCTGGATTTCATTGAAAGCACAGACTTCCAAGTGAAGCTCTCTACCCACTGAGACTGATGTAATCTAATCTCTACTGCTCAATATTGAACGGCGTACAGCTCTTGGTGTTTCACAGAGCTGTAATAATAATACCGCAACTTTTAAATGGTGTGAAAAAAACAAACCCTGAATTTAATATTCAAGTCGAAAGTGTTTAAAAAGGCTTTATTTTGCATGGCAAAAACAAACAAACATTATTTACTATTTATCTAGCTACTTCATTAGCTAAACTAAGCGAGGGGAAACCCAAAACCAGGAAATTCATTATTGGGAAAAAAGTAAAAGACATACAATTACACTGTCTAGACTTATTCTTCGTTTAAGATCAAAAATCCACATTGTGGCGCAGAACAGAGTTACGTTTTCTTGAGGATGACCTTTTTTAGGTGTTACATAGGTCTATCTGTGTACTCCTGTCTGATTAGATATATGATTGTAGGCAGAGAGGCCAGTAGGTCAGTGACTCCAACTGTGAAAAATAGAAAGTTGCTCTTTATGGGTCTCCGTCACAGCTTTGGAAAACACAAACAAGCAAAAATGTTTGCCAACCTACTTTGATCGAATAGAGCAACATGTGGTTTTCATAATTGGTTCAGGTGACATCACACGTCTCACACATTTTATTCTAAATCACATAACTTCTATCAAACTCAAAAGGTTGCATTAACACAAGGGAAATGTCATATGCTAATTCCACTCGTGAAATTTATTACGTTTAGCTAGTGAAAGTATATCACATTTGTTTGGAAAACAAATGTTTTTGAAAAAAAATTAATCCCCATAAATGTGTCTCCATAAACTTAAACCATTAATATATGTAAATCATTAATAAACTGCAAACTTGCAAGGACCTAGTTTCCTTATGGTCATATTGGTACATCACACACCTACTATTAACCGTTTTCTATATAATTGGTGAAGTGTATTGCTAGACCGTGAACCAAACCGCTCTTAAATTATTTGTATGTGCTACCTTTTTATGGGGAATCTGCACCTTAGTTTCTGAGTAGTTTCATTCATTAAAAATCATGAATGAAACTATTCTGCAAGTTTTTTTAACCCCTTAAGGACCAAACTTCTGGAATAAAAGGGAATCCTGACATGTCATGTGTCCTTAAGGGGTTTAAGGGAAACTATAGTGCCAGGAAAACAAACGTATTCTCCTGGCACTATAGCTTTCCCCTCTGTCAAGTCCCCCCACCCCCTTTCTGTCACTTACTTGGGAATAGCGCCGATGTCCTTCGGCGCTGGATCAGGCTCCACCCACGTCAGCCAGCGGGGGAGACCTAATGAGCATGCGCTGTAATTGCCGCGCTCACGTGTGGATTTTTTACCATAGGAAAACATTATTCAGTGCTTTCCTATGGGGATTCCGGTGATGCTGGAAGTCCTCATGCATAGCATGAGGACGTCCAGTGTCATTCACGTGACCAAAAGTCGCCTTTGAGCCCGGAAGTCCCTCTATTGGCTGGTCGACAGCCACTAGAGGACCAAACCCTAGCAGGTAATTATTGCAGTTTATAAAAACTGCAATAATTACATAGGGCTAAGGGCAGTGGTGTATCCTGGTTTTGTGCTGCCCTAGGCAGGACAAAACTCAGGCGCCCCCCAACCTCCCCCCCCCGCACGCGCGTGAACCCCACCCATCCCTTCCCCCCGCCCCGCCTTCTAAATACACACACACTCACTGACAGATACGCATACACTAGCTAACAGAAACACAGACTCACTGACACTCACTCACTAGCAGACTCACACACACTCACTGGCACACATACACACACAGTCAGACACACAAACACACACACAGTCAGACACACAAACACACACACAGTCAGACACACAAACACACACACACAGTCAGACACACTAACAGACACACACACTCACAGACACACACACTCACAGACACACACACTAACAGACACACTCACACTAACAGACACACTTACACTAACAGACACACACTCACTCACGTTAACACATGTATTTTTTTAACCCCCCTCCAGCCTCCTCACCTTTGGGAATGCTGAGGGGGGTTCTCTATTTCCCTGGGGGTCTAGTGGCTGCCGGTCGGGCTGATGGGCTGGGCGGGCGGCTGGCGAGGGAGCTCTTCCCCTGAGCTGTCTGCTCAGCTCCCTCGCGCGCTGCACAGTGAGGCTGGGAGCCGGAATATGACGTCATCAACCCAGCTCCCAGCCTCACTCTGCGGCACGCGAAGGAGCTGAGCAGACAGCTCAGAGGAAGAGCTCCCTCGCCAGCCGCCCGCCCAGCCCAGCATGTCTGTTAGCCACAAGGCTTTTGTCCTGGGCATTTGGGGGGCGGCTTTTTTTGCCGCCCCCTGGAAAATGCCGCCCAAGGCAAATGCCTTGTTTGCCTCGCGGCTAGTACGCTCCTTGCTAAGAGTGATGGAACATTGCACCCAGACCACTTCAATGGTCTGCGTGTCTACAGTGTCCCTTTCATTTTCCTGAATGAAATGCTAAAGTACCTATCCCACAAATCAATGCTGCAGTGCTTATGCAATATGTGCAGTGGTTCCAGTAAGCAAAAATGGGACGATTAGAATTGGCTGAAAAAAAAGAGTAACCTCTTCCAGGTCTGTAAAAACCCAGTGAATTTTCTGTAAATGGTGTGCATTCAGAAGTTAATAACTATTTTACTGCGTTTATTTGTTTTTACCAAAAAAAAAAGTTAACTCCAGCCAAGAGGGTCCCTTTAATGCTGGGTGTTAGCAGAGTGTTGGATGACCTGGTCATTGGAGTGAGTAATCTCTCTCCCCCTCCTGCATGCTGGAGTTTGTAGCTGCACACGCTTTTATCCAATGGAGAAGCTGAGCCAGGATGAGAGCTAACAATTAGAGCTAATGCAGAACAGACAGATGTTTGTGCCATTACATAACAGCAGACAGATGTGTGCCACTAACGGAAAAGTGATTTCTTAACCTCTACAAGATCAGTACCCAAAAGTTTGTTTTCTTCCTGCAGTGGATTGGGCTGGTCGGTTTAAATGTTCCTATTCAATTTTAGGATATTGATTTTGATTCACTGGGAAACCACTGCTCTTTAATCTAAAAGCATAGCGCATGCACCTGCTCCCTATGTAATCAACAGTGAAAGAACACTGGAAAATCACACACACGCGCGCGTAACGCTCTGACACACTTTTTTCTTTGTACCTACTTACTTTTACCATAAAACAAGCACAAAGCCATGATGTAAATATAGACAGCATACCTACACAAAGTCAGTCATGTGCTGATAGTTATTTACTAAACAGTGAATTGTGATATGCAACGTTTTGACACAATTAGCCAAGTTAGAGATTTTTTTTTACTATAGCCTAGCTTTTGCAGTTAGATTTTAAATTCACTATTTCTTAAATAAACCTTCTACACTTCATTTATCTGTCCTGTGCAAATATGGGACAGCAGCCGCTTGGCAATTCATTACACCCACGCTGTCATCAGGGAGAGGATTGTGCCCTGTTAGGTGGGTTTTGACAAGCCTAATGTTCGCCATAAGAATTATGAAAGGTGATAATTTGTTTTGGCCAAACCATTCCCAAAAACAGAAAATAGTTTGGGACACCTGAATGCCTGTGTGGATCCGCAGAATTTCAGTACCGGAAACCTGATTTGGGAACCGGGTCAGATGAACCAAAAGGGCACAAAAATGGATTCTATTTGCCATTGACTTTCTCACTCTGGCTCCGTTTGTACTGATTTTTAGAATCTCATTCTTGAAGTCATTCTTCAAATCCTGTACCTGTCTGAGACTTCTCAAGTAAAATCCTATTTCCATCCATTTGCATGATAATGTGTAACATTTATATTGTCTGTGAAACTACTAGCCTGCACTCATAATTATTGTGAATTTAAATCCAAATTGCAAAATAAAGGCAGCAAAACAACTATTGACTTTTCAGAAATCTTCCAATTTAACTATAGTTACAACTTTACTATTTTGGCCTTAAAGGGATACTATAAGTGCCAGGAATACAAAGCTGTATCCTGGCACTATATCTCCTCTGCCTTCCTCCTACCCCCAGCCCGGGTGAATAAAGTGAGTAAATAAGGGGTTTTATACCCTTATTTCAGCGCTGATGTCCCTCGGCGTTGGGGCGCAACTCTTCCTCCTCTGTCCCACGATGAGCAGGCGCTAATGCGCATGCGCTGCAAAGGTTGTGCGCGCATTAGACCTCCCCAGAGGAAAGCATTGAATAAAAAAAAAATCAGAGGCTGATGTCCTCATGAGGAGCTTGAAGACATCCAGCTTCAGATACCGGACCAAAGCTTCATTTGGATGCAGGAAGCGCCTCCAGTGGCTGTCTGGGAGACAGCCACAGGAGGCGGACTTAGTGCTGCAATGTAAACATTACAGTTTCTCTGCAACTGCAATGTTTAACATTGCAGCACTAAGTGCAATTGGGACACAGCACCAAGACCACTTCAATGAGCTGAAGTGGTCTGGGTGCCTATAGTGTCCCTTTAATTTGGCCAATAAGTCCTTATTTTACTCAAATTTAGAGTTTAGTGATTGAACCCCTTTCTAATTGGTGTTCTGGTAGCATTTTCTGTGACAATTGCTACTCAAGAATCCAAATGACATGGAAAAAAAAAATTATGCCTGGTTTATTGATTCCAGGAATTGTAAAAAAAAAAAAAAAGGATACGAAAAATGTTTAATCATTTGAGAAATGGTTAATTGCATACGCTAATTAAAATATTACTCAACATGCGTAACTTATAAAATACCTAAATAATATCTAGGCGGTAATGTATCATTCACAATACACCGTAGTCTATTTGGAAGCCAAAGGAGGAGCAGCTGTGAGATTAATGTCACACCAAGTCTTAGTGTGATGTCAAGGTGAGTTTCCTGAAACATTAAAGTCATGGTCCTGCTTTAAACCTTGAGAATTAAGTACACAGCCTGATGACAAACTGTTATCATATCCCAGCCTCTCAGGGAAAGAGTGAGAAGAGGGTGAAGAAATGGGAGAGAAACTATGATTGACGGTCTACCATGGAAAAGTGTTAGTTTGTATGTATCTGTTGATTTGTAACACATTATTGTGTGTTCTGTTGCCATAGAAACTACTAAACGGAACAAAAGGATGTGATTTTTCAAGCATGGGGTAAGCAGACCAGATGGGATAAATTGGTTATTTACTTAACAAAAAATAATCTATATTTTTATATTTGTAAGAGAAAAACTAATTTTATTTTGTAATATCTGCATTTAGACTTGTTTAATGCTTGATTTGCCACAAATTGGTAATACAATGTATTTTTTTTTATTTCAAATAAATGTAATTTACTTTGCTAAGACAGAATTTGGATTGGATTCTAAACAATACTCACATATTCACAATAGGCCACTTTGATATTAATGGGGCTAAGGGTGGACAAAAGTTGTAATCCTCTAGGGCATATCTTGTTGGATGTAACTAACCCTGTGTGTGATTGACCTCCCCCGGCCTCCTCCTTCTCCATGTCAGGAGGACTCCATGTCCATTACCCAACACCCTCTTTTCTCATGGGCTCTCAGTTATGACATCATGCTGGAAGTAGGTGCAAGAAAAAGCCTGTGTCGATATTGCGAATGAAAAAAATATTACAAGTAACAAAAAAACTAACAACAAAACACAAATTTAGCAGTATGTCCACTACCATTCAGCGAAAACTAAAAAGTTAAACTGCATTTATAGTCAAAGTGTCACAGAATGTTCTGCAACTTTTTGTCAAGTTTTTTGGCCTAAAAGATCCTTTTCTTCTGTTCTCAAAGCAACACCGAATACATGTAAATTTATTTGCACAGTATCCGTAGTTACGGGTACATAATTGTGAAAGCACAAAATGTCGCTGTATCCACTAAAGAAAGACAACACTTTTCATCTGCATTTAAAACACTTGAATACATTGAAACCGATACTGTACACATTTTCCAGGACATTCCAGTGCCCCTTGGAGTTTAATTAAAGGACCACTATGGGCACCCAGACCACTTCAGCTTAATAAAGTGGTCTGGGTGCCTGGTCCAGGTAGGTTTAACCCTTTTTTCTATAAACAAAGCAGTTTCATAGAAACTGCTATGTTTATATTTGGGTTAATCCAGCCTCTAGTGGCTGTCTCATTGACAGCCGCTAGAGGGCTTCCGCACTTCTCACTCTGATTTTCACAGTGAGAAGACGCCAGCGTCCGTAGGAAAGCATTGTGAATACTTTCCTATGGAGTGGCTGAATGCGCGCGCGGCTCTTGCCGTGCATGCGCATTCAGCCGAAGAGGCGGAGAGGAGGAGGAGAGCTCCCCGCCCGGCGCTGGAGAAAGAGGTATGTTTAACCCCTTCCACCCCCTAGAGCCCGGCGGGAGGGGGTCCCTGAGGGTGGGGGCATACTCGTTTTCCTGGCACTATAGTGGTCCTTTAAAGGGAAGTGTTTTTTACAGTACTAGACATAGTGACATGTTATGAGATTTTATGTGTAAATGCAGCTTGCAGCTATAAAAATAGGCATACGGCATAGGCATGCACACAACATTGTAGTGGTGTATTTTCCAGAAAAAAAATAACCATCTAAAATTTACTTAAAAATATTAATTTAGAGAATGAGAACATTTTTTTTTTTTTTTTTAATATTTTTGGAACTAGTGATAACTAGGTGTATACAGATATAGTCATGATTTAAAGAGTTACTCCGAACACCATAACCACGTAAATTATTTGATCTGGAGTCTGTAAGTGCAGCATTTCAGTAAGTCCTCCTACAGCAGCATCACTGGGCGCCACTAGCCAGCCCAGAGCATGCATTCCAAGCTAGCTGAGGTCTCTTCTGTGCATGTTTCTACGCACAGAATGTAATTCCTTGACTGATCAGGTAATGCTTCTAGCTAGTGAATGCACCCGTTTTTTGCAGAAGCCGGAAGTTGTTTGTGGCAGACCGCCTGGCACCCTGACCGGGTGCCTCCACCAATCTAGAAACATAGAAACATAGAATGTGGCGGCAGATAAGAACCATTCGGCCCATCTAGTCTGCCCAATTTTCTAAATACTTTCATTAGTCCTTAGTCTTATCTTATAGTTAGGATAGCCTTATCGCACGCATGCTTAAACTCCTTTACTGTGTTAACCTCTACCACTTCAGCTGGAAGGCTTTTCCATGCATCCACTACCCTCTACTACTATCTATGCTCCCTATTGCTCGCCGAGTACTCCAATCACTTCACCAGACACCATCGGCACCGTAGTCCCCATGTCCAGTGTGATTATAAACCAGGGGAGTATTGTTATATAGCAATTCCCAGAGCAGATACAGCTGTTCCTCCCCACACACATGAGATGAGACTCTATGTTGAGAGTAGGCAGGAACTCATTTAATGGGAGCCACAAATGGCCTTATATGCAAGTCCCCATGCAAGGGGCACTCCCCCCTGGACCGGATAGTAAACCACAGTATAAACAATTACACAATCACATTGGCTCTCAAATCCAGGAAACTCCAAGACATAATAGGTTAATCCCTCCTCTGTACATGGGAGATAATTGAGTCAAGCACTTATACTAAACTCCATTATCTCCAAACACAACACACATTTTTATTAAACCCCAAAACTACCTTTAAAACATACAATCCCCCCACAAACGTTACGTCCCCTGATAGCCCTGATCTGGGTGACCAACATATCTAAAAATCACCCAGGCCAGTTCAGGGTTCAGGAATTTCCTGTAAGTCTTAGTTTTGACCGACCGCCTGCATGGTCCCATGCCTAAAACAATTCCAGAGAATCAGGGCTTGCGGTGAGTCTAGTTCGGTAGTTTAAACACGAACAAACTACCGAACAGAGCCAATAGTCTTACCCTGGAGCTTGATCCCCTTGGTCATGGGAATGTTTCCACCGAACAGCGCTTTTCCAAGTGTTGTGGAACCGACTGCAGGCGATGCTGGAAGTCCAGCGGTGTTCAGGAGTTTCTGTGTCTGTTTTCAGTTCCATGAGATTCATGCCCAAACGCCGCTGCCTGCGTTCATGCAAACAAGATGGCCGCCACCTCGTGATCGTCCATAGGAATTGTGGCCACCCAGATGAACACTTAAACCACTGCGGTGGAAAATGCTACAAAGTAGCAATTAGGCTTAACAAGCTCCAGGGTGGTCTCCGGTTCGTGTGGCTGTTCTTTTCTCGAACCAAATATAAAATCCCAAAAACCTGTTCACATAGTTTTTTAAAGGGCCCTCAGTCTTTTGGTAAGAGGCTAGCCAGCAGGCCCATCCAAGAACACGTGACGAAGCTCAGTTCGTCACATTGTTGACCCAGCATCAGAAGAGACCAGGCATCTTGCAGGGACTCAGGAAAGATGTCAAACTGTTGCAAAATGTTTCGCCCTATTACCGGGGAGCAATGCCAGGTTACTTCTGGTATCATATCCACTACAGTAGGCTGCGGTGATTATGATGCTTAGAATAACCCTTTAATGATTTATTTCTTCAAAAACAGAACTACTGAGCCCAATCCCATGGAGGCTTTCTGTGATAGCCTAATTCTTCTCAGTAGCCCTGTTTAGGTTATCAGGGTGTCCTATGCATTTTATATAAAAAAAAAGTGGGACAGAGGATTAGCATTCACTAGATGATGGTTTGATAAATTCAGAAGAAGACACGTAAAACAGTGATATATAAAGAAATGTAAGAGGTTATGGTTGCAAACTGTAATTGTAGCTTTTCTTACAGCAGCACAACTTTTTACAAGACGTGTTTGAATAAGTGAAGCAATTATAATTGTATTCTGATTGCAGTCTTGTTGATTATACTATATCTGCAAAAGCATGAAAAGTCTTAAAACGTTTCTTACTCGTAGGGAAACAATTTGATTTCCTTACTGTCAATCATTGTAAATAAGAATGGACTAATGTATTATTTATTATCCATGTAGCAGGCATCTTTAGCAGACAAACGGTGCTGGTATTGGCGGACATTATATTACTAGCCTGACCTTCTTCTCCTGAGCTTTTTTTTCAGCAGCACTCGGAACCAGGCATCCTCATACAAAAACAATGGGAAATCTCACTAATCAACCCAAGGAACAGACTGAGCATGTCTGAAGTCTGTACTCACACTGGGCGTCATGCAGAAATGGACTTCTACATATAAGAAGAACTTATGTGTCCCTTTAATATTACATCTGTGTAGAACTTGTATACATATAAGTTCTACACATTCCTAGCCTCTCAACAGCTCCTCCTGAAAGCCATATATCATTATCACGGAGTCAGTCTATGGTGTAATGAAAGAAGGGGAGGTATATTTTAGTAGTGCAGTACAGTACATCAGTTGTAAAGTGGGTAAACTACTGACTAAGACCTGTTTTTATTTCTCAGAAAGCATAATTCCATTCATTTTGACCAGAATAGCTAAAACACAGGTTGTAATGTTGCTACAAACCATGTTCGAGGCAGCACTGCGCTCTTCCTAATTCTACATAGAGAAATCTATGCACTTTTAAGAAAACTTTTATTGTAACATATTTGCATCTTAGTGAGACAAAAGTATAAGATTTAGACACATCTGTGTCAGATTTTTCTATTAAGTAACTACTCTTCAATGCTATAGAATTGTTGGTGAACTGCAAACGTTCCTGTTTTTTACCGCTTCACAAGACTGATTTCTTGGCACTAAAGTACCTTGGTGCATCGACTTTGTGCAATAGTTCTTCTCACAGTCAAAGTATGTACTTTGCTGCTGCATGCAAGAGCAAACATTTTATTGAATTTCTGTCTACATCTCAAGAGAACGTTCAGTACCACTCATCCGATACAGATAACTTTTTGAGTCTTCCACTTTAAGTTCTTTCTTCAACTTGATCATTTAGAAGAAATTATCCTTGGAAAACTATCTGTCAAACTTTGTGTCGACTAACTCATATTCTATAGTTTTCGAATTCTTTTCTGGCACATCTGACTCAGTGTAATGATGTGTTGATCTAATCCCATTGGGAATGTAGTATATAGAAGGAACTTGTACCTTTTGTAACCTTGATGAATTTTGGAAATGAATTGTGTTCAGTAATAACAATAGCAGTGCCTTTTTTAAAATTTATACTGACTATTTTATTTATTTGCATTAGTATTTATTAATATCCTTTTGTATTGACAAAATAAGAACTTAAAGTACCACTCCAAGTACTCCAGCAGTCTGTAGTGGTTATGGTGCTTTGTGTGTTTCTTTAGTACCTCTGAATAATAGTTTTAATTAACTTTAGTGGATGTTCCATGACTTGTGCATTGCACTGTGTATGAGGTTTAGCATGTTTAAATACCTTAAACTTTCTTCGCCCTTCTTTTACACCATCAACGTATTTAACATCACGTACATAGTTACATAGCTGAAAAGAGAATTGCGTCCATCAAGTTCAGCCTTCCTCACATGTTTTTGCTGTTGATCCAAAAGAAGGCAAAAAACCTAGTCTGAAGCGATTCCAATTTTGCAACAAACTAGGAAAAAAATCCTTCTTGACCCCAAAATAGCAGTCAGATGTCTCCTTGGATCAAGCAGCTATTACCCCACTAATTAGAAATTATATCCCTCTATGTTATGTTTTTGCAAGTATTTATCCAATTGCAGTTTAAACATCTGTATGGACTCTGATAAAACCAACTCTTCAGGCAGAGAATTCCATATCCTTATTGCTCTTACTGTAAAAAAAACTTTTCTTTGCCTTAGATGAAATCTCCTTTCTTCCAGCCTAAATGCGTGACCTTGTGTCCTACGTATAGTTCTGTTTATGAATAGATTTGCAAATAATGGTTTGTACTGGCCCCGAATATATTTGTATAATGTTATCATATCCCCTCTGAGGCGACGTTTTTCCAAACTAAAGAGATTTAAATTTTTTTTAACCTTTCTTCATAACTAAAATGCTCCATTCCTACACGACCTAGTCTTCTTGACTGTCTGCTTATATTTTTAGAAAAAATCTTATCCATTTTATGAATGGTGATGAAAACCGGAGAGATGAAACGATAGTTTTGTGCCATATTTACATACACATTTTTATTGTGTCTAATGAAATCTGTTGTTAATATAATGAATTTTATACATTACAGTTTTACAAAAACAATACAAACTATCGTCAACCTATATGCTCTGTTGACTGATGTAACATTTTAAAAAGAAAAAAAATACTATTTGAATTCCCCGAGATATCTGTGTAGTCATTCTGAAGTTTGCAGTGATACACTTCTACAATGTTGCAAAATGCTTTGTAATATTCAGTTTGATTGCTACTTTTTACTATAGGATCTGTTTTTAGGTGATTGATAAATCTCCTCCTTATCTGTATATTAACTCATTCTGTAGTGCACATTTTATTCTCCCACTTTTAGTACTTTAGAACACTTTTTTTTTTTAGAAAATAATTGTTTGATAAATAACTCTAAAGACTTAATATAATGTGATACTACAAGAAACTATTTATTATGAGTAGAGATGTCGCGAACTGTCCGCCGAAATGTTCGCGAACTGTCCGCCGGCGAACAATAGCGTGTTCGGGTTGGGCGAACATATCCGATTTCCGGTCTGCCCCCTATACGTCATCATTGAGTAAACTTTGACCCGGAACCTCACAGTCAGCAGACACTTCCTGGGAGGGAGGGTCTGCTGCTGATTGGGTGGAATGTGTCTGCTGGCTGTGAGGTTTCCGGGTCAAGTTTACTCAATGATGACGCATAGGGGGCGGACCGGAAATCAGATATGTTCACCTAACGCGAACACGCTATTGTTCGCCGACGGACAGTTCGCGAACAGTTCGGCGGACAGTTCGCGACATCTCTAATTATGAGTAGTTGCCTCGGGCCGATCAATATTAAATACCTTTCTTAGCCAATGGAAAACTACTAATAAGTATGAAGGCACAATTTTAGATTCACAGCCAAAAGTGAAGAACCACTGATCTACGACAGGGTTAGGCAGCCTTCAGCACTCCAGATTATTGTGGTATCCATCTCCCTTGATGCTTTGCCAGCATTGTGGCTGTAAGCGCATCATGGGATATGTAGTCCTCCGCATCAGAGTGCTGAAGGTTACCCACCCCTGATTTATACATTGATAGACAATAGAAAGTTATCTTTAAATGGATATTATTGAATGGAGACTTCCACCAGTGCATTATAGAGATTATTTTAAAAACATACAAAAAATAATAAATATTCATACTTGTAATCTTATGCTTACTCAGTATGTGTTGCTTTGCAAGGAGACCTTTTCTGATTAGTAAGTGTCTGAATTTTTGTACTTAAAATTCCAACACATTTTTCTCGCCCATCACCAGCTCCCAGTGAAAGGCTGTAAGAGAAGGCAGAGGGGCAACGAAGACGGGCACTGTTGGCAGCACTTTGGGGTTAAACAATTCATAAACTGTCTAACCCTGTGCGGTAAGACAGTGCCCAAGACCTCCAGGCTCCATAATGACTTATTTGACATTAAAAAGTTTCTCCAGCTTCCATGACCACTTCAGTTTTTAGAAGTGGTCATAAAGCAAGGAAGAGATATCTGCAGTTTTGTGCTAGGGACTAGTTGCACCCCTGGCACACATAATGTAGGTGTCCTGGACCAGCCTAAATCTACTTTTGTGCAAAGGTTCAATCTGGCATTAACATGTACACCGCATTGGCAACAGACATCATCACCTTCTACTCCCTACCTTGTTTCAGACCCCTTAGTGCCTGCTCCCTCCCCTCCCACAGCTCCCCTATGTTGCTAAATTGCCTTGAAGTTTTTTGTTTGCGTGTTTTTTTTTGTTTTGTTTTATAGTTACCACTCCCTACCCAGTTCAGAGTTTATGTGCTTTGATCCAGTGAGAACAATCCAGTCAAATGCTATGACATGTTAAATAAAACAAACATTTAAAAGGACACAGCTTAATGTAGTTGTTCTGTTGAGTCTAGTCCTCCCCTGCTGGCTTTTTGCAGTAAACACTGTCTTTTGAGAGAAAATGCTGTGTTTACATTACAGCCTAGGGATACCTCCAATAGCCACACCGATGGCTACTAGCGGTGCTTTCTGGGGCAGTGCTGCACACTGTGTAGCACTGACATTCAGTGTCTCCACCCTCTTTGTTTTTTGTACCAAAAACTTTCCTGAGCAGGGAGTTGGATGATGCTCAGAAATCCACAACGATTGCGCATAAATTGAATGATGTGCACGATCCAATAAATTATACAGTGGTGCTGATAATGCTGTAAAGTTATTTTTCAGCTCATCTCTATTTTAAATACAATAAAAATTTTTAAAAAGTTGATGGTTTAAAACCATGCCAGAAACGGTGATAACAGAGAATAACTCCCTGTATACAGGAAAGGGCAATCCAGTATATATACCTTCTTTCCAAGCTGTGAGTCTGTTCCTGTTATCTCCTCTCTGCCATGAGAATTTAGGCCTTTCCTCGCAGCTATAATACCTAGTTTTGCTGCTCGCTCAGAAATCATGGAAACCTACCAAAAAGATATTTATAGCATGCAGCCGCCCGGGGACCGGGCCAATTTAGACTCTTAGTGACAATAGTGGTGATTTTTTTTTTTCTTCTCAAATCTCTGTGCATTTCCCTCGGTGTGTGCAGAATGTAGGCCAGAGGCAGAACATTGCTCTAATTACACAGTGTGTCTGCACAACTCCAACCCCCTTCTGCTATACAGCACACACCTAATATCTTGTCTTGTTATCCTCCATTTCCCTGTATAAATGTCTGCATACTTTTATCATTTTAGAGGAAGGTATCAAGAAGTAGTCAACAAGGCAAGATTCTAAAATTAAAGGGACACTACAGATTGATTTTGACTTCTTTTTTTTCTCTCTCTCTATTTCTTTCTGTTTTTTGCACAATATACAGCCTTAGTTGTCCAGAATGATGTCAAACGTTAGACATATAAACACTTCAAAACATTATAAAATAAACTCACATTTGGTATTCCTGCAATTGATGTTCATCACCATGGAAGTGACTGATGTTGATATAACTTTAAATAGTACCATTAAAACTATTTCATAAGCAGTGCAATTTAGGCACTACTAGGTTTCTGGGAGTTGTAGTTCAAGTGTCCGCTTTCCTTTTTTTTTTTAGAAAACAAAGAGCTGAACTACAACTCATGACAAGTCATGACATCATGCACAGCACTGTTTTTGGAGCCCAAAGTAAAAACATTCCAGGTTGGAAGGGTGGGACGTAAAGGGTAATCAATGGAGCAACATTTATAAACAAGAATTATAGTATAACCAGCTGTAAGCTATTGTATATTTTGGATACCCAAAGTGCCTTTTTAGGTGTAACTATATTTTTCGATTTAAGGTGAGCAAATTGCAATTTAACCCAAAGTCATTTGGAAAAATGACTGATACCAGTTGCCAGTTGCCATTGATAAATGCACTCATGATCACTGTGGTCATATTTAGCTCTCACTAATTTGGCATCTGAGTACAGGTAGCTAGTTGTATGCCGGTGAAATGCGTGGGTACACTGCAATGTTACATTTAACTCTAGTAAAAGTTGTGTGAAAATGTGTCATTCCAAAGCACAAGTCCCTTATTTTACAGATTTCACTATGGTCAGATAATGCGTATTAATATCTAATAAATACAGTAAATATGTATTATTACTTATATGTTTGAGTTGCCGGCAAAGATTTTTTTTAAATTGTATACCCTGTAGAAATACAAAAACTTCGGGTCTGTAAGCTACTTGCACAGTCGAGGTAAATGAGATACCATGAAGTATGGAACATATATAGATTGATAGCAAAACCATAAGATTAATGGGAGTGCATAACAGTCATTGCTAGTACTTCAGCTGGACAGTTAGCTACCATCAACCAAAATGTTTTATTGGGACAGTTTCCTTGAATCACCTGAATTTTGTAGTAGACTAGTAGTGGACAGTGTACTCTAGCCCTCCTTTTAATACAGCAAGATTTCCCAGCTGTTTGTCACAGACTCCAGCTACACATACCTGGAATATTAAAGGGGTTTATAAGCGTCTTCCAATTTTCGATCACACCCCTTTTAGTTTCCTGGTATACTGGTCACATTTGCAGATTGCTTACCCAAAATTGGTCCAGCCACTCAAGGGTAGTGAGAGGCAGATTTATTGAAGAACGGTGCATGGATCCACCAATGAATGAACAGCGCACCCATATTTATGTGGGCACAGGGGAGGAGGGGGTATTGTAGTTTCTCTGTTTTTATTATAAAGGTCCCTGAGGAAGTCTGTATGCTATAGATGAAACGCATAGGACCAGTATTTATTTTTATTATATAGATGTCAGGGTCAACTGGGGTGGGAGTCAGGTAGGCAGAGATTTGTGTTCATCCTTGCAGATATACACAGTCCAAGGTGATAAGGTTAGAAACAATCAGGACTTTGAATCTGTGCACGGGGTCTGTGCATGAAAGGTGCTCCAATTTGCAGTACAGACAAGGACACGAGCAGAAGGATCATTGAGGATAAGCCAAAGTCAGAGGATGCCAGAGGTCAGGATAAACATGGAGGAAAGCCAAGGTCAGGAGCTGGGGTCAATCTGGAGAACAAGAATCAGGAGACAAAACAGGAACAACACAAAATCACCAGAATCAAAGAACTGACAAAGTTCATAGGGCAAGGCAGTGCTTAAATACCCAGATGATTAGCGATCTGCTTCAGGTGAAGCACAGGTATCAGCCACAGATGAAGTCCAGCCCCCTAGTGTTGCAGACAAAGTCAGGAATAGCAAGGATATAATTTATACAAAAGAACAGAATCTACTGTGGTTTAGAGGCATTCCAGGAAACGAAAGACCCAGGTTTGAATCCCCTGTTGGACACTTCTGGGGTGACCACGTCTGGCCGTCACGGGGAGAACCGTGACAATGGATACTACTACACCTTGATACCTGTGTCAGAGTGAAGTAAAACCGCCTTTATTGTACAAGGAGAAGGTGAACGAGAGGTGTGAATACCAATAGCCCCCTCCTACATCAAGGGGAGACACCAGAGAGAACCATATATCAATGATATCACGTGACTGGAATTATGACTAGCTTGTGTGATTTCTTAAAACAGTATTATGCTGTGTTATTTTATTTTAATTTTGGTTTTAGATAACAAGCTGTAACCCCCATAATATTGTACTTCTGGCATATACAATGGTATTAAAGTTTGCTTCCAGAATAGTCTGACATTCTAACCAGATATATAGGAATGACCCCTCCAGCATTCATCAGGAATATTCGGTAGAACAAGAACAGATTTGGTACCATCCTATTAGGAGTTTGTATACTTCTCAATTTTCACCAAGGGCCAGTAGTCGGTATATAATCATGCAGGATGTTCCATCAGTAACAGAAAGCAGACTATTAAGTCCTGATCCCTGAGTCATGGGCAGGAATTTTATGTTGTATAATTTATAAAATACAATCAACAATTTTTCTTCTTGGACTGTTAATGGGTATCACAACCTACCCTAACCACATTTGGCCTCAAGGACTGCATACCTAGCGGGGTACAGTACTTTGTCTGGTACACACATGCTTATCATATCAACATCTGCTTTACCCAGTGAGATGCATTAAACTTGAAATGAACCCCTTGTATGTTTTCTCCTAAGCACAGGGAGCAAAATCAGATCCTCAAATCCCCAGCTGAATTCTCTGCGTTGCTGGAAGTAGGGCAGAATGTAGGGCAACTTCTAATCTAAGAGAGGAAAAGCTTGCTGAGAGAAATGGTAAACCAGGGAGAAAGCAGATGGAGGGAGGCAGGTCCAAGAAAATCAGCCGGTGAGGTTGCACTCGTCAGGAAGTGGGATTTTGTCATAGCAGTGTTTATCTGGCACTGTATGCTGCAATATGTATGACATTTCATTGTTAATACAAGATCGCATTTGAAATCATTTGTACTCACGTCTATCCGTTGCTTTAAACCCCAGCTTCCAATTTATTGCATAGAGACCCACGGGACAATAATACGGTACCAATAAAATTAATGCGACTTGGACAGATCGTTACATTTCTATACCTGCTCTTCTATTTTGTGGTTAGTTGTTTTAGGTTCCCTTTTGTTGGTAACACATTGGTGCTTGCAGTCTCATGTTGTTCGGAGCACTGTTATCTAATAAATATAGATCTATAGTGACTTTAGATAAATAAATAATAATTTTCAGGATTGAAGAAGGTAAACAACCATTGTATGTATTTATTTAATTTTATATAAAGTGACAGAAAAACAATTCTACAATAAAAAAGATTATTTAAACATTATTAAAACCACACTTTTGCCAGGAACAGAGTCTCTACATTAAACGTTACCGTTACTGATCCCGATGCATTCTGTTGATACATGTTCATTTGGCCCCAAGTGACTAATTCCCTTCTGGTTTGGCAGAAAACACCTCGCATAACACGTGACACAGAAAGCACATCCAGTCCATGTCCTCATTTAAATTGTGTGATGAGAGATATTAGAAAAGATTACAGGATAGTAAGTAGGGGTGATTCCTGGAGTATATATTTCAGTGGGGTCAGATATATGTCACGCTTCAACTTTCTATAGCGTTTATGAACATGGATATTTTATAAATGCTATTTATATCTGTCTGTTCTGTCTATTATCCGTCCATCCGCATAATTCTCACAAAAAAAAAGAGTTCTCAAGCAGTATATTAGAAAATGTAAATACACTCTCACTATTATTCGGTAAAAAAAAAAAAAAACAATGCATTTTAGTGAATCAAATAAAATTGTAGCTAAATAGCCGTTTTAAAAAATTCTCCAACTTTGCTATAGTCTGCGTTTTGAAAATCAGATGTAATATGCCAATATTTCGTATTTAGTAAATAACTGTGTTTTAAAACACAGCATGTAACTGTGCAGTTCCACTGATTCCTATTTCCTTACATGTTCTGAAACGGAAATCATAGAGTTTTAAGTCTCCTTAGTGCATTGCACAAGCCCTTTCTCCAAATGCCAAGCAGAGCAACACACAAAAAATAGCCACAATCAGACTTTGGGAGCCGTGGGATGTTAAGAGTTAACTCCAAGACTCTGTCTAATTGTGATGTTTCATTAGCTGAGCTTCTTGGCCGCTCCAAGGTTTTGTGTTTTATTAATTGGAAAATTGATCTGGCAAAACCCTGGGGATAGATTCAAGCACTTACCCACAAAGTGCTTTACTCAACCACTGCACAGGGGCTGCTTAACCCTGCTGTGCTTTGCCAGAGCACCTTCCAGAGTATTAATTGTATTGCAATTGGTTTTCTGTACGAAGATTTTATTTATTGAAGCACGGCTGATTTTTATTTTATTTTTTATTTTGTTTTTAATACAACATGGGCTATATTGTCAGTGTAGGGGTCTCTTGATTGCAGATTATCAGGATGGACACACAGTGCTGGGTTTTTGTGTAATGTGGGGTGATGACTTGTCTGCTGTTTATATGGGCAGGTGTAACGTCGACACTGATATATCAATATTATCTTGATGCTGTTAGAAGTACCATGACAAGGACTCCATTGCTTCCCCCATAGTCAACACAGCACATCATATACAGAGGGCGACTTGTACAGATCCCTTAGTAGTTACCTATACTTTTTACATTCAGATTTGCTGAGAGCTATGTCATGTTTATGCATGAGACAACATTTCTGTATCCATACCTTAATATGTATGTCATGTCTCGCTGTGACCCACATCTATGTATCATACATGCGTGCCTGTATTTATGAGTTTAATTCACTGGTTTAGGCATTGCAGATTTTTGGGATGTGACTTAGTTTATTATATCCTGTGATCTGGCTTGCTGGAAGTGTTGAATCTGGACCTGTGACCACAAAATAAAGATGTCTTTAGTCTTTGCAATGTATAGATGAAAAGATATTCTTACCCAGGGGCGTACCTAGAGCATTTGGCACCCGGGGCGGATCCTGTGCTTGGCACCCCCCCTCCCCAAAACCTGTAAAAAAAATGTAAAGGTTCTCTTTTTTTTTTTTTACAATTTGTTACAGGCAGACAGTCACATACAGTCACAGGCAGACAGTCACACATACACATTTCCTCCGTGCGGCCAGTTTATCAGCTGTTTGCTTGTGTGAGCTGTACTGCCACAGCCCCCTCCAGCCAGGGCCGGTGCAAGGATTTTTGCCGCCCTAGGCAAAAGTAAAGTTTGCCCCCCTCCCCCCCATGTGACATCACAATGCAACCACCCATATGATTTGCCATGTTAACTAACGCCAGTGCTGCAGTGCCGCCGTGTTTACATTAAAAGGCCTGCAGGGACAGGCTATAGACACCAGAACCACTACATTAAGCTGAAGTGGTTCTGGGGACTATAGTGTTTCTTTAATGTGAGGTAAATTAGAGCTTAGTGCCACGAATAATATACTAGATTGCCTACTTACAACCAGATGAGGATGATGATGGGCTCTAGCTGCGGTCTGGCTTCACTGGTCTGGTGCAGAACAGTCTCTCTGCAGGCGGTTTGTAACTGTGGTCACAAAAATCAATGTTCTGGGAGAACGGGAAGCAGCTCCATTTTTGGGGGTCCTTTACACAGCTCAAGGTCTGGGTCCCAGGGTCCACCTTCATGTTCCACCAATGAGTTTGTTCACAGGGGGTGGAGTGTGTAAGGGATGTCCTGATATGTGTGTAAGGAATGCATTGTGTGAAATTGTGTTTGTATGTGTAAGGGCTGCAAGGTGTGTTTCTGTGTATGTATGGGATACATTGAATGTGTGTAAGGGGTGCATTGAGTGTGTGTAATGAATGCATTGTGTGTAACGGTTGCATTGCTTGTGTATGTGTGTCTGTGTGTGTAATGCATTGTGTGTTTTTCTGTGTGCAAGGGGTGCATTGTGTGTATGTGATGAATGTCAATCTCTCCTCCAGCTCCAATTTCCTTCTCCTCCTCCCAATTTCTCTTTCTCACCCCCCCTCCTAATTTCTCTCCCCTAATTTCTCTTTCCCCTCTATTATCTCTTCCCCCCTCCCTAATTTCAATTTCTCTCCCCCCTCCTAATTTCTCTTTCCCCCTCCTAATATCTCTTTCT
>OW240924.1:68711918-68823446 GCA_933207985.1 Pelobates cultripes
AGTGAGTAGAGATGTCGCGAACTGTCCGCCGAACTGTTTGCGAACTGTCCGCCGGCGAACAATAGCGTGTTCGCGTTGGGCGAACATATCCGATTTCCGGTCCGCCCCCTATACGCCATCATTGAGTAAACTTTGACCCGGAACCTCACAGTCAGCAGACACTTCCTGGGAGGGAGGGTCTGCTGCTGATTGGGTGGAATGTGTCTGCTGGCTGTGAGGTTCCGGGTCAAAGTTTACTCAATGATGACGCATAGGGGGCGGACCGGAAATCGGATATGTTCACCCAACGCGAACACGCTATTGTTCGCCGGCGGACAGTTCGCGAACAGTTTGGCGGACAGTTCGCGACATCTCTAATTATGAGTAGTTGCCTCGGGCCGATCAATATTAAATACCTTTCTTAGCCAATGGAAAACTACTAATAAGTATGAAGGCACAATTTTAGATTCACAGCCAAAAGTGAAGAACCACTGATCTACGACAGGGTTAGGCAGCCTTCAGCACTCCAGATTATTGTGGTATCCATCTCCCTTGATGCTTTGCCGGCATTGTGGCTGTAAGCGCATCATGGGATATGTAGTCCTCCGCATCAGAGTGCTGAAGGTTACCCACCCCTGATTTATACATTGATAGACAATAGAAAGTTATCTTTAAATGGATATTATTGAATGGAGACTTCCACCAGTGCATTATAGAGATTATTTTAAAAACATACAAAAAATAATAAATATTCATACTTGTAATCTTATGCTTACTCAGTATGTGTTGCTTTGCAAGGAGACCTTTTCTGATTAGTAAGTGTCTGAATTTTTGTACTTAAAATTCCAACACATTTTTTTCGCCCATCACCAGCTCCCAGTGAAAGGCTGTAAGAGAAGGCAGAGGGGCAACGAAGACGGGCACTGTTGGCAGCACTTTGGGGTTAAACAATTCATAAACTGTCTAACCCTGTGCGGTAAGACAGTGCCCAAGACCTCCATAATGACTTATTTGACATTAAAAAGTTTCTCCAGCTTCCATGACCACTTCAGTTTTTAGAAGTGGTCATAAAGCAAGGAAGAGATATCTGCAGTTTTGTGCTAGGGACTAGTTGCACCCCTGGCACACATAATGTAGGTGTCCTGGACCAGCCTAAATCTACTTTTGTGCAAAGGTTCAATCTGGCATTAACATGTACACCGCATTGGCAACAGACATCATCACCTTCTACTCCCTACCTTGTTTCAGACCCCTTAGTGCCTACTCCCTCCCCTCCCACAGCTCCCCTATGTTGCTAAATTGCCTTGAAGTTTTTTGTTTGCGTGTTTTTTTTGTTTTGTTTTATAGTTACCACTCCCTACCCAGTTCAGAGTTTATGTGCTTTGATCCAGTGAGAACAATCCAGTCAAATGCTATGACATGTTAAATAAAACAAACATTTAAAAGGACACAGCTTAATGTAGTTGTTCTGGTGAGTCTAGTCCTCCCCTGCTGGCTTTTTGCAGTAAACACTGTCTTTTGAGAGAAAATGCTGTGTTTACATTACAGCCTAGGGATACCTCCAATAGCCACACCGATGGCTACTAGCGGTGCTTTCTGGGGCAGTGCTGCACACTGTGTAGCACTGACATTCAGTGTCTCCACCCTCTGCATGTAGATACTGAACTTTCCTCATAGAGATGCATTGATTCAATGCATTTCTTTGAGGAGATTCTAACTGGCCAGGCTCGCATTTTGCTCTGCTCCTCCTATGGGAAAGCATTGTGATAGGCTGAGATCAGCACTTCTGATAATGTCAGCCAAGGAGGCAGAGCCAGCACCAGCAGACTGGAAAAGGTAAGATTTTACTATATTAAGGAGGGGGTGGGAGCAGAGGTGCTAGATTTTATTTTAAATACTATAGAGTCAGGAATACATTTTTGTGTTCCTAACACTATGGTGTTCCTTTAATTAAAAAGGGTTGGAGTAAACTTTTAACTTATAATTCCCAGGGTGCAAATTCAATATAAATTTAAAAGAAAACTGCATTGCATTTAAAAAAAACCCTACCACATAAGTTAATAGTAATTTTATTCAACGGTGTAATTTGCGTGGCCATTTCTCTTTAACCCACATAGGAAACCTAGCCAGATGTAGTAATTCATGTACGCCTTTAGAGCAGATTAATCTGGAAAATATGATATTTGCTCCACACTCAGAGAATGCAGTGTGACAGTATGTTAATTAGCACAGAGTGTAACACTTAAGATTCCCAGCTACAGTTCTGTGTGTTCACTTCAATGCACTGACATGCTGAATTTATGAAACCCATGGATATGGCGGCTGAGACTTAAAGACACATGCAGTGTCCTAATATGCATATTGCCGCACTGCATTCTGGGAGTGTGAGACATATTCCATGCTTTTACAGATTGTTCTGTTTTATGAGTTGTATAATCTGTTTATCAATATGTTGTTGATGCTTGAGTTGATTTGTTTTTGTTTTTTGTACCAAAAACTTTCCTGAGCAGGGAGTTGGATGATGCTCAGAAATCCACAACAATTGCGCATAAATTGAATGATGTGCACGATCCAATAAATTATACAGTGGTGCTGATAATGCTGTAAAGTTATTTTTCAGCTCATCTCTATTTTAAATACAATAAAAAATTTTAAAAAGTTGATGGTTTAAAACCATGCCAGAAACGGTGATAACAGAGAATAACTCCCTGTATACAGGAAAGGGCAATCCAGTATATATACCTTCTTTCCAAGCTGTG
This sequence comes from Pelobates cultripes, assembly GCA_933207985.1. NCBI lineage: Eukaryota > Metazoa > Chordata > Amphibia > Anura > Pelobatidae > Pelobates > Pelobates cultripes. Next base: position 68,714,657 of record OW240924.1, read on the forward strand.
AGTCTGTTCCTGTTATCTCCTCTCTGCCATGAGAATTTAGGCCTTTCCTCGCAGCTATAATACCTAGTTTTGCTGCTCGCTCAGAAATCATGGAAACCTACCAAAAAGATATTTATAGCATGCAGCCGCCCGGGGACTGGGCCAATTTAGACTCTTAGTGACAATAGTGGTGATTTTTTTTTTTTCTTCTCAAATCTCTGTGCATTTCCCTCGGTGTGTGCAGAATGTAGGCCAGAGGCAGAACATTGCTCTAATTACACAGTGTGTCTGCACAACTCCAACCCCCTTCTGCTATACAGCACACACCTAATATCTTGTCTTGTTATCCTCCATTTCCCTGTATAAATGTCTGCATACTTTTATCATTTTAGAGGAAGGTATCAAGAAGTAGTCAACAAGGCAAGATTCTAAAATTAAAGGGACACTACAGATTGATTTTGACTTCTTTTTTTTCTCTCTCTCTATTTCTTTCTGTTTTTTGCACAATATACAGCCTTAGTTGTCCAGAATGATGTCAAACGTTAGACATATAAACACTTCAAAACATTATAAAATAAACTCACATTTGGTATTCCTGCAATTGATGTTCATCACCATGGAAGTGACTGATGTTGATATAACTTTAAATAGTACCATTGAAACTATTTCATAAGCAGTGCAATTTAGGCACTACTAGGTTTCTGGGAGTTGTAGTTCAAGTGTCCGCTTTCCTTTTTTTTTTATTAGAAAACGAAGAGCTGAACTACAACTCATGACATCATGACATCATGCACAGCACTGTTTTTGGAGCCCAAAGTAAAAACATTCCAGGTTGGAAGGGTGGGACGTAAAGGGTAATCAATGGAGCAACATTTATAAACAAGAATTATAGTATAACCAGCTGTAAGCTATTGTATATTTTGGATACCCAAAGTGCCTTTTTAGGTGTAACTATATTTTTCGATTTAAGGTGAGCAAATTGCAATTTAACCCAAAGTCATTTGGAAAAATTACTGATACCAGTTGCCAGTTGCCATTGATAAATGCACTCATGATCACTGTGGTCATATTTAGCTCTCACTAATTTGGCATCTGAGTACAGGTAGCTAGTTGTATGCCGGTGAAATGCGTGGGTACACTGCAATGTTACATTTTACTCTAGTAAAAGTTGTGTGAAAATGTGTCATTCCAAAGCACAAGTCCCTTATTTTACAGATTTCACTATGGTCAGAGAATGCGTATTAATATCTAATAAATACAGTAAATATATATTATTATATGTTTGAGTTGCTGGCAAAGATTTTTTTAAAATTGTATACCCTGTAAAATACAAAAACTTCGGGTCTGTAAGCTACTTGCACAGTCGAGGTAAATGAGATACCATGAAGTATGGAACATATATAGATTGATAGCAAAACCATAAGATTAATGGGAGTGCATAACAGTCATTGCTAGTACTTCAGCTGGGCAGTTAGCTACCATCAACCAAAATGTTTTATTGGGACAGTTTCCTTGAATCACCTGAATTTTGTAGTAGACTAGTAGTGGACGGTGTACTCTAGCCCTCCTTTTAATACAGCAAGATTTCCCAGCTGTTTGTCACAGACTCCAGCTACACATACCTGGAATATTAAAGGGGTTTTATAAGCGTCTTCCAATTTTCTTAGCCAGGCAATCGATCACACCCCTTTTAGTTTCCAGGTATACTGGTCACATTTGCAGATTGCTTACCCAAAATTGGTCCAGCCACTCAAGGGTAGTGAGAGGCAGATTTATTGAAGAACGGTGCATGGATCCACCAATGAAGGAACAGCGCACCCATATTTATGTGGGCACAGGGGAGGAGGGGGTATTGTAGTTTCTCTGTTTTTATTATAAAGGTCCCTGAGGAAGTCTGTATGCTATAGATGAAACGCATAGGACCAGTATTTCTTTTTATTATATAGATGTCAGGGTCAACTGGGGTGGGAGTCGGGTAGGCAGAGATTTGTGTTCACCCTTGCAGATATACACAGTCCAAGGTGATAAGGTTAGAAACAATCAGGACTTTGAATCTGTGCACGGGGTCTGTGCATGAAAGGTGCTCCAATTTGCAGTACAGACAAGGACACGAGCAGAAGGATCATCGAGGATAAGCCAAAGTCAGAGGATGCCAGAGGTCAGGATAAACATGGAGGAAAGCCAAGGTCAGGAGCCGGGGTCAATCTGGAGAACAAGAATCAGGAGACAAAACAGGAACAACACAAAATCACCAGAATCAAAGAACTGACAAAGTTCATAGGGCAAGGCAGTGCTTAAATACCCAGATGATTAGCGATCTGCTTCAGGTGAAGCACAGGTATCAGCCACAGATGAAGTCCAGCCCCCTAGTGTTGCAGACAAAGTCAGGAATAGCAAGGATATAATTTATACAAAAGAACAGAATCTACTGTGGTTTAGAGGCATATTAGCAGGTCCAGGACACGAAAGACCCAGGTTTGAATCCCCTGTTGGACACTTCTGGGGTGTCCACGTCTGGTCGTCACGGGGAGAACCGTGACAATGGATACTACTACACCTTGATACCTGTGTCAGAGTGAAGTAAAACCGCCTTTATTGTACAAGGAGAAGGTGAACGAGAGGTGTGGATACCAATAGCCCCCTCCTACATCAAGGGGAAACACCAGAGAGCGATATATATTAATGATATCTCGTGCATGGAATTATGACTAGTTTGTGTGATTTCTTAAAACAGTATTATGCTGTGTTATTTTATTTTTATTTTGGTTTTAGATAACAAGCTGTAACCCCCATAATATTGTACTTCTGGCATATACAATGCTATTAAAGTTTGCTTCCAGAATAGTCTGACATTCTAACCAGATATATAGGAATGTTTCTAAGTGTGAATGACCCCTCCAGCATTCATCAGGAACATTCGGTAGAACAAGAACAGATTTGGTACCATCCTATTAGGAGTTTGTATACTTCTCAATTTTCACCAAGGGCCAGTAGTCGGTATATAATCATGCAGGATGTTCCATCAGTAACAGAAAGCAGACTATTAAGTCCTGATCCCTGAGTCATGGCCAGGAATTTTATGTTGTATAATTTATAAAATACAATCAACAATTTTTCTTCTTGGACTGTTAATGGGTATCACAACCTACCCTAACCACATTTGGCCTCAAGGACTGCATACCTAGCGGGGTACAGTACTTTGTCTGGTACACACATGCTTATCATATCAACATCTGCTTTACCCAGTGAGATGCATTAAACTTGAAATGAACCCCTTGTATGTTTTCTCCTAAGCACAGGGAGCAAAATCAGATCCTCAAATCCCCAGCTGAATTCTCTGCGTTGCTGGAAGTAGGGCAGAATGTAGGGCAACTTCTAATCTAAGAGAGGAAAAGCTTGCTGAGAGAAATGGTAAACCAGGGAGAAAGCAGATGGAGGGAGGCAGGTCCAAGAAAATCAGCCGGTGAGGTTGCACTCGTCAGGAAGTGGGATTTTGTCATAGCAGTGTTTATCTGGCACTGTATGCTGCAATATGTATGACATTTCATTGTTAATACAAGATCGCATTTGAAATCATTTGTACTCACGTCTATCCGTTGCTTTAAACCCCAGCTTCCAGTTTATTGCATAGAGACCCACGGGACAATAATACGGTACCAATAAAATTAATGCGACTTGGACAGATCGTTACATTTCTATACCTGCTCTTCTATTTTGTGGTTAGTTGTTTTAGGTTCCCTTTTGTTGGTAACACATTGGTGCTTGCAGTCTCATGTTGTTCGGAGCACTGTTATCTAATAAATATAGATCTATAGTGACTTTAGATAAATAAATAATAATTTTCAGGATTGAAGAAGGTAAACAACCATTGTATGTATTTATTTAATTTTATATAAAGTGACAGAAAAACAATTCTACAATAAAAAAGATTATTTAAACATTATTAAAACCACACTTTTGCCAGGAACAGAGTCTCTACATTAAACGTTACCGTTACTGATCCCGATACATTCTGTTGATACATGTTCATTTGGCCCCAAGTGACTAATTCCCTTCTGGTTTGGCAGAAAACACCTCACATAACACGTGACACAGAAAGCACATCCAGTCCATGTCCTCATTTAAATTGTGTGATGAGAGATATTAGAAAAGATTAAAGGATAGTAAGTAGGGGTGATTCCTGGAGTATATATTTCAGTGGGGTCAGATATATGTCACGCTTCAACTTTCTATAGCGTTTATGAACATGGATATTTTATAAATGCTATGTATATCTGTCTATTATCCGTCCATCCGCATAATTCTCACAAAAAAAAAAAAGAGTTCTCAAGCAGTATATTAGAAAATTTAAATACACTCTCACTATTATTCGGTAAAAAAAAAAAAAACCAATGCATTTTAGTGAATCAAATAAAATTGTAGCTAAATAGCCGTTTTAAAAAATTCTCCAACTTTGCTATAGTCTGCGTTTTGAAAATCAGATGTAATACGCCAATATTTCGTATTTAGTAAATAACTGTGTTTTAAAACACAGCATGTAACTGTGCAGTTCCACTGATTCCTATCTCCTTACATGTTCTGAAACGGAAATCATAGAGTTTTAAGTCTCCTTAGTGCATTGCACAAGCCCTTTCTCCAAATGCCAAGCAGAGCAACACACAAAAAATAGCCACAATCAGACTTTGGGAGCCGTGGGATGTTAAGAGTTAACTCCAAGACTCTGTCTAATTGTGATGTTTCATTAGCTGAGCTTCTTGGCCGCTCCAAGGTTTTGTGTTTTATTAATTGGAAAATTGATCTGGCAAAACCCTGGGGATAGATTCAAGCACTTACCCACAAAGTGCTTTACTCAACCACTGCACAGGGGCTGCTTAACCCTGCTGTGCTTTGCCAGAGCACCTTCCAGAGTATTAATTGTATTGCAATTGGTTTTCTGTACGAAGATTTTATTTATTGAAGCACGGCTGATTTTATTTTATTTTTTATTTTGTTTTTAATACAACATGGGCTATATTGTCAGTGTAGGGGTCTCTTGATTGCAGATTATCAGGATGGACACACAGTGCTGGGTTTTTGTGTAATGTGGGGTGATGACTTGTCTGCTGTTTATATGGGCAGGTGTAACGTCGACACTGATATATCAATATTATCTTGATGCTGTTAGAAGTACCATGACAAGGACTCCATTGCTTCCCCCATAGTCAACACAGCACATCATATACAGAGGGCGACTTGTACAGATCCCTTAGTAGTTACCTATACTTTTTACATTCAGATTTGCTGAGAGCTATGTCATGTTTATGCATGAGACAACATTTCTGTATCCATACCTTAATATGTATGTCATGTCTCGCTGTGACCCACATCTATGTATCATACATGCGTGCCTGTATTTATGAGTTTAATTCACTGGTTTAGGCATTGCAGATTTTTGGGATGTGACTTAGTTTATTATATCCTGTGATCTGGCTTGCTGGAAGTGTTGAATCTGGACCTGTGACCACAAAATAAAGATGTCTTTAGTCTTTGCAATGTATAGATGAAAAGACTGTTCTTACCTAAAGATTGATTCATGTTACTCAAACATGACCACAAAAATGGATAGGGTAGCACGACACCATTAGCAGAATAGTACATTATAAAGGTTAAAAACAAAATAGCCATAACTTTAAAACTATACATTTCCTAGAAATGTGACTATCACCACCTATAGACACAATTTTAGAAGGTAGAAACATGAATGTTTTGCAGTCTGTGGTTACACATGATATTAAAGATTCTGCGTACAAAAAAATTATAATTTAGTTGGTATAAATGAAGGCATTAAATGGATACTCCACTGCACCCCCCCCCCAACCCCTCCCAAAAAAGAAAAACAAAATCACTCTTTAGTAGATATATAACCTACTGAAAACATGCATGCATTTAATGACACTTACTTTTTCATTTGCAGTATATCTAAAAACGGCTTGCAAAAGCTACAGATCTCGCCTCGGCAAGCCTTCCCCTTCTAACCATGCCTAGACTTCCTGTGACTGTCCAATCACAAACTACCCAATGCAGCTCAATGAGAAGCCTTTGCAAGACAGGTGCTCTGGGTAAATGCCTGCATCCTGAGTTTAGCTTCATTGAGCTAACAAAACCAGGAAGTAGCAAGAGTGGTTGTCTGATTGACAGCCAGGTGGGTGTAACAATGCTAATTTATAAATGTGCCAATTTCTATTGAAATCTGCACTTTTTTCTTTTCTTTTTTTTTTTTCTTCTTTTTCTTTCAGACAATACCAGCCTAAGAAAAGTTTATAGTGCTTCTTTATTTAAGGCTTTGGTATATTTGTCATCATGAATATTGTATCTGTTCCCTTCTCCCTCCCTTCCCTTCCCGTTTCCATTGTTTTAATATAACATATTCCTAGTCACCAGGCAAGTGTAGCCTTATCCAATTATCAATATTACCGTATTTGTGAGGCTAATACTATTTTCCTGGTTAACAGTTTAAATAGCGAGAGGAAAAAAAAATAAACACAAAAATAAATATATATATATATATATATTTCTATGTATATAAATCCTTTTTTTTAAAGATGACACACTGCACACACAAAATATTTCGGCTAGCTAAAGTGCCTTACATGTGTGGAGTGGTCCTTTAAAGTAAGCTGTTTTGCCTTACTTCTTCTACATTATACTGAATGCAGGCCTTGAGTCACTATTCACCACTCCTGCACTCCAAAGTGCTCTATATTACTGTAAGATAGTGACTTCTAATGGATGCACCAGATGTAATCTCCCAAATCACAAATGCAAAGCAACACAATTTACTCCTGAGTTACTGAACTACAACATTGAAATATTTTATTCAAACACAAATGGCAATATAATGAGAGACGAGATGGGGAGGGGGGCTCCCTGATGGGCTTTCTCTCCATCTGCTAAATAGCAGTTGACAAATAAAAGGTATTAATTGTAGGCCTATTAAATGTGACTCGAGTGAAGACAATGCTTGTTTCATAGAATCTTTCATCTGTGCACCGCATTCTATATGTAGAACCTTCAGCTGCATGACGGTTTCTACCATTGATTGAACATTCGAGCTGTAGTTTGCTTGTGTATTGAAGCATTAAGAAGTCGACCTTTTCGTGCCACTGCAGTATGCTGTGAAATACTGGGGGTTAAATATCTAACACGCTGGCACTGAATTGATACAATAGTATACAGGCTATTGTTATTTTGATTCGTATGAAAAGGTATTGTGAAAGGGGTCGGGGGCCATCGGCATGGCCGTTTCTTCCCACCACAGATGGACAGACATCAGTAAATGCCTGAATGAGGCTTGTGTCATGGAGATAAGGAACAACCCCTTAGTTTAATAGCTGTGATGATTGCTTAAAAAAGAACAGCTGCCTTCTCTCTGCCTCTCTCTCTGCAGCTTAGTATAAGGCTCTGAAACTCCCCATGGTTTTACATTCCTCAGCAGGCTACAGAAACCTACAAATATAGGACGGATCATCCAGCGTAGAGAGAAGCCATTAACCCTTTAACTTAACTAGGAAGATACGATAACCATGAACTCTCTTTGTTCCCAAATCAGTCACGCTGTTTGGAATATCTGACGGTAAACATGCAGCATATGCAAACGATCACCTAATCAATAGATCCCCTTAAATCAAAGTTTGTCGTATGTTGGTTCAGAACACAAGTAAAATATCGGTGATAAAGAAGTGTCCCAAAAGGGTCATGTAGGGGCGTGGCCTGGATCTCACCGAGAGCAGTCGCATGCCTGTGCTGCTCCCGAGTAATAACGGCGATACATGCAGATTAACCGATCCACACAATGAAAATTCGACTACTTTTCAGCCCCTACGTTCAGAGACAACATGGGAATAAGAAACAAAAAGTTAAAAACTCACCCTGAGGACGGATCCCGGAAAATAGGCGATCTTTTCCTGTCGAGGCCTAAACCCAAAATGGCGACGACCCTGGAGCCCCAAAGTTCATCCTCGGAGGAGGAAACAATGGATGCACCGGATCCCATACCGGAGGCTGCAGACCCCATCTCTGGCCTGTCTCTGGGCGACCTGAGAGCTCCGGCCACCAAGGGAGACATCCAGAGCATACTGCAGAACCTGCGCACCCTATTCCGCTCAGACATGGTGATTTTGCAGGAGGAAGTAACAACCATCACAGGCAGAGTGAGGGTTGCCGAGGATGGCATCGCCGATTTGGCACAACGCCACCAAACAACAGAGGAGAAGCTAATGCACCTCCAGTCCTCACACCATGCACTACAGGCCCAGCTGGATGGCCTAGAAGGCGCAAGACGCTGCCCCAACATCATAATGAGAGGCATCGCCGACTCCATCGACGACCATGAACTGCCACATTTTACCCAACGCCTCCTAGCTGCAATACTTAACCCCAAGCAGGTGAAAACCGTGCACGTGGAGGGCGTACACAGACTCTCCAAATCACCAAGAGCCCCAGCGGAGGCCTCCCGCGATGTCCTCCTCCGTATACAATCTACCCGGGACAAAATGGCGGTGATGGCAGGGCTCGGCAACCAGAGCCCCTACCGATCCGAGGTCATGCAGCTTACTTTACTGCAAGATCTATGCAGGGCTACCCTGAACTGGAGACGGTCCGTGCAGCGAGTTACCACGACCCTCAGAGCGGCTGGAATCAGGTACCGATGGGGCCCATTCACGTTAATAGTCACGACAACCTACCGACTGACATCGCCAGAAGACTCAGGATCTTTCCTCGGCAAACTGGGAATTACAACACCAGACTCCACCAACCTGACTCCTAACTGCTCCTGGGACGTCCCCAACATAGTCCCATTTGTGCTGCGCTCCGCTGCTGACACAGGCTGAAGCACAGGGACATGCACGATAAAGCCATCTGGTCCTGGGATCACCAGACTCTAAGATATTATAAGACACTTGGTCACGGAACATTATTTTCACACTCTTATCTTTTAATCTTGTTTTGGTTTGTTTCCCTTGCATCTAGTGAGATAGTTATGCGTAACTCACAATTGTTAACTCAGCCTATACACAGGACAGACTCCCATTCCCTATTACAGCTGCAGAGAGTACTCCACCCTCCCCCAACAAACAAAAATCGTAACCAATAGGCCTGAGACCGCAAAACAGCTTGCCACTCTCTTCACATAACCATGAGGGTTAGACAGTACACCCCACATAAGCCACCGATTAGTGCCCCATTATACTTACCGCTACAGCCGATGCCCATTCATACAGCTTGCAAACAGCGGCAGCCAGGGGTGCCAACCCACTCCTACCAAGGAGGTAAGTAGTCATCTCACCCAGCGTAGGACCGTGCATACATTCCCCCCCATATCAGTACGCAAGCACTGCTTTAATCTTGGGCATAAACCCTAGTCCTGATCACCTACTGACTATAGGACACTAAACAGCATAAAACCCTGCGTTACCTTTCGGGAATACCTTTAACTATAATACTCATGGGCGTCTGGAACAAATAAAGATACCTATTCTTTCAGCCGGCAAGATAAGGCCACTTAAAAGCACAAACGTGTCTACCATGCGTGGGCATACCGACAACTCTATCCTTAACTCCTACAACACAGTGGAAGACAGGGCCATAATGCTCCATATGTATCGGATCACTAAGAGACCTACCACCTTCCCTCTCCAGGCTATGCACAACCGTTAAGACTGTTAGGTGTCCCATTTCTCTGTAATACCTGTGTACAGCATTACTTTTCTATGTGTCTAGCAAGAGACATACCCCCTTCCTAACTTTTAGATCGAAGATATTAGACTTAGCTAGCTTATTCTTACTCATAAAATGTGCAATGTAATCACAAGAATGCCCACATAAATGTCATACCATGCTTGATACCTAGTTTGCACCAGCTGTTGGGGCAGTGCAAGCTTTATTGAATGCACAAACAAATATTAAAAAATAAAATAAAATAAAGGGGTCATGTATTCACCATAGTTCCCAAGAACTGGTTTACAATGATGTGCTTTTTCAATTAGTGATCTCAGAGCCCACACATGGCTTCAGCCAGCCTTTTAGCTATTAATGTATAACCCTTACAGGGACATTGTAGTCACCATGACCATTTCATGTCATTGGATTGGTTATCGTGCATGGAGTCCCCTGGCAATGTCCATCCATTCAGTATTGACCCCTTTTTGAGCAGTTTAACAGTATAAATAAGGGTCCCTGGCTGCCTACAGCCCAGCCCCTACTGGAGGTGTGTCTAAGGCAGAGATTACGCACTTCCTTCTAGTTATACGGATTCATACCAGCAGCATGAACTGTGATAGGCTGAAAGCAGTCAGCTGACATTCTCAGCCAGTTACAGCTGTCCACGGCTGTTGAGGCTAATGAATCTTTGTAATCAAAGCAGCACATAAAGCAATGATTGCTGGGGCTCTTGTTTAGCATTAAAATATTAAAAATGGTTTAATGGTGAATATAAGGGTGGCATGAGGGGACTCCAGACACCGTGATCACATTAATGAGGTGAAGCAGTTAAGAGTTGCCTACAGTATCTCTCTATTGGCCAAATAACCCTCAACCAGGTTTAATTTCCAAGAATCTTGCACCAAATCCTTTTACTTTACACGTTTTTACTCATTCCTTGCCTGATTTTTTTTCTTTCTTAGAAAATGACAGATTTTTGTTTCTAGCACCAAATAACATCTTTTGTTTAATGTAACGCAACTAAATTATCTCGCATTCATTTCTCCAACATTACCTCCCACGTTCATATTCCTGTGTGTTGTTGTCATCATATGGGCACCCTGCTTTAGCGAGCTGATTTTGCCTTCCCCATGGCTGTGTAAGGACGAGCGATCTAGTAAATGGCACACAGCCAGATACATTGACAGCGTGAGCTGAGATCACAGGAAAGGAAGCTCTGATCTGGTCCCTAGAGATCTCAAATAGAGGATCAATACCAGGATTGCCCAGGACCATAAAAAGGAGATGAAATGAGAGTACCAAATAATCTTTTAATAGAATGTGCTAGATATTGGCATATATGGCATCTCATAAAATGCCCAATCCTTCTATCAGAAACGACATACACATACAAATGTACAGCTGTGTCAATAAATCACAGAACGTTTGGACAGCTTTGAAGAGTGGTATTCTTGTTAAGCTCCTGGGAAAAGTCACAATCCTGCATTCTAGAATTCTAAATTTTCTAAATTAAATGCATTAATTAGTCTAATAGAATAAAGCAAGCAATAACTGTGCCCTTCACAAACTGAGGTTTTATTTTGCTTCAGTCACTCTCCCTCTCCCCCCCAACCCCTCCAAAAAAAGCAATGATTAAATGTATTTAATTTTGCAGTGCCCCTTATATATCTTTGCAAATACCCTTTTTTATTGTCTCTGAATTTTGCCTTTGTTCTTCTCTCTCGGCCTCTCATTCTTTCACTCATGCTACACTATCTGTTGAATTGTTTCTCTCTGCTTTAGAATCTCTGTCGACCTTTGTAGCTTTGGTTACCATTATTTCTTTGTAAATGCTTTAATTGGATTTGGTTTATTTTCTGTTCTGTGTTATATTGTCCAATGTGCATCAAATCAAAACGCTTACCAATGTAGTACCACAGGCCATGGCCCATACCACACAGAGTGGGAGAGGGAGGGTCCTTTGAGCATTGTGGAAGAGCTTAACTGACCCTATAACATTGTTCCACAGGAAGTCTATCGGATACTTTTAGGGGAAACAAAAGGTGTACAATCTCGCAGGCTTCCGTATTATAAAATGTTACCTATGTATAAGAATGGCTAATATTTGAAGTTCTTACCCTCAATGTAAAGGGACTCAATTCCCTCCATAAGAGAAGATTAGTAGTCTCTAAATTACACAGCACCAAAACCAACTGTGGCCTGTCTACAAGAAACACATTTCTGCAGATGTAACCACCTCAGCTCAAATCCCAGCTATATCACTTAGCCTTTTATTCATACTCTAAAAGAAAATCCAAAGTAGTCTCCATTCTGTTGATCAGGTGTCATGATCAAAGTGGGTGCACACAAAAACCAGGGATGGTATTGAACACAGGCTCCATTCATTCAGGCCCTCGCAAAACTTGAGGCGGGCAATAAACCCTTCCCATCTCTCCAGATACATACCAGCATCCTTTCCATCAGACGGCAATAACACCTAAAATTTTCTTGTGGACAAATTGAAAAAACAGACACAATCGAAAATAACATATCTCCTTGACTCAGATGGCACAAAATCGACAAATAAAAATCGTATCATAGACGAGCTAGCAACAATCTACAAATCCCTATACAAGCTAGCTTTAGAGACAGGGATTCACCAACCAAGGTAAATGCCTTTTTTGGCAAAAATCACTCTCCTCAAGTACCTGAGGAACAAAAATTAGTATTAAAAAACCCATTCACTTTGAAGGAGGTTTAAAAAACTATTCTTTCCATGCTCTGACACATGCTCTGGGTCCTGATAGCTTTCCCTCACAATACTACATTAAATTTGCAAAAACTCTCACCCCACACCATACCAAATTATTCAACCACATATTTGCATCTGGCAAGATCATCTGGGAGATATTAGAAGCAAATATAATTACACTTCCCAAACCTGGAAATCCGTCAAATACTAATGCTAACTTCAGTCCCATCTCCCTTCTGAATATAGACACAAAACTGTAAGCCAAGTTGTTGGTGAATAGGTTAAAGCCCTTGATGCCCAAATTGGTGTCACAGAAACAGGCAGTGATAATGTCAGATGCTTTAGGACATAATTGAGTTAGCACACTAATATAATGTACAAGGAATTTTGTTGGCACTGGATGCCGAAAAGGTATATGATCGCCTAGACTGGATCATGTCACATTACGGAAATATAGCACTATACTGCCATGGTTACCAACGAAGGCTTTGTATGAAAGCCTTTCTTTATCACTTATGGCACAAGGCAGGGGTGCCCACTGTCTCCCCTTATATTTATCCTGGCGCCAGAACCTCTAATTAAACACATTTAACAGAGGAACAGTCTATTGTTGTCTTTGTAGATGATATACTACTGTTCTTAGTTAAGCCGACGTGAGATGGTAATTGGTACATATAAACGCTGCCAGATGGATGTGGGATCTTTGTCTCACGTTTTTTTTTAACTGTGCAGGTTATTTGAATAGTAGTAGAGGAAAATGCATTCCTTTACACATTTGCTTACTACAAAAGATCTAACCATGGAACCTGAAATGTTCCTATTGGGAATGTTTCCTACTACTCTCATAAGACCAGCTCACATCATTACCATGCATGTGGTAATAGCTACCAAACTACAAATTGCCAAGCAGTTGAAATCCCCCAGCCCACCTACCTTATGATTAGATTTTTTTGAATACCATTTACCTATATGAGAATGACGCCTAGGATATCGGGAACACTTAGAAAACACAAGACAGTATGGGCGCCGTGGGAACATACATATAAGGATCTCAACGGAGATAAGAAAGAATAGAGTGGAGTAATATATTGTTATGCCTTGATGGAAAAAAGTCACAAGGGAAGTCACAGCTCCTAAAGCATTTCTGACTTTTTAGTCCTTAATCTTGAGAATGCTATAGCCCAGGTATAGGCAACCTTCGGCACTCCAGATGTTTTGAACTACACCTTCCATGATGCTTTGCCAGCATTATGGATGTAAGAGCATTATGGGGGATGTAGTCCACAACATCTGTAGTGCCGAAGGGTACTTATCTCTGCTATAGGCAGATAAACTAGGATTGGGGATTTAGTGGGATAGACGAAGAAACGCAGTTTCATTAGAATAGGGAAGCGCTTGATAAGGCCTATAGGCAAGAGTTTAAGCTCTGGGTACAAATTAAGGACAGATGCTGGTTTTTGGAAGAGCAAAGTGACTGTGATGGAATGTTCTTGCAAATAGAGAAGATATATTGATTGGGACACTGTTCACCTACAAAGCCGTTAACTATGAAATTTTAAATGGAACCCAAAAGGATATAGTAAGCAAGTGTACTACTTTTGAAAGGGACCACCCAGAAGAGATGTAGATAAGTCGGATAAGCCAGGCAGCAGCATTACTATATCACCCTTTTCATCTATTATTTTTTTTTTAAATGTGGAAATACTGAGTTATCTTGATAAAGTAAAGAAAATTAAAAATGTGCCCCCATCATATCAGTTATACTCAAATGGATTGGATCAAGATGTCTTGTGAACATAGCAGAGTTTTTTCATTATATTGCTATTGAATTGTAGTGGACTAAAAACCGAATTTCAAAAACGGCAAAATGTGTTTAATGAATTAAACCCCCAAACTTTTTTTTTTTTTTGCTATAGCAGTGTCAAATGCTTTTGAAACCCTGCTGGTTATTTTATTATATTACTACTTTTTTTTTCTTTTTTTTTTTTCATCAAATTAAACACTTTCATTTTTAAAAATTATTACATTTGAGACTTTGACGGACAAGGGTATAGAAACCAATATAATACAGTGGGTTTTCTCTGAAACAATGCTCCCATACTAAGAGCATACATCAATCCATGCAGACCTCTGTAGGCAAAAAAATGTGTCTCTATCACTGTAGATGTAAGTGCCACTAAAGCGTGGCAGTGTACAAAAAATTTAACGTGCTTCATAAATTTACTCAACTATATTTCAGCAGTCTTGTCATTCATTTATCTTTCTAGTATTTCACATCATATGCCATTCTTCATCCTATATTTTATCAATTTTTCATTAATCGTACTTCTTACAATTCACCATATTTACCATTATTCACCTTATATGTAGTATTACCCTGTGTGCCATTATTCCATCCCTTTTTTGCCACTGCCACAACTGTGCAGATATTTTGTTTGTGGCTGTGAAAGTATGTTTTGGGGTTTTGTTTTTGTTTCTTTGTTTTGTAGGTTGGTGTGTGTCCATGTTGTTTTTACGTTCTTCTTTTTTTTTACCCTGGTGAATGCAGTTTCTGCAGCCTGTCCTATACATAGTGTCAGTTTAATCACCAGGCAACTGAAATTGTGTTACCACCAATTTAGAAAAGCCAAGTCTTGGTCAGCTGTTTTGGTTTTTTTTTTGGGGGAGGTGAGGCGGTTGAGAATCTGTTTTGCCAAAAGCTTGCATTTTCTTTATTCATGTTCAAAATATAAGATGACCTAAGCATCTGATTACTGTCCTGCCAATAGTTTGATATTCAGCACTAAGTGTTCCATTTTGTAATTTCCTATACCTTGCCAAACATCACAAGTTCAGCCAAAATTATTAGCTCAGAGTATATTATTTTGACCTAGTGTTTCCTATTAAGCATTATGTTATAGATGAATTTATATATTTTTTTCATTTTCCGCATTTGATTCCTGTGTTCCCCACATTCTTTTTTTCCCCAGATAACTGTATCTGCTACTGGCTTTGGGTTTTCCAATAATCCCCTTTTTTGTTGTTGTTGCTAGTAGCGTTTATAACTGTTTATATCAGGGGTGCCCAAGGGGTAGATCCCCAGATATTTTTAAACTAACGTTTCCATGATGCTTTGCCATTCTAAAGGCATTCCAAAGTCATGGAAATCATCATAGGAATTGTAGTTCTACAGCATCTGGGGATCTACCTTTTTGGGCACCCCTGGTTTATATTATTAAAACAAAAATAAATCCGAATTTAAGGTAAAAGTGGACCCTGAATTGATTATTACCACATTGCAGGGTGTGGTGTCTTTTCACAGAGAAGCCATAATCTCCATCGAGCCTAGTATGTGACCTTGCCAAAATAATGGAATTGCAAAATGTGATGAAGAATAAAAAATCTAGTTAACAGAAATGAATAAGTAGATTTTTTAATTTATTACCTATCCTCTTCATTTACTTTAAACAATGCCATGTTGTCTTAATTGTACTGGTAGTTGATATACGTCAAAGACACATGCACCATCTCCCTCTAGTGGCTAAGATTTGTAATCACCTAACAATGGTTTGTGTGTTTTGTTATCTAATTGAGATGCAGAGTTAAGATTACGGAATCAAAAGAGACAACAGTCCTGCTGGGCTGTTCTTTAATGCATAACTGACAGTCAGTTTTTGGGACCTAAGTCCGCCTCACCAATGTTGAGTATCTTATATTATATTACCATGATTTATTATCTGTGCTCCTTCCTCAATCTGCAATTTATTTTTATTTTTTTATTTTTTATAAATCATCAATACAGATTGCAGCATATTTTCCTTAATCTGTGTCCCTGTTTCTAAGGTGGTGTATGATTAATTCTGCGGCAAACCATTCTCTGTAGATCTGGGATTATTGAGTCATTTGGCTGATTATAACAGCAGGAGTTGATGCATGAATAGGGGTTTTAGTCAAAAGGGCTTTAATGTTTATCTGCAATAAGACATCTTTACAAAACCCCTGTCCATTATTGGTGGAGGAAAAGCGATCACAAATCTGTAGTTTTCTATTTCACATCATGATTCTTTGTAACGGAATACTTTCTACTATAGGTTTGCAAATAAAGTCTGGGTTTTATGTTCAGTATAGCAACATCTTTCCATTAAATAATTAAATTTATAGTCCAGTGTAGCAGAATATATTTCTGCAGCCAGATGAGTAGAGCAATGCTTGTATCACATTAAATTTACCAGTCGCTAGTTAGAAGCGTGTGTATTTTAAAATGTACCCTCTGTATCTCTTGTCTTCATCATCTCTCATGTTCGTGATGCGCTAAGTTCGACTTGGAATCTAGAAACAGAAAAAATAAATCATTGTGGCTTTATCATAAACCCTGACCGTATACTCATTCAAATAATTCATTCTATTAATACTGATATGCCAAACACCCTAAGCAGCAAACGTCTGTCAAATCAATAGTTATGTATATGTATTCATTCCCAGTATACACATACAAAAGTCTGTGCGTTGAATTATTTATGGTGCCATTAATCTGACAGAAACATTAAACTCAATTGTGAGCCGTGGGTTTAACAGTTTCAGGGCTAGTGGAATCAGAATTTATTACAGGGTATGAAAGAATGAAGAACCCCAGGCTTTCCAACACAATATAGGGAATTGTCCTACCTATCCTGGTAGTGATGTAATACTCCCCTACGGGCTATTTTTTTTCACACAAAGGGAAGCAAAGCTATGTTAGATACAAAATATACTCACGTTTGAAGTTCATGAATTTCCTGCAAAACATAAGGCTGCGTAGGATTTGCAGAGAGCACTCCCCAAACCAAGAAGTGATTGATGTTCTTATAGTGTCCATCAGATTACAGTACTTTTCCAATAAGCAGTGGTTTATGGGAATAGCTAGGCTTTCTGGCAGTTTCTGCATTACAAAGTAATGGCTATACCAGGGATAGGCAACCTTCGGCACTACATCACCCATAATGCTGGCAAAGCATCATGGGAGGTGTAGTCCAAAACATCTGGAGTGCCAAAGGTTGCCTATACCTGGGCTCCAAGAACCTTTGTGATGACATCATGCACAGCAGTATCTTGGAGAACAAAAAGGAAACACTGGAAGATAGGGGATAGAATGAGTTGGCTTGTAAACTTGTAAACAAAAACTAGTGTCCACAGGGACTAAGACTGAATTTGAAGTCTCTAATTTAATTCTAGTCCCCTTATAGCTTTATCGTTTACATGTGTTTGATACCAGTGGCTTCTGTTAACTTGAGAAAGTATTACTTAAATTATCACCTGGCTACAACTATATGAGGTTTACTGCATTCAGTTTTCAAGAAAATGTTGATTTAAGAAATATTCGTGGGAATTTCCTATGTAGATTAGATTTACGTAAGCAGATTCTTCGATAAAATATAAACTTCATTTCTATTTGAAAATGTTTTCAAAGTATAGACAGTGATCCAATTAATTAATTATGTTTTTCATGTGTTTAGTAAACAAAGCTAATAAAAGCAGCCTTTTCAAACTGATACATCAAATACTAGACGATACAGATATTCAGCTTCATTCCAATAATATGTTTGTTTGAAATCTTTATAAATGTAAATATATTTAATGGCCTAAAAAGAATGACCACACATTTCCTTGAAGTCAGTTTTTGTAGGTTTGTTTGTGTTGGTCAATACGAACAGTGTTTGTTGGTGGTAGAATATTTGTAATATAGCATTTATATATGGCTGTTCCCATTAGTTGTATTTAGACTTGAGCAGATGATGTTTTCCATTGCATAATTTGACTTCTAATTTTTAATTAATTAATTTATTAATATTTAGATAATACTTTCAAAAAGATATATTTTTTTCTTGTAGGGAAATTCAGTTCTGGTCATCACAACTGGCAAAAATATTTTTAAAAAATCCCCTTTACAGTTGAACGTCTCTTAGAAATAAAGAGATCTGTGCTTAAATATCTATTTTATTACTTTCTAAAAAGAACCTTGCATGTTGGATGCTGTAGTGTCATATTTTCGAAGGGTCGGTGCATGATAAATACCGTATTCACCCATTGATAGTTGCACACCAGCAATTAGCCACTCAGAACAATTAGCACTTTCAATATGCCTGCTAATTATTGCAATTAGACCTCCTAGTCTTTCAGCGATGGGGGTTACACACGAAGATTTCCTTACACTTGTATTTTGGGCTGTAAAGACGCAAGGAATGTTTAAACATTCGGCAAATTAAGATAGTAATGTCACTTACAAATCTCAAGTGCCTTTGCCTGAACTGGAGGATACATGTTTATCTTTGGGTTCTCTAGATAACAACAAAATATTTAATGAATATTTGTGTTTGTTGAGAGGAGGAGGACATTATCACACAAACTGGGTTATTTGAATTATCAAGAATTTAAAGCAATTTCAAATTGTAGGCCAAAATAAATGAAAACAAAGGTAACTTTTGAGATTTGTTTTTGGTTATTTTGCATAAAATCAAAAGTTCAGTTTGCATTCCTGGCAATTAATACTGTATCAATTGAATATCTGACACCCTCGAGAGTATTCATTAAGAGGGGATTTGCTGAATATTAAATAAGGGCTTGCAAATTTTATGACATTACTATCCAAATTGGAAAAATAAGTGTCTAGCTCATCTATTTAACTAGGTTAGCTCTTTTGAACTTTTATATCGGTTCTCTACAATTCCTCAGTTTGTAAGTAAAAACCCTATATTGGGGTAAACCATACCCCTAAAATTGTTACACCCTCCCACTCTTAAAATTAAAGTGTCCCTCTTTGTCCATTTGAAATGTTGGGATGTAAATGCACCACATATAGTACATTCACGGTGTAATAGCGTCCGTGCTTTCAATAGTCCCGCAGATTTTAGAATTCATAGAGAACTCCGATCACCTTAGTAATATAAACATTAGGTATTCTGGAGCTCCTCTGTGTTCTCCGCCCAGAATCGGACCACTTTCTCAGTGACAGTGAGGAGATACCGTAATCAAAGAAGTTCTTAAGCAGGAAAAGAAAACGGGATAATTATGCATAGCAATAGTCTTTGTGAATAGTAACATTACACGTGTTAATTTGGAACAGAAATGCCTTTATATATTTTTATTTTTCACAAGGTTTTCATCTGTCACTATATTAAGGTTCTCTTTGAATTGATTAATTTGCACCTGTTCTGTTTATGATTTTGGCACAACTAGGGGAAGCTATTCTATTACTTCCTCTGTTTCACTGTGCAGTTTAATTAGATGATTTATATTACAGTAGAAGTGCTTATTACGGGCTGCTGTTTTTTGCTTTGTTGTTTATTTTTATTTTTATATATATTTATTTTTTTATGTGATCTCTCACTACTCCGCAGTAGTATAACGCTCTGAACTGTTTTGGCAATCTAGTGATGATGATGATGAAGGACTCTGCCTTTGCTTTTAACACTAATGAAGCCTGAAAGCTTTTAAACATGACAAAAACTTCCCAGAGTTTTCTGATTTACGGTTTTTTATTTTTTATTGCCAGTGGAAACCGAAGCCCTGGCAGCGGGACTGGCGTACGGATCACCGCTGAGAATTACTGTGCCACTTTATGGGAGTGAAAAGCACTAAAATAAAGGGAGATAATTCTTCTCCCACTCACAGATTATTTCCTGGCAAAATATAGATTTATTGTATCTGTCTGACACTCCATAAAAGAAATAAAAAAAATCAAGTACAATTGTGCATTCTTGTGTACACGAAATTGACTGATGTTTCAAAAAAAAAAAAATTCTTAAATTTAAATGGAAAAAATATATATTCTTTAATATATTCTTGATTTGTTAGCATCTGTACCAAAATCTCTTCTGTCGTAATGCCTGATAGAATAACTATTTCCTGTAAGCTAATCAATATTTTTCTAATTTAGAGATTATGCTATATTAGTATATCTTCTTTTATGAAGGACATCTACTAGGTAAATATTATAAAACTATATTGAATAGCACTAAACCAATGTGTAATTTTTATTGTCTAGCAGTAAATGTCTGTAAGGTCGAGATACTAACGTCTGTTTTTATGTACCTGAGTAAGTGATTCAGGTTGATTTGTTAAATTCCATGAGTTAGGGCTATTTCACATACATTTCAGAATATAGTCTTTTCTACCTATACATGGGTGTCATTCCAGATATTACTTTTGTTTCTGATAATCCTTTACAGAAATCTCTTCTTTAATGTCATATTTTTTTTAGAGCATAATAAAGTCACACGATAAGAGAGGGATCTAACAAGCAAAATAATGTTGTTGTCTTCAGTAATAAGATTTTTTTTTAAATATTTGTATTATTTATTTTGTGAATCTGAAAAAAAATAAAATCTAAAATTTACTGTGAATTCCCAACTGTTCTGACTTTAGAGAATAACTGTGTATCACAATATCTTAGATGTGAAACCAAACAATGGTCCCAGGTTTGGGCTAGTCCGAAATATAACTGCTAAGAGACATGCCGCTATCGAGTTATACGGAGAGGCTGATTCCTGATTTCAGAGTCTTCTTTTTTTTTTTTTTTTTTATAGGTACCACAGAGCGTGTCTGTCTAATCCAGGGCACAGTAGAAGCCCTCAATGCAGTCCATGGATTCATTGCAGAGAAAATTCGTGAGATGCCGCAGAATGTGGCCAAGACCGAACCCGTCAGCATCTTGCAACCACAAACCACGGTGAATCCAGACCGAATTAAACAAGTACGTGTAAACTTCTATAGTTCTAGATCGTAAGAAGTAGAATGTCTTGTAAAACTAGTAACACATATGATAACGTTATGAGGCACCTTTGCAGTAAACAGACCAAGCCAACAGCAGTAACAAATATTTAGTTATCCTTGACCCAAGCAGGTCCAACATCAAAACAGCCACCAATAGCCAGAGTCCCCGAGCCAGATCCCGCTTGTGTTGACTACAGGTCCCATCACTCTCGGCTAATAGCCGATGGATGTTGTAGCACATTAAGCTGGTGTTTACATAAGTTGCATATCCCTGTGCTTGTACTAGCATTTGCTTTGGAATGTGCTCTGTAAACTGATATATTAATCACGGGCTATTTAAAGACAGTTTGATACTCTGCAAGATTAGTGGCCCTTGATGTTTGAGATGGCAAGGCTTGTGTCGACGTCCTGAACAGACCATCAGCATTGTTCCCAGTTTTCAATGGGAGTCAAGATAAAATTTGTTAGAATTGATGCTTTACTATATTTCATCCTCCGTCTGACACTTATTGGGCTTTATGAATGTATCTATTTGAATAACAAGACCTAGTCACTCCCTAACCATTCACAACAGCTTTACACTGCACTTACTAATCTAAAAGTGAAGTTTAAAATTACCAATTTGAGAACAGAACCGTCCCAGAGAATTCCACTAAATAGTCACTTCTTGGCTTTGTCTGTTTCATTTACATGCAATTCTCAGTCTATTAAACTTCTAATGTTAGCAATGGCTTTTATATTGACTGTGTGCTAATTATGCCGAGGTTAATAATTATTAAACAAGCTGCACATCCCTCTATTGTGTTGTAACATATTGTCTCACGTAACAGGCTGATGTGCTGTTAGTATACGAGACTACTATTATCACACAATAGGGTACCAGCCACCCTAATGACAGTCCTGTGTTACAGGGTGAGACTGGCTCCTGTTTGTTTGATACAATACAATCCATCTAAAACTGATTTTACTTGGACTTGTGAATATGAGTTTCTTTCCTTCTTTTTATTTAATTCTACTTTTTTATTTTTATTTTATTTTGCTTTTGTTACCAGTTGAGATTCGTTTTATTTTCGATCATGAATCCGATCTCATCCATCCTCCTCTCCACCCTTGCTGTTCCCAGGAATGATTTTTAATTTTATCCTTTTATTTTCCTCCCCTTCCCTCCCTTTTTTTTAAATTTAACCCCTTCGTTGTCAGACAAGTCTGCGGTTCTATTTTTAATACTGAACAGGCCGTCTCTTGCAATGAACGGGTAATTTTATTACTATAGCTGACTGGATTTTGCTTCTGACCCTGCTTTGTTCTGCAGACATTGTCATCATTACCACCAGCCACCAAGTCCTCTCCATCTGACCCCATGACCATCTCCAGAGCCAGCCAGGTACTGTACCATTCTCCATGTGCCATATTATTTCACGTAGCAAAGCATAGCTCCATCTACATGTTAGATGTCATCCTTACTTCAAGTGGGATAGAGGCCTTATGGACGTATTACTAACTATCTCATAGCTAGACCATAGATTCTATTGCAGAAATACATGTACATTGTACAATTTGTTTGTTGCAACTTGTTTGTTACAACCTTACAACTTTTGTCAGTAATGTTTAGTTTGTTCAATATGATTTTTCTTACCACGTTAGACGAATGAATGTAACTGCAAAATACTTTTCTGTTTTCAATAACAAAAAATACATTTGTGTACTCATTTGTGATCACATTTTTCATGTATGTAGCTGTAATCCCTTGATACACATTATGGGTTATCCACTAATCATTGCACTGGGGAGAATTAACAAAGGAATTGTAGGCCACAATAGGTGAATCTGAAAAAAATGATTTGTATTATTTTTTAGAAATCAATTATTCTTTCATTTATAGAATAAACCACAAAAGAGATTTTAAATATTTAGTGTATGCTATAGGTAGACTCCAAGCACTATAACTTTCAGTGATTGAAGTGGTTATTGTGCCTGGAGTCTGTATGCATTTTGATGTGAAACGCTACACTTGCCGAATTTAACCCTTTGGCAGGCAGTGGTGTAACTCCACCTCTGGCACTGTCAGAGACTTTATTAGCCAGCCCAGAACAGATTTTCCAGACTGGCTGATGTCCATTCTGTGCAAATTGTTTTGCCCAGTGTGCTATTCTTTGGCTGAAAACGGTCAGCTTCTGCTCTCAAACAATGAATATTAACTGGATCGGCTGCTGCAGCTCTTCACAAGCCAGAAGTGCATACCCCAGGAGGAAAGAGAGTCTTAAAGCCAGATGGGGACACAGGTCATTTCGCGAACCGTTACTAAACCATTTGCCCCATTACTGGGAATTGGACTATAGTACTCCTGGCATCATAAGTACTACAGTGGGCTGAATGGAGTAACTCTTTAAGTACTATACGACAGTTCATAGAAGACTTATGTTACAATGATTAGTAAAACTGACAGTAAAAGATAGCTGACTTATTTAAAGTGGAATTATGCCCCATAGACAGATGCAGAGACACCTTTCCCCCACCTCTATACTATTTAATAGGGTACTACATAGTACAAAAAGGCTTTATACGTAAATGAACACTAGTGCGTTAGGAATACAAAACTGTTTTCCTAACACTTTAGTCGGACCTAGTTATAGAGCCTCCCCCTTCCAATAAATTTTAATAAAGTATTTTATTAATCTTTTTCCAGAGTCGAGGGGTCCTCTGCCATACTACAATGTCATGGAGGAGGCATGGCCTCCATGATGGTCCAATCCAATGCATCTTTTAGAGGACCATTGGGGGCCTGATATGCATGCGCGGTGAGTGCCATGCAGGCATCCAAGCTGCCCCATATGACAGCTTCACATGAACTAGTTTCCTGCAATGTACATAATTACAATGTTTTACATTGCAGGTTTAAAATGACAGGACCACTGCACCCAAACCACGTCATTTAGATAAAGTGACCAGGGCTCATTTAGTACTTCTTTAAAATTAAAATAAAAATATCTTAGAACTACTTGATTCAGTGGAACAGATGTACAAAGCCTACTTCCACAAGCCAGTAAAAATAACTAAATCATAGACCTTATTTCAGCGTAGAATTAAAAGGCACACTCAGCCACTGCTTTCTTGCAATCGTACCTTTTACATCATTGCAGTTTTCGTTATTTTACATGTAAAGTCTGTCCACTGTGCTGCACAGCTCCTGCAGATTCACAAGGATAACTTGCACAGCGTAAGCAGGTACAGCATGTAAATAAGAAAGTAATGCTTCTCAAGTTATATCATAAGGTAATGGAAATGTAGCGGACGATAATGAAATCAGCAAGGATTTGAAAGGTACAATTGTAGGAACACTAGAATATGCTGTAGTTGTTATGGTGCTTAGTTTCCCTTTAAATTAATGACTGCCCAGTCTAGTTCAAGCAACCTTGCAGTCAAGTTATGCAGTTGTACAATAATTGTAAAAGGACGTGCAACAAAAACCAAGCAAAGTATGAGATGAGTGAGCGACAATGACAGAGTGCAGTTTTTTTTTAAAATTACACTACTTTGAGGATTTAAAATCATAGGTTTACTGAAGATTATGTGGCTTATTAAGATTCTGAGAGGCTCGATTTTCTTTTTTTTTTTTTTTGATTTTTTTTTTTAAATTTATTATGTACTTCCTGATGCCAGAGGCACAATTTTTGCAAAATCTCTTGCTCTGAACCTCCCTCAGTTACAGAAGTCTCCACAATTTTTATAAAACACTCTAGACTAGAATCTTAAATCATAAACTAGGTATTGCAAATTTAATGGGACACTAAAGTCACCAAAACAGCTTTAGCTTAATAAAGCAGTTTTGGTGTATAGATCATGTCCCTGCAGTCTCAGCCATTTAGGAGTTAAATCACTTTGTTTATGCAGCCCTAGTCACACCTCCCTGCATGTGGCTTGCACAGCCTTCATAAACACTTCCTGTAAAGAGTCATCTGATGTTTACACTTCCTTTACTGCAAATTCTGTTTAATTTAGAATGGCTTGTCTCCTGCTCTGTGAATATTAAATAACTTGCTAAACCCTGCAGGAGCCTCCTGTTTGTAATTAAAGTTAAATTTACAGAGTAGGAGATAAAAATGTTTAACCCCTTAAGGACTGAGCCAAATGTACACGTTGTGAACAAAACAAAATGTAAACAAAACCTGCCATTTGCGCTAAATGTCTGTCTGTAATTCACCTCTTTCATAATAAATGCACCCACACTTATTATATATAATTTTAAACAGGGCTTTCATTTAATATCAAATATTTAGCTATGAAACATAATTTAATATGGAAAAAAATGGGAGAAAATAAGAATTTTATTTACTTTTTTAGTTCTACATGACATTTTAACTGTCAATGTCATAATACTGTTTTCTTTTACTGCAATAAAATACACATATTTGTATTCAGCAAAGTCTCACGTGTAAAACAGTACCCCCTATGTACAGGTTTTATGGCGTTTTGGGAAGTTACAGGGTCAAATATAGCACGTTACATTTGAAATTGAAATTCGCCAGATTGGTTACGTTGCCTTTGAGACTGTATAGTAGCCCAGGAATGAAATTTACACCCATAATGGCATACCATTTGCAATAGTAGACAACCCAAGGTATTGCAAATGGGGTATGTCCAGTCTTTTTTTAGTAGCCATTTGGTCACAAACACTGGCCAAAGTTAGCGTTAATATTTCTTTGCGTGTGAAAAATGCAAAAAACACCAATTTTGGCCAGTGTTTATGACTACCAAAATGGCTACCAAAAAAGACTGTACATACCTCATTTGCAATACCTTGGGGTGTCTACTATTGCAAATGGTATGCCATCATAGGGGTAATTTTAATTCTTGGGCTGCCATAGGGTCTCAAAGGCAACGTAACCAATCTGGCGAATTTTAAAGGACCACTATAGTGCCAGGAAAACATACTCTTTTTTTTCCCCTGGCACTATAGTACCCTGAGGGTGCCCCCACCCTCAGGGTCCCACTCCCTAAAGCTCTCCTCCTCTTCGGCTGAATGCGCATGCGCGGCATGGGCCGCGCGCGCATTCAGCCAGTCTCATAGGAAAGCATTCATAATGCTTTCCTATGGACGCTTGCGTCTTCTCACTGTGATTTTCACAGTGAGAAGCACGCAAACGCCTCTAGCGGCTGTCAGTGAGACAGCCACTAGAGGCTTTAGAGGCTGGATTAACCCTATTATAAACATAGCAGGTTTTTTTTTTTAGTTTTTTTTTAAATGTGCATAAGTGCAAAATAATGCATCTTGGACGTAAAAACCCAAGGGCAGAGTGCAGAATATTTGATAGTCCTAAACTCAACATCTGAGGAAAGGGATTTAGGGGTAATTATTTCTGATGATTTAAAGGTAGGCAGACAATGTAATAGAGCAGCAGGAAATGCTAGCATATTGCTTGGTTGTATAGGGAGAGGTATTAGTAGTAGAAAGAGGGAAGTGCTCATGCCATTGTACAGAACACTGGTGATACCTCACTTGGAGTATTGTACGCAATACTGGAGACCAGAAGGATATTGATACTTTGGAGAGAGTTCAAAGAAGGGCTACTAAATTGGTTAATGGATTGCAGGATAAAACTTACACGGAAAGGTTAAAGGAACTTAAAGGGAAACTCCAGTGCCAGGAAAACAATCCGTTTTCCTGGCACTGCAGGTCCCCTCTCCCTCCCACCCCCAATCCCCGGTTGCTGAAGGGGTGAAAACTCCTTCAGGTCACTTACCTGAGACCCCACCGATGTCCCTCGGCGGTGGTTTCTGCTCGCGACCGCTCCTCCCAGTCTTTACGTCGGCTGGTGGGCGAGACTGATCCCGCCCACCGGCCAGGGAGACCTAACGCGCATGCGCCTTAGAGCTCCCCATAGGAAAGCATTGAAAATGCTTTCCTATGGGGAATTGAGCGACGCTGGAGGTCCTCACATAGCGTTTTCTGTGCTATAGAACAGGAAGTGCCCTCTAGTGGCTGTCTATTAGAGGTGGAGTTAACCCTGCAAGGTAATTATTGCAGTTTATAAAAAAAACTGCAATAATTACACCTGCAGGGTTAAGGGTAGTGGAAGTTGGCACCCAGACCACTCCAATGGGCAGAAGTGGTCTGGGTGCCTGGAGTGTTCCTTTAACATGTATAGCTTGGAGGAAAAACGAGACAGGGGAGATATGATAGAAACATTTAAATACATAAAGGGAATCAACACAGTAAAGGAGGAGACTTTATTTAAAAGAAGAAAAACTACCACAACAAGAGGACATAATCTTAAATTAGAGGGGCAGAGGTTTAAAATTAATAGCAGAAAGTATTACTTGCCCAGCGACAGTCTGTGCTTCCTGTATCTCCTGCTCTGTAAATTGAACTTTAATCACACACAGGAGGCTCCTGTAGTGTTTAGAATGTGTTCTGTCCTGCTCTGGCAATAGTCTTCTAAATTAAACAGAATTTGCAATGAAAGAAGTTAAACATTAGATCTCTCTTTACAGGAAGTATTTAGGAAGGCTGTGTAAGTCACATGCATGAAGGTGTGGCTGGGGCTGCATAAACACAGTGATTTAACACTTAAATGGCTGAGAATTGAGCTCTGAAACTGCAGGATCATGATCTATACACCAACACTACTCTATTAAGCTAAAGTTGTTTGGTACCTGTAGTGTCCCTTTAAACTCATTCTAAATCCTGCATTCATCCTATTACAGTACTGAAGTCAAAATGGCTAAGAGCTAGATTAAGATTGCCCAGGGCCCTATGCAGGATGCTAGATTAGGACTCTTGCCTAGAAGCCTCGCTTCTGAGTTGTGTGTGTTATGGAAACTTTGTGTGTCTGTGTGTGGTGTACATGTTGTGGCTCAATGTTATTGTATGGGGGAGAAAAAGTGTGCCCCTTCTTCTGATTACCTTTTCTCAGGATGGGATATGAACCCTGGTGGTTGAGCTCAGAGGGAGCACTTAGTCACCTGACAGAGGTTCAGACTACATGCTCCCTCAATGCAGTTATGGGGTACAGAGCCAGGCAAGGCGATATTTTGATCACCCTGCCGTCTCAGTCAGGGTCTCTGAGTTAGAGCCAAGACTCTGGATCCTGACAGGTGTCCGCAGAGCCGTGGGCAACTGCCTTGGCCCACCTAATTGGTAATCCAGCTCTTAAGGGGCATGAGACACACCAGTGTGCTATGGTAACTGACTAAAAACCACTAGTTTAGGCAACTGTTAGAACACTAGTACATTTCGTCATTTGGCCTTTCAATTAAATTGAGGGACCAAGTACTCAGAGAGGTAAATGATGGGAATCCTTTCACACAGCTGAACAATGACATATCTGCTCAGCAAAGTCTTTATCAAGCAATGGTTGAAATGTTGCCACTCAGCTTTGAGGAATGAAAGATTCATATCAGTTACTATTATTACCATTATTTTATTTGTAATTTTAACAAATTAAGGTTTTTATGGCAGTACTGTACCCCTAAGAGCATTCCCCATCCATTCACATAGGGCAGGGGATAGGCAGCTTTCAGCACTCCAGATGTTGTGGACTACATCCCCCATAATACCATAGGGACTCAATGAGCGTGTAAATAAATTGTCATACACAAAATTAGCATTCTCTTGATTGTGCAAAAATGAATTAAAATGCGCGATACCTTATTGCAGACTATCCCAGCCCCTCAAACCTAACATGTTTCATGCGGGAACGCGCATGTGATCATAGGTAGTACTAACTAAAATTAATACCCCCTGTTTAAATAGTTGAAAGCTCACACAGATCATCAGCGGCAGGTTAATTAAAACTTAAAAAAACAAAACCCTGCTCAGCCTGAAACCAAGCCAAATACAATAATCCGCAAATTAAACTGCAAGTACAAATATTCTAAAAGATAAGAAAACCCAATTAATTATTAAAGTGACAATAAATTAATGAATAATAAATACGCAAAACAATCATAACAAAAAGGGCATAAACACTAAACCATATCTCTAGAACAAAAAGGGTTATTAAATGTAAACATATAATGACCATTATAATAAATAATATATGACCTATTGTCGCCCCACACATTGCGCCAGGTGGGAGACGGAGTGACTGATATTACATAGTGTGGTAAACATGTCCACGATGTGCAATATCGGTCAGAGCTCTGATTACTATGCTTACATAACATGGGAAAGTCCTTATAATGGCTTTTCCTGCTATGAATGCTCAGTCTACGCAAAGCACACTGGTTGAAGAGTAATTATTTTCATTTGCATTGCATGTGGTTTTTTTTTTTTCCTTTTTGTCTTTTTTTTATTTATTTTAATAGTTGCGACAGGACTTCATATTTTTTTATTGTATTTTTAATTTTTTCTGAAGACAATAGGTTTTTAGATAGAAGACAGTTGATGGTGGGTGGGTGGGTGGGTGGGGTTTGTGTGTTATTTAATAATTAAAATAATAACAATATTTATTTTTATTTTTTTAAAGGGTGCTGCAGGGGAACAATAAGTCTTTCGCCCAGTTATATTTAGAGTACCAACCTGCTACCAGTGGGTAGGGACGGAGGCGGACAATTGGTTCCTCCCCCCCGTGATTATATGTAGAGCCCCCACCAGACACCACATTTTTATTTATTTAATAGCTCCTTCCCAGTGGCCAGAGCTAAGGGAACAGCGGGACACTATTTGCATAACATGATACACAGCCCACCTACATATGTAACACACACAGTACCACAAAATATACACACCCAACATACGCACAAATACAACACTACAAAGCATCTGCAGCACCAGTACACAACCAGAATATGGCAACTTACACACACATTAATTTAAAAAGATAGGACTGACATGCCAAGGAACTTCAATGTGTTGTTTAGGCACTGTGTTGCTAAAAGGTTGCATACCCCGATTTATGCATTAGATATGTAACTCGGAGTTCCCTGAGCACATACAGCTACAAGATGCGACTGCAGATCACACAAATTTCATTCATCCAAGTAAAATTCCAATCCTAAAATAATGGCAAAATTTTGTTCTAATTGACGGCAATCTGTTCGGGCGAACCAAAATTTCTGCTGTGCACAAATAGAGTATATAGCAGAAATACAAGCTTACAATTTGTGAAGTGTTTACAAGAAACACGGACAAACACTGTCAGCACTTGCTAACACACTAGTCAGTGTGACAGTAAAGTGACTTCGTAATAAGAGTACAATTGCTTCATCTCCAAAGTGCAGGATAAGTGCATTTCGTTTTTTTATCCCCGCATTCTTAACCTTGCCATTGCTTCCAGCAAATATAAGACATTATCTTTTTTTTTTTTTTTTAAAAGCACATCCCATCGGTTTTTCTCTCAGTTGTAGACACAACATGTAGCGAGCATGCTCCTTCAAAACTCACCACATGCAGAGGGGACAACTGATAAACCAGGCCAGGCTAATTAGATCAATCATTTCATTACAATGTTTCATTACAGTCAATTACACTCTGCGCTCTTTGGTCCTGCCAGCGATTTTGTAATTTACGGGTGTTCTATTGCCTCTGAGCGCCTGTCAGTAGCTACTCCCACTGCCATTGCTTTCCACCCAGCCAATTTGTTAGAAGTGCACAACCTATAACCCTTTCAAAATGCACTATAGTGATATCTGTGTTGAGCTGGTGATCTACAAAGAGAGCAGATCACGATGTTGGTCTATATGGGATGTAATTCCATTCCCTTCGACAAGTCCTGATCACATCCTCCTCTTGAGTCAAGCCCCAAGCTCAGGCTCCCAGTGTTTGTACACCCTCTCTTTTTATTACCAGAAATCGGAAATACGAATAGAAATAAAGTTACACAGAATCAAGTAGACTTTTAAATATACCACCCATTATTGTAGCGTAGCTTTATATTTCCATACTAAAAATATCTTATCCCTTGAATTGTATAGTTGGCATAATATCAAGCGTAGAAATAATCATTTTACGTTCCTCAATTGCCCAATGACTTTGTAAAGCACACTAAATGGTTTCTAACCAAAAAATATATGTATTTTTACACAAATGTCAGTCATAATGATAAGGTTTGTGAACAGATGCTTGCCAGCTTCCCCATTGGTTGAACGTAGGCTTAATGTATGAATTCTGTAATTAGATTTCAAAAAAGACCTTCGCTTGACTTAATCTAGGGTTTTTTTCTTGGCTGAGAATGGCGTTTGTTTTACCATGAAGACTGATGTGCTTTTTGTGTGTGTTCGGAGATGAATGTTCCAAAATAGGGCTATTGTTAATGAATTAAATTGTGCAGGTTTTAAGTTCCTAAAATGTAGCAGTTAGGAAGTCTGCTTCTATGAGAATCACAGTTTACAAATTATAGACACACAGTAAAAATGCACAAACATGCAATGCACTATATTCCTTCACTAGACATGAACATGTCACACATAGATCCACCTCAGTTTTTTTTGTTATTCATGTGATTTCCATCTGTCTTTCTCTTTCCCTTGGTGTTTGCCCTCATCTTTCTTCAAACTCAGGTGAAGATCATCGTCCCCAACAGTACTGCAGGTCTGATCATTGGGAAGGGAGGTGCCACCGTGAAAGCAGTAATGGAGCAGTCTGGTGCCTGGGTGCAGCTTTCTCAGAAGCCAGACGGCATCAACCTGCAGGAACGTGTGGTAACAGTGAGCGGAGAGCCCGAGCAGAACCGTAAAGCCGTAGAGCTGATTGTACAGAAGATCCAGGAGGACCCACAGAGTGGTAGCTGCCTAAATATCAGCTATGCCAATGTCACAGGACCTGTAGCTAACTCTAATCCCACAGGATCACCCTACGCCAACACTGCTGAGGTCCTGCCTACCGCAGCTGCAGCAGCAGGGCTCCTAGGACATGCCAATCTAGCCGGGGTGGCAGCCTTTCCAGCTGTGCTCTCTGGCTTCACTGGTAACGATCTGGTCGCTATCACATCAGCCCTCAACACTCTAGCTAGTTATGGCTACAACCTCAACACTCTGGGGCTGGGATTGAGTCAAGCGGCAGCCACTGGAGCATTGGCAGCCGCTGCTGCCAGTGCCAATCCAGCTGCAGCCGCAGCCGCCAATCTGCTGGCCACATATGCCAGTGAAGCAACTGGAGGGGGTGGTACAGCAGGGGGGGCAGCTGGAACGTTTGCACTGGGCAGTCTGGCAGCTGCCACTGCAGCAACCAATGGATATTTCGGAGCTGCCTCCCCTCTTGCTGCTAGCGCTATCCTTGGCACAGAAAAATCAACGGACGGCTCCAAGGACGTGGTAGAAATCGCTGTCCCGGAAAACCTTGTAGGTGCCATCCTTGGCAAAGGCGGCAAGACATTGGTGGAATATCAGGAGTTGACTGGAGCCAGGATACAGATTTCCAAAAAAGGGGAGTTTGTCCCCGGCACCAGAAACCGCAAGGTAACCATAACAGGCACGCCAGCCGCCACACAAGCTGCGCAGTATCTAATCACGCAACGAGTCACTTACGAGCAAGGTGTCCGGGCAGCGAATCCACAGAAAGTGGGTTAAATGCCCTCAGTCCTTTTTCCCCCTCCCTGGATGTTAACTTAATTGTCCCCCCCCCTCTTCTTTTCATGGATGTACTGTATTTTGCAGGAGCGATTTATATTTTATTTTTTATTTGAATTTTATTTTATTTTTAATTTTTGTTTTTTTTGTTATTGGCAGGGGAAGTGCGCGTCGGGTTATTAATATATAATTATGCAAATGAACGCAACAGTGTTGACAAAGCGCATCTGTAAATAATACATGTTCTGCGGATGTTCCAGAGAGGGAATTTTTTTAGTGTTTTTTGTTATTTTTTTATTTTTTAATTTGAAGGTTTTTTGACAGGTTATCTCTCTCTCTCGTTAAGGTTTTATTGTTTACGCGTCAAAAGTAAAACGTTTTTTGAAGCCTGCCATTTTACCAGCATCGTTGTAGTTGAAAATGAACTGAATGTAAACATGAAAGGGCGCATAGTTTTTTTTAACCCTGTGTTCACTGAAGAGTCCAGTAGTACATTGCAGAGCCACGTGTTACTGTACCCCTCAGAGCCACAAGGCTTCAGTATTAGTCCTAGGTGACGCTGTAACTGAACTACTGTTTTGCTGGAAAACAGCAGGGGGGATTTGAGTGGGTGAGTTACCTATAAAACAAAAGGGAGTAAAGAATATCAAAAGCACTGTCCAACTTCACTCATACGTTTTGCCCTGGGATGGCAGCGTATGAGGGAAACATGTTTTGGAATAAAAAAAAAGAAAAAAAAATAGTTTTAAATTAAAACAAAAAAGATACATATATATATATATATTATCAAAAAGCAATATAGTTGCAAAAAAAGCACTGTAAAATATATATTAAAAATGGTTAAAACTGTGGAAAAAAAAGAACCTTTTTGGAAAGTTTACAGATCAGTGTCTTCATAACAACCTGTACGATGGTGAATATTTTTGGCTGGCCAGGTTACATCTCTCTCATTCACAACTCATGGGTCCCATCAGATTAAATCTTTTCTGACAGGCTAAGTTTGGTTTTGCAAGAGCTGTGTCTGTTTGCTTTCATCATTGGGTTTCCCTTCCTCTCTAAAATTCTTTTAATCCCCAGTCTATCACCCCGTCTTGCTTTATTTTATAATTATATATTTTTTTACCGTCTTATGAATCACCTGTGCATTTTTTTTTCTTCACCCTGATAGCATTGTTTGCTACTCATTAAAAGAACATTGACGATACATTCTCAGTGAGAATTCACATTGGCGGCGCTAGCTAACCCATTTACCGCCACTGTGTAGTGTTGAGGCAGCAAAATGATTCTTCAAAAGGCATTCCTCTTACTTCAGTCTTTATTCAAAGCATCTATGATACTTCACAGTGAAGTTTGTTATCAGGATGAAGAAGTAAAAAAAAAAAATATGAACACAAACCAATATAAATATAAGAAAAACACTTTCAATTTACATTTATATAGTTTTTATTTGGGGTACACAAGACTGGGATTTTTACTTGACCCTGCAGTGCCTGGCCAGCCATGCACCAGTCAATCCATTAACATCTTCCCCCTTTTAGATATAGTCTTGTGCTGTGTGTGTATTGGAAATTTTCTAAGCCAAATCACGCACACACACAATAAATTAAAGTGCCAACTGTTAGCTGATGAGGTTTCATTATCTGCAACGACTTAGCGAGGGCGTTGCCTTTTAAAACGCTTCTGATTGTGTATAATTTTAACACTAGCGATCTCTTAGTGTTGTCAATGTAGAATTTACTGTGAACAGTATCTGTGATTTTTAGCTGTTTTTGATCCCTCCGGGGCAAGGCTGAACCAGCCGCCGCAGGCTCCGATAGTCGTTTACCTGCATGTTCTTTTTCCGTGGGGCATCTTTATGTCGGCTTCAG
Source organism: Pelobates cultripes (assembly GCA_933207985.1). Taxonomy (NCBI): domain Eukaryota; kingdom Metazoa; phylum Chordata; class Amphibia; order Anura; family Pelobatidae; genus Pelobates; species Pelobates cultripes. The sequence continues at coordinate 68,749,169 of OW240924.1, forward strand.
TCAGTACTTCCCTGCATGCTCGTTTAGCTGAGGTAGTGTTCATTTCCGGCGTGTGTCTACCTGTCGCAGCGCAGGTTCCTCCAAGGGCCATTGTTATTAATTTTATTTTACTTTTAGAAGCCTTTTTGTTCTCCAATTTGTCACCTCCTCCATGTTTCCGAGTGCCAACTAGCCAGATCATTATGTTAACCTCTGCATTTGGGCCACCTCAAACCACTAAAAATGTGGTCGTTCATAAACCCAGCATCTTCTCATGCTATGCATGCAGTCGTAAAAAACAAAAAAATAACAAATTCCATGGACAAGAAAGTAATTTAAAAAAAAAAACAAAAAAAAACCCCACAAAAATAGTAAATAATAATACTGAAAAGAAAAAAAAAACAAAAAAAAAACCACAAACTAAAATGCTGGCTACCTCTGGATCATCAGGCTGAAAAATCCCCAAACGACAGTTTTCCTTCCATCTCAACTTCAATCCATTGATAACGTCCATCATAACCAACTCAGTGACATTTTTTCGCTGCTTCTCCTGTGCAACTGATAACTGAACAATGATTGTGATGTCCTTTCGTCTGGCTTCTCGTCCAGCATCTCTCTTTCTGAACTGTGATTTATTTTTATTTTTTTGTTTGTTTTATTTTTATTATATTTATTTTCTGTTCATTGAATCTAAAAATGATCTTCATTACCATGTTAATTTGGCAGTGTCAACCTTGTTCCCTACCTGATGGACCTTGGGAACTTTGGAATAACGATTTACCACTCTGACTCCAACCTTTGTTTCCTTCTGTTCTGTTACTTGCTTTTTCCCCCTTCCTCTCCCATTTACTTCTTTACAGTTTCTGTTCATTGTTGAGTCCCTCCACTACCAGTGGAGTCTGCAACACATACCACCTGGTGTATTGCAGACCCCCTTGAGCAGGAAGACCTACAACCATTCCAGTCTAATGATCAAGTTGATTTTTTGTTTTGTTTTTCCAACCATTTTCACTTTCTCTTTAATTACCGAAAATCATTTTCAAGAAGAGAAAACTGATATATATAAAAAAAAAAGGAATGATATTGCTTGTTTTTAAAATGGAAAGAGCAAAGCTGTCGTAAAACTGTGTTTTAATTGGTAATGGTTATTTATCGTTATTAGTCTCTGTAGCTCTGTAAGTTTTTATGACAAAACAGTGTAACTAGTGGTTAGCCGATGATGCGAATATATTTACTCATATCATTATAAATGTGCTTTGTTCATCATGTACCATCACTGTCTCCCGTCTCATTATTTTCCTTGCATGTCACTAGTTTCAATTCATTTATAATACATTAACAGTGAATAATACCTGTCAGATTTATTTTCCTCACTGTCCTGGTGTTAGCAGGTACGCCAACACAAAGCTCCAGGTCATCAGCTTTCCATGCTCAAATATCCTTGTTAAAAAGAACACACTGCATTAGAGAGAATTGATTCACTCAGCGATGCCACCCTGATTACAGTTGCCAGCTTCTTGACTTGGCACCCACCACAGATAAAGCTCTGCTATTGGTTAATACTGTGGTCATGTGGCAACGTGCCACACTCAATCTCCGAAGGTCCATAAATATCTATTTAGTATAATGTTATGTTCTCTACCGAGAAATACCCTGGATGTTAACTGTATATAGTGCTTTCAGCCCGTACATACAGAGCAGCAAAAGGAGGCAGAGCAAATTTACCCCGAAAGTGGAAATGCTGCATAAAGACAAAAGGGCTGCTAAAAAACAAATTAATAATAAAAGAGGTGGCTTCCAAGAGACTTTGTAAATATTTCATTAGTTTGACCAGGGTGAAAAGAAAAATTACATTCCCCTTTTGCCACATCTTAGTGCTCAGTAATCTTAACTGGGCATCATGCATTTCATTGACGAACTAAAACTTGCCCCCTCGGGTCCAGATTGTGTGTGCGGCAAGAGGTGGAAACTCATAAAGCCAATCACACAAGATCTTTTCTTGGCATCGCTGTTGAGATGTTGCAACCATTTCTGGCAATAAGGCACCTTCCTTTTTTGTATAATGTTGAGTTATAGGTATATGTTAAGGCACAACACCTAATTAAACATGAATAAAAATGTAACTATTGAACCTTAGTTGTCTAATGTGGTTCTATACTGGGTCTAATACAATATAAACACAAGAACCAAATTTGTAGACACAGAAGAAAAACAGTGCCAATTAAATCGTTTAATTTCAAAATGTTCTATATCAATTCATTCCGGTTTGTTTGCTTTTTTCAATCTAAAACCTTATCAAATGTTTTTGTTTGTTTTTTTAAATCCAGTGGTTCTTAACCTTTAATGTAGTTGGCACGACTTGGGTTCTCAATCTGTTTTTGCACTGATTATCCAAATAAATACATGGGTTTGCTTAAACAAAAGTAGCTGTACTTAACGTCCTGTGTTTTTAAATTTTTGCAGTTTGAAACTAATCTGGCATGTCTCACACCCCAAGAATTGGCATCTTGCACTTTCTGTTAAGAACCACTAATAAAGTCTGTAACTTCATGCAAAGTTTGGATTCAAAAACAAACAAATCACAAATTTATTTTACCATGGTTGTGGTGTGCCCTGTGTACATGGCAATGAAAAAAAAATATATGTATGATAAATAAATATGATACTTGTAAGATTCTTTATGGTTATAGAGTCTGCATGAGAACCTTCAAGACCACACTACACATTTCCATTGCTGGTTGTGTAGGACATAGGCCAGCTAGGGTGGAACAGCTCTTACTAATGCTGTTATTGTGCCTTATAGTCCTTCTATGGGTCAGCAACATGTCAACAGTATAGGAACCTCTGATGCAGGAGGGTCTCCGAGACATTTCATTGCAGCCCCTTCTCTGCAGTGAGAGAGTTAAATGTTCATTTCAATGTATAGTTCATGGGTATATCAATGGATCCATTACCTTCCTCTCAGTCTAGAATATTTGCCAGAAAGGACCACGGTTCTAACTTCATCATGAGGGGGTTGGTCACAGAAGGTTTCTATACCTGTCATTCCGAATCATACCCAGCAGCACGTCTTGAAGCGGAGAACTACCCAGGAGACTTGTAAAAGAATGCCCGATTCATTCATGTCTTGACACTGTGCTTCCTTATAGCATCACCATTAACTCCGCTTCACTCATATACTCTCCTGCACCCAGCACCACCTGTACAATCTTACCCTTCATCCCACAGAACTCTATTAGAAAGTAGCGATTCAGAGTGGCACGCTTGATCACTCCACAAAACACACACCCCTTACCACTCCCAGCGAAAGACTTAAATATGATCAATATTTAATAGCGCATTCTGGGGTGTTTATTCAACCCAGTGCAAGTAATTCTCTTTTGCTGGGAGTAGTATGTTTCAGTAGAATAAAGTGGTACCTGTTCTACTTCTAGGGAGATTACAGGGACCAGACAGATTTTCTATTTTCAGAGAACAAATAGTCTATGATTTTAATTCTGTATAATTTAATTGGAGAAGCAACAATAAGTTCAAAATTTACAGTAGACTAGTGATATTTTTCTAGAGCATCAATTCAAGTAATTGCTCCAGGTCACGTGAAGGCAGACATCATTTGTGATAACCTTTTGTCACAAATAGTTTGGCTATTATGAATTTTGCTTCCCTCTCTGTATCCAATAGGGTATAACCCAGTCACTAATTCTGCCCGAGCACAATATTCCATACATAGACTGTTATGACTGGCTACGTATTGCAGTAGAACGAGGGTCCTTGCAATCTCACCCAGCTGCTCTCTAGAATGCTCAATCCTTCCTTTATGCAAAATGTGGGATTTAAATGCTAATCAATGTAGTGAATGGATTCATTCAGCATTGCCATCTTCTTATCAAGTAACAGAAGATCTTAGTTGTGAGTTCCTGTGCTTTAGAAGGGTCTAGGGTTGCTTTGTTCTGTCATTTAATGTTATATTTTACAAAGTGCCAAAGAGCACAGGACAAGAATTGTACAGTGATACCCCACTCCTTGTGAGGTACACTATGGAACATCTGATGGTAAAAACTCCCATAAAGAGATGTTGTTCCGCTGCATAAAGTAAGTATTTGAGGCTGGAATTAAACTCAAGCTTTTGTATTCAAGTGCAACCCTGAAAAGGGACAGGGAATACTTATGAGGGATTAAATCTTGCTGTGAGTTCAAAACAACTTTGGCACCAAAATTCACACTAGTTCGGTTTTTCCAACAGTCAGTTTATATACCAATTAATATATAGCTCCCTACGCTTGCCAAATTTCCAAACTGTCATAATTCATCAATAGAATGCTACAGAGTGATATTGTTTTGGCTTCTAGTTATCGAATTCTTTCTACACAATTCATCCTTGAAAATATTAACTTTCAGTTTCCCCACCCATAATTAATTTTTATTACATTTAATTCACTGCAGCAGTTTCTTAAACTTCTACAAGCAAAGACAGTGTAGCGATTCCAGTCTTTCATACTTAAATTAAAATATAGGAATAGGAACAGAGTAGGCGCATCAATAAGAATATACACACACAAGGTCAGCCATCTCCCAAACATAGCTGTCCGAACAAAAAAGATTAGTTCAATTTTTTAGATCGTTCCATTATTGAAATTTTTTTTAAATATATTTTAGAGACATAGAAGATACAATTGTCTTGGGTCTTTTTATGAGCACCTTTGTACACGGATACGTGTTAGCTAATATTTCCATTGATTATACGAGTAGCCCTAACCTAACTCAAGGTAAGAAAACATTTTGCTTGACAAGTTCTTAAGATTTTCATCATATGTATTAATGTTAAAATCAGAACTGTTATCTGGGAGAATGACTAAGATTTGAGATACACACGACAGATGCCTGTTTTCTAAAATAAGAATCAAGATTGCTGACTGGGTAGGTTCGTTCACTGAACACTATTTCCTCACCCGCAAGCAGTGTGTGCTCAGGGACAAAGCCCCAACTTCCCGACTCCCTTGGATAATACACTTAATTTTCATGCTTTGTTGAATGTGGGGGAGGGAGCTCTCATGATGAAGAATGTCTCGGTTCCTATGCCTCCTTAATGGCTTTCTCTTTTCAGGGACACTTTCAATCAATATTTCATTTACTTTGCTGTGATTGAATGGGTACTGCGCAGCACATACCCAGCCCCCACCAAACCTTAACTGTTTCAGTCAACAAAATCCCACTGCACGTTTTGTCTGCAAACACTAGATATATCTATATTAAAAAAAAAAAAGGATAATGTAACACAAAAAGCATTTACATACACATTTGAATCACAAACAGTCTTTCGGCAGACACCCAGAGTAATCTAGTACCTTCATTAAAGACGAATAAATAAAACAATATTAATGTTTCAGCAATAATACCCCTTGTTTTCTTTAAGCTAATTTCTCCTATCTTAACAAAGACACACATAGCTGAAACAGGGGTACATTGGTTGTTCTAGGTATAACAATGCATTATTTCCTACTTAAAGCATGAACAATTAACATATAGGAAGACAGTTTAAACATATTTTGTTAAAAAAACATGTCTGGTTATTGGACTATGCTCATGTAGAGCCTAAATGAAATAAAGCCTATCAACATTTTCAGACAATTTCTTTGATATTGGAATTTACAATGTAACCTGGACTTTAAGACACATTGTACTCCTGGTATATTTCCTATCAGGATTAAACATCTAATATGGGTTAAAAAAAATAGGATTTACATCTACAGCATATGATCATACATTGCAAAAACTTGCCTTTAAAGAGTCCATCAATTAGGCAGGCCCTACTCCATACCAACAAAAACAGAGAATATGTGAACTCTAGAATGGTCAAAAGTTCAGAAAAAACCTCAATAGCTTGACCTTCAGTTAGTCCCTCCTCAAATATCTATCATGGTTGTTGAAAATCAATAACTCAGTCTCTTCCTAATTAAAAAGGTAAGCCAGACGGACTCTGTGCTCATTGGGCCTAGAGGGGTATCAACTGTACCTTGCTGAGGAGAACCAAAGAAGGCTAAAACGATTGTGTGGTGTTGCTGTATCTCTCATGCAGAAGAAAATTGCCAGTTTTCTGGATATGGACTGTCCTTATGAGCAGTCTGATATGAACATGGTATAGGTTCTCTCTGTAAGGGCACAATTGAGGAGAAACATTTTTGAGACCTAAGTGGAGATTGGCCAAAGGGCAAGCTACTGAAGTTTTTCTGAGCTTATGCCCATTCTCAGAGTTCCATTATTTACTGATGACTGCTTTGACCATCTTACATGAGGCATCCATCCTCCAAGTATGCTTACATGCTATAACTAAATCCCCTTTATGTTTTTCTAAACCAACCATGGCCTGTATATTACCTTCTCAACATCATGGTCTATACAGAAAAATAGGGGACATTATTATTTTTAGTTTACTAATCAAAAGCAAATGCTTCTTCTAGGTACTAGAGATGCTCTCTGTAGCTGGTATGCACAGCTGGGTTACCAAGTGGTTATCTTAAGTTACCATTAATCGTGATGAGGATGTCAATGACAAAGTGGACCCACTCAGTATTACCTACTTTTACCACGATACCATTACAAAGCCACCTAGGTGAACAACACCACTTCTATACAAAAAAAACCAACACAAAAGCATCAACAACTAAAGATCAGTAATTATAGTTATAAATTAATAATCCTTTGCCACCAACTTCTTTACGAAGGAACAATTTTGTTAGGTAGGTTTTGGACTACCTAAATATTTTCATATTGAGAAGCAGATCCAAAGCCAAGTCTCATCGTAAGCACCATACATATATGTTTTAGGGGAACACATTTGAAAACAAGACTATGAGTTCTATTCCTGCCTCAAATATCAATTGGTTACCATTTGTAGCTTTTATACAGAGTAGCAATATACATTCCTGCAAGGATTGTAGCTCTCGATCCTGTTCTGTAGCCAGAAAAACCACAGGTTTTAAATAAATACTAGGCAAAAATATTTTATGGTACTATGAGAAAAAATAAATATTATCTCAACACAAGTTACATTCTCCTTAACTCCATTCCACTTATCACTTCACTACTACCTCTTCACTCCTTTCTCCCTCCTTTTGCTATTTTACTTTTCAGAAATTAAGCCATTCTGGAACCCTCGTGAATATGATTGGTAAGAACTCCAAACACATAAGCTAGTGTGACTATTCAGAGAAACAATACCACAGAACTGTGATGAACCAATCAAACTGCTTCATTCAGCTACCTTCACAGACTTTATTCCTCCCACCATTGACCGTAGTTTTTAGAATGTTCATCCATCCACAAGTCATGGGGGAGCTGAACTCATATTTTATTGTCAACATATATACATTTTGTCTCTTTTACTTTTTTCAAAGGTTATTAGGGTCAGCGGAACCTACCTCAATGATATGATGTATCTCTGGAGACATGAGGTGAGTTCCAGTGGCCCTATTCATCAATAATATGGTAGCCCATTCAGTGTCACAGGGGCGTACAACACCACGTGTTGCATGGACTCATCACAATGAAAGGGTTATTGCCCCTTTTCTTGCTATTCCCACAAATCTGTCTACCATTACATCTGTAAACACAGTTACGAAACCTACCATACCTAGTTCTTCTCAGTGTACTCTAAAATATTTCATTCCATCCCAGTGGCTAACACACAGTCACCAAATCCTCTCTCTTATCTATGTATATCTCTCTCTATTTCTCTCTCTCTTCCTTTACTTCTTTCTTTATATATAGATATATATTTAAAATATATGACAATGAATATATTCTGGTCTCGCTTTCTAAGAAAGTGCTCAGGATGTTTACGTTAAGAATGTATCGATATGGTGCTATCGGAAAAATACGAGCGACAAAAAATGAAGAAAACTAGAAAAAGTAATCCCACTCATTTTCTTTTTGTGTACCACTTTGAATGTATGAGAAATATTTTTCTACTTGAAAACAAAAACAAAAAAAATAAACAGTGTGAAAGCATTATAATGGGTAAATTTAAGTAATTTGGCTACCACCTGTAAAGCCCAGCTGTACAATTTCACAAGATTGAAGGGGTGCGGAAGCAAGCCCTACAATTCAATAGATGCACAAAAATTAAGTTGTAAGTCAACCTTGGTTGTATAAAAATGCTTTACAAAAATGTGTCAAGGGTTTGGTCAAAACGTAATCAATACAATTATGGACAACAAACAATTCTGGATAATGAAGATTACATCAAATCAATGAGATTGATTAGGAAAGAGTGTATCCCATGAGAAAAGTGGTTATATCTGAGGTTAACAAAGTTACTTACATCAGTGTAATCTGATCAACAGACAAGACAAGCTTAAGAGGTTTTGGGTTTGTTTTTTCTTGAAACTTGAAACCTAACTCAATTCCGCACAAGCCAAGTTATTTGCACGGGTGATAAAAAGAAATGGTCATAATAAACATTATTCCAAAACTGTCACAGGTTATGTATAGTAAATGCATTTGCTCAAAACAGGGTTATTGTCAAGGCAGAATCTTAATTCAGTGAAAATATTATGTCAACATTCAAGGTTTTTTCATCTCCATTCTTTTTCTATTAACATATTTTGTTGGGTATCCAGACCTGGACGAAAACGATTATATTGACACCTCTGGGAGCTCGCTACTCACAAAACATAATTATATATAGTGATGCTGTTGCCATAGTAACAGTAGCATCCTCTCACAAGCCTACATGTCTACACCCCAGGTACCTGGTAGGTATTATATTTTGCAAAAAAAAAAAAAAAAAGATTTAGTAAATCTTATTTTAATTAATAAAATATTTTTGGGGGGGAAATTTGTGTCCTATTAAACAACCGATTAGTGAACGCACGCCAAACTAAAACGAGGTCAGTATCAAAAAGAAAAGGTTATGGTAATCCAGATTATCAGAATAACTAATTGTTGCAATGAGAATGTTCTTTTGGACGAGTGACCTTCGATTAAGTAACACGTCACACTGTTAGACATGTGTGATCATTACGACGTTGAAGAAATATGTTTAACTACTTCACACTTACATTGTGTTGGTAAAACAGAAGAAATTGCCCAGTGTGAAATTTGAGACTTGTTTTAATTTGTGCTTCAAGATAAACCTGTGTTTTTGAAATGCTTTTACTACATCTATACTTGTGCCCTCTATTTGGTTAATTGATAGATTATTACAGTTGTTCTTCGATTGTATTAACATTTTCACTACCCTTTAATTGACAGACGTTGCAGTAAGCCTAGGTCCTAATGGTGTTCTCATGGTTAAAAATAAAGTATTATGGAGTCCAATTTTTCAAATAAAACATTCTACACGCTTTTTTTTTTTTTTTTATCCCTAAAGCAGTGAGACACTGATGAACCAATCAAACTGCTTCATTCAGCTAACTTCACAGACTTTATTCCTCCCACCATTGACCGTAGTTTTTAGAATGTTCATCCATCCACAAGTCATGGGGGAGCTGAACTGAGAGGGGAATATTTAAAGTGGCAATTACATTTTAGGGGCTAGAGTCTAGACATCATGATATCCTGCAATTGCAATATGAAGCACAAATTCTTTAAAGTCCGTTTCATTAACTGACAAAGTATTACGAAATCTATATGGTATGTATGCGATTCGTGAACGTAGCAAAATAATTGCAATTTCTATTGATTGTTCTAGGATATAATATTAACCAGCATGTACTGGGACTCCTATCCAGATTGGCTCTTTATCCTGTGCATTTTAGATCTGTGTAACTAGTTATATAGGCGGCACATAAATCAGGAGTGAGAATCTTGCAATAGGCTAGTCATGTGTCTTCTATATTAATTTGCATCAAAAGCTTCCTAATTGAACTGAAATATATTACTTAATCATGCCTATATTATTTTTACCGATTGTGTAACGTTTACAGGTCCTGTAAAGTACATTCAATCAAACAAGAATATACCTAAATACGTTTTACAATACTTAAGGGGGACAAAAAAAATAAATAATATTTTTGAATATTTATCTGGGTTTAAAAATATATATATTTTTGTTTATTTGGGTTAAAAAAAGGGGGGGCCAGTAAGATTGGTTCTAAGGCTTGGTGTTTTACTATTGAAAATAAAGAAAATAGAATTATTAAACCATTCCACATTATCTTATAAGTTATATGCGGTCTTATTGAAAAAGCAAGACAAATATTTATTGGCACATGCCACTCAATACCCTCAGTAGCCAAGAGAACCCACCAAAATAGTTAAACACAAATGAACATGGCACTCAAGGGTGACTCAATGATATTTTATTTACCAACACCGGGAAATATTTCAGCTCCGTCTAGCCTTTATTAAGCTTGTTGAAAGTTTGGTGGAGCTAAAACATTGCCCTGTTGTGGTGAATAAAATATCTTGTTTTCACCCTTGAGTGTTGTGTCCATTCATATTTTGCATTGTTTGCTACAGAATTACTTTGCTTCCTTTTATTTTGCGGTTCTAGTGGAGCCTTGATATGAGCTTACGGTCCATTAAAGTGTGGTTGAGCCTATTTTCCAAGGAAGGCTTAAAGGTCAAAGCTCGATCCATCCTCATTAATCCAGTAGTGGACATAACTCATGAAATATCAATAATATAGTGCCATTGTCCATAGTCCTTTACAGTTTAACAATGGAAAGGTAAAGCAGCAAATAGCAATCAAATCGGTAGGAACAGAAACAAGATATGAAAATTCGACATAGAAATATAATGGAACAGTCACCGAGAGCAGTAACATCTTCTCCAAACAATCTCTGCATTGCCTACTTAAATGCTACATCTTCTGGGATGTAGGTGTGTCGATTTTAACTTTGTGCATTATATATGAAGCTCTATGAGTGATTACTCTCATATTCCATTTTGTGTTTTTTTCCAGTGCTCGGACTTGGTTTACTGGTACATAATACACTTGCCCAATACAGCAGTAGTCCCTGCACAGATTTACTTATAAATCAAAATTGTTATTGTTTTTAGTCGTACCCTGCTTACATGTTGGAGTTTGTATCTAAAGAATCATTAACTTCCAAGCTACAATGGCTATTCTTTAAGCTTATAATTTATATACACGGTTGTGATAGGACATACCGATGGTATTACAGAACAAGTCACATCAATTTATATTTAGAAATGACAACTTAATAATGTACAGAAGATCAGGGTTGGTAGTATTGCTAAGTCTGTCTTTTTTTCTGCTTGCAAACATTTTTTTGCCGCAGTTCATGACTTATAGTCTGTAAAATATGAATGAGAAATAACTCATGAAATCAGTGTTTCCTGAGAGATCTTGTTTTATTTCATCATGCATAAGAAATATATGGCACATGATAGAACACCATTTGTATTACAGAGAAAAATAAGAAGACTGTTGAGCCGAATCAGTTAAAGAAAACTAACAAGAGGCAAGTTGTCCCATACATAAAAATGTCTTCGGCCTTCATCTACTTTGATGATACAGAGCTTTCAATTTATTACGTTTTCCAAATGGTTCAATCCTGTTAGAAAAATTTGGACTACAAATATTCCTGTACAAAGTTTTTCTAACAGAATTGAATTAAGCTTATTAAATTAAGGCCATTATTTCCTATTCCTGAATTTGCACTCTATAGTGAGATAGGGTAAAGAGGTCTAGGACCCAGAGCAAGGATAGGCAACCTTCAGTGCTCCAAATGTTGTGGACAACATAACTCCCATGAAGTATCAAAGGTTGTCTACCCTGACCTAGAGCCTCTGATGTGTATTAGGAGACTAGAAGAACTGTATAATTCCCCCCACCCCCCCAAAAAAAAAAAAACCTTCTTACCCTCCGTGCGCTGGTTGTCTGTGGGGTATTGTTATATGACATTGTATGTCCAGGGCTCACTGTCTGTAATACAGTAAATGCCAAGAGGGAGCAAGACAAAAAAAAAGTCTATGCTTCCTAGAACCCAGTTTCCCTGCTTGAAACCAAGTGTAAAGAGTATCACAGGGTGTACAGAGCTTTAGAGACTCCTAGACATAGATCTGTGCTTTCTTACAATATATCAGGTATGGGTCAAGAATCCTTTACTATTTAAGTCAATGTATATTTTATAATTAATTGATTGTTTAGTATTTATCTACTACTTAATCAAACCAGGAACACATCCTGACTATGGTAATATTCCAACCAGCAAATAATACGCTTACGTAACTACTTGAAGATGGAGAGGAGGAAACAATGTATATTGCATACACAATTCTCGCAACAATACATCCTTTAGTGAACTTCTTTAGAGTATCCAAAAGTGAATATGTTGTGTTTCTTTGTTTCTGTATCATACTAGAGTATGAATTTGCATCCCCTACAGGTTGTCATGAGGGTGTAGTTCACAAAAAACAGATTACAATTTAATGAGGAACATTTAATAAAATGCTCATTTCACAGCCAGTGTCTTTTACTAAAATAAGGTGAAATGCATTTGGCAATGATGAAAGCCAAATGTGTCTTTGTGTTATTTGAATATCTTAGAGTGCAAGATGAGAGATTTCACTTATAATAAAATAATACAACAGCAAGCATGATACCATTATTGGGGTGCTCTAAAGTTACAATAAAAATACAAAACTTTAGTAAAACATTATGGAATGATGGTTGTATGGCAAAACACATCTAGCTTAGATGAAGAAAATTGAGATTTGGTTACATTTCCAGTACGTCAAAGTATTCCAATTATGGTGATTCCTAATGTAATTTAAATGCTTTCAATAAGATGAATCTCTAGAACGGTTACTCAAGTGAGACCAAAGTTCATCATATTTAAAACAGATTTAGATTCTCCAATTTCTAGAACTATATAGTAAACCAATAAATGAGCATACACTTTCTGGAGAGATTTTTAAATGAATAAAATGTTATACCAGTACTCTAATGATGGAACTGTTTTAAATTCAAATCCATTGATATCATATGAAAAAAGGAATCTGGTCACATCGGAAAAGCACATTATTCTAAGCCCATGACTTGTTCTCTTTTTTTTGAATAATATATGGAAAATGTATAGTACTATGGACATTCAGAAGAACTTGAACTGGATGGTTGCATTTAAGTCCTCTAAGAGATCCTGCAGTCATCAGTAATTGATATCACAACTCTAATTTGAGTCCTGCGAGAGTGACCAACAACAGACAGTACATTGTACACTTTATGTATAAACAGAAAAATGGTCAAGTGAAAGTGAGCAGAAAAGCAGTCAGTGTGTTATCATATTAAAATGATACAAGTTTGAGACAAAACGCATTTGTTTCAGCACCACGGACAGAGCAGGTAATGTTATTGCAAGGCAGACCGGAGACTGGATAGAAAAGTCACAGCTAACAGGTAATCCGGCAAACAAAATATGTGCAATGTACACAAAACCTACACCGGCTTAAATCAAAAAGACATCAAAGCATGAAAATTGAATCACTCATTTTAATATTTCACAATTAGCTTGGACAAAATAATAAAAAAAATCAATGCAACACTGCAAGCTATTGTGCACTGTCTCCCTATTATCTCGGCAGCAAAACTCAGTAGTATGTTGTGAATTCTCCATAGAAGTGGACACCAAAACTGACTGGTCAATAAATGTCATTGGGTACTAGTAATATTTCTTTTTCGATACAAATGTGTTTGCATGGGAAACGTTTATTCAAAAATAAAAACAACTTGGAAAATTACTGATTTTCTTTTCCTGTGTTAGAATATTTACAATCATCTAATATATGCTTACGTCCATGAGATACGGATTAGCCCCAGGGACTGCCTGACAATAACATTGGCTTCTCAGCCCTTGACCACCTGGAGAAACCCTGTAATCACTAGACATAGGGACAAGAGAGGAGTGAGACGTATTTGATATCATCATTCTTGACGCTTTTTTCTACGGATACATCATTATAGGTTCAGAAGGACAGACAGTCCAATAAATAAACTTTACAACATTCATAGTTATGCACAATCTCATGTAGCAATGTTTGATCAAGTACTCTTATATGTAAGGAGGTATCTCTGTAAACAATGTTTAACAAGGGATACTTTGTCCTCTGGGTAATGGGATCTTCTGCCCAGGACACACCAGCAAAGAGGTATTTGTCATAGAGGTTTGTCATACATTAAAAAATACTGAAGATGGAAAGATGAAAACGGCATCCTGGGTAAGAGACACAGAAGTTATGGTAGAGAAGGACCAAAAATACTACTCAAATGGGGCTTTTATAAATGTCCACCAGGAGGAGAGGCGGCACCCCAGTACTTTGATGTTGCCTGGGAAGCAGATGAGTAATTTTTACAAAAAGCTAAACAAAAGGCAAATACAAAGCGGTATTGCATGCAAAAAAAAAAAAAAAGGAAATGTGTAAAACACAGGAATCCTGGCGCGTTATTTACATACACCGATGTGCAGAAACTTAAGAGCATTTTTATTGGTTTTGTTTTCAGATGTTCATACAGCTTTCACAGACAAAATAATATTTATTGTTGATGGTTTTGACATTTTAGTGGCCTTCATCATTTTTATGTTTCATTTTGCCTTAAAGACTACAATTAGTAAAGACACCATTCACTATAAAATCGTACTAGCAAAACTAGTCTTAGCTTAAAGGGACACTATAGTCACCAGAACAACTACAGTTTTATATTTGTTCTGGTGAGTAAAATCATTCCCTTCAGGCTTTTTGCAGTAAGTAGTCTGTTCAGAGAAAAGGCAGAGTTTACATTATAGCCTAGTGATTCCTCCAATGGCCACTCCTCAGATGGCTGCTAGAGGTGCTTCCTGGCACAGTGCCTCTCTGCATGGAGACACTGAACTTTCCTTGTAGAGATGCATTAATGCAATGCATCTCCTATGAGGAGATGCTGATTGGCCAGGGCTGTGTTTGGCTTGAGCTGGTTCTGCCCCTTTGACAAGCTCAGCCAATCCCATCGGGAAGTATTGTGATTGGTTCACCACTTCTGATGATGTCAGACAAGGAGGCAGATCAGGGGCAAAACCAGCAGCACCAGCAGACTGGCATAAAGGCAAGATTTTACTATATTTAGGAGGGTTGGGGGATGGGGCTAGATGGTTTTATTAACACTACAGGGTCAGGAATACATGTAGTGTTCCTTTAATGATTTCTTTTCAGAAAAACTAGAAGGGACAATCACACGGTTCATTTTTAAAAAGGACAATGCAGGTAAGGTAGTGGATGCTTAGGAGATTCATAATAGGGGCTTAATCCTGAGCAGGGACTTCTAATTGAGTGCTATTTACGTACCTTTCTCCCAACCCTTAAACTGTCGTGAGTTCAGTGGTAAACTCAGTTACAGGTGATGTTTTCACATCTCACAAAATACACTCAGTAATAATCGAAATGTAGCAAAGTATATGTTATAAACCATTGTACAGCGCTACGGAATTTGCTGGCGCTATATAAATAATAAAAATAATAATAATAAAGAATCACATGTATTAATCAACTGCTAATTCAAGTAAATCCAAACATTTGTACTAAACAGATGAGTCCAGTTGAGCGTATAATCCTATATTTAAATAGTATGATATAATAGTTATGCATTGAAATTTATTGACAGAATAGATTTATAAAAACTATTTAAAGGGCCTGCTGCTTTAAATGTATATTCTGCTGTAATTCAATGTAATTTTAAAATATATATTTGAATATACAAAATATATAATATCTTCGCTCTCTCACAACAAAAAACGAACCTGTTTTCTTCTTGCTCGATAAAGTATCAAACTAATAACGTACAAGTCATTACAAGTACAGTTAAACAAGCTATTTTATACTGGTTGACACATGTCTATGTATTTTACCATGATGGGTGATAGGCTGAACTTGTGTCAAGAAAGTGTGTTTGTCATTCTTACAGTTCATATATTGCTTCCACTGTATTTAATTCTATAATAATGGTGCTTTGCAGGTTACCTGTCTGCATTATTCTAGTACTCTATTCTATCAATCCTGAATGAATAGATTACTGTTACATTGGCTCTTTAACCCATTACAGACTATAATCTGGGCCGTGACAACCCTCAGCCACTATCAAAAATCTAGCTTATTTTTTCATTCACTGTTCTACACAGCCCTGCCACCATTAATTGAATCAGAGAATGATATTCCATTTTCATACAAAATGATTAAAGGCTGCACTGTTAGAATTTCTCCGTTATTTGTAATTAAAGGGTAACGTATACGGACACCGCCATGTTGAGTACATTTCATCTGAATCTACAAATCAAGCCATCGATGAATCTGAAAAGTATTTTCTGATCACACTTTAAGTTACGATTCTGACTTTTACATTGTTCTAAATCAAATGGTAATATCGCTGCATTGATATAACTTATATGCTACAAAAGGTCTAATATACATTAATGCTCTTCTGTTACTATAAATGTGTATTTCAAAAGCTGGACTAGCAATGGACAGTCAGATATCACCCATCTTTAACGTTGTGCGACACCAGTTACTAAATGCATGATACAAATAAATAAGATACATTTAGAGAAAAAAAGAGAGATGGTAACACTGCAAAAGTTGCGCATGGCATATGCACGCACATATACAGTATTATCTGCTATTATTTTGATTATGACAAATATATATTTCTACTGAGTATTTCCATCACGTGCCAATCAAACATGTCCTATGTGATTAAATGCAGACACATTTGATGCAGCAATACAGTATGAAACAGAGAAAAAGGAACCGCATTCAAATCCACTTAAAATCGGGTGCACCGAAGCAGGACCAGAAAATCCAAACACGTATTTTAAAACAAGTAAAAAATCTTCAGGCACTCATGGAATTAAAGCCACAGGCAGGATTATTGGATCAGGAAGGCAAAGCAACGTTTTGACCTATTAATAGGTCTTTATCAAGCTTTGCCTTCCTGATGCAATATATCTGTCTGTGGCTTTAATTCCATGAGTGCCTGAAGATTTATTTATTTTTTTTCCATTTCCTTGCAGTAATACACTATAACCAACTATTCTCACTATAAATGTATAATTATAAATATGTTAGTCTAGGTCCGCTACGATTTCTTTATCAGAGATTATTTTAAAAAAGTCACTGTTTTTGTTATGTTATGTGCATTTTCACTATGGTAATGTTATTTTACATTACTGCAATCTATACCCCATAATATGATCAACAATCATGAAAATTCTCTGTTCTGGTAAGTAAATTCACTTTGGAAAAATGTTGGTTTCATTCATATTATCTTTTTTTTCCTCCTGTTTTTGTTGTTGCTCGTTTTAATCTAATTAACATAGCTCAATTTTAACGTGCCGTGTTTGTTGGCGAGCTGCTTACAACCGTACCTCTCGATTAGCTACAACTACAACATGTGACCGAGATGATGTCATTTCACATGTCGCAGCTCCACGCACTCTCCTTGACTAATCTCTGCAGCATCTCTTGGCTGTGCGTTCTGGCTTCACGTTCCGCTAAAATTCCCTCCAGGCAGCCGGCCACATTCCAACCGCCGATACGATTCGTTGATCAAATGGAATTGATTTCTCGTCATAAGAAGCCCGGCCAAGCTGCAATTTATCATTATTCCATTAGCTGCTGTTGGAAAACCCTCCTGCAGATATCCATAAGCTTTAATAACTATCCAAATTAATAGTTCCCGTGGGGAGGGCTGTAATATCTCAAAGGCAGTATCTCAATGACCTTTTATTGCACCTTTCACTTGTACGGGAAAATAAAAATGCTTAGTAAAGTGAAAGCTAGTGAGAGAAGTTTGGGCAAGGAAGGGTTATAGAAAAATGCCTAGCCTTCTTTTACCATAATAGGTATATAAAAGGAACTGAAAGGGCCTTAACATTTCTGTCCGTTTATTGATCAATCTGCCTGTCTGTGCATCGCTCTCAGGATTTATATAGCACATAAACATGAACTCTGCTTGACCAAGAAAAAGAGACGAAAGGTACGATCCATATTTGTGCAAACATTTAGAGAATTGCAAAACACATAACAAACAACAGTGAGGAAGGGGCAATTACAAAGTAATTAACGCACCAAGGAAATGTGGGAGAAAGTGGGGGGGAGGGGGAAATGGGGTACAGCAGCAGTAAAGATGAAGTCCTTATATCTCCATAACCACGAACAGGATACCTTCTTTAGCATTTATAGAATATCCCTGTAACAATCAGTTACATGTCAACAGATTAATCTTGTATTGTGTTAAAATAAAACCAAAAAAAAGCAATCTCTCCTCTTCTCCCAAGCCCAGGGACTAAATACAAATATTTTCGACAGAAGGTTATAGTATTTTATTTAGTCTCTGATAATTTAGATGTTCAAACAACTCATATGGCATTGGCTCAATGTATTTGCTATCACAGTGAGTCGTAAATGAAAGGACCCATTGGGATTGATTAACATGTCTGTTCCTCCAGTAGTGATAAAGAAGATCAGATTCTATATATTTCACTGGAACACATTTTAAAGGAACACAAGAGCGCTAGGAATACAAACAAGTATTCTTAACCCTATAGTGCTGGAGTGGCTGTTTAGGTGTCCACCGCCCTCATATTGCATAGAAAAGGTAGTTAACTTATCTTTTCAACATCGCCACACTGGTCTTGCCTCCATGGCTGAGATCATCAATCCTGGTGATCGAAAGCCAATCCAATGCTTTGGAAAGCATTGGGAGACTACTGTGCATGCGCAGCAAAGTGCAGGGCAGTCACAATCAGTATCTCATGGGGGAACATTCAGCGTCTCCATGCAGAACATAGGGACGCTGAACATAGGTGCAGCACTAAGATAGGAAGTGATTGCCACTGGAGGTGTTAGTCCAGCTTATTTATCACCTGTTAAAGAGACAGTCCACTGCCCATATACATTTTTCATTAGGACCATAACTAAAATATATAGAAATACAGCAGATCCCAGAGAGTAGAAACATTTAAAAAATCTGATTTGATTGAATACTCTTTAAATTTGTGTCGGTGAGTGCACATATTGTGCATTGGTGGTGGTTTTTAAGGTGGTTTATTTGTCTTTATTTCTAACCAATCTAGAATCTGCTGTATTCCTATATATTTTTATATACATTGTGCAAGTTCTGGGACCTGGGGAAGTCCTTGGGGAAAGCATATTATCTTTTGATAATGTATTGAATCATATACATCACTGGGTTGAGTGTTAACCACTATTGTAATTTCATTTCTTTTGGGCTGTATATAAAAACAGCTAAGATTTCTTGTCTGCAGCCTTTGCTATTCCTCCTCTTGTTCCCCAGCCCAGACTTTCTGTGGCTGTCCAATCACAGACTTCCCAATGCAGCTCAATGAGAAATCTTTGCAAGGCAGGTGCTCTGAGCAATTGCTACCTCTTGAGTTCACCAAACCAGGAAGTAACATGACTGGTGTCTGATTGACAGTCAGGGGTGCAAGAAGGAAAAATTTGTAAAAGTGCCAGTTTCTATTGAAATCTGCACTTTTTGTAATATGAAAAAAAAGGGGACACACTGTTCTCACACAAAGCACTTTAGAAAGCTCAAGTGCTTTAGGTGTTAAAGGGTGTTCCTTTACTAACTTCTAGGTTTCTAGAACATTTCGAAATCTTAGTTATAGATTCCTGCTACTTGTTTGG
The DNA here is from genome assembly GCA_933207985.1 of Pelobates cultripes. Classification (NCBI taxonomy): domain Eukaryota; kingdom Metazoa; phylum Chordata; class Amphibia; order Anura; family Pelobatidae; genus Pelobates; species Pelobates cultripes. Next base: position 68,768,789 of record OW240924.1, read on the forward strand.
TCTCTTTGGAATACACCTCTATATAAGCCTCTTTGACTTGTCTCTTTTTTAAACGAATTAATGCCTGTGTATGAGTGGGCTCATGAAAGCCCTGATTTTAGTACAGTAGTCAAAATGTTTAAAGAACAGTTTGACAACTTACCTGTGGTCCACTAAGACTGCTCAGAGAGGAAGTGACACCGGGTGTTCAGTAGACCCCAGATATGTTGTCAAATCATTTGTAAATGGTTTTACTACTTACTACTGGCACCATAACCACTACAGTGAGCTGTATTGGTTATGGTGCTAGTACTAGGAGTGTGTTAATGGAGCCCTTTAGTACTTTAGTAAATGGTGGTCTTTGAAAACCAAACATAATTTATGCCTTTGCCAAACATTCCTCATTCTGTATGGGATACTTTTAAATGCTCTGTATTTCATCTATAAAGGATCTATAATGTTTTTTTATAGGTTTGCAATGAAAGTTGTAGCCATGTTGCCTGGAAAATATATATAGAACTGCAGGATAAAAAAATACAGGCTGGGTGGATGATGTCTTTCTTATATTGTTATTTTTTTTGAAGCTGCTACCTGAAGCCCAATGTACAGACTGCGTCACAAAGTCATGTTGAAAATATGAACCGAGAGCTCAGGGTCTTGATAATAGGGTCTCTATGGCAACGTGCATTCTTAATCCCTGTGAATAAAGGCTGCAAACCGTAACATACAGTCTACGTGGCGTTCCAATGAATAGACTTCCAAAGCACAGCAAACCGTTCAACCCTTTGTGTTACAACCCTACTGAAAGCATTATATGGCATTTAGAACTCCGCCGTGTAAGACTCACACCATATAAATACGGTATCTTTTACACTACTTTCAAGGGACAATCGAAGACCAGAAGACTGTATTCTGAGTGGTATAAGATGACATTTTTCTCTAATACATGCTTCATATTTATGTATATTTTTTCCTGAATGTTTTCTTTTAATAGCTTTACGGTTAACGATAGGCCTCCACTAATCTAATGGCATACATTTCCCCAATGTCCAAGGGTGATGGGGATTGCATTACTAATTTGGGGCAGTTGTCTTTAATGTAGCCCCCTTTATTTAGTGATATGCCAGGATTCAGACCGGGGGACATACAATTACACAGACCCTCTTCCAGTAACTAATTAATAAGAGAGGGATTGAATTAAGGTGGAATCAGCAAGTAGCAATTGCTACCCAGGAATATAACTCCCACTAATCCCATATTATATACTGTAACAACCTGTAGGGATGTATAATATCTCCGCTGTTAACAGTACAGCTGTTACAAATTAGTAAGAGTGTCAGTCTAATTCAACGCAAGGTGATAAAGAACAGCATGAATGCCAGGAACTTCAATAGATTAAGAAGAATGCATTGTAGACTAATTTGCATAGGCAAACTATGATTTAAGTGGCTCTGTCAACGTTTGGGGACTTTGCCGAATTTGCAAAGGCCCCCCCGACGGTGACATTGGTGCGGTTGGTCTGGTGGCCGGAGGGGAAGGTCTGGTATTGGTCCGGTGGCCGGAGGGACAGGTAAAGGTGAGCTTATTTTGATCCGGTTGGGGTCCTCTTCAGTGCCAACTTAATTGATGTACTCTGGCACATGCACAATAGTACAACATTGAGGTCTAGGGAGGATCTCGCGAGACCGCAGAATCCTCCATAGATGGAGACAATTCCCTGCAGAGGAAATCTACAGAAACAAAGTACCTCTCTGTATATCTATTGACTGGGTTGGAATTTTAGCGAAATTCCAAAACTGTCATAATGAGTATTTCACAAAGATTCTATCTATCTATCTATCTATGAAATACTAATTTTGCCACTTTAAGGGACACCATGAAATACATTGTGAGGGTAACTGCTTGCTAATCTTCAGACAATGAAACCTTGGAAGCCGTTCGGTAAATCCAGGTTCTAAGCTCTGATTGAATCTGAATGGAATGGTACAAATACTGGACCTCTAACAGATTATCTGCTGCATTCTTTCAACTGTCTGAGCTGAGCGTATATATATTTATTTTCTGGTTTACACAAATCTCTTCTAGATAAAATCTGCAGAAACAAATTTCTAGCTGTCAGAGACCTGCACACCTTTTAATGTAGACAGAGGCGGTTTAGCGGTTTATATTTTTCCTTTGTCTCTGTTGATCAAAATGTCTAGTGAGGTAGCTGTATGTGTGTGTTTATATTTTTACTTTTTATAAATAGCTGGCTTTCTAAAATACAATTAGTATGGTAGTATATGCTACCTTTCCAACAGTAATTCCATATGATGATACGAAGAATATGGTAAAATATCATAATAAAACATCAAAAATACTCTACCAGTAGCCTCTATTTAGGCTTAAAGGACCACTATAGTGCCAAGAAAACAAACTCGTTTTCCTGGCACTATAGTGCCCTAAAGAGGGTTGCCCTCCTACCCCCCCTCAGGGTCCCACTCCCGCCGGGCTCTAGGGGTAGGAAGGGGGTTAAACACTTACCTTTCTCTAGCGTCGGGCTCCCTCGGCGCTGGGGACTCTCCTCCTCCTTCCGACGCCATCGGCTGAAGCCACTCACGCATTCAGCCAGTCCATAGGAAAGCATTCTCAATCCTATAGACGCTGGCTTCTTCTCACTGTGAAAATCACAGTGAGAAGCGCCTCTAGCGGCTGTCAATGAGACAGCCACTAGAGGCTTGATTAACCGTGATGTAAACATAGCAGTTTCTCTGAAACACAGTAAAGGAAGAGACTATATTTAAAAGAAGAAAAACTACCACAACAAGAGGGCATCATCTTAAATTAGAGAGGTAAAGGTTTAAAAGTAATATCAGGAAGTATTACTTTACTGAGAGGGTGGTGGATGCATGGAATAGCCTTCCAGCTAAAGTGGTAGAGGTTAACACAGTGAAGGAGTTTAAGCATGCGTGGGATAGGCATTAGGCTATCCTAACTATAAGATAAGGTCAGGGACTAATGAAAGTATTTAGAAAATTGGGCAGACATTTCTCAATGCTTTCCTATGGACATCCAGCGTCTTCTCACTGTGTTTTTCACAGTGAGAAGCGCGGAAGCGCCTCTGGCGGCTGTCAGTGAGACAGCCACTAGAGGCTGGATTAACCCTAACATAAACATAGCAGTTTCTCTGAAACTGCTATGTTTATAGAAAAAAGGGTTAAACCTAGCTGGACCTGGCACCCAGACCACTTAATTGATCTGAAGTGGTCTGGTGCCTATAGTGGTCCTGTAAATTGTTATTGAGGGATTGTCTGAGCAGGATTTGCTTGGTAACTATTTAAACATTCTGGGATCCTTTTATATGTTCGTGAGATGCAAGGTGATCACGTATTTGATGATGAAGGCGTTAAAGCCACGAGGAATGGGATGGCTCTGCTCCAGGACTTCCATACTCTGACAATCCCAGATAATTACAGGTTGTGTTCCTATGTTTTATAAGCAGTTCGAAGAAGTAAGGCAGGTTCGTGCTGAGACTAATTATACCTTCCAATCAGAATGTCATTAGCACAGTTTGTTGTGGCTGGTTTGAGAAGGAAAGGGGTTGAAGAGGAGAACAGGAAGTGTCTGAGATTTTAGAACCTTAGAATAAAAAAAACCCACAACAGAGCCGTTACCGGTCTCTATTGGGAACATCTCTTCCATGCTTTGTCTTATGAAATTGTAATATTAGAATCATACACTGTCTCCAACACAAACAATGTGATTGAAAGTTTGATGGTCTAAGTCAAGTAAAACATAAAACTACCAGGGTTATTTAGTGAAGTGAGAATTCAAAGTACTGAGTACAGAGTAAATGAAAGCATAGCAGACTGAAAGGGAAACTATAATGCTCCCTATAGTGCCCACTGCCCACTGACAAGACATATGCCTGGGCATTTGGGGGCGGCTTTTTTTGCCGCACCCTGGAAAGTGCCGCCCAAGGCAAATGCCTTGTTTGCCTTGCGGCTAATACGTCCCTGACACCAGCATCGGAACCCCACAAAAATCGGTTTGGTAAAACAAAAGTTATGTTCGTGCATATATGAACTGGCTGCCTGGTAGAAGTGGTATTGTCAATTTCAAAAGGGGTTAATTTGATTGTATGGGAGATCAGAGCTTATCTTTGAAGCTGGGACCCCAGCAGAGCTACTCTGTAAGGTGTGAGAAGCCACACATAAGTAGCCTGGAAGTCTGGGACATAATTGGATCAAGACTTGATAACTTAATTTCCTGCTGGACACCAAGACATATAGCACACTAGCTTTTACATAATACAATTAACACAATAGCTTTTATCCAGCTCAACATTAACACAATGTACCCCCATATCCTATATATATAATTTTAAAGTCTGTGACCAGGCCCATAGTATGTGGAGAGGAGGCTATCTGTTATGCCTCTCCAGCAGGCTGTGGCACAGGACCTTCCATGACTGAAAAAAATTATAAAATGCTTTCCTATGGGGATTTCAGTGACACTGGAAGTCCTCATGTAGAGGACGCCTTCGAACCCAGAAGTCCATCTCGTGGGTGTCTGGTAGACAGCCACTAGAAGTGGAGTCAACTCATAAAAGTAATTATTGCAGTTTATGAGGGCAGTGTTGAGGGCAATGAGCTGAAGTGGTCTGGGTGCCTATAGTGCCTTTCAATAATTTATCCATGTTGGTTACCTGTATGTGAATTCATTTATTTCGGTTGGGGCCAGCTGGGAGAAGTTACTATTTTATATTATCACGATAGTACCTGCAATCCAGAAAAATAGTAATATTTGGTCCTGCGAGCAGGTCTGCTCTGCCAGGACTCTTCGGTTGCATGCTAGTGCTGGCAATGAGGTAACAGGGATATGGCATTATATCTCTGCCCTCTGCACACAGTAGTCAGTGCTTCAAAGAGTCCTGGCAGAGTGTGCTAGCTCTAGGACTCTGAATCCCATGCCACTCAGCCACCAGTTGTAAGGAAGCTGGTATGGGTAAAGGAAAACAAGTGGAGAAGAGGGCAATAAAAAGGGCAAAGTTAAAGAAGGGGGTAAAAGAGGGGTTATAAAGAAAGGAAGACAAGGGGATATGGACTGAGAGACACAACTAGGGAAATGTCCAGATGGAAAGGGGTAATGGATTGAGGGACAGAGGAAGGGAGGAACAGATAGTTAAAGGGGATCTGGACAGGTACAAAGACACATGAGTTGGGAAAAGGGGTATAGGCAGAGGGAGACAAGTAGGGGAAGTGGGGTGTGAGGAGATGGGCACAAGTTGGGGAGTTAATGGAATAATGTGGGATTGAGAAATATACAAAATGAGTATTTGTGGCCTGTCAAAGAGAAAGGGACAGGCAACACAATGTACAAGCACAACCCTCAATACTACTAAACGACTGCATTCACACACAAATATATACTTACATTCACACACACATTCACCAATGTCCATATTGTAGTGAACTGAAATTCATATATCAAAATGAAGTAAAAAAATAAAATGTATATGTGTGTATTTTATATTTTTGGGGAAGCATTACATATTCACATACAAGCCAACTGCGAGGGGCGGATACTTAGTACCTGCATACAATGAAACGTGGATAGGTAGAATTAATCTTAACCTACATGGCTAAACTTGCATTGGAGAATGGTTCATCTGAAAGCAAAATCCTAACTTTACAAACAAATTTACTGTCCACAGCTGGGCCTGTAACTTTATTCCTAATAAAACAGTAATGTTGCAAGTGTTTAACCACTTTGACAACTTTTTATAATATTCAAGAGAAAGTAGTTTTAATTTAATATATTGTATTGTCTACACAACACGGAATCTTTGGGTACATCACCCATCTAATGCGATAAACTGTAAGACATGTATACAGTCTCTGAAAAAAACTGCAGATTGTAATGACATTAGGAGAACTCTACGGCACACTGCTATTTAAAAAAGAGGGTTTTTTTTTTCAATTTAAGACATATTTTATTTTTTTTCTCTGAAGGGCTCCTTGTTTGGTATATCTCCTAAGACATCAAGTCTCCTTTTCTTTTTGTCATGTTTAACAATTGTGTTTTATATTCTAGAGTTTGTGTTCTGTTTAGAGGCATTTAAAGCCAGTCATTGGAGATTTGATCTCCATACAGAAACATTGCTTGGTGGCTGCCGTCCATTGCCCTGGATCTGGGAAAAATATAATGAGCTAAAAATGTGAGATAGACCAACAAATATTGGTATCCACGATTGGCAATTTGTGGGTATTGAAAAAGGTGCCTTGAAAGCAAACTTTCATTATCTGACACTGTCACATGCAGCGGTGTAAATCCCACGTGATGCAAAATATTTGGAATTTGGGTCAATCAAGTTTTGGCACACACAAAAATATTGCCAGTTTTTTTTTATATTGATTTGCCTCTTCAATACTAACAATTTATGAACAAAGTAATGTCAAACAAAAGGAAACACTACTGCCATAGAATGATCAATGTAAAGGCTAAAATCCTTTGCACTACTGGGGACTGTGAGATGCATTAAAGGGCCACTAAAGTCATCTCTGGGTGCAGTGGTTCTGTCATTTTAAATGTGTATAATGAAGGGTTAAATACACCTCTAGCGGCTCGTTTCCTGACAGCCACTAAGGGTGCTTCCGCCACGAGAACCAAGTCAAACTTCGTCCTGCGATCAAATGCTTCTCAAAGCAGCATTTGTATGGAGGAGCGTGATGGTTGGCTGCGCATGCGTATCTGTCGTGGAAGACATCAGCAGGCATGCTGAGGAAGACACTGGAAACGAGGTATGTAATTACTAGCAAAAGTGGTGGACAGTGGTCACCAAGATAAATATTACAAAAATATTAAAAATTAAAAATAAAATAAAATACTTTAGTCAATTCTCAAATCACCACACTTTACTATCTTCTCAACCAAGAAGTCCACTTGCAGTTTAACCTGTTCTGGCAACAGGATGCACATTACAGTGAGTTTTATTGCAGAAGAGCTCTGTGAAATATTCACATACTCAGTGCATTTTACAGCGAGTTTTATTGATGAGGAGCTCTGTGAAATACTCGAATTCTCTGCACATTACAGTGAGTTTTATTGCAGAGGAGCTCTGTGATACACTCATGCACCCTGCACATTCCAGTGAGGTTTATCAGTTTGAGGTTCTAGGTTTGCTAAATAGACACTGGTCATTATTGAAAGATTTATTGCTGCGGAACCTTGAGATACATTATATGCACCAAATATCTCTCTATATTGGCCGTCAGGAGACCAATGTTTATATTCTCTCCCCGTCCCCCCCTCCAATACCCCCATCCTGCAGACCACTAGCCGTGCTCACAAGCTTTTGTTCAAACTCCATGCTCTGCAGCTTGCATGAAACATGCTATGATGAAAATCCCAGGCTCCATCTGGTGGTTAATAAAGTGCAATGCACTTTATTGTGAATACATAGTTAACAGCAGGAGACCTGTATTTTCTGTCCTGGGGCTTGATTCTAAGTCTTACTGATAAAAGACTTAGATTTATTTACTAAATTCTGAAATCGTAGAGAAATGAAAATCAAATTCGGAAAAGTATGGCTAAAATAGCTGAAAATTCCACTGCACATTTTTGCTTATTGTAGTCTTAATTTTGTAGTTTGGTTTTTAGTTCCGTACAGTTTGGTGTTGAATCAGTCCCTCCCCATCTCTGTATCTCTTCCATCCCATCAGAATACTGACAAGTGTAGTGCAACAACAGCTCGAGGGCTTAGGTTTGGAACTGCTTTATACCATTGTGTTACTGCACCAATTAGATTAGGCATATATAGCACAAACTCTACATGGAAATCTAGGATTTTACTTGCAATATCTGTGTCCATATTAAAGGGACACTATAGGCACCCAGACTACTTCATCTAATTGAAGTGGTCTGGGTGCGCTGTCCCTGTCCCCTTAACCCTGCAGCTGAAACATTGTTTTCATTGTAGGGTTAAGATAGCCACTAGAGGCACTTCCTGCTCTTCCACGCAGCTAAACTCCATGAAACGACACTGCACATCCTCACGCTGTGCATGAGGACATCCAGCGTCTTGCAAAACCCCATAGGAAAGCCGTAATTCAATGATTTACTGTGTGGCAGGCCTAATGAGCATTAGGTTCCCCCCTTGAGATGACCTCAGAGGAGACCGAACCGGTGCCAGAGCTGAAATCCTGTAAGCATGGGGGGCAAGGAGGTAGAGGGACACTATAAGGTAATAAAACAGCTTTGTATTCCTAGCACTATGGTGCTCCTTTAATCAAAGATAGATCCCTTCTTTCTTTAAGATTGCCCAGGGTCCTAGGCAGGAGGCCAGATCATGGACCCAGCCTGTAGGTGTTGCCGGATGGGTGGCTGAAGTCCCAGATGTGGAATTCTTTAATCCTAGATCCCCACAGGTGGTGGAGAGGGCAGGAGGATATTTTGTTTTATGAAGTTTAAGTCAGGCAGGAGTATTTCAAAGCAGCCGCCTATTGTAAAAAGGAAGATCAGTTCAACAACACACCCTCTGCAAGAGGAGGGTATGGTGGACTATAAGTGCTGTTGGCAGGTGGTATTGCGAAACAGAACAATGCTGAGCAAGCCTCTATTCAGTAGCATGACAGGATCACTATAAATACCTGGATATGCAGCACTTGCTTGTTTTAAGCTATACTTTCAATTAATTCCTGGAAGCATCAGGAACACGCTGTTAATGGGTAAAGAAGATGGAACAATACATAAAAAGGCAGGGAAATGTCATTACATATTCCCACCTCTCTGTTAGTGTGGGGGTCATTGAGCTTTGATTTGGGCTGAAGCCCAGGTGTTTCTGGAACCTAGTAATGCCTCATCTAGAGCCCTAGGTTCTGAGTGGTATGTGTTTGTTGGCTTAGTAGTGTGTGTACGTGTTGGGCCTGAGTGTGTGGGAGGCACGTATTGTGGCTATATGTGGAAGTCTGAGTGTTGTATGTGTGGGTGAGGATTAGTGTGGCCAGCGTCCTGCTTAGTTTTGGCAGGTGGGGCTTTAGTATCCCTGGTGAACCAGTAGAGGGACACATGGGCAGATTCTCCGGTGGTCCGTGGTTGAGCATCTGGTCTACACCACTGTTGGGTGCAAATCATGGTCAGAGCTACGGAGTGTTCCGTCAATGACTCATGGCTCTGGCTAGAACATTCTGACACAGGAGCAGACCACAAGCTCCTCTGATGTATTGTAAGGGCACAGGGCTGGAAAAAGAAATCCTTTGATCTGTCAGCTCAAGTAGGTTGCTCCTTCAGAGTCAGAGTTGATGATCCAGATTCCAATAAGGTCCATTGGGCCCTAGGCAGCCACCTAAGCCTCCTAGTGGGTACATTGGCTCTGGGAGGAATGATGTCAAGTGATATCATGGAATTCATGGCATAAGTGAATTCAGAAGTAGGGTACATCACATAACTAAGAAAATCCTCTGTGGTAAGTGAATAATGACATTAACATCTACACCACTACCACCACCTCCTACAGATAATATATAATAAAAAGCAATCTTTTGTTGTTCTTAAAATTTTATCTTATAGATACTCTCACTATATATATATACACAACAGTCTTATGAATGTCAGCTCACAGCCTCGTGTGCAATCACCTTAACAGACTGCACACAATAACTTGCTAATAGTGAAGGGGAAGGTCAATCTAGCACTCTCAGCCAATCAATGCCTTGCAGTTTGGACAAGTTAACACTGAGAATGCAGGAATGTAAATTCCAAGTTATCAATGAGTGTGAGGTGAGGGGCGGTTCCCGAGTACGGAGAGGAGCTCCGGTTTATATAAAAACTTTCTTAAATAGTTAGACATTAAACCCAGGAAACCATGCCAAATTACTCTAGACAACAGAACTACTACAGCAAGTTACAGAGAATATGTTACTTATAGTGCACCTTAAATTGTCGCTTCCTTTAGGAGATGTATTGTATAACTCTGTGAACCCTAATAAGTGGTAATTTTCCATTTGAAGTGGGAACTGATTTAGTAGTTTATGGAAAACAGTGTGATGTGTGCAAATAGGTCGTCGGGATCTGACATATAATGCCAAGTTCCCATAGAGCAGGGCTTCCCAAATGTTTATGGGCCAAGACCCACTTTTGAAAATGGTAATTTTTCGAGACACACTTGCTTTTAATGCAATTCGCTTTAGAATCGTATAATTGGCACACAATGGCAATCAGTTTTAGAGGCATAAAATTGGCACATCATGGCAATCCGTTTTAGAAACATAAAATTGGCACACCATGGCAATCAGCCTTAGAGGCACACAATTGACACACCATGGCAATCAGCTTACAGGCAGAAATTGGAACATCATGGCAGCTTTAGATGCATAAACTTGGCACATCATGGCAATCAGTTTTAGATACATAAACTTGTCAGATCATGGCAACATTAGATGCATAAAGTTGGCACATCATGGCAGCTTTAGAGGCATGTAATTGGCACACCATGGCAATCAGCTTTAGAGGCATACAACTGGCACACCATGGCAATCAGTTTTAGAGGCATACAACTGGTACACCATGGCAATCAGCTTTAGAGGCATACAACTGGCACACCATGGCAATCAGTTTTAGAGGCATACAACTGGTACACCATGGCAATCAGTTTTAGATGCATACAATTGGAACACCATGGCAATCAGCTTTAGATGCATAAACTTGGCACATCATGGCAACTTTAAATGTATAAACTTGGCACACCATGGCAATCAGCTTTAGATGCATAAATTTGGCAGATCATGACAATCAGCTTTAGAAGCATACAATTGGCATACCATGACAAACAGTTTCAAAAGCATAAAGTTGGCACACCATGGCAAACAGTCCTAGATGCATAAAGTTGGCACATCATGGCAGATTTAGAGGCATACAATTGGCACACCATGGCAAACAGTCTTCGATGCATACAATTGGCACACCATTTCAATCAGTTTTAGATGCATATAAATGGCACACCATGCTATCAGTTTTAGATGCATTAAATTGGCATATCATGGCAGTTTTAGAGGCATAATTCTTGGATTTCATGGCAGTTTTAGAGGCATAATTTTGGGTATCATGGCAGTTTTAGAGGGAGAACTTGGCATGTCATGGCAATCTGCTTTAGAGACATACAACTGCTTACTTACAGACTCAGAATCAGAAGTGCTATGTCCCACTCTTTCATCCAGGGACCTCACGTTGAGTATCCCAGTGGTGGAACTAATGTAAAGAAGGCACTGGTGTAAGTATGTTTTCTGGGCCCCCCTCTAGTGCAAGTGTGGCCAAAAGGTAGATCCCCATCTGTCGGAGAACTTCAACAATGCTATGCCAGCTGGGGATCTACAATTTGCGCATCGTTGCAGGGTTATATTTGTGAGCAGTGTTTGAGCATTTGAATGCAAGCATGTTTTTGTATTACGTATGTACATATATGGGTGTATTAGTTGTACTGTTGCCATTGGAATGTAGTGGTGTACTTGTGTGTGATGTTTGCGTCTGAATGCAGGATTTTAAATGGTGTGCTATTTGTGTGTAGTGTTGATGTTTGAATGAAGTGGTGTTTGTATATAATTCCAGTGTTTTAATACAGGGGTGTGTTTGTATGTAATGTTTGTGTTTGATTGCAGTGCATGTATACTGTGTATATAAAATATACATATACACAATGTGTGTTTAAATGTAAGCATGTTTTTGTATGGAGTATGTGTGTGAATGTTGGTGTTTGAATGCAGTTGTGCATTTGTGTGCAGTGTATATACTTACACACATATTGAAACACATACATACACAAACACAGACACACAAATACACACACTGACATAGCGATACACACAGACACACACGCACACACAACACCTAGTTTCCCACACACAGATACACATACACTCATGTACACAGATACACATGGACACATTGCACACAGACACACATGGACACACAAATACACACACCAAAAAAGAGAAAAGGGTTGCACTCAATCACAAAAATCACAGGGTGTTAACCGAGTATGGGTCAGCATACCCCATAGAACATATATCAAAGAAAAAAATCTCAGGCACTCACTGTGATATGTTTAAAGCAGCTTTAATGGATCTGCAACATTTCGACCTGTACCCAGGTCTTTATCAAGCTTTATCAAGTTTGATAAATACCTCGGTACAGGTCGAAACGTTGCAGATTCATTAAAGCTGCTTTAAACGTATCACAGTGAGAGCCTTAGATTTTTTTTTTCTTTGACACAAATACACATACACAGAGGGCAGGGTGAGAAAGGGTTACAGTGGGGGGGGGGGCAGGTGAGAAAGGGTTACAGTGTAGGTGAGAAAGGGTTACAGTGGGGGGCAGGGAGAAAGGGTTACAGTGGGCTGGCAGGGGGAGAAAGGGTTACAGTGTGGGGGTAGGGGGAGAAATGGTTACAGTGTGGGGGCAGTGGAGAAAAGATTACATTGTGGGGTCGGGGGGAGAGTGAAAAGGGGTTACAGTGTGGGGAGGGGTGAGAAAATGTTACAGTGGACGGGGTGGGGGAGAAAGGGTTACAGTGCGGGGGTAGGGGAAGAAGGGCTTACAGTGGAGGACGGGCAGGGAGAGAAGGGGTTACAGTGTGGGGAGGGCAGAGAAGGGGTTAGGGGGCAAGGTGAGAAGGGGTTACAGCGTGAAGAGGGGGAAGAGGGGGAAGGAGAAAAAGGGTTACAGTGTGGGGAGGGGAATAGAGTGAGAAGGTTTTACAGTGTGGGGAGGGGGTAGGGTGAGAAATGGTTACAGTGTGGGGAGGGGAATAGAGTGAGAAGGTTTTACAGTGTGGGGAGGGAGGTAGGGTGAGAAATGGTTACATTGTGGGGGGGGAAGGGAGAGAAGGGGGTTACAGTGTGGGGTGGTAGGCAGGGAGAGAAGGGGTTACAGTGTGGGGAGGGAGGCAGGGTGAGAAGGGGTTACAGGTGGGGTGGTAGGCAGGGTGAGAAGGTTACAGTGGGAGGGAGGCAGGGTGAGAAGGGGTTACAGTGTGGAAGTAGTTACAGTGTGGGGGGCAGGGAGAAAAGGGGTTACAGTGTGGGGAGGTTATTACAGTGTGGGGGGGCAGGGAGAGAAGGGGTTACAGTGTGGGAGGGGCAGGGGGGAGGACTGTGTCCTACCTTTATTTTTAATATAATAAATTCCCTGGTGGTCCAGTGTCTCCCTGGTGGTCTGGTGGGTTACCTCTCCGGTCTGCAGCTCCGCCGGGTGCAGAGCTGCAGACCGTGTGATAGAGGTCTTGTGAGCACCCACAGTGTTGCCATGGTAGCGCTCTGGGTGCTCGCAAGACCTCTATCACACGGTCTAAAGCTCTGGACCTGGCGGAGCTGCAGACCGCAGGTCGTGGGCTCTCTCTCGGGCAGACTGATGGAGGGGCCCGGTGGCATAGAGGGCAAGAGACCAAGAGACCAAGGGCCCGACTAATCGGTCTGTCTGACTGTCTCATAGCTCAAGCTTGCCGGCACGACCCTTTGGGAATTAGCCGGCAACCCACCAGTGGGTCGCGACCCACACTTTGGGAAACCCTGCCATAGAGGATACAACGAAGGGTCAATCAGTAGCCACAATTTTTCCCTGTCAGAAGTATTAGTATATTATGTGAAAAAGACCGCACTGAAATAATTAATGACATTTGGAACAGCAAACCTTATAATAAAGAGAATTCGCTAAATTAAGGAAAAACAGCGTTGTAGCTTGTACAGTGGAGGAGGTGAGCTTTTTGTGAATGAATTTATGGTTTTATGTTGTACTAGACACATTGTATTATTGTTGCCTAAAGTGTGAAGTAAATTCGAGAAACGTGTGGGAAGTGTTTTAAATGACTATAATAACCATCGCTTGAGCATTTTTTATATTACATTTCTTCTGCCTAACAGGTTGGTATGAGGTTTGTTCCTATTTGCATGGGCGGTTGCAAAATAGGTCAAGAGGGGGCAAGTGCCCCCCCCTCACCCATCCCCCAGGGATATTTCTCTGAAGACACCAGAGCCCATTTGCCTATTCTTGTCAGTTTTCAATTCACTATATTTTGACGTTTGAGGGCTAGAAAATGAGAAGTAAGACGTGTTTTCTGTAATATGAATAGACCTGCACTGAACCGGTTAATCGAGGAAACCTTATAAAAAATGCATTGTTAAACTGAACGAGCGCCTCTTGTTTCTATGAAAATTGTATGATGTGGTTGTTTATAATGAGTACCTACATAGATTTTTTTAAACTTACATGTTATATGGCTGGTGAGGCATGGGTAATTCATGGAAAAAACACCCGTTAGCCGGCAAATCAAATTTGTTGAGGAATATAAAAGAAAACGGTCATCGTTTTTATGATTACGGAGGAGATTTGTCAAGGCAAAAGCAGAATTCAGGAGCAAAGCACTTACTCTAGAGCAATCACCATTGAAACCAAAAGAATATCTCTAAAGATTCCGCAGTTTTGCATCCAAAATAGCACCTTGAAAAATCTCCCCCTACATGTAGTCTATTATTGCTCTGTTATTATTATTATTATTATTATTATTGCCATCAGATTCCGTAGCGCTTTACAATATTATGAAAGGGGGGATGTAACTATAAATAGGACAATAACAAGAAAACTTACAGGAACAATAGGTTGAAGAGGACCCTGCTCAAACGAGCTTACAGTCTATAGGTGGTGGAGTATAAGACACATTAGGACGGAAATATCAGTCAAATAGGGTGGGAGTGAAGCAGGTTCAGGAGCAAAGCACTTACTCTGGAGCAATCACATCAACATTGACTCTTTTCAGTAAATCTCACTGTCACTGTTCCTTTAAGCCGGAATAATTATTTAGTTTGCATGCAAATAATTAAGAAACATCCAAAAGTAGTCATTAATACGGACAATGTCTACCACTAGCGCTATGTGCCCTCTTCCTACATTAGCTTTCATCCTGATTATGCCTGGAACACACTTGGTGATATGGACATGCTCAAAGCACCAGGTGACCCGTTTCACTGCTGTAAAACGTTCGTTATTAATCAAGGGTAATTAGCAATGATTTACATTAAGTAGAATAATTACCCATCATCAGGCGTGGATTCTTTGAGAAAAGGAGGTTTTTTTTCGCAGTTAAATTACACTTTTGTTTGACACATTATACAAACATTTATTAGCGTGGTATAATAAAGATATCTACGTAAAGATACTTTGTAATGTCTGATCCTACCCACTGAAAATGCCGATGCTTCTTTTTAGAGAAAGAAAGAAGAAAAAAGAAACAGAAATTTTTACAGAATCTTCTCTTATTTTTATAGTGTTAACTTTGTTAAGTGCCTTAGGTAATGAATAAGTAGCATATATTGAACTATTGTTAACATAATTACTTCTTAATGGAAGAGGTAAGACAGCAATGAGGTATTACTGTGGATAAAAATATACAAAATATTGAGTGTAATTGCTGCCGCCTTGTCTGTCCTAATCTGAAACCCTCGCTAAGCATACGGTCTAACCCTTACTAAACTCACATTTTTAGTGCTGCCATATTACAAAATTTAAGGGATACCTGTACTCTGATTTTTACTTATGCACTTTTAAAAGAGCATAAAGGATTCTGGCTATACATTTACTAGCAGTGTTGCTAGAATATTATTTAAAATAGGTTTTTTTCCCCCACCTGTCAATCAGTTCTTTGGCATGTCTCCATGTCAAAGAATTATTTGAAAAATAAAAAGTAATTGAGACCACCTACAGGCAGTCCTTCTGCTCTTCACACATAGCAACCACAGTGCATGCGCTATGGTTGCTATGGTAACTCCCTAGCTGGCGCTGGCTAGGGATTATTGGAAACCAGTGGCTGACAACACTCCGTTCAAATGCCAGTATGCTGGAAACAAGGCCAGCGTGTCGGCTTCATTGAGGAGGTTTTCCCTACTTGGGGAATTATCATCTAATAATAATAATAAAGAAGAGCACACTCTTAAAAATATAGCTCTTTGGCGCTATACAGTGATCTCCCATTTGCGGTACTGGCGGAGAGGAGGAGGCTGGCACCAACAGCAAAGAAGCTAAAAGACTGCTCAGTGAAATACCGCTGGGTAGTCAACGGTTCGCTCTCGACAACGTCTTGAGCCGGACCCATAGCTCTAACATCTTATGAAGATCCTGGACCCTTTCTACAGAGACTGGCCATAATAGCCAAACCGCAAGTAAAAGCACTTTCCTCAACCAGGAACAACAGAAACCCCAAAGAGACGGACATGCCGATACAGTCGAATTCAAGTTACTCTGCATCAAGATGGGGATCTAGGTTCGGAAAACCGAGTTCCAGATCCCTTAACTACTGAGACCCTGGAGCCCAAGGTTCATCTATCTGGCAGAGCACTCCCCATGCGGTGGGATGAGGAGGAAGTTGCACGATTCTGCTGTTCCTTACATTTATATAAACGTGGGCCAGGGGTCCCTAAAACTTAGTAAAGGACTGAGAACCAAGATACCCCATCTTCTGGTCCTAAGTACAGTGTAAAATGACAATATATGAATGTTTCCCTCTGTCAGATGTGTGAAGGAGTATAGATAGGTAGACAGAAGATGTTTGAGTGTGATTTACATTAGCGCCTACACTAGCCCCTTATATATGATACCTAAAAGCTGGCTTCGGAAGAGCCGTAGCTGGTAGCAGCTGATGGTACACCATAACACATCGCTCTCGGGTACTGTATGGCGTAACTGCCCGCTTTGCCAGTTGGTGCAGCAGCTGGCATGGGAAACGTTTTGTTAAGCTGGTAAGTTAAATAAATAAAAGCTGTGGCAAATGCCATACACAAATTAATATTTGCTCGTATGTGGCCAAGACATGGTTGATTAGTTTTCAGGTGCGGAAATTGTGCGTGGACAATCAGCAGATGTTGGACTTGTGTAGGAAATATGAATGATGATCATTGCTTCTGGCTATCTCAAGTATTCTCCAAAATAGAAAAATAATAAGTACAGATTTTGTTCGGATTTAGTGCTATGAGCGTGCATGTGGTATGCATAGTGCTGTATCCAAATGGAACAGAGAACCCTGACATATACAATTGCATGCACCGTGCATCATGTTCCGCTGTGCAAATTACCTGTCTGGGAATACAGACTGAATGTGTATTTACACTGAGCTTAGATGCTTTCTAACTAAGTGAGATGCTTTCTTCCTAAGTGACCTTCCTAAAGCTTGCGGTGAAATGAGTTAGTTTAGCATTTCAACGTCAGGCAGGAAGAGGTTAATCCTCTAATAATAAAGACCTGTTCTTTGCACAATCTATGATTAGACCGCCAGTGAAGCCATGTGGGGAAAGGAACAGAGAGCAAAAGAGGGCTTGCTGTGATTCATGAATTAAATATTAGGCATCATGCTTATGCAAATGATCCCTTGTCCAATTAGGCAAACAGCAGAGAGCGCTGGCAGCAACGTCACGGGATATGCAGCTTTTGAATTACACGCCTCAGTCACATTTACAAGCAGCAAAGCAGATTTAAATTGCTTTTCTGTGGATTTTTTTGCGTGCGTGTGTCTCTTTGGAACAGGTGTCGGATTGTTTCAACTAGTGCCTATTTCACTACCACCTTTTCTAAAACCTATAGCTCTGTTCCTGCTGGTGGGGAGCTCTGAGCACACCACAAAAGGCATTTCAAGAGTGGATGGTGGGGTAATGAAATGCGGGCTATGAAGGGTAGACGTGCTAAGCATACTCCTGAGATGCTCATTACCGAAAGCAGATTGCATAGAGCTCAAAATCATTAAATCCTCTGGACGTGGCCAGGATTCAAACATCTCTGCATGCAGAGCAGATAGCGCCCAAGGGTTGTGGCTACTGCAAATAACACGCAGTGATAACAGCATAGGGAGATTGAAGGGGGTATGAAGGTATCCCCTGGCTAGGTTGTCGGGTTCCAAAATTGACGATCTTCTTTTTAACATAGTATCCTTCAGGGCTGAAGACTATTAAGACAGGTTTTGGTAGAACTGTGTATTTATTGAAGGGTGATCTGCTGACTGCAAATTATATCACCCAACAAGGTCAATAAAATGCCTCTTGGTGCCTTTAGAGATCTGTGATTTTTGATGAGACCAATTCTTCCATACTCCTAATAAAATTGATGGTATGTCATATGAACAAATGGAAAAACATGACCCTTATAGAGTATCACTTTAGGTACGTGATTAATTAATCTCTATATACATGTTACTACTCTCTAAACCAGGGATGCCAAAAAGGTAGATCCCCAGATGCTTTAAAACTACAGCTTCCACAATGCTTTGTCATTCTCTAGGCATGTAAAGACATGCAAAGTATCATGGGAGTTGTAGTTCTACAACATCTAGAGATTTATCTTTTGGGCTCCCTTGCTCTACACTTTTCCTGAGAGTTTACATTTGTCAGTTCCCTGCCCGGACTCCAGTGCACTATCTTAATCTTCAAGCTAAAAAGCAAAGGTAAGGTCCAGTTACCCCCTTGTCATTCAGGGTTTAGATCCGCTCCGTATTGCCATTGTGAAGCCTTCCAGATTCATATAGCGTTCTCACAAACACACTAGAACAAGGAGTTGCAGACGATATCTCCCATTATGCTTTTAAATCCATTGTGCTAGAAAAGCATCATCGGAGATGTAGTCCACAACATCTGGAGTGCCGAAGGTTGCCTACCCCTGCCCTAGGAGCTACCCTGAGCCAAAACGCACAGTTGGATGTGCTAAAGGAAATTAAATCGAGAAGTACAATGTTAGATGAGAAAATATGTCTGGTGGAGAGAATGAGAGAACATAGACAGTTTTTGTAGTCCATATTGACTCAAAGCAACAAAAAGGACCGGTGGTGTGGTTTTGTTGCAGAAATATGACATATTAAATAGGACTGTTCTATCTGGAAAGCTGAAATGAAGAAAAAAAACGAAGGCATCCACAAAGGAAATCATATATACGTATTGAGATGATGTGTTAAGGTTACTGAACAGTGTACTTCATACGGATGGTACACTGATTCATGAGCAACAAATTAGATGACAAGTAATGAGTTATTGTTCACAGAAAATGACTTTAGTGTGAAGCAAAGTCTTCATTGCTGATGAGTACAGCATCATAGGAGAAACAAATCACGTTGGATTCCTGAACTACATCACGCGCAGATGTAATATACCCAATAGATGTTGTAGACTACAAGGGAGACATTCAGCTAACAATGGAATCCGATGAACTTGATACACAATTGAGAACAAAGGTAAAACCTTAGCAAAAGGAACTGTGGATAGACACTTGAAATACCTTATCAGACACAATAAGCAACCTCAACAGATACAATAAGCTGACGATAAGTGGTGCAGATAAGGGAGACAATTAAACCAAAAACAATTAAAGGGTTATTCCAACCACCATGACCACTTCAGTCTCTCCAGGAATCTGTGTGTGCATGGTTTCTGCTTAAAACGCTCAACATCCAGAGTTCTCTGCAGTTTTGTACCAGGGGCTAATTGCACCTTAGGCACACACGACTTTGGCAACTCTGTTCCGCACTGCCAAACATCAATTTTGTGCAATAAATATGTGTCATCAGCATGCACCACACACTGGCAACGGATGCAGTGAGCTTCTACCCATCCCTCCTCCATCTCTGCCTTATTTTAGGTTCCTATCTCAATTCTCATGACAAACTATCAGTCTAGGATTTAGCCATTTCCCTAATTTGTTCCAATTGGATTTTTAGAGTTTAAATGTTTTCTAATGTTCTAGAATTTTTCTTTTTAATCTACAGCAGTACATTCCTTCTCGGACTGCTTAAGGGATACGGTATGGCGGTTGTCATAAGGGGGTCTGTCCAGGGGTCTCGACCTTATGTACAGCTAGGGTAGTATAACCTGGCTCCTGGGAGAACGTCGCCTGCTTCTCCCACAACAGCTGTTTCGCCTGTACCCTTTCTGTGGGGTTTAACCTGTCCCCAAGCTGTACAAGGGTAGTGAGGTCAGTGTGGGGGTCCCTTTCTAACAAATCGGGAAGGGTTAAATTCTCAGGATCATCTGCAGCCGGGGCACATACTGCCGCAATATTCACAGGTCTCTCCTGGTACTCCTTCAGCATGTTCACATGAAAGGATCTCTGAACCCTTTCATCTGTACAGCTGGCTATCAAGTAAGTAGTATCGCAGATCTGCGCTACTACTCGGTACGGGCCCTGCCAAGATGCTTGCATCTTGTTTGCCTTTACAGGTTTGAGCACTAATACCTTCTGCCCAACCTGGAAGACCCGCTGTCGGGCACCCTGATCGTACCACCTCTTCTGTCTCCCCTGGGCCGCCTGGAGATTCTTCCTTACCATCAGGGACAGTTTCTCCATGTGGTCCAGGAGTTCCAGGACATATGGCACGATGGGGGTCCCCTCCTGCTCCGTCTCCCCCTCCCAGTGGCCCCGAATGAGATCCTTCTCCCATAGAGCAACTCGAAGGGGGAGAACCCAGTAGATTCCTGTGGCACCTCTCTGTAAGAAAACAACAGATGAGGCAGGAACCTCTCCCAGTCTCTGCAAGTATCTGTAAAGGTCCTCAGCATCTGCTTGAGGGTAACGTTAGAGCGCTCGCAGAGACCGTTAGTCTGTGGATGGTAGGGTGAGCTAAGCAACAGTTTAATGCCACACACCTTCCACAGCTGCTGAGTGAGCACATCGGTGAATTGGGTTCTCCTTAGGGAACCCGACCCTAGTAAAAATTCTAACCAGGGCATCAGCAACCGTCTCTGCCTCTACATTAGACGGCGCTACTGCCTCTGGGTAGCGAGTGGCATAGTCCACCACAGTAAGAATATATTTCTTAACGGATGGACTAGCCCTGGCCAGTGGACCCACAATGTCAACAGCTATGCGGGAAAAGGGCTCCCCTATAATAGGCATCGATAATAACCTAGCCTTAGGGTGGTCCCCCCGCTTTCCTACCTGTTGACATGTGTCGCACGTACTGCAATACATCCGCACAGCCTGGTTAAAGTTGGGCCAAAATAAATTCTGTGAGATCCTATAGGCTGTACGGCGGGACCCTAGATGTCCAGCTAACGGAACATCATGCCCTATCCGCAGAATCTCCTGCCGGTACTTTGCAGGTACCACTAGCTGTCGATTCGGCGGAGGGGCTACACTCTTCTGGGAAGGCTTCGGGATCCTATATATTCTGTCCCCCACCCACTCATACCACTCCCCATCTACTCCTTCCTCTCCAGCCTCTGCTCTATCTCGGTACTTCTGGAGAGTCGGGTCCGCCCGGGTTTCCCTCCCAAACTCCTCCGGGGAATCCCAGCTTAAGGGGGCCTGATCTAGGGTACCGGTTCCAGAAGCACGGGTCTGAGCACGAGTAGTCACTGGGTTAACGTCAGCAGGGCCCATCGGGGCATAAGCAGAAACCAAAGGGGCCAAATCATTCCCAAGAAGAACATCAGCGGGCAAGTCTTTCATAACCCCCACATCCACGTGTCTAGTGCCCACCCCCCAATCCAAATGGACCTGAGCAACAGGTAAGCGGAATACAGCGCCTCCTGCTACCCTCACTGCCACAGTGTCTCCAGTGTGCTGGTGTTCTGAGACTAGGTTCTTTTGGAGCAGTGTCATAGTGGCTCCTGTGTCTCTCAGACCGTTCACCACTCTGCCATTCAGCTTCACAGTCTGCCGATGTTGCTGACGATTGTCCTGATGAGCTGCTTGCACTGGGACGGCCTCGTGTAGTATGCCCCAGAATTCCTCCTGATCGATACAGTGAGCAGCAGGCTGAGGTGGCCGCTGATTCCCGCTGGCTGGTCTCCTCCAGGACTGAGCTTGATTAGCGCCGTTCAGTGGGCACTCTGGTCGCTTGTGCCCCAACTGTTTGCACCCAAAGCACCTAATGGGCTGCGAATAATGCCGGGCATTGAACCGGGAGGGTTGCGGGTAATTGTTTGCTGGTGGTACTGCTGGAGTGAGTAGTACTGGGGGTTGGTATGCTGTTGGTGCTGGGGTTGCTGTTGGTCGGTACTCCATTCTGGCAGGAACCTTGGTAGCTGTACTGTCCAATTTGCGGGCGTCTGTATATTTGTCTGCCAGACAGGCAGCCTCGGGTAGGGTAGAGGGTTTCCTATCTCTGACCCACTCTCTGACCCCGGCAGGTAGTCTGTTGAAGCAGTGTTCCAGCAAGAACACCCGCAGCACCTCTTCCCCAGTTACCACTTGGGATCCTGCCATCCAGTGGGCTGCAGTGTAGTGGACTCTGCAGGCCCACTCTACATAGGAGTCGCCAACCTGTTTGTTAGTCTCCCTAAATCGGTGCCTGTATGCTTCTGGGGTCACTGCATACCTGGCCAAGAGCGCATCTTTCACCGCTCGGTAGCTGGTGATCTCCTCCTCTGGGATGGCCCGAAATGCTTCACTAACCCGGCCGGATAATTTCCCAGAGAGGATGGTGACCCATTCGTCTGCGGGTACCTGGTGTAGGGCACACTGCCTTTCAAAGTCAGCCAGGAACCCGTCAATCTCTTCCTCTGTTTCAATAAAAAATTTAAACGCAGCAAAGGGTACCTTTTTCCTTCCAAAATTGTTATTGGGTACCTCCACTGCTGCAGCTCCTCTTTCCCGGAGCGCCTGGTGTGCCATCACTGCTGCCTGCACAAGTTCTACAATGTCTGTTGAGGGGTTGCGGCCAGAGTGTGCCAGCCTTATCTGGACCGCCCGGTTGAATTGTATTTCCTTGGGTGTTAAATCCAAAATGCTGGGCACATTAGCTCTCTCCGTTCCCTGTGCTGCATCCATCTCCAGTAGCAAAGCAATAATTTCTCGCTTTTTCAAATTGCTTGCTGACCGTCCTCGGCGTTCAAGTATGTCTTTAAGGGTAGCACGCCTTAATTCCTCATACTGCATTTCCTCCACCAAATTGGGATGTGTAGCTGACCTTCTGTGCTGTGGGATTCATTCCGTCGCTTGCCACCAATGGTTAAGACACCCCTGGTGTCTTTAAGAGAAACATCTGTTTAGTTAACCTTCCCCTTTCACAATATCAGTAACTCCGTTCGCATAGACTGCAGTATATGAACCACCATCAGGGGAAGCGGTAATCTCCCGACCGGGATCCGTGAAAGACTCCAAACTCCCGAACAGAAATCCACGAACCGCCGCTAACCGCCGAACGAAGATAACCACCAAGCGGCTTTCGGTTCCAATAATCAGTCTCTAGGCATCAATAGTAAATGCCCCAAATAACGAGACAGATGCTCCTCATTGAGGGTCAAACAGGATCTGATTGGGATCAAGAGGTTAACCAGCAGCATACTTCTATCCTGGGTGGCCATCCGTTCGGTAGATTTGTTCGGTAAAAAGAGTCATTCGTATGGCTGGGCTATAGAAACAGCCATTTACATGAAGGAGGGCAGAAATAGACGAATCCACCACAATAGACAGACAGATGGTTCTGTCACATATGCCAGTGGCAAAAATAAACACATTAACAAATGCTCAAAGAGATTGTCGAAAGGGTTTATTCACTAAAGTAAGAGACAACTGGGGAAAATTTTACCAGCTCACATATTGATGCTAAAGAAATTCTTATCCGGTTTGGGGAAACCCCATCTGCTTTAAAAAAAAGCCTCATCACTACAGCTGTCTGATCTGTGATGATTTGCATAGATTTTGGTTGTTAATGACCTATTGCTATATCTGCATTGCAGATGGTTTTTCTAATTGTATCTGTTGTGTATTACTTAATTTTTAAAGGCCCCTCTTCACCAAACTGAGTTATTTCCACATACAGAATTTTATAGAGTTCTTCTTTATACATTGTTCCAATGAATGTATTATGTTGACAGGACGGGGTAACAGAAGACAATGTTTGTAGTATAGGATGCTATTTGGCTGCAGATTTTCAGAAAAGGTTCATTCAGTTCTAGGTTCGGATATACTATGAAAGGATGCAGTGATTTCAGGATATCTGGACAATCTCGAGAGACTTAGGTGGTAATCTTCTCACTGAAGATAACCAGGACATGCTTGGCTTAATTTTGGTGTAATTCAGGAAGGACTCCACTAACTGCACATTATTATGCTTGGTACAAATAGTGCCGAGATTGTTTTTTAAGAAATCTCATTTTGCAAATTATCATTTCAGGATTAGTAAGTATAGATATCAATTTGATGACCTGCTGTTGGAAAGGTATATTATAGAGTAAATTCAAGATTTTGGCTTGTATCTATGATTATCAAATCAACCCAACAGCAGTCTAATTCCTGAACGAATTACCTGCTTATGATTTATACTGATAATTAACCACCTTAGAGTAATATTATGTTGATGCCTCTGAAGTTCACACTGTCAGGGTTTGAGTAAACTATGTATTAATGGAAAATAATTCCAATTTTGAATTCTACTCACGTGCGCAAACATCTCCAGGTACAAAAAGCTGCTGCAAACAAAACAGAATACACAAAAAAAAATTAAAAAGAGCTTCAACTAGCTTGTCACGTTGATATTACGAGGCTGTTCCCAAAGCTCACATAATATATACAAGTCTTGCAGAGATCTGCCACTGTGTGCAATTTAATAGCAGCTCCTTAACTGCATGATAATATAAAAGATATCAGCTTGGATCAGCTATAAATCTATATGAAAATTAGTTTCCCTAGGAACTTCGGTGCCTTTCATCACTGAAGTTTTTCAAAAGCCTTTCCTGGCATTATCAAGAGCATTTCAAATTGTTTTCTAGAAGGCAATAAATCTGTAAATTTTACATGCATATATTGGTGTGTACACTGATGAATTGTACACAATTTCAAGCATATAGATCTGGTCTTCATGGGAAATAAGGCAAATTAAATAGATTATTTAGTTTATGTCAAGTCAGTTGACTAATCTATCTGATGGCTTATTTGTTTTCTAAACAAACCATCCAGCAGTTCCGTGGGGTTATTTTAAACAGGGAATTCTGGAAATCTGACAAATGAAATTAAATTTTTAGAGATAAACAAAAAAAGAAATAATCTATTTTCAACTATTTTTCGTGCTCACATGTTTCGGCCTTAGTGCGGGTGAATAAACGCACTTTGTCATCTCCCTTGTTTAAGTGTAGCCCATGTCCCCATCAAAATGAACAATGACATAGATTTTGCTCATATTTCCTGGTCGAAAGACAGTGACACATTCCTAATGTATTATATATAGAATGGATTGATTTCTCCCTCTACCAGCTGGTACATCACAACAACTACACCCAGCTCAGTGCCCTCTATTGCTCTAACCTAAACAGTTCTTACGGCTTCTTAGAAATCCTTTCTTTACGTGCATTTCTCAGTTATGAGCCATTGATACATACATTGTCACCGGACATTTATAACATTTTGGCCATACCATCCACTTTCACCCACACTGGCTTCCTTTTTTTTCTCCAAATTCCCAAGTTACATTCTGTTGTACTGTCAACTTGTTTGCTGAGCCATACTTTGACTGTGGTCTTGTTCACTTTGCATTGTTATCCACGTTCACTGTCTTTTTTATATTTCTTTAAGTTAACCTTAGAAATAAATTGGTAAAGGTGAAGAGCAAATACATCTCCAACGTGATAAGCCTACAAGCCCTTCTTATGGAATTACCAAGTGCTGAATAAGCCCTTCTTATGGAATTACAAAACGTATTGATGAAAAGTTGCTACAGTCACTACAAAGTTCCAATCTACCTCTGTAAGAAAGGTCAGCAAGACCTGCTAATCAAGATCCTCATGAGCTGGATTCCGTGGCAGAGAACACGGCCTATGCAGAGTTAGACAACCATCACAACCCAGGTGTTTTGGACTACACCTCCCATGATGCTTTGCCAGCATTATGGCTGTTAGAGCATTATGGAATATGTAGTCCACAACAACTGGAGTGCTGAAGGT
Organism: Pelobates cultripes; assembly: GCA_933207985.1. Classification (NCBI taxonomy): domain Eukaryota; kingdom Metazoa; phylum Chordata; class Amphibia; order Anura; family Pelobatidae; genus Pelobates; species Pelobates cultripes. The sequence continues at coordinate 68,794,645 of OW240924.1, forward strand.
TGCCTACCGATGGCCTTGTCACATCCTGTTCTGTTCTGCAAAGTTGTCTGGAATTGGCTTCTGGTATCCAGTACTCTTTTTACAATTCTTGTTTTGTTTTACTTGTTTTTTCTGGTTTTCTATTCTATGTCTGGGTTTCTTTATGCTGGGTTTCTGGGTTCATTCCTGTATTCCGTTCCTGGAATTCCCAGTCTCTTGGATTCCTTTAAATGTTTGTTTTATGTTGCCACACCCGTTCCTTTTCCATTTATCCTTTTGTTTCAGTTGGTTCCTGCAGGCAGTTGCTCCAAGTCCTCTGCCCCTTTCTTGCAGGTAAGTGCTGTGTGTGTTTTATTATTGTTTATTTAGTTATGCATATCTAGGTAGATAGGTCCCACCTTAATTGGAGTACTTTGCCGCAGTTGGTGGGCTGCATACATCTTGGCCATTTATGTGTGTCTAAATATCCAATGTTTTACATATATAGTACTTAGTTTTGTCTCCTCTTGTTTTGCCTTGCATCTCTTGTCTTATTTTATTTTGTCTTGTATTCCCAGTTCATGTACAGTCCCGTCCTGCCCTGTTCATGTTTCCCTCATGCCTTGTGTACATGTTCTGGGTTCTGCTTTCTGTCCTGCTCCGGTTCTGGGTTCTCCTAGTTTAGTCTTGTTTTCTTGTTTGGTGTCTATTCTAATATTGCCTCGTTTCTGTACTGGATACATGTCTGCTGCAGAGCCCCCCTATGCAGTTCCTGGGAGGTCTGCATATCAAGCTCCTAGCTCTTGGGATCCACTGAAGCTGCATCAGGGTCCTGGTATGTGGCCGCACAAACGCTGGTGCTCAACACCAGGGGGCATGTGGTTACCCTGCACCAGGCCCTGATAATCCACTTACATGCTGTGACTCCCTTCATCATCATCAGGCACTCAGTGTTCTCGGTCTCTGTACCGCCACCCATGACAGGCCTATAGTATCAGCATGCATAATTCCAAATGTCAACTGGATTTGCGTTTATGGCTTATCACCACTTGGATAATGAAACTATATACTTATTAGAATTAAATGAAGACCTCTTAAAATAATCCCTTCTTTTGCCATGGATTTCTATGTAATTTAGCAATCTCTGTTTTTTCCCTGCAATCTCTTTCTTTCAGCACTGGGAAGAAGCCACCATGAACAGGCACAAACGCAGACTCAGACACAATTTGTTCACAATGACTGCTTCAATTATATTTATTACATATCCAAATATATAGTTGTTTGTTTTTTTAAAAGGGCGTGCATTTATTCCTTATCCAATCAGATAGTTACACCTGGTCTTAATGTATAGAGAGGGTAGTAAAAGGTGGGTTAAGAGTTTAGACTTTCCTGCTGTTACAGGGCAGATCAGCATTAAGGGGGGAAGTTTAATTAGGACTTTACTATTGTTACTAAGCATAGAACATAGAAACATAGAATGTGACGGCAGATAAGAACCATTCGGCCCATCTAGTCTGCCCAATTTTCTAAATACTTTCATTAGTCCCTGGCCTGATCTTATATCTAGGATAGCCTTATGCCTATCCCACGCATGCTTAAACTCCTTTACTGTGTTAACCTCTACCACTTCAGCTGGAAGGCTATTCCATGCATCCACTACCCTCTCAGTAAAGTAATACTTCCTGATATTATTTTTAAACCTTTGTCCCTCTAATTTAAGACTATGTCCTCTTGTTGTGGTATTTTTTCTTCTTTTAAATATAGTCTCCTCCTTTACTGTGTTGATTCCCTTTATATATTTAAATGTTTCTATCATATCCCCCCTGTCTCGTCTTTCCTCCAAGCTATACATGTTAAGATCCTTTAACCTTTCCTGGTAAGTTTTATCCCGCAATCCATGAACCAGTTTAGTAGCCCTTCTCTGAACCCCCTCAAACAGCAGTAAGGATGGTAGAAGTTAGTAAATAAGGTATAAAGTCCAAAATGTAAACAACCAAAAAGCTTACTATGCTAAAACCTTGAAATTAATTCTAGGGGTTTATTCATTAACATACTAAAATTAGAAAGCATAAAAATTATTACATTCCATCAATACTCCTTCTCTAGGTCTGGCAAACAAGTCCAAAGTCCATAGAAACGCAAAAAGTATACCTGGTTGACTGTAGAACATCAACTGTAAAGGTTTAAAAAAGATACATATTGGTTCGGGGTCTTGGTTTGGGCTAGGACCCTTAGTTTCAGTGGTGGAGAATTTTACAGCTACATATAACAAATAATTTGATTCTGTATGAAGACACAGAGCATAGCTGACACCTAGTTTTACAAACAATGCACAATACACTCTATACTCTACAACAGTGTCCATTAGAGAAGAAGAAATGGGCAGCAACACATGGTGCAGTACAGTCTGATGTACTGTAGGCAGCAGGGTGCTCGGTGACAAGTACTCACTTTTGTTTATCTATGTTTAACACGAAGAAAAAAAAATCTGCACACTGACTTGAATGTGTTTTAGATATACCCAAATCATTGTCTCAGAACCTCACACTCTAATAAAAGTCTTCACATGAAAAAGAATTCTTGTATCCAGATGGATTGGTACAGCCATAAAACAGTTTGGAACTAGAAAGGCTGATCATTGGAGTTTCGGACCACCAAAAGGTTATTTATCTTGTCAAAGCACTCCGTTATTCGACCAGTTTAAATTAAAGATGGCTAAAAGATAAAAATAGATAAACAGAGGATTGTGTCATGCAAGGTGTGAATGTAAAGGTAACAGAAAATATAGTACTCAAGTGAAAAACTTTCACAACATAAACAATTATGATTTTATTTTTTTTCAGTCTTCGAAAGATGCGCATTTAAAATGAGAGATCAAATAGGTTTTCAGGCAGAGTTCAGATTAGAGAAAATATACAAGCCATTCATTTTCATATAACTTTATATTTCTTGTATGTGTAGAAAGAATATGTTTTGGCTACAATAGTCTCTAGTGACCTACGGAATATATTAGTCATGAATGATCAAAGAGTAGTGGGCAGAAAAGTTAGCAGCATTGAATGATTTATTAAAGTAATTTATCTTGAGAAAGCATTATTACGTTCGTTTATATGGGCTCATCAAGTGAGGGGAGGTACGAATGATCAGATTTGTGACTCGTAAAGGACAGGAAAAAATGAGAAGAGTCAGCCCACGCATGTATAAGAAAAGACAAGCAGAACTAAAGTAGAGAATATAAAAAGAAAGGCTGTACTTAAAGGGCATTAAAATGCAAAGGAGTTAAGAGTATGTTTTGAACCACCGATAAGGATGAAATATGAATGCATGCACAACAGACAACTCCTGTAGGATTATTTTCCAATCCTTAAAACAGAAAAATTATATTTTGGCAATTTGAACAATGAAATTGAAATCAGTGCAACAGACAAATAAATGTCCCATTCCAACCTGAAAGATGTAATGGTCTTGATTTATCTCTTTTGCCTTTGTTTGCCTTGACACTAAGCCGTCAACTTCTTCAGCTTTTACCGTATGTCTGAATAAAAGGAATCCAGTGTGCAAACTGATAGAGTAGAGTCTGAAAGTATGGCTTGAAACCCGTTATTTGTGTGCCATTTATGCTGGTAAGGTTCCTGCACATGAAGAATCTGTATGTACTCATGCCTGTGTACTCATTATGACTCATGTCTGTGTTTGTTTTTCTATCCACTCCTTGTGTATCAAACCTAAATGCATAACATTCGTGTTGTGTTCTTGTAGTCACACCAGCAGACCACAAAGCCCCAGCCGCCAACATTAGACCAACAGTCCACCCTCTTGTCACGATACCTGTCCTTTGTGACGCTGTGCAATCACAAAAATTAAGTATTTTCTGTGTTCTGATGCACACCCACTTATCCCTAGCTTCCTGGTGACTCATTATGACATCATACATGATATCGAACCCTTCCATTGGTTTCCTTTTATATTGTCAGTCTATGTGGCGTTTTGTGATGATGTTGTCAAGGTCTTACCTGACATGGGAGTCTTTAGCGCAGATATGTATCAACCTTGCAGATCGACACAGTCCAAGGTGACCAGATAAGAAGCCACCTGGACTGTGAATCTGTGCACGGGGGCTGTGCATGAAAGGTGATTCCAATGCAGTACCGACAAGGACAAAAACAGCGGGATAGTCAGGGGATAGCCGAAGTCAAAGGATGCTAGAGGTCAGGATTAACGAGGATAAGCCAAAGTCAAAGGATGCCAGAGATCAGGATAAACGAAGTGTAGGCAAAGTCAAGAGATGCCAGAGATCAGGATAAACAAAGACAGAAGCCGGGGTCAATATTGAGTTTAAGTTCAAGAGACTGGAGACCCCGAGTACTGCAGACAAGCCAGGATGAATAGGACTAGAATAATTCCAAGGACTAGGAACTGCTGTGGTAGTTCAAAGGTAAATAGCAGACCCAGGACCGCAGTACCCAGGTTCAAATCCCCTGTTGGGCACTTCTGGGGTGACCCTGTCTGGATGTCATGGTGAGAACCGTCACAGGCCCCCCTCTTTAAATTCTGCTGGTAAGGTGAAGACTCAACTGGTCTGTCTCAAAACGATCTGTCAAACTCCAAGTCTTAATTGTTGTGATGTGTTGTTGTTTGTTACATTTGCTTAACAATTATGCTACTGTAAAAAATTGTCAAAAATAATAATAAAATTAGCAGATACTCACTCCACAAGCAAGGTCCGTGTTCAAGCAAAATGGCGCTGTAGAGCTAATAACTGAGAATGTTCGTATGTGAAAAACACTGACTCTTTCTCCAGCTATGTATCCCATGTCATCTGCTATTCTGGTTGAATATTGTCAGGGTACCTGTTGGTGATGTATCCAGGGAGGACATCCTCTCTGCTTAGGGGCTCCCTTCCCCTAGCATTTCGGCATATTTCGGCCGTTTTCGCGCCGGCCGCGCTAGCTCCTCCCCCTTTTATGACGCGACGGCTAGCGTCGACGTCATGACGTCGGCATTTGCATAAAGTGCCGGGAACCGCTATTCCGGACCTTTTGGGGGCGTGGTCTCTATTTAGGTAACAGGGTATTTAAAGGAAACCTTTACTACTGCTCATTGCCCTGTCGTGGTTCTAGCTTGCTAGTCACTCAGCGCGTTCTTTATCTAGTGTTTCCGGTTTTGACCCTTGCTTGCCTTTTGTCCTGTTGTCCTCTCCTCTCCTTTGACTCGGATTGTATCTCGCTTACCTGTCCTCCGGCTCCCTTGACCTCGGCTTACCTTTTGACTATTCTTGCTTTGTCCTTACGTTAGTCCGGCCATTCTAAGGTCCGGTATACGTACCTCCTTCTGTGCGCACTCTGCGTATTGGATCCCTGTCAGTTTCCTGACATTACGACAGGGCCATGATGGATCCTGCAGGTGCTAGTCCTCCTGACCCCAGATTTGAGGCCATGGACCATAGAATGGACCAAATGGCTTTAGCGTTACAAACTTTGTTGACACGCTCCAGTACCCAGTCTGAAGAAATACGTTCCACTGCTAGCCACTCGCTAAGTACTGGTTTGGAAGTAGCCACTGTAGGCGCATCTTCCCATGTCACGTCACCATTACGATATGGGGGTTCGCCTGATGCTTGTCGTGGTTTTTTAAACCAGATAAGTATACATTTCGAACTACAACCCCGGGCTTACCCCACTGACAGGGCTAAGGTAGGCTTTATTATAACCCTGCTAATAGATAAAGCACTTAGATGGGCCAATCCCCTTTGGGAGAATGACAATCCTTTAGTCTACAACTACACTGCGTTTGTCACGGCTTTTAGAAGAACCTTTGACCCCCCAGGGAGGAAGATTAATGCGGCCAGATCCCTGTTACGCCTTAAACAACAAGATAGGACCCTTGTAGAATATGCTCTAGAGTTTAGATCATTGGCAGCAGAAGTGAAATGGAACGAACAAGCTTTTATGGATGTTTTCTTGAATGGGTTGTCTGATGAAATTCTAGATGAAATTGCCACTAGAGAACTTCCGGAAAATTTAGAGGATTTAGTATCCTTCATTTCCAGAATAGATGAACGCATGAGACAGAGGCAGAACACTCGGGAAAGAGTTACTAGACTTCCTGTAAGACTCGCTCCCTCATTTCAGAACCCTGACTCCTATAATCCTACTCTACCAGAACCTATGCAAATAGGTAATACTCGCTTATCTGAGGCTGAGAGACAGTACAGAAGAAGGGAGGGTCTCTGTTTATACTGCGGGCTGAGAGGTCACCTACGTCTCAGTTGCCCTAATCGTCCGGGAAACGCTCGCACCTAAGTTCCCTTAGAGGACGGGCCTTGGGTGTTTCATTACTGTCCTCTATGCATAATAAAAAAGACCATAGGCTTCTGATTCCTGTCTCTCTAGCTTGGGAAAAGGGGTTTATTACTACGATGGCATTATTAGATTCTGGAGCAGCAGAAAGCTTTATAGACCAAACTTTCGCTAATAAGCATTGTATCCCATTCCAATTGAGAGATACACCCTTGGCCGTTGAGGCCATAGATGGTAGACCTTTATCTGAACCAGTAATATTCCATGAGACCGAACCCGTTAAGCTTACTGTTGGTATTTTCCACGAAGAGTTGATTTCCCTTCTGTTAATTTCCTCCCCGGCAGTCCCAGTGGTTCTAGGATATTCTTGGCTCAAGAGACACAACCCTCAGATTGACTGGGAGGGTGGAGAAATCGTTTCTTGGGGTATGGGTTGTAGGAAAGAATGTCTGCAGAGAGTTACTTCTGTTTGCCCCGTGAACTCTTATGCTAACACTTCTCAATCCACAGACGTTCAGATACCATTACAATATCTAGACCTCAAATCTGTATTTGACAAGGGTAAGGCGGATACTTTACCTCCCCACCGGTCTTATGACTGTTCTATTAAACTTTTCCCTGGTACTATGCCTCCCAGGGGTACGGTATACCCTCTATCCACCAAGGAAAACTTAGTTTTAGAGGAATATATCAAGGAGAATTTAGACAAGGGATTTATTAGAAAGTCTTCCTCTCCGGCGGGGGCGGGTTTCTTTTTTGTAGAAAAGAAAGACGGTACCTTACGTCCTTGTATAGACTATCGGGGATTGAACAAAATTACTATCAGAAATGCTTACCCTATTCCTTTGATTACTGAACTCTTTGACAGACTAAAGGGGTCGAGTATTTTTACTAAACTTGACTTAAGGGGAGCATATAACTTAGTGCGAATTAAACAAGGAGATGAATGGATGACAGCATTTAATACCCGTTACGGGCATTATGAGTATACCGTAATGCCGTTTGGGCTTTGTAACGCCCCGGCCGTCTTCCAAGATTTGATCAATGAAGTTCTTAGAGAATTCCAACATGAATGTGTAATTGTATATTTGGATGATATACTAATCCATTCTAGAGACATTAATTCACATCATAGACAAGTCAGAAAGGTATTACAGAAACTTTTACAACATGGATTGTATTGTAAATTGGAAAAATGTAGCTTTGACCAGTCTCAGGTAACTTTCTTAGGTTACGTAATTTCCAAAGACGGGTTTATGATGGACCCGACCAAACTAAAATCGATTTTAGATTGGCCTTTACCTAAGGGACTCAAAGCCATACAAAGATTTCTTGGATTTTCTAATTATTACAGACGTTTTATTAAAGGGTACTCCTCTGTTATCGCTCCTATCACTAATATGACCAAACAAGGAGCCGATACCAAAACCTGGTCTACTGAGGCTTTATCTGCTTTCGAAACGCTCAAACAGTCTTTTGCCTCAGCACCTGTATTAGTTCATCCTGATACCTCTCTACCCTTTTTACTTGAAGTTGATGCGTCTGAAACAGGGATAGGCGCAGTGTTATCCCAAAGACAAAGTTTAGATAAGCCGCTGCACCCTTGCGGTTTTTTTTCCAAGAAACTGTCACACACTGAAAGGAGATATGACATTGGTGATAGAGAACTTTTAGCTATCATTATGGCATTAAAGGAATGGAGACATTTGTTAGAGGGCACCGTCCTCCCAGTTACTATCTTGACTGACCACAAAAATTTATCGTATATGGGGGAGGCCAAAAGATTATCTGCCAGGCAGGCACGTTGGTCTATGTTCCTTACACACTTTAATTATGTGCTTACTTACAGGCCTGGTTCTAAGAACACTAAAGCAGACGCTTTGTCACGTCAGCACGAACCTACCACCTCTACAGAGGATACTTTGTTCCCTATTATTCCTGAAGTCAATATTATCGCCAACACCAATGTCAAAATACACTCTCCATTGCTCGCTGATATTCAGAACGAACAATCTCTTGCTCCCGAACGTACTCCTGTGGGCCGCTTGTTCGTGTCTCCCAAATTCCAAGTGGACATTATTCGCTGTTTCCACGATAGCAAGATCGCTGGTCACCCCGGCATCCACAAAACTTACTGCCTGATCTCAAAAGACTTCTGGTGGCCCGGTTTACGTAGGGATGTGGAAGACTTTGTCAAGGCTTGCAATGTTTGTGTCAGGAATAAACTTCCGCGGGATCTCCCTTGTGGTTTATTGCAGCCCTTAGTCGTTCCCAACAAACCTTGGGCTTGCTTGGCTATGGATTTTATTGTTGATCTACCAGCTTCCAATAGGCATACAGTTATACTCACGGTCCTTGACAGGTTTACTAAAATGGCTCATTTCGTTCCCTTGCCTAAACTTCCGTCCTCCCCCGAACTGGCCGTGATATTTGCTAGAGAAATTTTCCGTTTACATGGTATTCCCAATGAGATTGTGTCAGACAGGGGTTCCCAATTTATTTCCCGTTTTTGGAGATCCTTCTGTTCACAGTTGGGCATCAAACTGAATTTTTCTTCGGCCTATCATCCTCAATCTAACGGAGCAGCCGAACGCACTAACCAAAAAATTGAGCAATATCTACGTTGTTTTGTTTCTGAACACCAGGATGACTGGGTCGGTCTGATTCCTTGGGCGGAGTTTGCTCACAACAACCTTGTTTGTGGTTCCACTCATAATAGCCCCTTTTTCTTGAACTATGGCTTTAACCCTACTGTTCTTCCGTCGGTGTCTCCTTCCCAGGGTATACCGTCGGTTGATATTCATATAGCCAACCTGAGAAAGTTGTGGGATCAGACTCGACAAATTCTTGAACGTAGTTCCGCGGTGTTTAAGTCACATGCTGATAGGCGTAGACGTCCTGCTCCTATTTTTTCTCCGGGGGATAGGGTCTGGTTGTGTACCAGACACATTCGCCTGAAAGTTCCTTCCTTGAAGTTTGCTCCTCGTTACATTGGTCCTTACAGGGTACTGAGGAGGATCAACCCGGTTTCTTATTTGCTGGATCTACCTCCTACTCTACGCATCCCTAACTCTTTTCATGTGTCTTTATTGAAACCTCTTGTTTGTAACAGATTTTCCTCCCGCTCTACTCCTCCATCCTCGGTCCGTGTGGATGGTCAGGAGGAATATATCATCAAGTCCATCCTTGATTCTCGTATTTCTAGGGGGAAGCTGCAATACCTCATAGACTGGAAAGGTTATGGTCCAGAAGAGAGGTCTTGGGTTCCTGGTATAGACGTGCATGCTCCTCGTCTTCTACGGGCCTTCCACGTTCGTTTTCCTTCTAAGCCAGGTCCCATCCGCCCGGTGGGCGTTTCTAGAAGGGGGGGTACTGTCAGGGTACCTGTTGGTGATGTATCCAGGGAGGACATCCTCTCTGCTTAGGGGCTCCCTTCCCCTAGCATTTCGGCATATTCCGGCCGTTTTCGCGCCGGCCGCGCTAGCTCCTCCCCCTTTTATGACGCGACGGCTAGCGTCGACGTCATGACGTCGGCATTTGCATAAAGTGCCGGGAACCGCTATTCCGGACCTTTTGGGGGCGTGGTCTCTATTTAGGTAACAGGGTATTTAAAGGAAACCTTTACTACTGCTCATTGCCCTGTCGTGGTTCTAGCTTGCTAGTCACTCAGCGCGTTCTTTATCTAGTGTTTCCGGTTTTGACCCTTGCTTGCCTTTTGTCCTGTTGTCCTCTCCTCTCCTTTGACTCGGATTGTATCTCGCTTACCTGTCCTCCGGCTCCCTTGACCTCGGCTTACCTTTTGACTATTCTTGCTTTGTCCTTACGTTAGTCCGGCCATTCTAAGGTCCGGTATACGTACCTCCTTCTGTGCGCACTCTGCGTATTGGATCCCTGTCAGTTTCCTGACAAATATGATGTATTGGATGTGAAGTGAGTATTGACTAAACATGTCACCTCAGCCTAAAAGGGTCAGTTTAGACACAATTTGACTGACTGGATTATTTTATGCGTAGTCTGAGTTTTATGGGATATTTCAACTGCCTGACAGCAAGGAGGGCATTAACTGACAATGAGAAATGTACAGGATAACGGTTGTCAGTATTACCCAACAATAAGTGGATGACTGACCTATCAACGGCCAGTGAGGAGTCTGTACCACTGGTGGACCACCAATCAAAGAAAGTAGAGACTGGATAAATGAAGAAACAGAATGTTTACAGCATCAATTCCCACTTTAATTAGCGTTACTATGGGAGAAATATCATTGGTCTGATACCAAACACACGTTTTTATTTCTATTCCTGTTTGGGTGTCTGTATCTGGTGGTATTGTGTAGCTCACATCTTGGTAATAGAGTCCATATGGTTGGTTGTATGTTACCAGGGGCTCATTTGGATGACTTTCTAATGAGTGAAAAATGTACTGTTATACTTCATACCACTATATGGTATTTAGCATACTTGTGCATTCGGTCTGAAACGAATGACAATACGTCAGAATTTTGGCCGACAAGCGAATCGCCTGAATTCCATAACTCTAAATGACCAAATTACAAAACAAAAGTAAAAAGATATGAACAAGTCAGTTTGTTTGTTTTGTGATTCAGAGTTCAATCCGTGGTAGAAAAAAACAAAACAAACCACATAACGATGAATGATGGAGGAGGAGAGGAGGGGATGATGGAGGATTGGGGAAAGTCATTAAATGATTATATGCACATATTAAGTGAGAAGTGACCAACAAAGGGAAAAAAGGATAAACAGCACACAAAAAAATCTATATTTATCTGTTTATATATAATTATGTAGTAAATATGTTTTCTAAGGTTACGGAATCGCAATTCATTTGAAACGAATACGTACGTCTAATATTTATAGATAAATGCATTTAACTTGAGTGACACATTAGGAGGTCTAACAAATTTAAGATTTGGGCGGTCTCTTATCTATATACTGCCAGTGCTCAGTGCTGGCATGTACCTGAGCCCCCACAAAAAAAAAAATCCTGAGTGGATTATGGTGTGAGATGGGCAGAATGGGGGACGTAAACGGATTTCTGTAACCATTCTCGTCAGCATAACAACAACAAAGGCAGTTATTGCTGTGAAGCCAGCTGAGGAATCAGTGTTACATCTAACTCAGGATGCATGAAGTATGTCACCTGCTGGCTTGCCACTAATGAACACAATGGAATGCAGTAACGATAAAGGTCACCTTGTCGGGAGTTTTTTTTTTATATATACACAACAACCGCAGGCAATATTAACCCAGATAAAGAATTTCATAATTGCACCATCCTCTCATTTAAAAAAAGCTCTTGATTGGAGATAAAAATCCTTTATCAACTATGTTTTTCGAAAATTAGAAGATGACACTATATTATTTATGTGGACGGTTGTTTGAGTTAAGTGAGTCAGTGGGGGAAATTTATCAAAGGGTTCTGTTCTATGAGGTCGAAAGTACTAAAAGTAAGGCAATCGCCATGGAAACAAGTAGAACCAGCAGGCACATTAAATTGATGACTCTTCCCGTTTTACATGATTGCACCAATTTATAGTACAGGGCACTTGGAAAAATCTCTCCTTATTAATCAGTGATAATTTCAATAAGATCAGGTCTGGGAATAGGCTACAGGCTAGCTTACAGCAATTGGGGAACAAGGCATTGCTGTCCAATGAGTAAAAAAAACAAAAAAACACATAGACAAAAAATTTTATAAAATATATACTCTTCCAAGAGTCAAACAGAAAGTTCAAATATAAAACATTTTTCAAAAAATTTTAAAAAAATCTATAGACAGGTTTTTGACCCTTTTCCTTTCCCCATGAATTTCAGCACACCTACCTTGCAGAGGAATCACCCTCCTCTATACATACCTGATCCATAACAGATACAAAGTATCACCAAGGCATTGAGAGGATGAATTAAAAGGGGTCAAGTGACTGATGGGGACTGGTTCAAAATCACTGACATTATTAATGACTGCCCAGTCTTCTCTAGAGACCCAAAAACGTCCAACAGATCTCAGTATTGTTTACCGGAGATCCCGGGCTAATGACAATATCTATTGGAAATGTCACAAACCCAGGTAAGATCATATATATATAATATAATATATGTATATTAGTACTGGGCTCATATAATATTGGATGCACAGAGATACTAAAAAATGGAGTGTCTTTCACAAACCTTTAAATATCGTATTTATTGCATAAACCATGATTTACAAACCGGCAGTCATACCCACTTGACTTGTTTTGACCCAAACTCAGTTGCTACACTTTAGTAGTGTTGTAGGGACACAATCTGTTTCCACAATTTAGGCCAACTTCATCAAACTGGAGCAATTGCAGTTTAGTAGACATGGAACCATTTTATCCTTCTGACCTTTTGCATGTTGCTTTTCTTAGCACGCAACTCTTTTTTGTCTCCATGCATTCTTTCAGCATTTCCCATTCCTTTTACGTAATGAAGCCGTGGTCATATTTGAAATTCACATCAAGACCTAGTTTCAGTAGCATACTTGCCAACAGTCCCAAATACGACAGACAAGGCACGATTTTTACCCTACCTCCCTCCATGCCAATATTACCATTTAAAGACAATGAAAGCTGTTTCCTTGCTATTCCTCAGCCCCAGATCATATTTAAAATTCTAAATTGTTGCTTTCAATAAAACAAAACAAAATAAAAAAAATAAAAATCCAACATGTCAATATCTTGTAAGCTATACATAGAGCTAAGGCCATGCTATCTCAGAAAGACAAGGCATTAAATAATGTATGGATTATAAGGCCTTCAAGCAGCCTGCTTCATGCTCTGTCTTGTGCAGTGGTGTATCTAACCGTCACTCCATGGGGCCCGGCCGCCACTGCGATCCCTGTGACCGTGGGCCGTCAGCATACCGGTGCACAGCAGCACAAACCGGGGCCTGTGGTCGCAGGCTTACCGGCAGGAGGGGAGCGATGTGCTGTGCTGATCCCCTCCTGCCATTGTGTGTAGCGCGGCCATGCAGTCTAACAGGAAGTGCTCACTGAGAGAGTGAGTGAGCGACAGGTGTCGCGATCATGACAAACATGTAAAGGGGGGAGTGGAGAGTCTCCAGGGGAGGGGGCAGAATGGAGAGTCTGCAGGAGAGGGGGGAATGGAGTGTCTGCAGGGCGGGTAAAGGAGAGTCTGCGGGGAGGGGGAATGGAGAGTCTGCAGGCGAAGGAGAGGAATAGAGAGTTTGCAGAGGAGGGGGTGAGAAATGGAGGGTTTGCAAATGAAAGGGGGGAGAAATGGAGAGTCTGTAGGGAAGGGGGAGAAATGGAGGGTCTGCAGGGGAAGGGGAGAAAAGAGGTGGGAAAGGGGAAAATGGAGGTCTGCAGGGAAGGGAAATGGAGGGTCTGGGGAAGGGGAAATAAAAGGGTCCGCAGGGAAGGGGAAATGGAGAGTCTGCAGGGAAGGGAAATGGAGGGTCTGCATGGGAAGGGGAGAAATGGAGGGGCTGCAGGCAAAGGGGGACAAATGGAGGGGCTGCAGGGAAGGGGAGAAATAGAGGGCTGCAGTGGAAGGGAGAAATGGAGGGAGCTGCAGGGGAAGGGGGGAGAAATAGAAGGGCTGCAGTGGAAGGGAGAAATGGAAGGGCTGCAGGGAAAGGGGAGGGAGAGAGAAATTGAGAAACTGCAGGGGAGGGGAGGATGGAGAGAAATGGAGTGGCTGCAGGGAGAGAGACACACATGGAGGGACAAGAGTGGAAGGGTGTGAAAGACACTGAGTGGCTTGTGGGTGAAATGAGACACATGGAGGGTCTATGGGGAGCAAATGAGATACTTGGGGGGGAATGATACACTTGGGGGGGAGAAAGACACATGGAGGTGCCTGGGGGGGAATGAGACACATACAGGGGCTTTGGGGGGGATAAGACACATTAAGGGGAATGAGACATGTGGTGGGGCTTGGGGGGAGGGAAAGTTAAACATGGGGGGAGGAAATGAGACACTTTGGGGGATGAGACACATGGAGGGAGCGAATAAGACACATGGGGAAATGAGACACACCTCCTTTGGTATGTGACTATCTCAACCCCAGTTCATAATTTTTGTCTATCACTATTCCCTCCTTAGTGTCTGCCTCTTACCAATAATTTGTGTCTCCATCTTTGTATCTGCACCTATGAGATTTGTGTCTGTGTGTGGTTAGTGGAGTGTGATTGTGTGATTGTGTGAGGGCTGGTTGTGTGTGATTGTTTGGGGGTTGGGTGCGTGTTTTTCTTTTTGGAGTGTGTGTTTAATGTAACCCCCACCCACCCTGCATACCTTTCTATAGGTAAAGGGGTATAACCTTGGGTGGTCCCATGAGTACTAACATGAGGAGGTGCACATGGTCTGCAGGAATTTTCAGGAATTTAAAGGGAACATTCTCCAAGACAGCTGTTCTACTTTCACCTAAAATTTGATCAGAAATTTAATATTTTGTACCTTATTTTATCAATTAATATTTTTAAGTTAATTTTGCATGTAGTGTGCCGAGCACACCTATAGCTTTGGGGTAGGTGTGAGGCACCATGTGACTTTTCCTTTATTAGCTACAACTTCCGCCTAGGAAACAATTGAACCATTGCTTCCTATGGGTTTTTAGCTGATACTGGATGTCCTCAAGCAGAGCATGAGGATGTCCAGCATCAGTTAGGCAGCCATAAGTCGCCATACCATTAGGAAGTGCATACTGTTTTTGCTGACAGGGGCACTGCACCCAGACCACTTCAATGAGCAGAAGTGATCTGTGTGCCTATAGTGTCCCTTTAAGGGGCCCACACAGTATACCCTTCAGTGCTGTTGAGTTTTTCCCCCCGCAATTACAATTATTTATAAGTGCCAATATCTTCCGCAGCACTGTACAATAGGAAACAGGACATTTAATTTTAACAAAACTTGTATGATATAAAGGAGCAGTAGAGGAAAAGGGTCCTGTCCGAACGAGCATACAACCTAAAGACAGTAAGCTGCCACCAAAGAATCTGAAATACCTCTTGAGAAACTCGGGCAAATGATTGTATGGAATGGTGAAACATCTGTAGGTTTTATCAATCTTTATAGCATGCACACCGAAAATTACAAACCTGGTGACCCTAATTGTCCTGTCTAGCTCTAAATCCAAATTATGTTGTGGCACGTCAACACTTTATCTAATTTGTAAGGTAAACTGAATGCCACTGTCATAGCATGAAAGCTTATTTTGATTTGAGACAGGCTTGCCATTCTAAAGGCAGTAACATGAGAATGCAATGTGGCAATGCGCAAATGGTTTGCATTAATAGGTTTATACATTATACATTATTAAAGCAGAGAGGATGACTTCAGAGTGAACAAAATCTGATAAAAATTCAATAAACGGAATCCTGAGGTTTTATGGAATTTTCCTTATCACATAATGATTGATTCCATTCTGCTTCAATAACGTATGGCTTCAACCATTTAATGTAAACTACTTGAGCTTGAGCGTGGCCCACAGCATATCAATGGGTCACGTTATAATATTCTATATTTTCCATTCTATTTATAAGCAGTTCCTGGGATTATTCTTATTGTACTCTAAAGGGTCACTTTAAGCACCATGTATAGATATGTAGTGTATGCGCACCCACATCCCAGGCTGAAGAGGCTCACTGTGCGCTCCTTTCAAATTGTATCATTAAACAGTGCCAGCTATAGGACTCACACAGAAAGGGTTGCGCCATAATGCCAGTGGTAAGCCAGATGGTAGAATTCTCAAAATTCCACAACCAGCCTGCAAGCAGGATGTCTAATGATGCACTCACTATGCACTTTATGGGGACAGGGTTTCCAAAAGCACACCAACAGGAAACAAACCCAAGATGGTGACACAGGACCCTGAAATTGTGACTGTCCCACCAAAAACATAGAATATTCATTCTTTCCTTTGAACTAAAAATGGAAGGAATTGCTCCATAGTCTATGAATGTTACAATGAATACAGTGCTCAGCCCATTGCTATTCAGAGAATTAATATGTAGGGTTTGTTTGTAGGTAACAGGTCCTCCTAAAATAAACATTAAATTCAAAGGAAAGAAAGCTATGAATTGTAAAGTTTATTTACAAGTAATTCCACCAAAAATATTTTTTGATTCCCAAACAAAAACAAAGCAAAAAATATGAATGTTAAAAAAAATTTTTATGTGTTCCACACATTACACACATTGAAATAAAATTCTTATATGGTAAAATCACCCGTGAAGGTAATACAAAGTGTTGGCACCATCTAGAAGCCAAGGCAAGTTTATAAACTGTCAAAGATGACCTTGTATATCGGAGTAGTATTAATATTCTCTTATTATTTATGAACGCCCACATGAAGAAGAAGCATAGGGTCCATATCTCAATACGGTGCCAACATCCCTAGAAATTTGTGGTCCAAATACAGATTTTAGTTTGTTTCATTGCTGCATGGGGTGAAATGTTATATTTGAATGCACTCAATGCTCCAAAAAGAAATTTCTCCATCTTAAAATCCATTATATAGAAGATTGTAAATAAAAAAAATTCACTTTTAAAAGGATTAAACATATATTAGCATTGGCCCACCGAGGGTGCCCAGGGCACTTTTTATGTGATTGGAACAAAATTGAAGATTATGCTAGCGTTAGTGTGCTTATAATCTTAATTTTAATAATGACAGGAGGCGAGTATTTTGCATATAACTCTCTTTACTAACTCCACATAGCAGTAAAGAAAAGTGAAAACATTAACCAATCAAAAATGCAATAGGAGGTATAGTATTCACAGTGATGAGGCTCCTCCCCCTTTTTCGAAAGCGACATCAAATTTCCAAAAGGTCCAAAGTCTTGTAACATGCACCAACGGGTGACTTTCCAAAACATGAAGTTCTAGTGGCTGAAGGACGGTCCAAACGTGTCCATCCTGAGCGTGCGCTGTAATGTCCCGAAGTTACGTTGAAAAAGAACGTGGAAAAGGTTAGGTACTGATCTGGTAACTGTTTGCAGTAATGTAATAGACCCAACACAATTTCCACCGAAATGTCATAAAAACTAGTATCAGTATTGACAAACGATAACAATGTCATAAATAAACAAGGTACAAGCCTGATCTCAAACAAGGTGAGTAGGAAGATAGTGGAAAGAAGAAATACGAAGAGTATAGGTATACTTACGTGAATCCTTATCCCTTGAGGGTGTGGAGGGTGGGAAAATACTCGCCTACTGTCATTATTAAAATTAAGATTATAAGTACACTAACGCTAGCATAATCTTCAATTTTACCACATGACAGGTGGCTTCATATTTTGCATTTTTAACGCTGATGCAGGAGAGACGTGGCTGCCCCCGAGTTCGGGCGGAAGTAGAAGGTCCGAAAGGTCGATTCTCGTGACCAATCTGCGGCCGGTAGGATGTCTGCCAGCGACGCGCCTGTGGCGAACGCCGATGAAGCCGCCGCACCACGGATGGAGTGGGCTCCAAAGGTCTCCTCCACACCCGCCAGAGACAGGATCCATCTTACCCATCTGGCAAGGGTGGTAGTAGAGACGGGTACATGGGTTCTAACGTAGGACACCAAGAGTTGGCCAGAAGATGAGACCCACAGTAGGGATGTGACCTCCACGTACCGACGCAGGGTAGACACCACGCAAAGTAGCGGTTCTGTAGGGAAAAAGGGATAGAAGATCGATGAGGAGTCGGATTTCGTACGGCGTGAAACTTGGAAGGTAACTCCCTCCGGGGAGACCAAAAAGGCATCGATGTCGAATGCCCGTACGTCCGAAACTCGGCGGAACGAGACCAAAGTAGGAGCGTCAGTTTGGCCGATAGCTGTCGGAGCGAGAGTCTGTTGTTATCTGGCCAGTACCTCAGGAACTGTAGGACAACTTCAACGTCCCATAGCTGGGAGTATTTAGGTCTCGGAGGCCTCTGTAGTCTGATGCCCCTGAGGAGACGGCATACCAATGGGTCTTTCCCGACGGGGATCCCGTGAGCCGGAACGTGATTTCTGAGAGGAGTCTGGATTGGGCCCCTCCCAGTCGATTGATGTAACGGACCGCTGAGATGTTGTCCATCCGGAGGAGGATGCAGCAATCCGTCTGCTCCCTCGCTAGGCTGCGGATCGCGAATGATCCCACTAGGAGTTCTAGGCAGTTTATGTGAAGAGGCTGGCGTATGATTCCAGGACTATGTCGGGCGTGCCATTCCAAGCTTCCATGCTGTCCAACCACCATCCGAGTTCTTCCCTGACTTCTTCTGCTACCGGAATAGTTTGGTCGTCGGAAGGGTTCTGGCGGAGAAAGGAGGCCTTCAGGCGTTGCATCGCCCTGTAGTGGAGTGGGCCCGGGAAGATTGCCTGGATAGATGCGTACAGCAAGCCCACGATCCGAGCCAGGTTGCGGAGTGGAATGGTGCGGCAGCAGATGACTCTGCATAATTCCTTTTTGATAGCTGTGATCTTTGAGATCGGAAGCCGTAAGGTGCTGGTCTTGGAGTCTATCTCGAAGCCCAGGAATTGTACCGTCTGGGCTAGGGATATTTCCGATTTTTGTTAATTCACCACGAATCCTAAGGATGTCAGGAACTGAGTGGTATAACGTGTGTGTTGCGTTAGACTGTACCTGTCTGAGAAGAAAAGTAGCAGGTCGTCCAGGTAGATAATGCACCGAATTCCTTTAGTTCGTAGTCGTGACACTACTGGCTTCAGTAGCTTGGTGAAGCACCACGGTGCTGAGCTGAGGCCGAAGAGGAGGCATGTGAACTGCCAGGGTTGGTTTTGCCATAGGAATCTGAGGAATTGGCGGCAAGATGTATGGACGGGAACCGACAGGTAAGCGTCTTTGAGGTCCAGTCTCGTGAACCAGTCCCCGTCTTGGAGGAGATCTCTCAGAAGGTGAATGCCTTCCATCTTGAAGTGCCTGTACGTTACAAAAGCATTGAGTCCCCTCAAGTTTATAACCGGACGGAATTCTCCGGATTTCTTTTTTACTAGGAAAATGTTGCTGAAGAAACCCTTTCTGTCGTGAGCCGGTTCTATTGCTCCTTTCGCCTTGAGCTCTTGTAGTTCGCCATCGATTAGGCGGCGCTCCTCCTTGGTGCACTGAATGGGGTGCGGAGGGGCGGTCTGGAATGGGGGTTCTACGAAATCTATGACGTAGCCCCGAACCGTCTGGAGGATCCATGCGTCCGTGGAGATGGCTGTCCAGTTCTGAAAAGACAGAGCGATACGGCCTGCAGTATAAGGGGTAAGTGGAACTTGAGACACTATATAGCTTACCTGTGGGGAAGCGTGCTCTGCCACGGTTACGAGGTCCTCTGCCTCGGTCTGCTCCTCGGGTATAGGAGAAGGGTTGCCTGAAGCCCACTTCCGGGTAGAAAGGTTGTGGTCTGTGTAACCAGGGGCCAGAGGGCCAAAAGCGGCTGGCTGCTCGGCCCCTGTGGCGGCCAGCCCGTCCAAAAACACCCCGACTGGGGTAGCCTCTGAAGACTCATTTCATGGAAGTCTGAGCCTTATTGAAGGACGTAAAGATGTTAACATGCTTGTTCAGTTCTTTTAAGAAGGGTTCCCCGAACAATTTGCCCTGTGCCAGCGGTCCCAATTCCTTGGTGCCCAATTCCACCAGCTTTCCGTCAATACGGAGCAATGCTGCCTTGCGCCTCTCAGAGGAGAGAGCTACGTTGGTGTTACCAACAAAACAGAAGCACCTTTGTGCCCATTCTCTGATGTCATGCGCCCACTCTTTAACCATGCTGGTGTCAAATTGATCAGCCCTTGTGAACGCATCATCCGCCAGGTACAAGATTCGGGAAAGTGGGCTGATGGAGTCCAGCAGTTTGTCCTGGACCCCGTGGAATCCTTTCTCCACGCCCAGCCGAGGGTCGCGGCCACCTCGAGACATAAAGATGTTCATCACCTGATCAAACTCCGGGGTTTGCGTTACATGGTCGGGGAGCGAGGGGCGCGGGCATTCAGAGCGTAGACGGTTGCGCACCATTTTGTCTAGTGGTTTGCGGAGCCAGCGGTGCATGAACATAGAGAGGTGGTCGGGGGGGGTCCAGTCCCCAGAGCGTGGGTGGCGGATGTTACGAGGGTCGAAGAGACGTTGTCCTGTGGGGTCTAGGATGGTATCCCCTTCTTGGGCAGGTGTGAGGTCGTGTGGCAACTGGATGTCATCCAAGAAGGTGCCTCGTAAGAAGCCAGTACGGGAGGCGGAATCCGAGTCCCAATTGTCATCCTGTGAATCAGAGTCCGCGGCTTGCCACTCGTCCAACACGGCCATATAGCGCGTGTGTTCTTCCCCCTCATCCGAGGAGTAGTGGGCGGGTGTAGGTGGGGCTGGTCTGTGGCGTTTAGATGGTGCCTTACCCTTGCCCGGAGTATCGCTAGCTTTCTCACCTTTCCAGTGACGTTTGGCAGGGCGTGAATTCGCCTGTACGTGTGACTCTGATGCCTCAGAGTCCTCGTCCTGTAGTTGGGCCTGGGTGGCTTTTTTGGTTTTGTCGGTAGATGCTGACATAACCCTGGAAAGCGCTTTCTCCGTAGAGGCGGAGATAGCCTCTACAATCATAGACTGGAAGTCCGCAGGGGTTTGGAATGCTTCCATGGTGATTAGGGTGCTGGCACAGGGTAGATGGGCTAGGGGTCAGGTAGTTGTGGAAGGCAAATTGGATGGTGGCACCAGTGGCACCTGTAGCAACCCCAACAGGGTATGGACTCAATAATAATAACACCCCAGCAGGGTGTGTGGTAGTATAGGTACAAGCAGTACCAAAGACCCCAGCAAGGTAAATTGGGTTTTTTGCTGGGCCTCACCCAGAAATGTATATGACAATGAGGGTGGCACGAAAACAACCTGGTCTGGTAATAAAACGGGTGGGGGTTTCCCCTTACCATATACATATGAACAGGGCCAGCAGCCTCTGTAACCGTTTTTGGGAACTGACCTGTGACCCCTGCCAGAGCTAGTCTTCCTCTATGGTGGTGGCAAATAATATGCCTGCAAGCAGCTTGCCCAGATAGGTAGAATACACCCCAGTAGGCTGGGATGTGTATCGATGTCAGGAGACCGAGCGGTTTGCAGTCGGAAGCCGGCACTGCACAGACCACGGAACTGTCAAAATGGCGGCCGAGAATCTCGCGAGACGCAAGATCCAAGATGGCCGCCGGGAAGCCGGGAAAGAGGTTTCCTGGCGTGCCGGCGAGATAGAATGCGGCTGGGGAGCCGCAAGGGAGTAGAAAGGGCAGGGTGAGCATTACCCTGAGGGGGAAACGCTGGGAGGCCAGCGGTAATGTAGAGAATAAGGGGGGCGAAAAACGTAAGGGTCCCTAAATGCAGGGAGAGGGAGAAAAAGGGAAAGAATTTAGAAAGGAACTCCCAGATGAGAAAAGGATAGAAGAAACATGAATATAAAAGAATTAACCCCCAGAACAGGAGGGAGAAACCCCCCAGAAGGATAGGAGAAGAAATCAATATATATATAATAAAATAAAATAACATATAATATAGAGAAATACAGTATATTAAGGGAAGAGCCTGAAACTCTGACCTGTCTGCTGATGGAGCAGTAAAGAAAGAGGGGGAGGAGCCTCATCACTGTGAATACTATACCTCCTACTGCATTTTGATTGGTTAATGTTTTCACTTTTCTTTACTGCTATGTGGAGTTAGTAAAGAGAGTTATATGCAAAATATGAAGCCTCCTGTCATGTGGTAAAATTGGACTTATATTTGTTTGGGTTTTTTTTATATGTTAAAGGAAAAGAATAAAAAAATTAATTAATTAATTGCTAAATTATTTCAGGAAATCTGTCTGGCTCAACATAATGATTTTTTTGTTGGCACTAAATAAAGAATGTAATTTTTCTTGTTGAAATACCATTTTTTTTTCTGCTGCTGCATGAGTGATGGGGGTAATTATCCCATTGCACCTGGGATTTCAATCCGATTGGAACGGCCGGTTCCTTGTTTGCAGGGCTGTCAGACTGACGCATCGCCTTTCCTCTTATCTCGCAGGAGGCATAGAGTTGCTAACATGGGAAAAACAGCAAAGCACCGTATAGGTCGTCATGTTATGTGAGTTAGTGATTAGAATGCTTGCAAGGAGGACGGGAAGAACGAATTGCGCGCAGGGCCTCATTTTCAGACCAGAGAATGCAACAGAATGTCAATTATTAAAACCGTGGAAGGCTAAAGATTTCTTATCGCTCTTGGACACAGTAATGAGACATTGTAATAGACAGACACATTGTCTACAAGATGTATATGTCAAAAAGCCTGTCCTTAGAATCCCCTAAATCTTACAAAACCAATAACCATGACATTTGCTTGCAAATGTACCAAATTAATTTTTTTTTATTTACAAAATAAGAAAATACATACAGGGACAGACTGACAATCTGAACCTGTTGACAAAGTAAAGGTCAATACAGATATATTAAAGGGTTACTCCAAGCACCAAAACCACTGCAACCCGCTCAGCAGATTGCTTTCAACCAATTAATGCAATTCGGTGTCTAGTACAATGCCCATAATTGACATTAGCCATCCTGGAACTCTTGTTGTGGGCATATGATAGGGGACAACAAGCAATGTAATCAGTATGGATGACGAGTCTAGCATAGATAAGCTTGCTTTGCTAAAGAGTTACCCAGAGACCGTTGAATACTGGGATTGTTATTAATTTAAGTAACTGCAATGCATTGGGATCTGAAACCCCCCAAACACCTGCTTATCGGTTTGTCTGCTGTTGTTGTAGAATTGTGAAAGCCATTGAAATCACAGAAACTAAATGTCTCTTGAAGATGTAACTTTTACTGTATGGCTTTATGACACCATTGGTTTGCATTATTTAGGGGGGGGGTTTAAAAAAAAGATGAAATTACTTTTATTAAATTAGAACAGAATTTGACCTTACAATTGTGTCTGTGTCTGATTCTGTAGGTGGAGATCCAGGTGGAGATCCAGATTTCGGTGTCTGTTTAGTTGATTAGCCGTAATTGGGAACCCCTTTTAAGGAGAAGCGCCTACAGTGGGTTAGACCTTAAGGGGAGTTAGGCCCCCGGCAGCAGAAGTTTTTATGTAAAACGCTGCACATACAGACTCCAGGCACCGTGACCACTTCAAAACAGAAGCTTCTGATGGGACTCCTGTTAGCTCTCCTGAGCAAAGCCCTACTGTGCAGAGCCAGCTCCTTCATTTAGAGTATCAGCTGATCTCTCTCAGCCAATAAGCTAAACCCTGAAACTCTGGGCTTAACTCTAACAGAGAGGTCCCCACCAGCAGCGAGATAGGGAGCAGCACTTGGAGGACCAGGTAAGTAGTCAAATGGTTCTAAAATGGTTTGACAACTTATGCTTAGGGGTGGGGGGCATGTTAGGCACTCCTGGTACCATAACCACTATACCAAGCAGGATTGTTCCTTTAAAATTATTTTTAAAGAAAATAGAGAGTCACATGGAAAAATGGTTAGAACTTTCTAGGCTATTGTCAATGTTTTATTCAATGGCATAATTTTCCCTGATTTTTGTTTACAAAAATCTCTTCTGTGTGCATTGTGCCACCTCCTTACAAATATTCATCCTAGCTGCATCCTGCTGGGAGGGTTTTCTAATACTCAAGAGAACATCTCAACCTTGAATTGCTTCCCTAAGATCTTTTGTCGTGATTAAAAGTCATTTCACCTCCTTTAAAGTTCCTGACAGGAGCATTAGTAGAAGCACAAGCAGATTATACAAATCAAATTAATAACTGGTATTAATCGTTAGAAGGCAAATATAACTCACATGCCAGGATATTACCCTTCAAATTAAATATCACAACAGTGACAAAAATGTGACAACACTTGAAAGTTTTTTTCCAGCAAATGGCTATAAAGAGGATATTCATGTAAATGGTGATGTCATGTAAAAATTTAACAAATAGATAAATTATTTATTTTGATTCTAAATAATGTGTTGTTAAATAATAAAAACAGATTACAGTATTTTGCTAATTTTGTTAAATGATCACTGTAGCGGAGAGGTAGTATAATCCACAGGGTCTCCGCTGGTAGACAGGTACAGCATGCAATAATCCAGGTAGCGTAATAATAATCCCTTCTTCCCAAGAACTAGAAGACACATAGGCTGGGAGTCAACTGAGCTTTTATTCACAGGTCACAGCATTTATGCAGTTCCCCATGCAAGGGGTTTCTGGAGTGACTTTACAGGGGTTGTACAGTAGGGGACTACATGGGGAACTGAGCATACAGGAAAATTTTCCCACCATGCACTGCTGTATGAGAGGGATACTCCCATAAGAATATCCTGTTAAATGGATTATCCCTCTGTACAGCAGAACCTGTCTTTTCACTTAAAAATACTTAACTTGCACCAAATGACCTCTGTATAGATAGCTGGGATCTGAACACATACTTCGGGAAACTACCGCTCAGATCCCAGCACAATTAGCCGAATGCCACTCGAAACTTTGTTTAATATGAACACACAGGAAAACATACGAATGGACGGTTTGTATGAAAATACGGAAGGACCGGTGGTCCCGAACGGTCTGGAAGTCCAGTGGTGTTCGCACCGTCGAGTAGCCGATTTTAGTTCCAGGCACACGATGACCAAACACTGCTGGGCTAAAAGGGGATCCAAGATGGCCGCCGCCGCGTGGTCGGTATCCGAATGGCAGCCACCCTGAGAATCGATTAACGGAGGGTAGATACACATGACCCCCTGTGTGTGGTCTCCCATTCAGTACTTGGTTCGTTTCACGAACTACCATAGGAATGCTAGCGGCTTTCGCGCCGTTAGCATACGAATGCTCTCTATTGCATATTTAACCGAAGAACATAAAATAAGCCATATATCTGCAGTCTTTCCAGGGCAACCCTTATACATTACAATAGTCTTAAGTGGCTAGGTTTGCCACAATCGCTTAAGACCAATTAGTGATGTTGGACTCCGATCCTTCTCCTTCTCCTTCTAAATTTAAACGTCTGTATCCACCATATATTTCTTGTGGAACTACTTCCACTTCCTTTACTGTCTTTTTGGGGGAAATTATATTCCTTTTGTGATCTCCTGTCTCATTTCTGTACATTTTATCCCCTCTTTATTCCCTATTTTTTCTGTTTCACCTCCATGACAGCAGAAACAAACATTAAATAAACCCTTTAGACCCCGAAAGTACTTCAGCTCAATCTGTCTTCTTATTTTATCATTTCACAGAAATGCACGACTGCTAAAGAAATTTACACTTTTATGATTTAGTCTTGTTACACCCACCCTAGCTGTCAATCAGACAACCACTCCTGTTACTTCCTGGTTTGGTTAGCTCAGTGAAACTAAACTAAAGAGGCCCAGAGGACCTGCCTTACAAAGACTTCTTGTTAAGCTGCATTGGTAAGTCTGTGATTGATAGTAAGTCCAGCTACACTCTAGGTGGAGTTAGAAGCAGAGGGGTTAAAACAATTTCAAACAAGATATATTTTAGATATAACTCCAATGAAAAAAAAAATGCACAATTAAATGCATCAAGTTTTCATTTGAGTTTCTTCCAACTAAACTGTATTTTTTTTTTTTTTTTTGTATTTGGACAGTGGAGAGATACTTTAAGTTTACTACTAACATGGGCCTTGAGTCAGAATAGAATGTTGCCAACTAACCATCTAACCATGTAGACGGAGTTCTTTTTGTTTGCAAGTGATGCTGACCAGAGACAAGAAATAACAGTGAAAAAAAATAAAGAGACATGGAAATACCTTGGTGCACTTAGCTGGGACAGAAGGAGTACATATCTCCAAACATCACTGTTACGGTACCTCCAGTAATGAAATGTACAAACCGCCGTTTAGCGAGTATTCCCCATTCGCAATAATGTGGTCGGGTAGCGGGTATAGTAAAACCATGCGAACCGCCAGCCAGGGAACACTCCAAACTCCCGAACGGTACCTGTACGGCTAATTCCCTTCACGAGCTGCAAATCCACGAACGGCAAATAGTAACCGAACGACCATATCTCCCAAGCGGCAAATAATCCAAATAAGCAGTCTCTAGTCGCTGGTAACCAAATACCCCCAATAACGAGACCAAGCTCCGCTTTGAGGGTAAAACACGAACTGATTTACTGTGGGCTACCTGCCCGGTATTTATGCAGGTCTCCCACTTGGTGGACACTCCCCTAGGGGACCAAATGGGAGACTGAAAGTACAGAGGGACATGGGGACATTTTGGACATACATCCCCACAATATTCCCAGCATGCAGTACAGTTCCCTCCCCTCTGCTCGGGGGATAATTGGGAAGTAACTCAATTATCTCCCCGGGCAGAGGCAATCGCCATTTTAAACACAAGTCACAAAAATACATGAAAATCCATAACTTCATAACTGCCGAACATATTACATTCGTATCACGTATCCCCAGATAGCCTGGATCTGAGTGCACATTATTGGAGAATAGCGCTCAGATCCCATTCGCATAGTTCAATCGCCATGGAGTCAAAGTCTCTTTCAGTTCTTCGGTATGCGATTGACTCCATGGGACGGCTATCTGGGTTAAGTCCATTCGTGTGGTTGAATCTCCCGAACGGCTGGCATTCGTATACTTTTGTCGATTGAGAAGGGGAGGTCGACGGCTTCAGCGGTGTTCGGCTGAAAAAGTGTCCGTTTTCAGATCCATGAAATAATCGTCGAACACCGCTGGTCGTTCGCATGGACAAGATGGCCGCCGCCTCGTGGTCGACATACGAACGACGACCACCCGGCATTCGGTTTTAATTGAGAAGTGTCTGTGGTTAACCGCAACGTTCTAATTGGGATCAATAGGTTAACCAGCAGCACACTTCTCCTCCTGGGTGGCCGTCCGTTCGGTAGTTCCGTTCGACAAAACCGACATTCCCTTGAATAAAGCATACGAATGGGGAAATTCATGTAACCGGCAAAACAGGCGAACAAAGCAGTTGTAATCCAGACAGATGGGTCTGTCACAATCACATTAGACCAGGGTATTCAAAACACTGGCCCCTCCAGATGTTTCTGTACTACAACCCCCATGATTCTTTAAATGAAATAGATACCCAGAGAATCATGGGAGTTGTAGTTCAAAAACACTTGGGGGGCCAGAATTTAGAGAACCCTGCATTAGACCATGGAAAGATAGGATTACAGCGGATGTACATTCGCAAACCATAACGAAACATACGGTTTTCCCAACATCTATAGCAGGGGAGGGCTGGCAGCCTTAGGCCTGGGGGGCAAAATCAGTCAAGTTGCCCATTGCACCACCAAATCAGTGCAATGGTGCCCACCTTTTCCTGGTTTTATAACAGATATTGATGTTATGCTAATCACTAGCTCTTTGCCATACCCGCTCCTTCACGGCTCTGACTTTCAATGTTGTCAAAGCGCAGGCTGAGAATCTCTGAGCGTGTGCTCTGACTCACTAACTGAGCGCCGGAACCACGAGGGAGAGGCTATAATCTGACTGCACCTACTGCTGGTGCGCACCAGTGGACCACCAGCGAATCGTTTAAATTGAATAGGCTGGTGTCCCCAACTTGTGAGCTGTGTTGTCCGCCGGGCGCCTCTGTTGTGATGGCACCCTGTGTGACCGCACAGCGTGCACACCCCAATGGCTGGCCCTGCTGACACACACTGATGTTACTACT
Organism: Pelobates cultripes; assembly: GCA_933207985.1. NCBI lineage: Eukaryota > Metazoa > Chordata > Amphibia > Anura > Pelobatidae > Pelobates > Pelobates cultripes. The sequence continues at coordinate 68,822,553 of OW240924.1, forward strand.
TAGAAATCCCTCAATATTAATACAGACATCAGAGTAAACACCAATAAACTGTGGAAACAGAGCTGATCCCCTCAAATTTATAAAGATTTGCTTACTGGATTTGTTGTAAGATTAAATCATGCCTCCTCCTCTCTCTCTCCCATGCGCTGCTCTGTAAGCTGGGAGGAAGTGAAGAGTAATCACAATCTCCCAGCACAGTGGCACCTGTGGCTGCATGGGGAACAGCTGTATTTGCCGCCCCCCATGTGACATCACAATGCCCCACCTATATGAGCTGCCATACGAACTAACGCCAGTGCTGCCCACAGTGTGTGTTTACATTAAAAAGCCTGCAGGGACCGGCTATAGACACCAGAACCACTTCATTAAGCTCCAGTCGTTCTGGGGACTATAGTGTCCCTTTAATGTGAGGTAAATTATAGATTAGTGTCACTAATAATATACTAGATTGCCTACTTACAACCAAATGAGGATGATGATGGGCTGCAGTTTGGCTCCACTGGTCTGGTGTAGAACAGGATCTCTGGAGGCTGTTTGCAACTGTGATCACAAAATTCAATGTTCTGGGAGAATTGGAAGCAGCTCCATTTTTTGGGGGCCCCTTACACAGCTCAAGGTCTGGGCCCCAGGGCCTGACGGTGAGTATGCCCACAAGGCCCACTCATAAGTCCACTTATATGTTCCACCCACCCATGAGTTCGCTCACAGGGAGTGGAGTGTGTAGGGGATGTGTTATGTGTTATTGTAGAGGATCTAATATGTGTGCTTATGGTATGTAGTGTATGGGGATACCAGTTTGTGTAGGTGATGCAGTGTGTTTGTGTGTAGTGGAAGCAGTGTGTATTTGTGTATAAGGGATGTATTGTGTGTTTCTGGTTGTGTGTAAGGGATGCA
>OW240924.1:68823546-68881539 GCA_933207985.1 Pelobates cultripes
TGGCCGAGCTGCTCGCTGGTCCGCGGTACCCGGCCGGACTGATAGGAAGGTGCACACTCAGTGTGCACTTCCTGTCAGTCCGGCCGGTTACAGGAAACAGAAACTCCTGTTCCGCGCGGAGTTTCTGTTTCCTGTAACCGGCCGGACTGACAGGAAGTGCACACTGAGTGTGCACCTTCCTATCAGTCCAGCCGGGCACCGCGGGCCAGCGAGCAGCTCGGCCATGCTACAGGGGAGGGGAGGAGAAGAGCAGCTGCAGCCGCCTGAGGCTCTTCACAGAGCGCTCATGCGGCTGCAGCATTTAAAGGGCCGGCCCTGCAGTGGCCGGTCCTAACAGAATTTAGGGCGGCCTGGGGGGCAATTGCCTCCCTGCCCCCCGGCCCAGCCCGCCCCTGATCTATAGGCATTTAGCCAGTGTGGATTTGAGTATGGTCTGTCCTTTAGACATTGGGGGCATTATTATTACTCTGTTATATTTACCATAAAATGGAAACATTTATTAAAGTCCAGGTATTGTCATTAATGAATCAAAAGAAAAAAAAGGCAATTTCAACACAAAGTATTATGGCGCTTTAAAAAATTTATTTAAAAAAAAATGAATATTTTGCTGCTAGGATTGACCGAGACCCTAGACCCATTCTCTACTGCTTACAATGAGAAAAACCTCATTTCACAGTTACCATGGCAACGTCCAGGAAATGGTACCCACCTGAAAACTGCCAAAGCTAGCAGTGATTGGAAAAGCTGAAGTCTAGTAATATTTCTTTTAATCCTTTCACTTCCAGAGGGGAATGCAACTCATTGAGCCTCAATCTGTCGCAGGAACACGGGGGAGCAAAAATCAAACATTTACGTTTCCCTAAGAAATTAGTGTATCTGTTAGATATGTCGGTATGATAACAACTATCTCCTTTTTCAGTTTCAAAATGAGAATCTTGTGCTCTGCAAAAGCATCTCCCAGGTATTAAAACAAAACAAAAAAAAACAAGCATTACAATATGTTGGTAGGATAACTGTTTTTTTTGTTTGTTTTTTTTTATTGTTTATTAACATAATGTAAGGGTTTTCCTACTCTGACCATATTTCAAGGAACAGATGACATCCCGTGGAGGAGAAAGAAAAATGGTCAAGAAACTAGCCAACAGTTACCTCCTCTGAGTCTATATATTTTCTTCTAGGAGAATGGGGTAAAGATTGAGAAAAATATAATTAATTAGTTTGAAAAATATCTATTGACATTTTTTTTTTTAAGTTAAAGTAAGAAGTTTAAGGTATCAAAAAGGCACTTGGGTTCTTGAGAGAATATGCAGAGAAACATTAAAGGGTTACTCTAACCATTTTGAGAATTGGGGCCTTTCCAGTGTAATATGCCCTCCTCTCAATTTGCAGTAAAACCTGCAAAAAAAAAGTTTTTACACACCTGGAATCCTGTACCTGGTGAAGTTGCCGGAGCTGATTGTCCATGTCACCTCCGACGTCACTGGACCCACACTCATAGAGAAGCCTGTGTTTGGACCATTTCGCTGGCTCAGAGCATATGCGCATGCACCATGCCGGCAAGGTGAGGGATTGGAGAAGAGGGAGGGAGGCTTTAACAAAAAATGTGGTACAGTGGGAGGCGGGGGACATGCAGAGTGGGTGGAAGAGCTAGCTTTCTCTTGTAGGCATTCTGCCTACAAGGGAAATATAATTAGGTCTGTCGGCAGCATGCAGTGATCACTGATGACAGTGTGTGTGTTAGTGTGTCTGTTAGTGTGTGTGTGTGTTTGTGTATCTGTTAGTGTGTCTGTTAGTGTGTGTGTGTCTGTTAGTGTGTGTGTGTTTGTGTGTTAGTGTGCGTGTATTAGTGTGCGTGTGTGTCTGTTAGTGTTTGTGTGTTAGTGTGTGTGTCAGTGAGTGTGTCTGTTATTTGGTGTGTGTCTGCTAGTGAGTGTGTTACTGTGTGTGTCTGATACTGAGTGTGTTTGATGTCTGTTAGTGAGTGTGTGTTTGTCAGTGAAAGTGTATGTTTTGTAAGTGAGTGTGTCTCTGTCAGTAAATGTGTGTGTCTGTTAGCTAGTGTGTATGCGTCTGTTCATGAGAGTGTGTGTGTGTGTGTCTTCAGCATTTACCTTTCTCCAGCGTCGGACTCCCTTGGCGCTGGGGATCCCTCCGCCTCTCAGCTCCGAATGCACATGCGCGGCAAGAGGCGCGCACGCATTTAAACCGCCCATAGGAAAGCATTACTCAATGCTTTCCTATGGACGTTCAGTGTCTTCTCACTGTGATTTTTACAGTGAGAATCGCGGAAGCTCCTCTAGCAGCTGTCAATGAGACAGCCACCAGAGGCTGGATTGACCCTCAGTGAAACATAGCCGTTTCTCTGAAACTGCTATGTTTTCAGCTGCAGGGTTAAAACTAGAGGGACCTGGCACCCAGACCAGTTCATTGAGCTGATGTGATCTGGGTGTCTGTAGTGGTCCTTTAAGTGTGTGTGCATACCGCGGTCGCGGGGTCGCAGCCCTGCAACCCCTGCGACCAGGTGCCCACCGCCATGTGTTGCGGTCCCGACCCGCGCCGAGTAAGTACGGGGGGGGGGGCCCACGGATCAATTTTCGCACCGGGGCCCCTTGGGTCATGTGTACGCCACTGATCATGAGCCTATGAGTAAATCATCTGCAGAAAAAATGCATCAGGTTGTGATTTTTGTGTTTTGCTATAGTGGTTATGGTGCCAAGAATGCCCTGGTGCTGCCCCATGGTAAGCTGTCAAATATTTTCGTATGGTTGGTCAACTTATCTGGGTCCTGCCAGACGTCTGAAGGCACAGCATCTGCTTCCAGTCTTACTGTACAGGAGAATCCTGTTAACTCCACAGTTAATCCTGTTAAGTGCTCCCTGGGCGGCCGTTGTTCGTATAGCCGAACGCCACGTGGAATAGAAGACGGCGGCCATCTTGTTCGCACGAGGGGAATCAGCGGGACTTGGTCGTCGAGTGTCTGGAACTAAAATCGGACACTCAACCTCCCGAACCACCGCTGAAACTACCGAACGCCGGCTTCCTTTACTTCCCGAACAGCCAGGAGAGCGCCATTCGGTAGTTCTGTGCAAACGGACAAGGGGAGCAATCGCTCCTATGAGCCAGGAAGATTCATTCGGGACTTTGTTCGGTTTTGTACCTGTTTCTGAATTTACCGACCGCGCACGCTGAATTCATGGAACTGTTTTGGGCAGGAGCCACGTGTGTGGTCGGTAAAAGGTACCCTCCATACTTTTTAAGAACCCCTGAACCGATCTGGGTGAAATTTGGATATGTTTGTCCCCCAGATCGGGGCTATCAGGGCATATGTAATTTGTGGGGATACCTTGTGGGGAAAGGGGTGTTCTAAGTTTTGGGGCAATTGTGTGCTCTCTGCCTGGAGATAATTGGTTTATCGCTTAACTTATCTCAATATCTCCCAGGCAGAGGGAAGGTGTGTATTACTGTAAATCTGTACGTTGATTGGCTGTTGTCTTTGTTTGCTGTGGGAGGTCCTCTTGCAGGAGGATTTCTCATAAAAGCCTGTGTGTTGTCAATAAAATTAATTCCTGTTACACCCTTTATGAAGTCTAGGCTCATGTTTGGGGGATATTCTATTTGCTGGGAAGAATCATCTTGGAACTGCATTCATCTATCCTATTCCTCTACTCCCTGTTGCAGCTATAATCACTTATGCTCAGCTGTTGGGAAAAGGAACAGAAGACCGCAGCACCATAACCACTGCAGGTCTTAACAACTGGTGGCAAGCGACGGGATTGAATGGAACGCATAAAGACAACTGGTGAATGGCCCAGCAGTACGAGAAACTAAAAAGGACTACACTAAAGGATCTGCTGGAAGCCCGAGGTCAGGCGGCCAGCAACAAAAAGAAAGCTACCCTCATAGCAGAACTAATGGAGGGCGACCAAACCAGCAGCATGGCGAATGTCAGCCAGGAGGAAGCAGAATTCCAACAGAAGGTAATGTGAAGGCTAAACTTATATGGGCCAAATCCCACACCTGAGATGGTGATGCAAGTCCTGGCACAAGTGACCGCAGAACGCAGAGCACAGCAGGCAAGCTTGAACCAAGGAGACAACGCTTCCCTAACTGGATCTATAAATGGAGGGCAGCGGAGAAAGATTAATTACGCTGCTTTTAAAAGTTTCTCGGATGGAGAGATGGAAATTGACGCATATTTACAGGATTTTGAGCGTCAATGCGCTTTGGAGGGTCTGGAATCAGAGCAATGGGCTGCGATTTTAAGCAGCAAGCTCACAGGCCGAGCAGCGGAGGCGTACCGAGCAGTTCCTGACACAGCCATACACGACTACGCCAGGGTAAAGGACATTCTGCTAGCCAGGTATGCCGTGACCCCAGAGACTTACAGGAAAAAGTTCCGGGCATTACGGAAAGGGGGCCGAGACTCCTACGCCGAATGGGCCTTTAGGATGTATCGGGCAGCCCAAAACTGAATACAAGGCTGCCAGGCCACAACGCTAGAGGAGGTGCTGCAACTCCTCTTGCTAGAACAATTTTTTGACCATACACCTGCAGACACCAGGGACTGGGTCAGAGACAGGAAGCCGACCACAGTTGAGGAAACGGCCAAGCTAGCAGACGAACATCACGAAGGAAGAAAAGGAGAAGCGAGTGGAAACCGTCTTCTGGTAAGGTACAGTGCCCCAACGCCAGGTCCTGTGGCCAACCCCAGACCAAACCCGGTACCACCCACGACACAGCCTAATTTTAACAGGAGAACCCAATTGGTATGTCACCAGTGCAATCAGCAAGGGCACTAAAAAATACATTGCCCTCAGCGGAGCAGAGGCAACTGGGAGCGGCCCCCACCACCACCGAGGACCGCCGCTCACCACTTTCAACATGAACCCTTGGAAGAGCACCGCCTGGATTCGGAGCAATGGGCCGTACTACATGAGGTGAACCTAGCACAAGCCAAGGGGGACAACCGGGTGCGCCACAGACAATGGGTCGCCATGGAAAAGAGGCGGAGGTGCTACGAGACTCTGGGGCAACCCTTACTTTGGTGCAGCCTCACACCGTGTCTGCAAAGGCGCGCACCAACAAGACTGTGGCCGTAAGAGTGGCAGGAGGCGCCATCCACAAGTTACCCACAGCCCGGGTACAGTTAAATTGGGGCACCGGAGCCAAACAGATGGAGGTGGGCATTATGTCAGGACTACCTGTGGAAATTTTGTTGGGGATCGACTTGGGGTATCTAACTTCACAGCTGATTCATCCTGATCCCGCTGGAACCTGCCCCGTGACTACCAGGGCACAAGCCCGCCGAGCTGGACCGACACACTCCGAGGAACCACAGGTAAGAACCGAAATCCCCGTAGCATGCCCTAACACCATCCCCTTCTGGGGCACTCCCCAAGACTTTGGCCAAGCCCAGCAGTCAGATCCAACCTTAGCGGGTTACAGGAAGGCAGTAGGTACCTTAAGGAAGGTAATGCACACGAGAACTTCCACTGGGACAAGGGACTGCTATATAGGGTCACATGGGGAGTGGGAAAGGGAGCAGCCCAAGTTATAAAAAGACAGTTAGTCGTACCCCGTAAATACAGGGCGGAGCTTCTAAAGCTCAGCCATGATATCCCGCTAGCAGGGCATCTGGGTATCAAGAAAACTAAGGACCGCCTTACCCAGACACTCTTCTGGCCAGGGATATCCAAAGATTTGCAGACCTACTGCAGGACATGTGACATGTCAAAGGATAGGGGAAAGGGGGGACCACCCTAAGGCCAAGTTACGGTCCCTACCTATAATAGAAGAACCAATCTACAGAGTGGCCGTAGATCTGATAGGGCCTCTCAGCAAACCCAGCTCCTCCGGTAAGCGCTACATCCTCATGGTGGTCGACTACACCACCAGGTACCCTGAGGCTGTGGCGCTCTCCAACACTGAGGCGGAGACAGTAGCAGAGGCTCTAGTCAGGATCTTTTCCCGAGTAGGGTTTCCCCGAGAAATACTTTCAGACCAGGGAACCCAGTTCACGGCAACTGTAACTCAACAGTTGTGGCAGAGCTGCGGGGTAAAACCGTTATTTAGCTCCCCCTACCACCTCCAGACTAACAGTCTCTATGAACTATTCAACGGCACGCTTAAGCAAATGCTCACAGTGTTCACAGAGTCCTACGGTCAATGGGAAAAGTTTCTACCTCATCTCCTCTTTGCCTACCGGGAAGTGCCTCAGGTGTCCACCGGGTTCTCCCCCTTTGAACTCCTATACGGGATAAAAGTCCAGGGACTCCTGGACCTCATACGGGAACACTGGCAGGGCAACACAGGAGAGGAAGGGATCCCAGTTTTGCAAAACGTGCTGGAGTTCGGGACGCTTGCAGGCCCTGACCAAATCAGTTTGGGAGAACCTGCAGGCGGCCCAGAAACATCAGAAACAATGGTATGACCGGGGAGCACCAGATAGGAACCTGGAGGTAGGGCGTACTAGCCCTCCGACCTTCCAAAAAGGACAAGCTCCAGGCAGCTTGGCAGGGGCTATTTAAAGTGGTGGAACAAATTAGCGACACCACCTATATTGTAGCCCAATGTTTAGATGAAAGGGTCAGACGTGCCTTTCATGTGAACATGCTGAAACCGTACTTTGAGCGCTCCGAGGACGTGGTCGCTATCTGTGCCCCGTCCACTGATGATAGTGAAGGGCTCCCCTTGCCCGACCTGCTGGCAGCTAACCAAGGTACCTTAGAACAGGTCGGGTTGGGAGAGAAATTAGACCCCACTCAGCAGGCAGACGCAAAGCAACTGCTGCGGGAATACGGTGAGCTGTTCTCGACCCTACCCAGGTACACCTCCACCGCAGTGCACTGGGTGGAGACGCAGGGGGAGACCCCCTTACGGCAACAGCCGTACCGTATCCTGGCAACAGTACGGACTAGCATGTGGAAAGAAATCCAAGAGATGCTAGAATTAGGGGTTATTGAGGCTTCCCAAAGTCCTTGGGCGTCTCCGGTGGTTTTATTAACGGAAATTAAACGACCAGACTATCACGGACGCATACCTCATGCCACGGATCGACGAATTGCTCGATCGCATGGCCAGTGGGCACTTCCTAACTACCCTGGACTTGTGCAAAGGATACTGCTAAATCCCAGATACTGCTAAGTCGGCATTCGTCACCCCATTCGGGCTATACCGTTTGGGATGAAGAATGCCCCAACTACGTTTCAAAGGATGGTGGACCGACTTCTGGAGGGAATGCAGGACTTCGCATGTGCCTATCTAGATGATATTGCCATCTATAGCGGCACATGGGAGGCACACCTGTCGCATTTTGCTACGGTACTTGGGAAGTTACAATAACCCGGCCTCACCCTGAAACCTGAGAAATGCCATGTGGGTATGGCCGAGGTCCAATACCTAGGGCATAGAGTAGGGTCTGGGAAACAGCGCCCCGAACCAGCTAAAGTAGAGGCCATAGCCAATTGGCCCCAGCCCCGCACCAAGACACAGGTATTGGCCTTCCTGAGCACCGCAGGGTTTTATCGAAAGTTCATCCCAGAGTATAGCACCCTAGCAAAACCCCTCACTGATTTGACCAAAAGTCCCTACCCAAGCATGTTAGCGTGGTCCCCAGAGTGTGCAATGGCGTTCCAGAGACTTAAAACGGCTTTGAGCGAAGCTCCAGTATTGGCTGCCCCAGAGTCTCTGGAGAGTCTCTGGAGACAATCCCCGGTTGCTATGCTGGAGTTTGACGTTGCAACCCTACAATTTTACACTGCAATACCGCCCGGGCAAGCAGAACGGCAATGCGGATGTGCTTTCCCGTCAAACCGACTTGGACGTATAATTAAGCTACAGGGACATCCCCTACCCAACCCGGTAGGGTCAAGACGGGTATGCCGACCCATGGAACTAAGGGGGAGTATTGTGAAGAAAATAGACTTTTATTTGACATTTTCTTCTTTGTTCGGTATTTTTCCTGTTTATTACATGTATACTGAATATATTGGTTCGGTAGTTTGAAACTACCGAACACCGACCCCCCTCCTGGCTCATTAACTACAAAGGAACCATCTATTAAGTGCTCCCTGGGCGGCCGCTGTTCGTATAGCCGAACGCCACGTGGAATAGAAGACAGCGGCCATCTTGTTAGCACGAGGGGAGTCAGCGGGACTTGGTCGTCAAGTGTCTGGAACTAAAATCGGACACTCAACCTCCCGAACCACCGCTGAAACTACCGAACGCCAGCTTGCTTTACTTCCCGAACAGCCAGGAGAGCGCCATTCGGTAGTTCTGTGCGAACGGACAAGGGAAGCAATCGCTCCTATGAACCAGGAAGATTCATTCGGGACTTTGTTCGGTTTTGTACCGGTTTCTGAATTTACCGACCGCGCACGCTGAATTCATGGAACTGTTTTGGGCAGGAGCCACGTGTGTGGTCGGTAAAAGGTACCCTCCATACTTTTTAAGAACCCCTGAACCGATCTGGGTGAAATTTGGATATGTTTGTCCCCCAGATCGGGGCTATCAGGGCATATGTAATTTGTGGGGATACCTTGTGGGGAAAGGGGTGTTCTAAGTTTTGGGGCAATTGTGTGCTCTCTGCCTGGAGATAATTGGTTTATCGCTTAACTTATCTCAATATCTCCCAGGCAGAGGGAAGGTGTGTATTACTGTAAATCTGTATGTTGATTGGCTGTTGTCTTTGTTTGCTGTGGGAGGTCCTCTTGCAGGAGGATTTCTCATAAAAGCCTGTGTGTTGTCAATAAAATTAATTCCTGTTACACCCTTCATGAAGTCTAGGCTCATGTTTGGGGGATATTCTATTTGCTGGGAAGAATCATCTTGGAACTGCATTCATCTATCCTATTCCTCTACTCCCTGCTGCAGCTATAATCACTTATGCTCAGCCGTTGGGAAAAGGAACAGAAGACCGCAGCACCATAACCACTGCAGGTCTTAACAATCCTACTTAATCGTCTAGATAGGAAAGGAGAAAACAGCAAGATTGTAAATCCGTGTCTGAGGTGGAAGACGAATCTCACCTATAAGTCCTGTAGACGATGCTACCTGATTGGGTTCATAGAGTCACAGGCCAGAAGTGAGAATTTCCATAAATCATAGGAAGCAGATGGGCTCACAAATCAATTTGTGGTGATTAGTCAACAGCACAGACTGTAAATTAGATGTTATCAGAACTACCTGCTAAGAAGACGTGAACACATACGTCTGTGTGGAATGAGGGCACTTGAGGTTTTGCTAATTTACTTTTTAAGGAGAACACAAAGTCTAATGAAAGTTTACAAGTTTCAGAATTATTATTATACTGCGGCAAAATATTATGCAGTGCTGAACAATAGATGAAAAAATATGGAGTTGCAACAAGACAAGTTCGACGTACAGGCACCTAAGATGTATTGCATTCACCTGTAACAGTTTATCGGGAATAAACTATGAGTAGTACAGAGGAAATCAGTTTACCAAGGAGAGACTGAGAGTTCCTTTGCATCAGCACCACTACATAATACTGTAGTAGTACTGGTGCTTAGTAGTGATGTCGCAAACACGAAATTTCCGGTTCGCGAACGGCGAGCGCGAACTTCCGCAAATGTTTGCGAACCGACCGAACCGCCATAGACTTCAATGGGCAGGCGAATTTTAAAACACACAGGGACTCTTTCTGGCCACAATAGTGATGGAAAAGTTGTTTCAAGGGGACTAACACCTGGACTGTGGCATGCCGGAGGGGGATCCATGGCAAAACTCCCATGGAAAATTACACAGTTGATGCAGAGTCTGCTCTTAATCCATAAAGGGCATAAATCACCTAACATTCCTAAATCACAATGGATATGGATTGACACCTGACATATGACATATTGACACCTTGACATATGGATTGACACCTGTCCTCAGAGCCCCTGATGCACACTGACACAGAGCAGAATAGAGACTGTTCCCCCTACATAGGGTCACTTGGCAGATATGGATTGACACCTGTCTTCAGAGATCATGATACACACTGACACAGAGCAGAATAGAGACTGTTCCCCTACATAGGGTCACTTGGCAGATATGGATTGACACCTGTCCTCAGAGCCCCTGATACACACTGACACAGAGCAGAATAGAGACTGTTCCTCCTACATAGGGTCACTTGGCAGATATGGATTGACACCTGTCCTCAGAGACCATGATACACACTGACACAGAGCAGAATAGAGACTGTTCTCCTACATAGGGTCACTTGGCAGATATGGATTGACACCTGTCTTCAGAGATCATGATACACACTGACACAGAGCAGAATAGAGACTGTTCCCCTACATAGGGTCACTTGGCAGATATGGATTGACACCTGTCCTCAGAGACCATGATACACACTGACACAGAGCAGAATAGAGACTGTTCCTCCTACATAGGGTCACTTGGCAGATATGGATTGACGCCTGTCCTCAGAGACCATGATACACACTGACACAGAGCAGAATAGAGCCTGTTCCCCTACATAGGGTCACTTGGCAGATATGGATTGACACCTGTCCTCAGAGATCATGATACACACTGACACAGAGCAGGATAGAGACTGTTTCCCCTACATAGGGTCACTTGGCAGATATGGATTGACACCTGTCCTCAGAGCCCCTGATACACATTGACACAGAGCAGAATAGAGACTGTTCCTCTTACATAGGGTCACTTGGTAGATATGGATTGACACCTGTCCTCAGAGTCCATGATACACACTGACACAGAGCAGAATAGAGACTGTTTCCCCTACATAGGGTCACTTGGCAGATATGGATTGACACCTGTCCTCAGAGCCCCTGATACACACTGACACAGAGCAGAATAGAGACTGTTACTCCTACATAGGGTCACTTGGCAGATATGGATTGACACCTGTCCTCAGACACCATGATAACACACTGACACAGAGCAGAATAGAGACTGTTCCCCCTACATAGGGTCACTTGGCAGATATGGATTGACACCTGTCCTCAGAGACCCTGATACACACTGACACAGAGCAGAATAGAGACTGTTCCTCCTACATAGGGTCACTTGGCAGATATGGATTGACACCTGTCCTCAGAGAACATGATACACACTGACACAGAGCAGAATAGAGACTGTTCCTCCTACATAGGGTCACTTGGCAGATATGGATTGACACCTGTCCTCAGAGAACATGATACACACTGATACAGAGCAGAATAGAGACTGTTCCTCCTACATAGGGTCACTTGGCAGATATGGATTGACACCTGTCCTCAGAGATCATGATACACACTGACACAGAGCAGAATAGAGACTGTTCTCCTACATAGGGTCACTTGGCAGATATGGATTGACACCTGTCTTCAGAGATCATGATACACACTGACACAGAGCAGAATAGAGACTGTTCCCCTACATAGGGTCACTTGACAGATATGGATTGACACCTGTCCTCAGAGCCCCTGATACACACTGACACAGAGCAGAATAGAGACTGTTCCTCCTACATAGGGTCACTTGGCAGATATGGATTGACACCTGTCCTCAGAGACCATGATACACACTGACACAGAGCAGAATAGAGACTGTTCTCCTACATAGGGTCACTTGGCAGATATGGATTGACACCTGTCCTCAGAGATCCCTGATTCACACTGACACAGAGCAGAATAGAGACTGTTCCTCCTACATAGGGTCACTTGGCAGATATGGATTGACACCTGTCCTCAGAGACCATGATACACACTGACACAGAGCAGAATAGAGACTGTTCTCCCTACATAGGGTCACTTGGCAGATATGGATTGACACCTGTCCTCAGAGCCCCTGATACACACTGACACAGAGCAGAATAGAGACTGTTCCTCCTACATAGGGTCACTTGGCAGATATGGATTGACTGTTCCACCTACATACACACTATTGGATCTCGCAAAACTTACCAAGGATCTAAATCATGTTCCCGTATCGTACATGAAAAACCTAGTCATACAAAATCTCTTCCCAAACGTCATTTCGTTCAAAGTGGAGAGAATGGTAAAAAAAAATATTTTTGTTCGGAGTGTGAGAAATGCTTTTCAGCCGCTTCTAATCTTAAGCATCATTTGAGGAGCCATACAGGAGAGAAACCTTATTTTTGTTCTGATTGTGGGAAATATTTCTCTCAAAGAGGCCACTTTTATATTCAATCTATAACAGGGAAAAAAGTTTTTTGTTTTTAAATGCAAGCTATTGTGACAACAGTGAGTGAGTGGTGGCACTGGGCACAGTATCCACTGTAAGCCTGACACACCCGCTTTAAGGACACTGACTGCTATTCAATCTATAACAGTGAAAAACGTTTTTTGTTTTTAAATGCAAGCTATTGTGACACCAGTGAGTGAGTGGTGGCACTGGGCACAGTATCCACTGTGAGCCTGACACACCCGCTTTGAGAAAACTAACTGCTATTCAATCTATAACAGTGAAAAAAGTTTTTTGTTTTTAAATGCAAGCTATTGTGACACCAGTGAGTGAGTGGTGGCACTGGGCACAGTATCCACTGTAAGCCTGACACACCCGCTTTAAGACAACTAACTGCTATTCAATCTAAAACAGTGAAAAAAGTTTTTTGTTTTTAAATGCAAGCTATTGTGACACCAGTGAGTGAGTGGTGGCACTGGGCACAGCATCCACTGTGAGCCTGACACACCCGCTTTAAGGACACTGACTGCTATTCAATCTATAACAGTGAAAAAAGTTTTTTGTTTTTAAATGCAAGCTATTGTGACACCAGTGAGTGAGTGGTGGCACTGGGCACAGTATCCACTGTGAGCCTGACACACCAGCTTTAAGGACAACTGACTGCTATTCAATCTATAACAGTGAAAAAGTTTTTTGTTTTTAAATGCAAGCTATTGTGACACCAGTGAGTGAGTGGTGGCACTGGGCACAGTATCCACTGTGAGCCTGACACACCCGCTTTAAGGACAACTGACTGCTATTCAATCTATAACAGTGAAAAAAGCTTTTTGTTTTTAAATGCAAGCTATTGTGACACCAGTGAGTGAGTGGTGGCACTGGGCACAGTATCCACTGTGAGCCTGACACACCCGCTTTAAGGACACTGACTGCTATTCATTCTATAACAGTGAAAAAAGTTTTTTGTTTTTAAATGCAAGCTATTGTGACACCAGATATGAGTGGTGGCACTGACTGGGCAAATGGGCACAGTATCCACTGTGAGCCTGACACAGAAGCTGGCAGCAGTGGCAGACAACTAACTGCAATTACATTACACAGAAAAAAAAAAAGCAGACTGATGTTCTAGCCCTAAAAATGGCTTTTTGGGGTGCTGTCCTTACAGCAGAGATCAGATGAGTCCTTCAGGACTGTAGTGGACACTGTATACCCTAACCTAGCTATGCATTTCCCTATCTAATCAACAGCAGCTACACTTTCCCTCCTCTCACTAAGCATGCAGCTTGAGAATGAATCTAAAATGGATGCTGTCCAGTAGGTGGGAGGGTCTGCTAAGGAGGGTGTGCTGCTAATTGGCTGGACTGTGTCTGCTGACTGTGAGGTACAGGGTCAAAGTTTACTCAATGATGACGAATAGGGGGCGGATCAAACCGCGCATGTGTTCGCCGTCCGCGGCGGACGCGAACACGCTATGTTCACCAGTAACTGTTCGCCGGCGAACCGTTCGGTGCATCACTAGTGCTTAGACAGTCCTTTGCATTTTTTGACAGGAACCAAACTTACGTACATGGTATTAGCTTGGAAACAGATTCCTCAATCAGTAACCTCAGGGACCCAGGAACACAAAACACCATAATAAATACAGGTGATCCTCGAAAAATTAGAATATCGTGCAAAAGTTAATTTATTTCAGTAATGCAACGTAAAAGGGGAAACTAAAATATGAGATAGACACATTAAATGCAAAGCAAGATGTTTCAAGCAGTGATTTGTCATAAGTGCGATGATTATGGCTTACAGCTCATGAAAACCCCACATCCACAATCTCAGTAAATTAGAATATTACATGCAATCAATAAAACAAGGAGTGTACATAGAACAATATCGGACCTCTGAAAAGTATAAGCATGCATATGTACTCAGTACTTGGTTTGGGCCCCTTTTGCAGCAGTTACTGCCTCAATGCGGTGTGGCATGGAAGCTATCAGCCTGTGGCACTGCTGAGGAGTTATGGAAGACCAGCATGCTTCAATAGCGACCTTCCGCTCTTCTGCATTGTTCGGTCTCATGTCTCTCATCTTTCTCTTGGCAATGCCCCATAGATTCTCTATGGGGTTCAGGTCAGGCAAGTTTGCTGGCCAATCAAGCACAGTAATACCACGGTCATTGAACCAGGCTTTGGTGCTTTTGGCAGTGTGGGCAGGTGCCAAGTCCTGCTGGAAAATGAGGTCAGCATCAGAAAAGAGGACTTTGGACCACTGAGCAACAGACCAAGTCTGTTTTTCTTTAGCCCAGGTAAGATGCTTCTGACGTTGTTTGTTGTTCAGGAGTGGCTTGACAAGAGGAATACAACATCTGAAGCCCATGTCCAGGATCCGTCTGTGTGTGGTAGCTCTTGATGCACTGACTCCAGCCTCAGTCCATTCCTTGTGAAAGTCCCCAACACTTTTGAATGGCCTTTTCCTGACAATACTCTCCAGGCTGCGGTCATCCCTGCTGCTTGTGCACCTTTTTCTTCCACACTTTTCCCTTCCACATAACTTTCTATTAATGTGCTTTGATACAGCACTTTGGGAACATCCAACTTCCTTCGCAATTACCTTTTGAGGCTTTCCCTCCTTATGGAGGGTGTCAATGATGGTTTTCTGCACAACTGTCAGGTCAGCAGTCTTCCCCATGATTGTGATTCCTACTGAAACAGATTGAGAGACCATTTAAAGGCTCAGAAACCCTTTGCAGGTGTTATAGCTTACTTAGCTGATTAGAGTGGGTCACTGTGAGCCTAGAATATTGTAATAATTTCACAATATTCTAATTTACGGAGATTGTGGATTTGGGGTTTTCATGTGTTGTAAGCCATAATATTGGAAACCAAACTTAAAGATTGCAGTTTATTGATAAGCTTTCTATGTGCAACAGTGTCAACGGCCTTACTGAAATCTAGGTAAGCAATGTCTACTGCACCACCCTGATCTTTTATTTTAGTTACCCAATCAAAAAAAAATCAATAAGATTAGTTTGGCATGATCTCCCTCAAGTAAACCCATGTTGTCTCTGATCTTGAAATCCATTAAAGGTTAAAGACAGTGCTGCTACAGTAACCAGTTAAGTGTGGGCAGTTGTTAGTGGTCTGATGAATATGATCTGCCTGTTTCAAACATTAAGGAACCACTGAAACAGCACAGGACCTAATACTGGACTTTTTTTGCGGCTCAAAAAATAGGCACAACATCTTTAATTTTACCAGATATTACTCTAATGAGTGTGCAAACTCCTTGTCTGGTCTTCCTCCTAAAACCTCAGCCCGATAACACATTATAAAGTATGAGCCACTCGTGTGGGTCCTGTGCTGAATATTGTGTGTGGTTTGGTACCACTGAAATAAATTGTAACAGGCTGTTGTTGATTGGTTTAACAGCAGTATACACTATCAGACTGCACTCACTGATGTCATTATTTGCTTAACCTGGAATTATGGAGAACTGAATAGCAAATTTCACGCTCCTCCTTCTCCATGACCAGGTCCTCTTTAGCAGTACGTCTGCTGACAGGGGTCATCAGGATGAAGGTTGAGAGGGTGTTTCTCAGTATAAATGTGTAACTGAAAACTCTGCAGGAAAACAGTAATGCCTATGAGTCATCATGTTCTAAACACCTTAAGGAATTGTCCAGCAACATGTTTAATCCATGCCATGAAGAATTGCTTGACTATCTACTGGCAAAGAAGATCTTAACCAATACTAAAGAAACAATCCACACATTTGGGAATAACCCCTGTCAGTATATACATGTGCACACAGTAAAGACTCAACGCAATGTAGGCTGGTATAACATTTTAGCAAAGACTGTATTTTATTTCCAGTCTTCAGATCTCAATCCAGTGGAATTCCATCTGTGGAAAGAGAGAAAGTCACTCAGGCATTCAACCTCAGCCATTTTGATAATTGGTGGAAGCACTCATTGATAGACTGGTGGATACAAGCCTGCCAAATTATCCAGATGTCAGTCTGTCCTCCACTCTGAGGGCAGCCCAGTCATGCGACATCAATTATAGCACGTCTGTGTACTACAGATATCGCAAATGATGTCATACACGCACATGTTCCAGGCATACACACGCAGACATACACTCACTAGGCCGGAATGCATGCACAGGACATAAACCACATGCATTCCAGCTGTGCATTACCCAAATAACGTGAGCCACAGATGCCCTGGCTAGAGGCCAATTAGTATTTGTTCAGCCTTTCGAGTAATCAGTATATAACTGGAAACATTGGAAACTTTGTGACCTAGTAATCCCATAGAATGAGGTCTATAAGTTCTACAACCTTTGGAGAACATGCCAATATGAGCCTGCTAAAAATCAGAAGTGATTCAAATAAATATATGGAAAGTGTTCATTGATATGTTTACAACTCTATTGAGAGAACACATCACAAATCTCATTTTTCAAGCTAAAGTAGAGTACAAGTTTTTTGGTCTAAAAAAAACAGCAAGCAAAAGTAGTGTATATCACAGAAACCGCGGCATGCTAATTTGAGCTGTTTTAAAGAAATTTCCACACCATGGGTGGCATTAAGGATGAGTAGGGTCCCCACTGTAGCATCCACACTGGTTCTCTGTGCTACAATTCTGTGGTGAGCAAAATGCATGCATTTCTCTCTCAAACGCCATGGTTATTGTGAATAAAAACCTCTAAAAGTGCTCAAGTAGCAAAATCTATGGATTTGCAACAGCTAAAACAGACACTATGTGCACAACGCACAGCTCAACAAAGATTTAGACTGTTCGCATTTAACCTGAATACTTTAGTTACATACCTCAACAGCGAGCAGTCTAAATGAGACTTCAACACGGAATTTAAAAGCACGCAAAAGGTACATATGAAAACTGCTCAAGGACTCAAATCAGATATGTGAGTCAGTGTGCCAGTGTGTATATTTAGAGAGAACACACATTTCAATATTTCCTGGCATATTGAGTTTTCTACTCCACTATATACCACTAAGGAAACAGCTTAGAGCTCAGTTGATTGATGGAACTTCCAATAAGGGTAAAGAACACGTGACTGGCTCATCATAATGTTACTTCACTGCAATGTATTATTAAACTATAAAAACATAGATTGCATTTCATGATTCCTGTATGATTCAATATTTAATTATTGAATAGTGTCTTTTTAGAGACAACACCCCCTAATCATTTTTTCTTAGGGCCTGCTAAAGCCAACGCGGACTGCTCATAAAACATCACGCCAAAGTATTTCATGAATATATTCATACAAACACCTGCACACTAAGTCCCATCCACAATTCAAAGCTTTTATTTCATGCACAGGTTCTGTACCAGACACGGGGGCAAAGGTCGGTTAGTGCTGCAGACAAATTTCCCTTTATTGTCATACTTTCAAGGCTGCTAAAGGGACCCAACTCTGTCCTGTTCTGCTCTCACACAGCAGGGAGGGAGGCTACTTCTCTAGGAGATGGATGCATGACACTGCGTCACCAGCTCAAGGTGACTGTTTCCATTAACGTGATGATAATGGATGAGGAGGAGGGAGACGGAGGTAGGAGGAAGACGTCACTGATCGTTTTGCTGCAGAGTACTGAAAAAGCAATATATGATTAGCAGACAGTGAAGCTCTCGATGACTTCGAGGCTAACAACGGCGGGAGGGGGTCCCTGTATAATCCATCTTGGAGACACGTACAAGGAGGCCAAAGATTGTATTTTGCCTGAGGTTTTCAAATTGGTTAGGGACACACAATAAATCGGTAACACTTATCTGTTTAAAAAAAAATAAAAAAATGTTGAATAATCATGTACCCAAGTCAAATATCATTTACATAAAATGTATCCACTGTATTATATGCAAAATTCTTGGTTATGGTGCTTAGATTACTGCTTAAATACATTTCATAACATTGATATTTAAAAGTATCACTAATAAATGTGCTATTTTGTTCATGCAGTTCTTAATTGCATTTTGTCATCATGTCATTTGTTTCATGCGCGCTTAGCATATGCTTCCCAGGGGTCAGTATGGGAACGGTTCTACTGCCCAAGCTCTTTGATTTATCTTAAATATTTAAATAACATACTATGTCCATCATTAAAGAACCACTATAGTGCCAGGAAAACATACTCGTTTTCCTGGCACTATAGTGCCCTGAGGGTGCTGGGGAGAGGAAAGGGGTTAAACTTACCTTTTTTCCAGTGCCAGGCTGGGAGCTCTCCTCCTCCTCTCCGCCTCCTCTCCTCCCTTTTGGCAGAATGCGCACGTGCGGCAAGAGCTGCGCGCGTATTGAGCCGGTCTCATAGGAAAGCATTCATAATGTTTTCCTATGGACGCTTGCGTGTTCTCACTGTGATTTTCACAGTGAGAATCACGCAAGCGCCTCTAGCGGCTGTCTGAAACTGCTATGTTTATTAAAAAAGGGTTAACCCTAGCTGGATCTTGCACCCAGACCACTTCATTAAGCTGAAGTGGTCTGGGTGTCTAGAGTGGTCCTTTAAGCAATGTACAAAATCTATACAATTCCACATATAGTAGACTCGACAAGATTCTGAAAATACAAAAAAGTTAACATAGGATTGCATAAAGAGAAGAGTGCTTGAGGTTGGTGAAAGAGAAATGATGTTTGAATGAGAATAATAAATGTTGAGAAGAGATATGGTGAGAGAGCTAGAGGTCGTCTAGAACAATTGAGTGACAGGTCAAAGCAGTAGAACCCTCCTAGATGTAAATGTATTTCTTAGTAAAAACGTCTTGAGAATTGGCTTGATGCACTGGCAGTAAAGACATCATATATTTGTCAATAGGCTGGATTGCAGTGCTCTTTGGGGGTTGTCCCTAAGCAGATCCAATTCCATTAGAAAGGGGCAGGAGCAAAGTAGGACCAGAGTATGAGGGTTAACTTATAGTTTTGTGACACCCACAGGCAGTCGTTCATACCATTGCAACAAAAGGTAAGTAACTCCTTGATGGCTCTTATAACAATTGAATATATGATTTGGCAATACAATAAACGATATACTAGCTGAACCTGCCACAACAGATTCACTTTAAAAGCATAATAATGAAAAAGGCAACAAATATTTAGATATGGAAGTAACACTGCGTGTTACTTGATGTTAATTGAAAATTAGATTGCGTTCAATAATTTTAAAACATTTTGTAAACCAAAAAAATAATAATAACTTTGTAAAAAGTAAAATGTAACCTTTGCCAACTCCCATATGAGTACATATTTATATATAAAGCAGGAGTATGGGTTTGAATACTTTTCAAGAAATTAGGAATATGGGTTTGAATACTTTTCATTGGAGATCCAAAAAGCACAACAAAACTATTACCAACAGTAATAATATAATGAAAAAATAAAACAGATACATAAATTCAAATAGAGGAGGGATATAAGAAGTAGGTCTTACATTACATGTACTTTTATTCTGAGACAGGACCAGTCAAATGAGTTGGTTGTTAATAATTCCTTAGTGAATTTAGTTCCATTATGGATGAATATCTTGAAATCACAGTGTTTAGTAATAAAAAATAAAAAAAATGCTGAATACGCAAAACATATCATTCCATTATGCTACATTCTATATTCATTCAAAAATGTATGCCACCAAGGATTCAACTGGGAAGATAATTATACCTGACATTTGGGCATCTGGGTTAAACATTAACTGAATAGCTTGACAATCAATCACCTCTTTATAATTAGAAATCTTAAAAATACCAGGCTCCATCTCCAGATAAAAGACCATTGCAGTAATGGGGAACTTATATACATCAGCATTGCTAAATGAGTATGGTCAGTGATCTGGTATGATCACTTATTGCATGTGAATATAAAGAAAAATTAATTTAAAAAGACTTCTAGAGCGATGAAAATGTCCAAAGCATCAATTATTGTGTGGTTCATTTTATATAATCTGTATCATTACGGCCACTAGAAGAATCACTGTTTAGCAGATGTGTAACATATAATTAAAGGCAACACAAAAGAATATTATATGATTTACAACCCACAAGATGCAGCCTTTTTTTCCTTCTATGGTTCTTTTTGTTTCTGTAATTTTTTTTATTAATTCCAAAACCATCACTGAGTTACAGCATTCTAGATTCAAGGCTGTTTTATAAATCTAGATCAGTGGTCCTTAACCCGTTCCTCAAGGCACACCTACAGTTCAGTTTTAGTGGAGATACAGACAAATTCTGGACAGCTGGTGGGCTTCGAAGACCGAGCTGAGAATCATTGCTCTAGATCCCAGAGTAGCATAGCTTGGAATTAACACCCAACAGTTAGGGTTATAGTGTGCAGCGTCTATTGAAATCCGTTCAGTGTTGCCTTAAATACGCACATTAACATTGCATTGTTCTAAAATATATCAACAGTGTGAGCAAATTCCCCTTGTGACCATCACGGAACAACAGGTGACGCATGGCTTGTCAAGTGAGCATATTACATTTCTTATGACACATAGATTGTCTTATAAGTGTGTTTTTTTAATCTTCTTGTGTGCAGTCACCCTCCAACCCACCCCAACTAATTGTATATCTGAAATGAGATATTAAATTGTATCTGTAAGCTGAAAATGAAGACTGAATTAGCACTGCCTGAGAAGGTAATTTGGTGACACATTGTTGCTAGGTAACCTATCAGAACCATGTCACTAGGGACAGGATCAGGCTGGTATGTTTGTATTTGCTTGTGCTGGGTGAGAATGTCAAAGCCGGGGCGCAAATTACATATCTCAGTAACATGAGCAAATATGTCAGTAGATGATAATGCATGGCCCAACTATTGTCTTGCTTTCCATTCACTCAATAAAAACAAAAATACTGTAAAACATATGGCTACAATTTTACTGATAGCTTTATGTCCTTCCAAAACATTTTGAATTGGCAAAATGAGGCAAAGATCTTATCTCCCTACGTTACGCCATGTTTCCCTCTATTTTTGGATTCCTGTACTCATTGCAGATAAACTCACATACCTGTAGATATTGATCTCTGTATTCCTCTGCAGGTATAGGCCCTTGTTTGGTCAAACATTTCTTCCCATTGCAGTCGAATTACAACACATCTTGTTCGTTTCCTGCTCCTTCGGACCATTTGCTCCCCTTTCTTAATGCCAACAATGCACTGTGTTAAAATAAAAATTTATGTTATTGTCATTAATATTCATCGTAGTATTTAAGATGTCCTATACATGCTCCACACACTCAAAATATGAAATAACAGAAAAGATACAGAAAACACTGTGCTTGAACAGTTAAAATAATAATAGCTTAATAAAAATGTGCATTTAAAAGCACTGTAAATGAGCACTGTGTACCATAACAACTACATCAGAATTAAGTCATTATGGTGCAAGGAGGTTTCGAACACTGGTATACCTCAAGGGATTAAACCACAAAGAACAGTTTAATGCCAAAATCTTCAATCTTGTGCCCATCAGCTCTGCCCATTCACTTTTGTCACTCCGAGGGTTCTATCAGGAACCCACCGACTGGCCTCCATTGAGAGTCAGTAGATCCCCATTCACAAAACGAAGTTCACTCCTGATCGAAGCCCCAGACTCTCTAATATATATGCAGGAACATCTTTAGCATGTTGGAGATGTAATTTGGAGGGTGGGCTCTTTAAGCCATATCTTTTGGAGCTGTTCATATTTGTCTGCTTATTGGTTGTCTATTCAAAGTCTGATCAAAGAGGAAGCAGGGTACGAAATACTATTGGTACCAGCTACCTATCTTTTGCATAAACTTCCTGTGACAAACTCCCTGCAACTGGGCACATGTGGCAGGAGGCCAACTGGACAACAACGCCTTTTGGGAAAGGCCAACAGACTATCAGAGCCCCAGACCCTTTTTTAGGGAGTTTGCCATGACTTTTTGGAGGGGACTACTTGCCCGCCTCCTGCCTTGCGACTATGGCCCCTGGGGTGTATTGCCATTTAAAATGTCTATTCGGGCTTATTGGATTTTAAAACACTTTGTCTGCCCCTTTAAATCCATCGGAAAATGTGCCTCTTCCTCTCCCCCTTTTTCCTGTCCTATTGTTCTCCAGCAGGGCGTTGTCCCAGGGACACTGCCAGACCAGTTGAACTGGCTGCTTTGTACCTCCTCAATCTCCCATCAGCCCTTGCGATTTTCTGACCTCAGCCTTCCTTGTACTATAGGGCACTTTTAACATTGGACATATTGAGCTCTTAGATCCAAGCTATCTGGGAATATGTTGGACATATAGGTTAAACATTATATTATAGTTATGGATTTTTATGTGGTTTTTGACATATATTTCCTGTTACTGGAGATAATTAAGTTACCACAGCCACTTATCTCCAGGATAGAGGAGAAGATAGACCGGCTGACCAACCTAAATCTGTGGAACTGTTTTGGGCATGAATGCCATGCTTGCGGTCGGTCAAATGTGACCCCTGCTCTGATCTGGGTGATTTTTGGATGTGTTGTTCACCCAGATCAAGGCTATCCAGGGATGTATTTGTGGGGATATGTTGTTGTTTTAGGGTGTTTCTGGATTTGGGTAAAACTGGATATTTTCTGCCTGTGGTAATTGAGTTAGTCCATTGTGTTTGGTAATTTGTCACAGGCAGAGGGGAAGGTTTGTGTAAATCAGCTGGGAGTGTCTAACTGTACAATACGGTGTTGATTGGCTGTTGTGACTTTGTGTCATGTGCTCCACAAGGTCCACGTGGGTGGTAACCTTGAGGGGAAGACTGTATATTAGAAATGCCTTTGTGCTCATTAAACCAGTTCTACTTCACCCTTAGAGTCCTGTCTCTTATTGGGGGAATCTGCAACAAGGGATTGCTATGCTCACTAAGCTCTTAAGAGCTTGTTCCTGCTTCACTCTCTGTGGAAAGAGAGGTTCACCCACTGGAACCTGGAGCCTTGTCGTAGGTCCAGGGTGGGTAGGAGACGGTGAGACCCCAACTAAGCTGTGGCGGTTCGTGGGGTCTGCAGTGCTTATGGTGTCAAGTGGAGTGCTTGGAGCCCTCGGGAAGCACTAGGAGCATCCATCAACGGAGGTACCAGTCGGGGTTCCAGGTGATCCATTACACTTCCCACAGAAATCCCTCAGTGTAAGGCGACTTTGATTATTCTTTTTTTTATGGCGGCTAAAATATGTATAGCCGGGATGTGGAAAAGTAAACAAATTCCTGATGTGTCGAAAGTCATTGCTAGAGTGTCATATACAAAAGAGTTTGAGGCTCTCTCTTATAAACTCTCTAATAATATTAACCGGTTTTATATGGGATAGCTGGAATAAATAGCACCTCAGTAGGGTAGGCTGTTTTGTATTTTTTGGAAGTTAATAATTCATTCAATAAAAAGTAACGTCCTCTTTTAAATCTTCTAAGCTCCCTAAGTCTTCTTGCCCCCCTCCCAGGGTTGTATTATAATAAACTACAGTACGTTGTGACTGTTAGAGAGGATTTTAAACACACACTAATGCGGTTTGAGTGTTAGATATGGAAATATTTTGTACATCTTGGAACATGCTAATCTGATACTTTTGCAATTTTTTGCAATGTTAATTAGGTTACTAATTGTTAAATTGTTAATTCATTCACTATGTCATATGATGTACAAATACTTTGCTATGAAATATGTTTTCTTTAGTTTTTTTTTGTATTTCTTTCTTATAAAACAAAGAGGAAATCTCTTTCCAATAAAAATGTAAACATGTAATATGACCTATAAAAGCGTCTGTACATAGTGTGAGAAGACGGGCATTTAATGTTCATCTATAGAGATGTGTGGATAAAATAAAGCACTGGCAAATAAATGTTTTGTTTTTCCCTATTCTGAGTTAAGACTAGTGCTGGACCAATTGGGAGGGTAAGTGGGTCTTAAGGAACTTAATGTAATTAAAAATCCCTGTATACATGTACTTGGGAGGGAAGACGATAAAATGGACATGATGCAAAGAGATCCCTTGTTCCTGTCTCTGTTATTTTTGTTTTAACGAATATTCCACAAACCATAACCACTACAGCAGGAGGTGTCCTGGTGCTCAATCTATTGTAGGCGTGAAACTGGTTTTGGATGGTTTGACTTCTTGCTTGGGGTTCACCGGGTACTGTAAAGAATGTGAGAAAGCCCACACAGGCAAAACTAGTTTGGGCAGAGGATCACAACAGAGGACTGCTGGAATATTCCCACCAAGAATTTAAATCACTTTTAAGAGAAACTCTCCAATGGAGCTACCCATAGTCCCTCACTACAAGACCCTCAAAGGACCTAAAACAGAGGGAGAACATTTAACGTCATTACTTATGTTTTACTTTTACTTTTTAAAAGGATTTTTTTAAAGACCCATTGTTTATATCTTTTTTCTTTTTTTTTTTTTTAAATATGTCTGTCTATTCCAAAACATATATTTTTTTGTGTGTGTGTGTGTTTATTCTTCATTAATAAATCTGTTTTTAAGCACAAAACGAGAATAAACTACTGGATATTTTAGTTAATATATGGATTGTATTACAGTGCATTATATAGTTATTAGACAGTTTGTCTATAGATTACGCTGTACTAACCCTTTCAAACTGTAAAGATATGTGCCTGTTCCAAATATAAAGGATGCAGTAGTTAAGTAATACAAATCTCTGCCATTATAGAGCTTTAGAAACGAGACTTGTGCATAAATTTGTTTTGATTTGTTCGGCCGGATCAAAATCCTTTTAATCCACACCCAAACTAAATGGTTAATCCGAGACTTACCTGTGGAATCATATGTAATGAAAAAGACTCCACCAGTAAATCCCGGATGAATCAATTCATTCGGATGCAGATTTAAAGTATTTTGATTTGGACGCACTTACTGAAACACATTTTTGCACAAGTCTATTAGAAACCCTACATTCATTGTTTTAGTGTGACAGAGTGCTACAACTGTTGAGCTCAGCACAGCCATGAACAGTTACCAAAACATCACATGAGACTAGCAGAAATTCCTTTTATGGAGAGGCTAGCCAGGGTAGCAATTTAATTTAGATCCTGCTCAATATACCGGACTGCAGACCGGACCATTCCTCCTAGCTTCTCATAGACCTGTCAGTGTGTATAGCACCTGGTGGAAGTGTCAGGTTATTGACTTCACCAAGAGTTTACATCACGAGACAACAGGAGGAGACACCGACTGTAAAGAATGTCCACTTTATCCTGATTGGCCATTACTGACAGGCAAGTAGTGTCTAGCAGGTAAAACGTAGCTACAGAGTTGAAATAAAAAAATGTATTTCAATAGGATGTACAGCAGGCATCTCAAACTCCAAACATCACATTCCCAGGATAATTAAATTAAAAACAAAATAAGTATCACTCTCCAAAAAACAAAATGTGTGTGTGTGTGTGTGTGTGTGTGTGTTATATATATATATATATATATATATATATATATATATATATATATATATATATATATATATATATATATATATATATATATATATAGTAAAATTGTATACAGTGAATAAATATTTCACCCAAACCACTTAGTCTGGGAAAGCAGAATTTCGGCCATGTTTGTTCTGCTTGTCCGATCTTCATTAACGAAAAATGTATGTATATATTTTGCAGTACACTGGTTCACAGATCAAGTAAGAAAAAGAAACAAATAAAAGTAAAAAAAATGAGAAGCAATAAAAAAATAAATAAAAATTATATTTGTATATTTATTAAATATGTCTCATATATATATATAGAAAAACACACTCACATTTTATTTATTTTTTTAAACTTGGATTAAGTGTAATCTGTAACAAAATTAATCTGCATGTCTAGTATATAATATTCCCACTCAAATAGATGTCCACATTTGTACCACCCTTGACGTTGTATCATGAACTATGAATACTTAAAAAAATTAAAATCAGCATTTGGTGCTCAATAATGACTAGGACGTGGTGTGAGACTAGAGATGGCACTACCAAATATATACAATAATAAATAAAAGCCACTCCAATGATCTCATTCTGTTCTATTTTCTCGGTGTTATAAATATTGCTGTCCATTCTGCATGCATCATTAAATGGTCTTAATGCAATTTTCTTTCTTTGGAACGCACTGCATTCCTATAGGTCATTTAATGTCCTTACATTACATACGATTTCACCTCCCCCATGTCTTTCCTTCAAGCTACGTACTGTTCTACCCTCCCTCCTTAACAATATTAATGCTTTGGCTTGAGCAGAGTATAATAATAGATTATAGATATTCTTCAGTGAATTTTATAATCACTGCACTTAATGGAGATTTAATCTTTTTCATTGAAAACTCCTACTGGCAAGGCCAATTTATTGTCCCGAGGTCCACAAGTCTGTAATCTATCCCCATCAAGTGGCTCCTGTAGAATTTAGAACACCAACTGTTAGTCACTTTGACCTTTAACTGACTAAGCAAAATGCCCAGTATTTTTCATATAAGATTTAATTAACTGGATTTTTGAACAGTTACATCAACATATCTTTTGAATATTGTTCTCTCATAGAAACTGGACAATCTAACAGTGTATACCTCCAGGAAAATGGTAAGAAACGAAAAACAAAAATAGATGTTATTTTGTGATATAAATAAAAATGTGAAATAGATACCCCATATTTTTCACCTTTTATTTTAACAAAAATTATTTGTTATAAACCTGACAAACCTAAATGTAAAAGACATAGCATTTATGTAATATTAAACACGGGTTGATTCCCTTCATTTTCCTAAGCCGCTATAAGCCACTCAATGTTTGCATTTGCCAATTTATATTTTTTAAATGCTGATGGTCCTGCCATATTTTCATACATCTTGCAAATTCTCCCATTGCGCTCATTGGACAGTTACTCCTTCTCTGCTCTTCTTAGGGAGTGTATGTCATCATGCACATGCCCGGTTTCCTGGTCAGATGTGGTGTATTGCCTGTTTCTTTGTGTGTATCGGTGTGTCTGTGTATCTGTTTGTCTGTATGTGTATATATCAGTGTGTCTTTATGTGTATCTGTGTCACAGAGTGTATCTGTGTCTATATGTGTATCTGTGTGTCAGTGTTTGTATCTGTGTGTTTGTGTATCTGCACGCGTGTCTGTATATGTGTCTGTGTATCTGCATGTCAGTCTGTATGTGTACCTACATGTGTGTTTGTATGTGTATCTGTTTTTGTGTATCTATGTCTGTGTGTCTGTATCTATGTTTGTGTCTGTATGTGCATCTGTGTGTTTGTGTATCTGCATATCTATCCTCGTATGTCTGCATGTGTGTCTGCATCTGCATGTGTCTGTATGTGTGTCTGTCTGTATCTGTATGTGCATCTGCGTGTCTGTATGTGTGTATGTGAACCCTTTGTCAACCTGCAGTTTCTACCTTATGAAAACTAATCCCTACTTTTTCTTTTGTAGAACTTTGAATAGAAACTTGGGCTGACGAAGGGAACACAATGCAGCACTATACATGAGAAAAATAAAATAAATATGTGATAGAGCCGCTGTAAGGAAGCAGACGTGTTCTATCTTCCTTGCTCCCTCACCTAGGTCTGTACAACCATTCTGTGACCACTAGTGGCTCAAAGAACCCACGATTCGACTCATATTATGAGCAAGTCTATCTACCTGTGACATTTTGCCACAGGCTTACCCCACTAGCTCATATGCTAACAAATGTGAAGACACGTTTAAATATAGAAACACATATTGTCATCTCAGCAATGACATGAAATATATTTTTAATGGGTGGCATGGGAGTGAGACAGTCCGTAGTTTAATGTAAACTGTTAATGTGGAATATCATGATAATGAAAGTGACAGCAGTTTGTAAAACACATTCTAATTTCAGTATTCAATTAATGTATCCAATTTGCATGCTGGTCCCAGGAGCTTATAAAACAGCAACAGAAATAGCAAGAGATTTTTCAGCATTGAGACATAACCTCTCACCAAATGTATGAGGAATGACTGGCATAGTTCTCTTGTTCAGCAATAAAGGAATGGAAACGTCTTATTGTATGAAATGCAAAAACCATATCAAATTTAGACATGTACCTTTGTAATCAGTGGAGATCTAGTACCCTCTAGTGGGCAATGAGTAATAATACTCATGGTACAAGTGTGTACTGTTTTTGTTAAATAAGATCAAAATATTGTTAGAATTATGGGAAGGTGGTGTCGCAAACTGACCTAACACGCAAAATATAAACCCACCAGAATAAAGCCAGAGAAAGAACCTCTACCGGTACTTAGAATGGCCGGGTAATAATAGGACTAAAATAAAAAATGAGAAAGGAATGTCAGACAAGCAAAGGTCAAAGGGGGCCATAAAATCACAACAACAATGGCCAAAAACCAAGTCAAGGGAGTCAGAAAACAGGATAGTCAGACTATAAGCCAAGTCAATAACCAAAAGGACCAAATACAGAACAAAACAAACACTCTTGGGAAACTAGAAATCTTGGAACCACTTGGGCACTGTGTACTGGGCAAGGTGAGTTTTTATATGATTGGGGGCGTGTTAACCATAACCATGCACCCAAAATGTAAGAGACCATGGAAGAAAAGTGAGTATAGATTTTAGTTTTTCTGACATGACTAATCTCATGCATAGGGGTCCAGAAGAACATGTCATGGATGATGGTGATTTTGCTGTTCTAATTTTCTAAATCATCTGGGAACTATAGCCTAGAACAGGGGCAGGAAACCTTTGGCACTCCAGATATTGTAGACTACATCTCACTTAATGCTCTTACAGCCATAATGCTGGCAACGCATCAGGGAAGAGTCCACAACATCTGGAATGCATTCGGTCACATTACAGTGCTTATTCATTCCGAGTGACACCTTAATGCCCCCCTCTCCCTCCAAAAAAAGACAATACTCTATCCACAAGGGCATTTAAATAAAAATAATGATGGAGCCATAGCAGAGATTAATCCAAAACTCACATAAATCACAAACTTTATCACCTAAAAATATTTTACACATCCTACACTAACAATAGATACATATCACACAAAATTACACAGTGATCTTATTTATACACTGTACCCACACAAGTGAATTCTTAGTTTTATATTCACAATTTCCATAAATTTGCTGCAGTATTTATAACACTTTACATTGTATATGTTTAGGGCCATCTTTAATATTGATTGGACCCTGTCCCCCCCCTCCCACCCTCCACCCATTTCCTGGCATGTAACGCAGTGGAGGACCTAAAGTAGAAAGAGCCTTGGTGCAATACATTTTTTGGACCCTCTATTGCAAGGGTGCCCAAAAGGTCCCTATCTGTTATGCAAGTTTATCAATGCTTTGACAGCTGGGGCTCTACCATTTTCCCATGTTTGCAGGGTTGTATGTAGCATTGAGCAGTGTTTGTGTTTATGAATGTAAGCATGTTTTTGTATGGAGTATGTTTGTGTGAGTATAGGGGTGTGTTTGTATATGGTGTTGGCGTTTGAAAGCAAGCATGCATTTATGTGTAGTGTTTGTTTTTGAATGCAGAGGTGTGTTTATATATCATTTTGGTGTTTAACACAGATGTGTGTTTGTATGTAGTGATGATGGTTCAATGCAGGAGTGTGTTTCTATGTCGTGTTGAAGTTTGAATGCAAAGGTGTATTTGGGTGTAGTGTTGGCATTTGAAGGCTGAGATGTATGCACATATACACATACACTGCCACACACACAGTAACACATACAGATACACACTGACACACAGACACATGTGCAGATATACAGACACATACACATCACTGACACATTTAGATGCAGATACACTGATACACATACAGGCACACAGATACAAGCACTGACACATGCAGATACTCAGACACACAGATAAAAGCACTGACACACAATGACATCATACAGACACACTCATACAGATACACAGACACAAACACTGACAGACGCACTGACACAGATGCATACACTGACAGACATATTGACACACACAGACATACACTGAGAGACATACTGACACAAACAGACATACTGACACACACAGACATATACACTGACAGATATACTGACACACACACACAGACATATACACTGACAGGCATACTGATGAACACAGATATACTGACACAAACAGACATATACACTGACAGACATACTAACACACACACAGACACACTGACAGATCCACACTGACAGACATACTGACAAACACACATAGACACTGACAGACATACTGAAACACAGACACATGCACAGACACATACACTGACAGATACACACTGAAAGACATACTGACACACACAGATATACTGACACACACACTGATGAACACATGCTGACATACAGACATACTGACACACACAGACACTTACACTGATGGACACACACTGATAGACATATTGACACATACACACACACAGACATACACTGACAGACATACTGACACACACAGACACACACATACATATACACAGACAGATACACTGACGCACACATAGATAAACTGCCACATACAGACATATATACTGACAGACACACACTGACAGACATACGCACGCACACACACAGACACATACACTGGCAGATGTACTAACACAGACGCATACACTGACAAACTGCCACACACAGACATATACACTGACAGATATACTGATACACACACAGAGACATGTACACTGACAGACATACTGACACACACAGATAAACTGACACACACAGACATATACACTGATGGACACACACTAATAGACATACTGACACATACACACACAGACATATACACTGAAAGACATACCGACACACACAAACATACAGACACACACAGACATACATACAGACACACACTGACAGACATACAGACACACACTGACAGACATACTGATGCACACAGAGGGACATACTGACACACACACAGACACATACACTGATGGACACACACTGATAGACATACTGACACACACACGCAGACACATATGAACACATGCTGACATACAGACATACTGACACACACAGACACTTACACTGATGGACACACACTGATAGACATACTGACACATACACACACACACAGACACATACACTGAAAGACATACAGACACACACGGACATACATACAGACACACACTGACAGACATACAGACACACACTGATACTGATGCACACAGAGGGACATACTGACACACACACAGACACATACACTGATGGACACACACTGATAGACATACTGACAGGACATACACTGACAGACATACTGACACACACAGACACATACACTGACAGACATACACACAGACACATACACTGACAGACATACTGACACACACAGACACATACACTGACAGACATACTGACACACACAGACATGTATACAGGCACACAGGCACACACAGATATATTGAAACACACAGACATACACACTGACAGACATACTAACACACACACAGATATATACTGGCAGACATACTGACACACATCGACATATACACAGACAGACACACTGATGCACACATAGATATACTGACACACACAGACATATACACTGACAGACATACTGACACACACACAGACACACTGACAGACACACTGACAGACATACAGACACACACTGACAGACATACTGATGCACACAGAGGGACATACTGACACACACACAGACACATACACTGATGGACACACACTGATAGACATACTGACACATACACACACACACAGACACA
This sequence comes from Pelobates cultripes, assembly GCA_933207985.1. Classification (NCBI taxonomy): domain Eukaryota; kingdom Metazoa; phylum Chordata; class Amphibia; order Anura; family Pelobatidae; genus Pelobates; species Pelobates cultripes. The sequence goes on from OW240924.1 coordinate 68,855,400, forward strand.
TACACTGAAAGACATACAGACACACACAGACATACATACAGACACACACTGACAGACATACAGACACACACTGACAGACATACTGATGCACACAGAGGGACATACTGACACACACAGACACATACACTGATGGACACACACTGATAGACATACTGACACATACACACACACACAGACACATACACTGAAAGACATACAGACACATACAGACACACACTGACAGACATACTGATGCACACAGAGGGACATACTGACAGACACACAGACACATACACTGATGGACACACACATGCAGACACATACACTGACAGACATACACTGAAAGACATACAGACACACACAGACATACATACAGACACACACTGACAGACATACAGACACACACTGACAGACATACTGATGCACACAGAGGGACATACTGACACACACACAGACACATACACTGATAGACACACACTGATAGACATACTGACACACACACACAGACACATATGAACACATGCTGACATACAGACATACTGACACACACAGACACTTACACTGATGGACACACACTGATAGACATACTGACACATACACACACACACAGACACATACACTGAAAGACATACAGACACACACAGACATACATACAGACACACACTGACAGACATACTGATGCACACAGAGGGACATACTGACAGACACACAGACACATACACTGATGGACACACACTGATAGACATACTGACACACACATGCAGACACATACACTGACAGACATACTGACACACACAGACACATACACTGACAGACATACTGACACACACAGACACATACACTGACAGACATACTGACACACACAGACATGTATATAGGCACACAGGCACACACATATATATTGAAACACACAGACATACACACTGACAGACATACTAACACACACACAGATATATACTGGCAGACATACTGACACACATCGACATATACACAGACAGACACACTGATGCACACATAGATATACTGACACACACAGACATATACACTGACAGACATACTGACACACACACAAAGAAATACTGACAGACATACTGACACACACACACACAGACACACTGACAGACACACTGACAAACACACACTGACACACACACACTGACACTGATAGACACACTGAAATACATACAGAAACACACACCTACACAAAGACAGACATACTGATACATGCACAGACACACAGACAGGCATACTGACACATGCACAGGCACACACTGAAAGACATACTGCCAAATACACAGACATATACACAGACAGACATACTGACGCACACATAGATATACTGACACACACAGACATATACACTGACAGATTTACACACTGACAGACATACTGACACCGATACAGACATATACACTGACAGACATACTGACACACACACAAAGATATATACTGACACACACAGATACATACACGGACCGATACACAGTAGCGGAATGGACATTTGCAAGCTACTTTTTATGGCTGTCCGTATCTTCTCCCTGTTATTTCGTGTATTTTGCCCCGGTTATTTTTTGTGGTTCTTCTTTGGCCATTCGTGAGACTTCATACGAATGGAATCCATTTGTCTCCCAAACAAGGACCACCCCTGTACCCTATTAGAAAGTTTTTTTGTGAATCAGAACCCTATTAGAAAGTTAGCACCAACCACTTAAGTGTGAACAATTAATGAGTGCTTCTCCTGGGTGGCTGCCATTTCGTATAACCAAACACGTGGCTGGGAGAATGGTGGCCATCTTGTCTCCCGAACGAGGGCAGCGGTACTTGGTTGTCAAGTGCCAGGAACTATTTTCGGCTTGGCACTCACGCGAACACTAATAAACTGTCGACCGCTGCCCGTTCCTGTTCCCGATCACCTACATGAACGGGGGAGCATTCATATCGTGAAAGCAAAAGATTCCCTCGTATAATTTTTGCACAGGAACCTCACACACAGAGACCAGTCAGGGCACCTATTCTACTAGAACTATTTTCGGCTACCACCTGGTGTCTGGCCGGTCAAATCTTCCACACGATGCCGTTCCTGTTCTACCAAACTGATCTGAGTGATTCTTGGATATGTTGGTCACTCAGATAAGGGCTATCAGGGAATATACTTTTTGTGGGGTTCCTATGTATGGTTGGGGGACTTTTGGGGTACTGGATATTTGGAGGATTTTTTGTACTGGAAAGATAATTAAATTGGAGGAGTTTACTCAGGCAATTATCTCTCAAGCACAAGGGATCATGGGATTGAAACCTTTGCATCTTCTGCCTGTGAGACCCCTTGCATGCGAGATGGCATAAAAGCCGTGTATGTGTGAAAAAAAGTTCAGTTATACCCACAGAGCTGAGTGTCGTCCAGTGGCTGGGTATGAGGTGGGAGATTCTTGGATTATTTTGCTGTGCCTGACTGTTCCCTTGGATTGTTTTACTTGTTTCTGAGTATATTTTGGAGTAACCAGTGGAGAAGAGTCCCTGCTAGGACTAAGGCTCCACTACTCACACACTGACAAACACACACAAATACACTGACAGACTTACTGACACACACACTGACAGACATACTGACACAGACATATACACTGACAGACATACTGGCACACAGACAGACAGACATACTGACACACATATTGACACAAAGACATACTGACACACACAGACATAGACACTGACAGACATACAGACACACACACTGACACATGCACAGAAACACACACTGAAAGACATGCTAAAAAACACACAGACACATATACACTGACAGACATACTGCCAGATATACTGACACACAGACAGACATACTGATAGACATACTGACGCACACAGATATACTAACACACACGCACAGACATATACACTGACAGATATACACACTGACAGACATACTGACACCCATACAGACATATACACAGACACACTGACACATGCACAGACACATACCCTGACAAACACACACAGACACACATACACACTTTCTTCCAGACAGGCATACTGACACACACGCCTACATACTGACATACAGGCATATACACTGACAGACATACTGACACACACAAAAACACTGACAGACATACTGACACAAATATATACACTGACAGACATATTGACACACACATAATGACACAGACATATTGACACACACAGACATATACACAGACAGACACATTGACAGTCATACAGACACACATACTGACACAGACATATTGAAACATATGCACATACTGACACACATATACACAGACATACTGACACACAGACATATACACTGACAGACATACTGACGCACACATAGAAATGCTAACACATGCAGACATATACACTGACAGATACACACTAACAGACATACTGACACCCATACAGACATATACACAGACATACTAAGACACACACAAAGACATACATACTGACACAAACTGACAGATACACACTGACAGACATACTAACACACACAGACACACATACATGGACAGACATACTGACACACACTCATATACACTGACAGACATACTGACACACACACACAAATACACTGACAGATATACTGACACAGACACATACACTGACAGACATACTGACACATACACAGTCACACGCAAAGACACATGCACTGACAGACGTACTGACACACACATTAATATACACTGACAGACATACTGACACACATAGACATATACACTGAGTCACACACACTGGGACATACACAAACATACTGACACACACTTAGACACATACACTGACGGACACACACTGACATGCAGACACACACACAGACATACTGACACATGCACAGACAGATACAGTGACACACACACACACAGACATACACTGACATACTGACACAGACATATACACTGGGTTATAGGTTAAACTCCTCCCTCTCAGCTGATAGAATAGGAATATTCAAAAATAAGGGCATATCTGTTTTTCCTGTCCTCCAGCTGTTAGGCAGCATACAAATTCTTTTTTGTACAGTTCACCTGCCATTGGTTGTTCAGTATGGCCCCTCTAGGAAGTTCAGGAAGGTGGTAAGGAAGCCATGGTCAGATCTTCCATATCAAGAACAAAGGAGCTCCTATGAAAGAGTGCATTCAGACACAGCTGGATGTAATTTGTGTAGTTCCTTCCACAGAAGAATCTCAGGGAATATACTCTACAGTATTTCTTGCCCCCTAACCATCAAGGAAATTAAGAATGATATTGGACCTAAAAGCCTTTAGTCCATCCTTCTCAACTACACTCAGGGGAATGGATAATTTCAGTAGATCTTCAGGACACCTACTACCACATTCCCATTGCACACAAAGTTCCTTTGATTTTTGATTTTCAATACAATATTACCAATTCCAAGGGATGCCGTTCTTATCAGTCTAATAGCCCATCTCAGAGAAAAGAGGTTTAACAAATTGTTCTGATTGTCAGCAGTTGCTCTTTGGAATTAGCAACACAAAGGGGTTTGGCCATGCAGACCCTAGTAGAATTCAGATGGGTGATACATTTCAACAAGAGCAAACTGCTAGGATCCCCCTTCCTAGGGACTTGGATCAGCACAAGGGAACAATTGGGTATCCCTTACTGAAGACAGGATCACAGGGTTTTTAAAGGAAAAAAAGGGCTTCCAGTAGTAGTTCTCTGGTATATAACGGCAACAGAATATATGAGTCTTTTTGGCACCCTATCCTGGGCCCACTGGAATCTCAGACCTGTTCAAGAAAACTTCATAAATCAATTTATACACGCAGAACAAAATTGGGATCAAGTTATAATCTTGACCAAAGAAGTGATATTGATGCTATTGCAAGACTGCAATATAAGGAAAGGATTTCCTATGGAAGATCCAGAGTGAGAAATAGTAATAACAGATGCCTATGAAAAAGGTTCAGGATCCAAAGAATCACCTGGCTCAAAGAGTATGGGCAGTACAAAACTGGAATCTACACTCAAACATGCTGGAACTTTGAGCGATATACAAACCTATGAATTCCTTCAAACATCTGCTGAAGAACTAATAGGTCAAAGTCCAGGTAGAGAACATGACAGCAATGGCATTTATGAACCACCAAGGTGGGACAAAAAGAGCCAGAGGTTAATGCAAGTAAAACAACCTATAATATTTAGGCTCATAAAAAATCTGGAGGGTCTTTCAGCTATTCATTGCCAGGGATATATAACAAAATCACAGAACTACATAGACCTGGGAGAGAGGAAGCTAGATCTGGATATTTTTCGGACAATATGCTACAAATGGAGAAAGCCAGAAATAGATGATACGGCCACCTATGAGAACAAACTTGTTGTATCCTTCTACTCCAGGAGATTTGACCAAAGAGTTCAGTGTCAAGATGCCTTAACCCAGAGTTTTTACCTAGGTTATAGACACATAGAAACATAGAATGTGACGGCAGATAAGAACCATTCAGCCCATCTAGTCTGCCCAATTTTCTAAATATTTTCATTAGTCCCTGGCCTTATCTTATAGTTAGGATAGCCTTATGCCTATCCCACGCATGCTTAAACTCCTTTACTGTGTTAACCTCTACCACTTCAGCTGGAAGGCTATTCCATGCATCCACTACCCTCTCAGTAAAGTAATACTTCCTGATATTATTTTTAAACCTTTGTCCCTCTAATTTAAGACTATGTCCTCTTGTTGTGGTAGTTTTTCTTCTTTTAAATATAGTCTCCTCCTTTACTGTGTTGATTCCCTTTATGTATTTAAATGTTTCTATCATATCCCCCCTGTCTCGTCTTTCCTCCAAGCTATACATGTTAAGATCCTTTAACCTTTTGTGATAAAGTGAAGGCAGATAGGCCTATAACATTCAACCCCAGGGGGAGTATGTGTAGGATGTGTTGTAGGCAACACAAAACATTGTTTAGTTATGGGCCCCTGGGGTGGAGCATTTGGAGAGAAGGGTGGGCCAATGCTCCACTCCACAGTTTAGTGGTTTTCTGGGGAGACATAGATCCAGGCCAGGGTTTTTTGGACCGTCTCCAACCCACTGCTCAGCTGCAGTTAATGAGCTGTTGCAGTGGGAATAAACCTCTCCCGGCTAGGCAGGAAAAGGAGAGGGATTGCTGGCTTCCTCCCAGGAAGCAGGTAGGAGAGAGAGGCTGTTCTCTCCAGATAGAGTCAAGGAGACTAGGCACTTGGAGTGCAGAAAGGAAGCAGTCAGGGCAAGGCTGGCTTGGAGCACTGGGAGTGCAGAAAGGAAAGCAGTCAGGGCAAGGCTGGCTTGGAGCACTGGGAGTGCAGAAAGCAAAGCAGTCAGGGCAAGGCTGGCTTGGAGCACTGGGAGTGCAGAAAGGAAAGCAACAGGCTAGCTAGCAGAGTGTTGCTCTCTAATAAGGTTGGTGCAATATTGTTTTGTTTAGTTTAACCCTGAGAGATAGGGAACCTAATGTCAGTTAGTGCTCAGACGAGCTAGGTTTTTGTTTATAGGGTTTTCTGTTACATTTATGTTTTCATTTACTGCTGTATCCTGTGTGAACTTACAAATAAAGTGCCTGAGTATATGCAATTACAAGGACTGTGCATGTTTTTGCCCTAGAGGACCGTGCTACCTGCTGACAAGGATCACACTTTCCTGGTAAGTTTTATCCCGCAATCCATGAACCAGTTTAGTAGCCCTTCTCTGAACTCTCTCTAAGGTATCAATATCCTTCTGAAGATACGGTCTCTAGTACTGTGTACAATACTCCAAGTGAGGTCTCACCAGTGTTCTTCCCTCTTTCTACTACTAATACCTCTCCCTATACAACCAAGCAATATGCTAGCATTTCCTGCTGTTCTATTACATTGTCTGCCTACCTTTAAGTCATCAGAAATAATCACCCCTAAATCCCTTTCCTCAGATGTTTAGGTTAGGACTCTATCAAATATTCTGTACTCTGCCCTTGGGTTTCTACGTCCAAGATGCATTATCTTGCACTTATCCACATTAAATGTCAGTTGCCACAATTCTGACCATTTTTCTAGTTTACCTAAATCATTTGCCATTTGTCTTATCCCTCCTGGAACATCAACCCTGTTACATATCTTAGTATCATCAGCAAAAAGACATACCTTACCATCAAGACCTTATGCAAAATCACTAATAAAAATATTAAAGAGAATGGGTCCAAGTAAAGATCCCTGAGGTACCCCACTGGTGACAAGTCCAAGCTTTGAATATATTCCATTGACTACAACCCTCTGTTGCCGGTCACTCAGCCACTGCCTTACCCATTCAACAATATTGGAATCCAAACTTAAAGATTGCAGTTTATTGATAAGCCTTCTACATGCAACAGTGTCAAAAGCCTTACTGAAATCTAGGTAAGCAATGTCTACTGCGCCGCCCTGATCTATAATTTTATATCTTTCCTCCTTTCCAGCTGATACCGAGAACGCTCAAAAAAATCTGGAAGGATGGTATGGAAGTAATAGCTATTCTCCCATCCTGGGTTCCATTTCTTCCCTGGTTGTCAAGAAGAACCTATTGTCACTGTTGTCACAAGGGCCGATCTTTCACGAGAATGCATCCCAGTTTGTACTTGGGCCTGGAGATTGAAAAGAGAATCCTGGAAGCTAGAGGTCTATTAGACAAAAGTGGTGGATACCTTGCTTAAATCCAGAAAACCATCTACTTCTAATGGCTATTCCAAAATATGGAATTTGGAAAGCTTATTGTGATTGGGCCACCCCCTTTGATAAAGATATAAAATATGCGGATTTCTCTGACTTGTTTGAATTTCACCAAAATGGCTTAGATAAAGGTCTGAGCCTTAGAACCCTTAAGGTTCGATTGTCGGCCTTTGTAACTGTAACGGAACCGCTGGCATCCCGACCGGGTACCCTCCGCTGATGGATGCTCCTAGTGTTTTCCGAGGACTCCAAGCACTCTGCCCGACACCATAACCACTGCAGACCCCACGAACCACCGCAGCTTGGTTGGGGTCCCGCCGTCTCCACCCACTCTGGACCCAAGACCAGGGTCCAGCTTCCAGTAGGTCGACCTCTCCGAATTCCAGAGAGCAGGAACAGGAACAAGCTCTTGGCAGAGCTTAGTGATTATACCCTGGGGAGTATAGTGATTATAGCAATCCCCAGAGTGTATTTCTTCAATCCCCCAAACATGAGCCGAAACTTCATGAAGGTACAAGATGATCTGACTTTTAAAGATCACACACTGGCTTTTATGCAAGTCCCCATGCAAGGGGACATCCCACAGGGTGGGACACAGTACAACCAATCATTTACAGGAAAACCGTAAAACACACCCAGCCCCAAAATACAATCCCTCCCCTCTGCCTGTGATATAATTACTGAATAATTACTATTATTATTATAATAGAATTATTATAATTACTGAAAACAATGGGTTAATGTAATTTATCACAGGCAGGAAAAATGCACTTTTTATGCATACACTGTAACTTTAAAAATATGCATCATATTCACATAAAACATGCATTTTCAGCATACTTTAAATATAAACATAACCAAAATTCAGCCAATTCCATCCAGGGGTTAAAGTTAGCTGGAGGTCCCTTTACGACCGACCGCAAGCACATTTTCATGCCCAAAACAGATCCATAGATTTGGGCTGTGCGGTCAGTCTATTTCAGGCTGAAAAAACGACTAAGTCCCATCGCCGAATGGGACTTAGTCTCTGCGGCTACAAAATAATTGTGGGAGAAGGTAAGGCTCAGCGGTGTTCGTGGAACTGTGTAGCCGATTTCAGTTCCATGGATTTGGCTACACATACCGCTGACCGCATTGATTACAAAAAGATGGCCGCCGCCACGTGTTCGTTTGTCGAATGGCGGCCCCCCAGCGGTCGGCAATTTACCTACAGCAGGCTCCCAGCCTGGGAGGTAAATTGCCTGCACACTTCAACTTCTGGGTGGTCCGCCTGTGTGGTACTTGGTTCAGTAAGCCCCATTTACTGAACCAAGTGGGAGAAAGCCATATACAAAGTATTTTAATGGTCTGGGGACATAGTCTTAAAGGGGCATTGTCACACAAAGTCTCAATATATCCCCAGACGGTTCTTAAAGGGCCAGCATGGTCCAATACAAGTCCATAAACCACAATGCAGTTCTTAAAGGGCCAGCAGCAGCACAATATAAATCCATTAGCCCAAATAATGTTTGTAAAGTGCCATAAACCCAGGGCCATAGTCATGAGGCAGGAGGCTGGCACTCAGGCTCCTCCAACAGCCAGGTGCAAAGGGCAACTTGTCACCTAAAAATCCAGTGACAAAAGGCATTTCGTCACAGACTCCAAGGGCTAAAGTATTTACTAAGCTTGATCTTAGAAGTGCTTACAATTTAGTGAGAATCAAGGAAAACCATGAGTAGAAGACTGCATTTAATACCAGAAGTGGACACTATGAATATCTAGTGATGCCATTCGGGTTGTTCAATGCTCCAGCGGTTTTCCAAGATTTCATAAATGATGTACTCAGGGATTACATTTACTCGTTTGTCTTGGTCTATCTGGATGATATCCTTATTTATTCTCCTGACATTCAGACTCACCATGATCACATTAGACAAGTTCTGCAGACCTTGTTAAAGAATCAACTTTATTGTAAATTAGAAAAATGCATCTTTGACCAATCTGAAGTACAGTTTTTGGGATATAATATCTCTGCTTCGGGGTTTCAGATGGATCCTAAAAAGCTGGAATCTTTTCTACAATGGCCTTTACCCACTGGGTTGAAAGCCATTCAAACGTTAATTGGTTTTGCCAATTATTACAGAAGGTTTATAAAGGGATTTCCTTCAGTAATAGCCCCCATCACCAATATGACACGCAAAGGGGTTAGCAATACGATATGGTCTAAGGAAGCTATAGAAGCCTTTGAAACTCTCAAAGAGCGGTTTGCCTCCGCCGACATATTGATAAATCGTGATACCAGTAAACCTTTCATACTGGAAGTTGATGCATCAGAGACAGGGGTAGGGGCAGTTCTCTCCCAGAGGGAGAGCCAGGATACTCCATTGCATCCTTGTGGTTACTTCTCTAGAAAGTTGTCTCCTGCCGAGCGCAATTATGATATTGGCAATAGGGAATTGTTGGCCATTATTCTAGCTCTCAAGAAGTGGCGACATCTTTTAGAGGGTTCCAAGGACCCCCTTTTGATCATTACTGATCACAAAAACCTGGCTTACATAGGAGATGCTAAACGATTGTCTTCTAGACAAGCTAGGTGGTCTCTGTTCCTTTCTCGCTTTAATTTTCTTATTACTTATAGACTTGGTTCTAAAAATGTCAAGGCTGACGCCTTATCCAGACAGTTTGATACTGAGTCTATACAAGAGCAAGAAAAGTCCCATATCATTCCCCCAGAATGTATCATTGCTTCCACTATCCTTTCATTGTTCTCTCCGCTGCTTGGCTCCATCATGAAGGCTCAGTCTCAGGCGCCCTGCGGTAAACCTCAGGACAAATTGTTCATTCCATTGGGGGTAAGGGTTAATATCATGAAGGTGTTTTACGACAATGTGTCTGCTGGTCACCAAGGTATTAATAAATCCACTTCTGCTATCATGAGGCCATTCTGGTGGGATTCTCTCAGGAAGGATGTTAAGGAGTATGTGCAGGCTTGTTCTGTTTGTGCGGTTTACAAAGTACCTCATAAACTCCCTTGTGGCTTGTTACAACCTCTTCCCGTTCCTGAGGTCCCATGGTCCCACTTGTCTATGGATTTCATTGTAGAACCTCCTAATTCTAATGGTTATACCACTATTCTCATGGTTGTTGACCGTTTTTCTAAAATGGCTCACTTCATCTCTCTCAAGAAATTACCGTCATCTCAAGACCTGGTACTGATCTTTATACGTGAGATTGGCCGTCTGCATGGCATTCTTCACAATATTGTATCTGATAGAGGTTCTTAGTTTGTATCCCGGTTTTGGAGGGCTTTCAATAAGCAATTGGGTATTGAATTGTCTTTTTCATCCTCTTACCACCCCCAGACTAATGGTACAGCTGAGAGGGCTAACCAGTCTTTGGAGTTATACTTGCGTTGTTTTGTTAATAGCACTCAAGACAATTGGTCCGAATTATTACCATGGGCCGAGTTTGCCAGGAACAATGCTGACTTGTGTAAATGTGGTTAATGACATTTACTGTCCACACAGGAAAAGTTGTGCCGAGAAGCAACCAAATCCACAGAAGGGTTAATGCTGAGCAGCAATTATGCAAATGGGAACCTGGTAACTGAATTTGGGGTCAAAGGCCAGTTACAGCCTATCAGATCTAGAGGAGGGGTATTTAGGCCCAGTTCTCATCCTGCTCAATGCCCTGTCGTGGTTTCCTTTGTGGTTGTCCGAGAGCGCGTTATTGATTCTGGTAATTCTGGTTATTTGACTTTGGCATTGTTTTTGACTTCCCTGTTTTCTGGCATCCATGATTCCTGGCTTTTCCTTATCGTTGTGTCTCTTTCTGTTTCCCTTGACCTCGGCTATTCCTGACTATTCTTTGGTACGTTAGTCCGGCCATTCTGAGGTCCGGTATACGTTACCTATCAGTCCTCTGTGTTATACAATTCTACGTGCTGGATCATTCTGTAATCCTGACAGTGGCCTCCTCTTCCACCTCATCCTTTTGTTGAAGTGTGTTACATTCAGCTTTGTCTCATCGATAAATTAACTTTTTTGCCTGTTATTACTTTTCGTTTTCTTTTATTTCCTGTCTGTGTAAACCCATAACTGAGAAATGTTTTCAATAATTACTGTAATTTTATTTTCCTGGCTACTATCCATATCAGGTAGAAGATAAAAAGGTGAGAGGGAGTTGAACAGCACTACACAGGCTAATCGCAAGGATGGAGAAGGCTGCACTCCTGAAGGGAAGGGTAACCCTCAAACCCTTCAAGAAAACTGGAAGGACAAAACAAGAGAAACAGGATGCGCCAAAATAGTTAGTAGAATGTCTGAGTTATAGTAGAAGGCTTTCCTATATCAATTGCAAATCTATGTACCTTATATACTCGAGTATAAGACGAGTTTTTCAGCAATGTATTATGTCATTACAAGCCCGGCGGTCCTGTTGGGGGCTGGCAGAGAGCTGTTACTTACCTTTCCTGCAGCTCCTGTCAGCTCCCTTCTCTCTCCTCCGGTCCGGTCAGCTTCCCTGTAAGTTTCGCAAGAGCTGCGGGGTCAGAGCGTTGCCACGGGTCACCGTGGCAATGCTCCGCACCGCACTCAGACCGCGAGACTTACAGGGGAGGAGAAAGGAGCTGACCGGCACACAGGAGAAGGGAGCTGACAGGAGCTGCAGGAAAGGTAAGTAACAGGAGAAAGGAGCTGACAGGAGCTGCAGGAAAGGTAAGTAACAGGAGAAGGGAGCTGACAGGAGCTGCAGGGGTTACCGTGGCAACGCTCCGCACCGCACTCAGACCGCGAGACTTACAGGGGAGGAGAAGGGAGCTAACAGGAGCTGCAGGAAAGGTAAGTAACAGCTCTCTGCCAGCCCCCCTCCTACACAGCCCATCCACTGGACCACCAGGGAATGAGAGCCCCCCTCCCTGCCATGTATCAAGCAGGGAGGGGGGACGAAAATAAAAATTTAAATAATAATATAAAAAATGTTTTAATTAATATTAAAATAATAATTTTTTAAAATTAATAAAAATGCCCACCCCCCACCAAGGCTCTGCATCACACACACTCTGCATCACACACACACTGCATTCATACAAACACACTGCCTTATATACACACACACACACACACTGCACTCATACACACACACACTGCATTCATACACACACACACACACTGCACTCATACAAACACACTGCATTATATACACACACACACTGCACTCATACACACACTGCATTCATACACACACAAACTGCACTCATACACACACACTGCATTCATTATATACACACACTGTAAATAAATATTCAATTAATATAATTTTTTGGGGGATCTAATTTTATTTAGAAATGTAACAGTAGCTGCTGCATTTCCCACCCTAGTCTTATACTCGAGTCAATAAGTTTTCCCAGTTTTTTGGGTTAAAATTAGGGGTCTCTACTTATATTCGGGTCGACTTATACTCGAGTATATACAGTAGCTTGTGCAGAACCTCTTGATTTTTTAACTAAAAATCTTGTTGCTGAGTTTTGATGTTTGGCCTTCTGAAGAGAGAATTGTTGTTGTGCCAGATCGGTTCCATTATATAATTATGTATTAAATGGTTCTCCATGGGGATGATTGGGAATTTTTATTTTTGGTATCCCAACCCTGATGATGGTTCTGCCACACTTTTCATCCCAGACTTGTTTTGATAGGGTAGGAAGGGTAAAACCGAATGAAAAGGAAAGGGGAATAAGCCACATTGGAGAGTAAGCTACATTTCTGGTACCAATGTGTGGGGGAAAAAATTTGTTACCAAAACACAGTGATATGGTTATGAAGTATGAGGCTTCTGAAATGTGTGATAAAATTGAAAAATGTTTTCAATACTTTTTTACTCCGACCTGAGAAAGCTTGTGCCAAGGGTAGTTCTGCAAAGTGTTCACTCTAGAAAGAATATTTATGCAAGGCACGAACGTCTGTTTCTTAAAAATATTCTACATCTGCAATAGATTTTTATTCCTGATAGCAACACTAACAAACACTTGGAATTGTGTAAGAGGTGTGAATTGTTGCAGGTCACAGCATATGAGCATGCATGTGTGTATGTGTGTAATTTGAATGGCTAATTATATATATCATTGTCTGCGGCTAGTTATGTGTGTATGAGATTAGATTGTTTCTAATTCGATATGTCAGAGAATGTATTTTTAGTTTGTGTGCATGCGACAGTGGTAGACTATGTATGTGGAAATTGTTAATTAGCTTTGTCTGAGTGTTACATCTCAGTCTGTTTGCATGTTTACACAGTGTGTGAATTACGTGTGTGAGAATGTATTATGTAGGTAATTAAATGTTTACTAACAATACACTTACATTTACTATACACACCAACATGCATTCACACATACACTACCAACACACTAAAACCATCATTTAAAAGGGCAGTGAAGTGTATATAGGGGATGCATAGATTTTTCAAGAACTATTGTTGCTGAACGAACAAATAAACAACTAAATATATGACTGCCTAGAACATTACAGCAATATGGTGGGCTCTTCAGTATACCAAATTGCCATTAATGGTGTCAGCATTTGGTCAAGGAATAGAAGGAAACTGGAAATATATAGCGAAATGACAAGTTATCATACCACTGGAAGAAAAAGGATAATTCTACATTTCACCAAGGAAAAAAGAAAAGGAAGGGAAATAAACTATTTTAAAATAACAGAAATAGTTATCGGCAAAATGATTGTATGAGGAACGTTGTAGAGTATATCTGCGGCAGCTGATTGAGGCAAGACATTCAAACAAACAAGCAATATAATTGTGAATGGGTGAAACATTAGCTAATCAGACTGTAACCTGTGCATTGACACAACCAATGAATTATAACCCAGCAGGTCATTGCAAAGGGAGAATAAAGAACCACTGGTAGAAAATCAGAGCCGACATTGATTTATGTCCTTATTTGCATAATTTGTGTGGCAATCTGCAAGTTCACACAGCAAAAGATTCTTTTTTGTTTTGTTTAGTTTTTTTGTCTCATCATATAAAAATGCTGTACATTTTAATATTTAAGAATTTATTTAAATTTGTGAGAGGCTTTTGTCAATCTTCGATCTAGCATCCGGAACATTGCAAACTCCTTGTTTTTATCCACCGTAAGCAGAATGATGAACCGGGCATAATCAGCTAGGAGGTAGAACTCCTACCTCACACCTTGCATGCCTCCTGACATACATTTCTTATTGCAGTATTGGTGGCAATAGCAAACATATTTAAAAAAAAAAAAAAAAAGGCACTTTGAAAGTGCCAAGATAAACCCAGCATAACTATACACTAAAACTGGTATATCCAAAGCTGGCCTACAGGATTATTTCAAATCTGAAAACATCACCATGATGATATTGTGTATATTTTTAACATTTCATAACATTCTGACGGAGTTGTGGAAATGTGATCTTGCGTTACTGCAGTTTTTGGAAGAAGTTTATTTTTTTAATTATGTCCATATGTTTTGTACAGTAGATGGTATGCAGGAGTGTACGCATGATTGGACTACTAAAGAAAGCAAAATTGGATATCTAGGAGGAAAGATGTAAGAAGTAACGACCAGTGAAATCTCTGATGGTAGGAGAATCAGACAAACAGAAGAGTGGTAATTGTAAAAAAGAAGAAATGAATAAGACTAAAAGATAAAGACGAGTGAAGCTAAAACATTAGGGGACTGATTAGCAAAACAGGAAAAGGAGACAGGACAAACGCAACATGCCCAAGCTCCGTGCAGAAACTCTATAAATTCTTGTTTTATTACAAGAAACCGACAGGAACATAAGTTTTATAACCTTGAGAAACTCTCGGTAATTCCTTAGGCTCTCTGAGCCTATTTCTCAACACTGGAAGCAGACATCTTCGACAGATTTAATATGACGAAGCATTGCAGCCTACCTGAGGGCCCAGGAGTGAGAGAGGCAGCAGATCTTTCAGCCCTGTGTCCCTTGTGGATCTGCACCGCTTATATGTACCCCTCCTCTCCCACCCCTACAAGAGAGGGTTACAGTTGTGCTCAAAAGTTTGCATACCCTTGGAGAATTGGTAATATATGTACCATTTTTTATAGAAAACATGAGCAGGCAAAACACATTTCTTTTATTTCTAATTGGATTCATATTCCACTGTAGGTTATAACAGAATGGCACGATCATAAAACAAAACATGGCAACAAAGAAAAAAATGAAATGATCCCTGTACAAAAGTCTAAATATCTTTAGTTGTTAATACTCCCCCTTTAGCATCAGTGACAGCATGCAGTCTTTTGTAATAGTTATCTATGAGGCCCCTAATTCTTGCAGGTGGTATAGCTGCCCATTTGTCTTGACAAAATGACTCCAGGTCATGCAAAGTTTTATGTCGTCTTGCATGAATCGGGTGTTTGAGATCTCCCCAGAGTGGCTCGATGATATTAAGGTCAGAAGACTGTGATGGCCACTCCAGGACCTTCACCCTTTTCTGCTGTAGCCACTGGAAGGTCAACTTGGTCTTATCTTACTTACCCACCTTTTTATCATATAGATTGTTTATTAATGTGGTTATTTACAATAAGGTTATATATAGAACTGATTATGAACTTTTTTTCCTTCTCTCTTATTCTTTTTCCCCATTTCGGGAGATTTAATATGAACTTGAGCACTTTTCCACCCAATAATGAAGAGACTCCAAAGAAGAATATGCCATTTAACATATTGGAGCCGAAAATTATAGAATCGGCGAATTGCAAATGAAAACAAGGTTTGAAACACAAGAACAGGAAGTAGACATCACATGCGGAAGTAAATACAGCACTTTTAGAAGGAGGTTTGGAATGCATGCGCCACCCCT
This sequence comes from Pelobates cultripes, assembly GCA_933207985.1. NCBI lineage: Eukaryota > Metazoa > Chordata > Amphibia > Anura > Pelobatidae > Pelobates > Pelobates cultripes. Next base: position 68,871,877 of record OW240924.1, read on the forward strand.
GGGAACATATGAGGGTTGGCGTGCGTTTACAAACCGGCACATCATTATCTCTCTTAGATGAAGGCAAATAAGCAGGACTTCATATCCACATAGGATTACACACGGACTGACTGCCCAGCTGAGGTAGCCAAAAAGAATTTGGCAAAATTCTTGACTTGTGGACTTTGGCATAAATGCGTCTAATGATTAGAAATGTGCAATTCGTTTCGGGCCGAATATGTATTCGGACGAATTTCGGGCAATTCATACATTCAGGTACTTCCGAATGTCCGAAGTGCCTAATTACCGAGGTCCCGAATTTCCAAAATTACCGAATTTCAGAAGTGCCGAAGCACAGCTTTGCCTAAGAGAACAGAAGTGAAAAACTGGATGCATAGGAAATGCACTCGTAAAGGGGTTAGCCCTGAGGAAACTACAGAAGTAGTGAAAAGAAAAAAGGAGAGGAAATGAGTGCCCTAGAAACTTAATATTAAACTTTAATAGTATAGTTAAAACAATGTATAGATATCCACAACTATGTGGTGTTAAATAAATGATATATAAAGAACTATAAAATAAGTGCTGTGTACATAAAGAAACAAAAAAGCCTAATGTGTGGATTAATCTAATAGGTAAAAGTGCTATATCACAACAGATACCTATATTACTTTAGTAATCTTGAGGCTTGATTATCTAGCAGACATACTTCCAGTGGGCAAGCTGTTGGAAACCAGTATCAAAATAATTAGATTGAAACAAGTGTCAAATATAGGGAGAGGTGTCAAATATAGAGGGTGTAACGAGAATATGCCCCAACACGCAGGATTCAGCTAAACAGAAGACAACACAGAGGAGAGATACGTCTACCGGACCTTAGAATGGCCGGACTCGACGTATATGAGAGGAGGCAGAGTCAGGAACGATCCGAAGTCAAGGACACAGAGAGACAGCGAAAACTAGGACTAGCCGGGGTCTGGTACACAGTAAACAGGAAGCTGACAACCAGAACAGATAAGGATAAAGAGAAAACATAGTCAGAAACAAAGCCAAAGTCAATACGGAGAAAACACAACGGAACACAACAAGCGCTAAAGGGAACTGAAACAGAAACCACGATAGGGCAGGGAGTAAAGGGAGAGGTAAGTTTAAATAGCTTCTAATCTAATGTGATTGGCTCCTGTCATATCCACACCCCCAAAAGGTAAGTGTATGGGGAGTGTGGCATGACGGGGCCAATGGGAGCCTTTTAACAATTTAGGCTCCCACTGTCTCTTTAAGAGCGCGTCCGAGACTCGCGGCGCGCTCTTAGATTCAGGCGGGACACGTGACCGCTTCTCGCAATAAACTTTGCCCGTTTATTGCATTTAGACCCTCTTGTATTTAGTAGTCAGGATTCTATTTGATCATTGATCAGCCGGAGTATGGGGTCATGACACTACCCCCAGTACTTTAAATACCGGCACATCATTTCATGCCGTTATATATATATACACTAAGGCTTCTTTTATTTTCTGTGCAGTAATATTAATCTTATCTGCACTACCTGTGTACATTACCAGTACCTCTTTTATCATTAGGAGGCACTGCATGTGGACACAACTGACTGTGCAGTCATACCTTCCTTTGCACAATCTATATATATTGTGTGATGCTTAGTTGATTATAACTTTGCACAAGGAATGTTACACTGACAACTGGTGAATTGCTGTTTATGTGCAACTATTATTGGGGCATCGGTCTACATTATACATTTGTACGTATATTCGCTTGTATAGTGTTAGTGCAAAATTACATTTTGCATAGAACATTATATGGAGGATACTGAAAACTTTTGAACAGGTCCTCCTCGCTTATACTATTAGGTTGAGATTTACTTTAGTAATCTTGAGGCTTGATTATCTAGCAGACATACTTCCAGTTCTAGATCTAGTGAAAGCTGTTTAAGTCTCCCTATATTTGACACTTGTTTCAATCTAATTATTTTGATACTGGTTTCCAACAGCTTGACATCGGTGCCAGTTTTATAGGTATCTGTTGTGATATAGCACTTTTACCTATTAGATTAATCCACACATAAGGCTTTTTTGTTTCTTTATGTACATAGCATATTTTATAGTTCTGTATATATCATTTATTTAACACCACTTAGTTGTGGATATCTATACATTGTTTTAACTATACTATTAAAGGTTATTTAAGTTTCTAGGGTACTCATTTCCTCACAGTTTTGCCTAAGTACTAATATACTTACCCAGTGGAAGAATGAAGAATGTTACACTGTATACAATTTTAAATAAAAAGTATACAAACATAGCCAGGATTCAGCTGTAAGCATTTGCAACACTTACAACAATCAAGTAACACACATTCATATAAAATGTAAGTTACTTAGCCATTCAACGGATGGGAATGAGTAAGTAGATAACTCCCTAAATTCCATGGTATTAGGGAGCCATCTACTAAAAAGCTGAAAGACCTAAATTGGTCTTTCAGCCAAATTTACTAATACTAAGTAAACATTACTTAGTATTAGTAAATTATGCCCCTACTCGCTATACCGCAAGTAGGGGGCATGTCTATTAAACAGCGAGCAGCCAAAAAAAAAAATCACATCCCCCTCCGAAACCTGAAGGGGGGGTGGGGGCCCTAAAGTAAAATAGGGGGGGAGGACCTATTGTCCTCCCCCGGCCCCCACCCCTGGGCGGCGGGTGGGGGCCCTAAATCAGAATAGGGGGGACCTAATGTCCCCCCCGGCCCCCACCCCTGTGCGGTGGGTGGGGGCCCTAAATACTAATTAGGGGGGGACCTAATGTCCCCCCCAACCCCTGCCCCTGAGCGGCGGGTGGGGGCCCTAAATCAGAATATGGGGGACCTAATGTCCCCCCCGGCCCCCACCCCTGAGCGGTGGGTGGGGGCCCTAAATCAGAATAGGGGGGACCTAATGTCCCCCCCGGCCCCCAGCCCTGTGCGGTGGGTGGGGGCCCTAAATACTAATTAGGGGGGGACCTAATGTCCTCCCCCCTGGCCCCCACCCCTGAGTGGTGGGTGGTGGCCCTAAATTAGAATGAGGGGGGGAGGACCCAATGTCTTCCCCCCTGGCCCCCACCCCTGAACGGTGGGTGGGGGCGCTAAACACTAATTAGGGGGGGACCTAATGTCCCCCCCCGCCCCTGAGCGGTGGGTGGGGGCCCTAAATACTAATTAGGGGGGATCTAATGTCACAGGCTGCTCACTGTTTACTAGACATGCCCCTACTCGCGGTACAGCGAGTAGGGGCAAAACTTACTAATACTAAGTAATTTTTACTTAGTATTAGTAAATGTGGCTGAAAGACCAATTTAGGTCTTTCAGTCTTTTGGTAGTTATCTACCAAGTGGCTGCAAGACAAGTTCCAAAATTCCGAAGTGCCAAAGTTTTCGAAGTTCCGAAGTGTCGAAGTTACCGAAATTCTGAAATTCCGAAGTGTTGAATTGCCGAAGTCCCGAATTTCGGAATGCCGAACCGAACCGAAAAATTTTCCCATGCACATGCCTACTAATGAGGCGCACGCTCAACGCTTGCTAAGGACTGTCCCCTACCACTCGCTGATCCACTTGTCTCATTACCTTCTTACTAGCAGGCAGAAGCTCCTGGTATATAGTCTGGGACAAAGAAAAGCTGTATGTAGTGAGTGTAGAAGTAAGGGAACATGCCACAGTGTTAGAGACCAAAGTCAGCATTACCTAAACTAATTTCATTGTCAGCCAGTCCACACAAATTTTGTTCCCATACATCCCTCTTAAGTTTCCATACTTAAGCAAGAGTATGTGAAAAGTAGTTAGGGTTGCCATCTTTCTTGGAAAAAGACAGGCTATACTAATTTGCATAATTAATTATGTTTGGGTGACATAATGTAAATCACAAAGAGTGATATAAGAGAAAATGCTGTAAAGTCAGCAAAACATTACAGTTTGATTCTGCTGTATAGATAGACCCAGCAGCCCATGTGTCGATTACCCCAGGTCTCCCAGTGACCTATGTATCACAGTGTCTCAATGCCCCATGTCTCTCAATGTCCTCCTGTGTCACCATGTCACCCAGTGTCCCCATGTCTCCCTGTCCCCCCTAGTATTTCCATGTCTCTCAGTGTCCCCTCGTGCCTATGTCTCCATGTCTCCCAGTGTCCCCTAGTGTATGTGTCCTCATGTCACTAGGAACACAGAGACATGGGGACACTGTGAGGCATGGGGACACAGAGAGGGGACATTTGGAGACAAGGGGAAACAGATAAATGGGGACATTGAGACACTTGGGGCACTGGGAGACATAGGGACACTGGGAGATATGGGGACAGAGACACCAGTGACACTGGGAGACATGGGGACACTAAGACACTTGGGGACACAAGGGAAACTGGGTGGGAGACATGGGGACATTGAGACACTTGGGGCACTGGGAGACATAGGGACACAGACACTAGGGACACTGGGAGACATGGGGACACTGGGAGACATGGAGACACAGACACCAGGTACACTGGGAGACATGGAGACACAGACACTAGGGACAGTGGCTGGGACACTGGGAGACTAGAGGACACTGGGAAACTAGCTGACACATGAATACATGGGGACACAGACAACAGGACATCAGTGTCCCCATATCTCCAAGTGCCTCCATGTCTCCTTGCAGCCTTTCCCCCATCCCTCACTTCCATGAGCTGTAGGATGTCTCTGCAGGGTGGGAGTTGCTGTCTGGACTCTCTGTAGCTGCTCCCCTGTGGATCAGTGATTAGAGATAGGCAGGAAGTGACAGGGCCGGACTGGCCCACCGGGATACAGGGAAATTTCACGGTGGGACATCGGCACCTGGGGCCGGGCAAACAGCTGGGTGTGCTGGGGGACCTGCGCTGTCTCTGTTCCACAGTGCTCCGCTTAATGAGACCGAGGTCGGAATATGATGTCTTATTCCGGCCGCGGTCTCATTCAGTAGCGCGCGAGGGAGGGGAAGCAGAGCCATCACAGGTCCCCCAGCGGCCGCCAGCACACAGCACAGGTCCCCCAGCAGCCACCAGCACAGATAGTCGTCTTCCCTGCACGACCCCCTGGCATGTAGTAGTAATGTGTGTCAGTGTGAGTTTGTCTGTCTGTTATGGTGTGTGTCTGTTATGGTGTGTGTGTGTCTGTCTGTGTCATGGTGTGTGTGTCATGGTGTGTGTGTGTGTCTGTCTGTCTGTGTCATGGTGTGTGTCTGTCTGTGTTATGTGTGTCTGTCTGTCTGTCATGGTGTGTGTCTGTCTGTCATGGTGTGTGTGTCTGTCTGTCATGGTGTGTGTGTCTGTCTGTCATGGTGTGTGTGTCTGTCTGTGTCATGGTGTGTGTGTGCCTGTCACGGTGTGTGTCTGTCTATTATGATGTGTCTGTCTGTGTCATGGTGTGTGTGTCTGTCTGTCTGTGTCATGGTGTGTGTGTCTGTCTGTCTGTGTCATGGTGTGTGTGTGTGTGTGTGCCTGTCATGGTGTGTGTCTATTATGTGTCTGTCTGTGTCATGGTGTGTGTGTGTGTCTGTCTGTGTTATGTGTGTCTGTGTTATGGTGTGTGTGCCTGTCTGTATGGTGTGTGTGTGTCTGTCATGGTGTGTGTGTCTGTCTGTCATGGTGTGTGTGTCTGTCTGTTATGGTGTGTGTGTCTGTCTGTTATGGTGTGTTTCTGTCTGTTATAGTGTGTGTCTGTCTGTTATGGTGTGTGTCTGTCTGTTATGGTGTGTGTCTGTCTGTCGGTGTCATTGTGTGTGTCTGTGTCATGGTGTGTGTGTCTGTCTGTGTCATGGTGTGTGTGTCTGTCTGTCTATATTATGATGTGTGTGTCTGTCTGTGTCATGGTGTGTGTGTCTGTCTGTCATGGTGTGTGCGTCTGTCTGTGTCATGGTGTGTGTGCCTGTCATGGTGTGTGTCTGTCTGTCTGTGTCATGGTGTGTGTCTGTCTGTGTCATGGTGTGTGTCTGTCTGTCTGTGTCATGGTGTGTGTCTGTCTGTCCCCCCTGAGGCTGGCCCTGCTGACCCCAGTGGGCAGGTGGCCGGTCGGGCAGGCGGGCGCGCGAGGGAGCACTCAGTGCTTCCTCTTCAGCTCCCTCGCGCACCGCACTGATGCAGGAGCCGGAAGATGACGTCATCTTCCGGCTCCGGCATCCCTGCATGGCGCGCGAGGGAGCTGAAGAGGGAGCACACAGGGGAAAGTGCTCCCTTGCACGCCAGCCGGCCAGGCAGCCCGCCCACCCAGTGACCAGGAGCCCAGCAGCACCACTGGACCACAGGGAATCCCCCCAGCACTCCAAAAGGTAAGGAGGCTGGGGGAATTAAATTTGAAAAAAAAAATGTGTGTGTGTGTGTGTTAGTGTGTGTGTGTTAGTGTGTGTGTTAGAGTGTGTGTGTGTTAGTGTGTGTTAGTGTATTAGTGTGTGTTAGAGTGTATGTGTGTGTTAGTGTGTGTGTTAGTGTGTGTTAGTGTGTGTGTTTTAGTGTATGTGTGTGTTAGAGTGTGTGTGTGTGTGTTAGTGTATGTGTGTGTGTTAGTGTATGTGTGTGTGTTAGTGTATGTGTGTGTTAGTGTGTGTGTGTGTTAGTGTGTGTGTTAGTGTATGTGTTAGTGTGTGTGTTAGTGTGTGTGTCAGTGAATGTGTCTTATTGGGTGTGTGTCTGCTAGTGAGTGTGTTACTGTTTGTGTCTGTTACTGAGTGTGTTTGATGTCTGTTAGTGAGTGTGTGTTTGTCAGTGAAAGTGTATGTTTTGTAAGTGAGTGTGTATGTATGTCTGTCGCTGAGTGTGTCTCTGTCAGTAAATGTGTGTGTCTGTTAGCTAGTGTGTATGTGTCTGTTCGTGAGAGTGTGTGTGTGTGTCTTCAGCATTTACCTTTCTCCAGCGTCGGACTCCCCAGTGTCCGCCACTCAGCTCCGAAATGCACATGCGCGGCAAGAGGTGCGCGCGCATTTAAACTGCCCATAGGAAAGCATTACTCAATGCTTTCCTATGGACATTCAGTGTCTTCTCACTGTGATTTTCACAGTGAGAATCGCGGAAGCTCCTCTAGCAGCTGTCAATGAGACAGCCACCAGAGGCTGGATTAACCCTCAGTGAAACATAGCCGTTTCAGAGAAACTAGAGGGACCTGGCACCCAGACCACTTCATTGAGCTGATGTGATCTGGGTGTCTGTAGTGGTCCTTTAAGTGTGTGTGCATACCGCGGTCGCGGGGTCGCAGCCCTGCAACCCCTGCGACCAGGTGCCCGCCACCATGTGCTGCGACCCCGACCCGCGCCGAGTGGGGGGGCCCACGGATCAGTTTTTGCACCGGGGCCCCATGGGTCATGTGTACGCCACTGCATGGGGTGTGTGTCTTTCCGTCATGGGGTGTGTGTCCGTCCGTCATGGGGTGTGTGTCCATCATGCGGTGTGTGTCTGTCTGTGTCATGGGGTGTGTGTCATGGTATATGTGTGTCATGGTGTGTGTGTCTGTCTGTGTCATGGTGTGTGTGTGTGTGTGTGTGTGTGTGTCTGTCTGTGTCATGGTCTGTCATGGGGTGTGTATCTGTCATGGTATATGTGTGTTTCTGTGTCTGTCATGGTGTATATGTGTGTTTAAAAATAGTGTTTTTGATCACCTTTTTTTCCCCACGCGGCGTTCTGGTCTCCCCTCGACTGGCCCTGCCTCTATGGCTGAGATCATCAAGCTTGTGGCATACAATTGGCATAAATTCTGATGATGTCAGCCAAGGAGGCAGATTAGCAGCAGAGCCAGCAGACTGGAATAAAGGTAAGATTTTACTATATTTAGAGGCAAGATAGTGATTTTAATATGATAGGGTCAGGAATACATGATTGTGTTCCTGACCCTACAGTGTTCCTTTAAATTTCTCTTCACCCCATTTTTAAAATTTTGTTTGTTTTTTTAATTTATGAAAGGGACACTCCAGGCACTAATTCTACTTTATTATTTTTTTTAGATACTTTATTTATTTGTGACAGTCTTGTCAAAAATATAACATACAGTGCAGGTGGTACGAAAACACAATAAAGCATACACTAATGTGTGTACATACAGTTTACGGTTGGCAAGAACGGAAATGCCTGGATACTGTGATCATCAAGACTCATCACATTTCACAATTTATAGTTTTATACATAAACCATACACAAGCTGATCTTATGGTAAATCTTTGAGGCTGATGCTGCGAGACTAAATATTTGATATCTGGTTCGATTTTCGTAAGGAACAAAGGTCTCCTCTTTCGGTGATATTCAGACGACTTCTCTGTTTGCTCATAATATGATTTCTAATCTGTGTGTCAGCTCCCCTCCTCAATTCCCCTCCCCACTTTTTTTTTCCTTTTTTCTATTTTTTTAACCTTACTTATAGCAATGCCCAGTAGGAAGGCTGAGCTAGGTAGCCCACTTACTATAGCCCACTATAACAGACAGGCACACATAAATACAGACACACACACAAGACACACATACAAAGACACATACATACAAATAGACAGGCACACATACACACACACACGATACATACAAACATACAGGCACACATACAGACACACATAGACATGCACACACATAAGACACATACACAGACACAAGACACACATACCTACAGGCACATACACACACAACACATACATACAAAGACAAGACACACACAACACATACATACAAAGACATAGTTGTATGTTGCGGTCTGTTTCCCTGGAGGGGAGTTAGACTTCCTTTCCATTTTCAATGGACCCCTGTCTTTCCTTTGGATCCTACCATATGCGAATATAAGGGTCTGTTCCTATTGTCCCGTCCAGGTAGTAGCGAGAAGAAAGTCAGAGAGAGCAGAAAAGAAAGTGAAGTAAAGGAGAAAAGAGTTCGAGTCGGCAGGGCTAGGCCTCTTCAGGCCAGCCACTGTGTGTACCTAAGCTTTTGAGGTTACCTCGCTGGGTGTTCCCCTTGTGAAGGGGCGAAGGGGGAAAACCCCAGGGCGGTCTATCAAATCTCATTTGGACACCAAATTAAGTCACTGTAGAGTTTGAGATTTTTACATTTCTGGTCTTACTTATCTGAAATCCTTCAGCAGTAATTTCAAGGAGAATATGCAGGTGTATTAGCTTCTTAAATAAATGACTTTCGACAAAAGACAATTCACGCCTATGCTTCACAAGTCTATTGAAGCAGAATATATCACCATAACAGTAGGAAGGAGTTAAATTCTGGCACAGTTTGAGAAACTCTGGCAGATAGGATTTTTTATGTTCTTGCTTCAGCGGACTGCACAGACTGCTGAGTCAGGAACATGACACGGAGAAGAGACTGGAGCGATGTGTCAGGCGCAATGACAGTGGTCTCTGAATGCCATCTGTAATCATCGCCTCCACCTCTGTGAAAATACCTAGCTACAACACTGATCCAGCATCAGTCAGCAGAACGATCCATTTAGTTTACTAATATAATGTATATCCCTGTTTTACATTATATAAACACAAATTATCTAAGATGAGATATAAGGGATTTCACAAGGCATTAGTCATTCTTCAGGTTCAATGTTAACCAAACTACAATTTGTAATAAATATTTTTTGCGTATTTTATAAAGCGATTCCATGTTTCGCAGTAATATACTATACCAATATATAAAATTGCCAATTTCACCAGCTAGATATGGATTACAGG
>OW240924.1:68881639-69110143 GCA_933207985.1 Pelobates cultripes
GTGTGTGTGTCTGTCTGTGTCATGGTGTGTGTGTGTTTGTGTCATGGTGTGTGTGTCTGTGTCATGGTGTGTGTGTGTCTGTCTGTGTCATGGTGTGTGTGTGTGTCTGTCTGTGTCATGGTGTGTGTGTGTCTGTGTCATGGTGTATGTGCGTGTGTGTGTGTGTGTGCGTCTGTCATGGTGTGTGTGTCTGTCATGGTGTGTTCATGTCTGTCTGTCATGGTGTGTTTGTGTCTGTCTGTCATGGTGTGTTTGCGTCTGTCTGTCATGGTGTGTTTGTGTCTGTCTGTCCATCATGGTGTGTTCGTGTCTGTCTGTCCATCATGGGGTGTGTGTCCGTCCGTCATGGGGTGTGTGTCCGTCCGTCATGGGGTGTGTGTCCGTCATGCGGTGTGTGTCTGTCTGTGTCATGGGGTGTGTGTCATGGTATATGTGTGTGTCATGGTGTGTGTGTCTGTCTGTGTCATGGTGTGTGTGTCTGTCTGTGTCATGGTGTGTGTGTGTCTGTCTGTGTCATGGTCTGTCATGGTGTGTGTGTGTGTCATGGTGTGTTTGTGTCTGTCATGGGGTGTGTATCTGTCATGGTATATGTGTGTTTCTGTGTCTGTCATGGTGTATATGTGTGTTTAAAAATAGTGTTTTTGCTCACCTTTTTTTTCCCACGCGGCATTCTGGTCTCCCCTCGACTGGCCCTGCCTCTATGGCTGAGATCATCAAGCTTGTGGCATACAATTGGCATAAATTCTGATGATGTCAGCCAAGGAGGCAGATTAGCAGCAGAGCCAGCAGACTGGAATAAATGTAAGATTTTACTATATTTAGAGGCAAGATAGTGATTTTAATATGATAGGGTCAGGAATACATGATTGTGTTCCTGACCCTACAGTGTTCCTTTAAATTTCTCTCCACCCCATTTTTAAAATTTTGTTTGGTTTTTTAATTTATGAAAGGGACACTCCAGGCACTAATTCTACTTTATTATTTTTTTTAGATACTTTATTTATTTGTGACAGTCTTGTCAAAAATATAACATACAATGCAGGTGGTACGAAAACACAATAAAGCATACACTAATGTGTGTACATACAGTTTACGGTTGGCAAGAACGGAAATGCCTGGATACTGTGATCATCAAGACTCATCACATTTCACAATTTATAGTTTTATACATAAACCATACACAAGCTGATTTTATGGTTAATCTTTGAGGCTGATGCTGCGAGACTAAATATTTGATATCTGGTTCGATTTTCGTAAGGAACAAAGGTCTCCTCTTTTGGTGATATTCAGACGACTTCTCTGTTTGCTCATAATATGATTTCTAATCTGTGTGTCAGCTACCCTCCTCTCCCTCCTCAATTCCCCTGCCCACTTTTTTTTTTCCTTTTTTCTATTTTTTTACCTTACTTATAGCAATGCCCACTAGGAAGGCTGAGCTAGGTAGCCCACTTACTATAGCCCACTATAACAGACAGGCACACATAAATACAGACACACACACAAGACACACATACAAAGACACATACATACAAACAGACAGGCACACATACACACACACACGACACATACATACAAACATACAGGCACACATACAGACACACACAGACATGCACACATACACACACATAAGACACATACAAAGACACATACACACAGACACAAGACACACATACATACAGGCACATACACAACACATACAAAGACAAGACACACACAACACAGACATACAAAGACATAGTTGTATGTTGCTGTCTGTTTCCCTGGAGGGGAGTTAGACTTCCTTTCCATTTTCCATGGACCCCTGTCTTTCCTTTGGATCCTACCGTATGCGAATATAAGGGTCTGTTCCTATTGTCCCGTCCAGGTAGTAGCGAGAAGAAAGTCAGAGAGAGCAGAAAAGAAAGTGAAGTAAAGGAGAAAAGAGTTCGAGTCGGCAGGGCTAGGCATCTTCAGGCCAGCCACTGTGTGTACCTAAGCTTTTGAGGTTACCTCGCTGGGTGTTCCCCTTGTGAAGGGGCGAAGGGGGAAAACCCCAGGGCGGTCTATCAAATCTCATTTGGACACCAAATTAAGTCACTGTAGAGTTTGAGATTTTTACATTTCTGGTCTTACTTATCTGAAATCCTTCAGCAGTAATTTCAAGGAGAATATGCAGGTGTATTAGCTTCTTAAATAAATGACTTTCGACAAAAGACAATTCACGCCTATGCTTCACAAGTCTATTGAAGCAGAATATATCACGATAACAGTAGGAAGGAGTTAAATTCTGGCACAGTTTGAGAAACTCTGGCAGATAGGATTTTTTATGTTCTTGCTTCAGCGGACTGCACAGACTGCTGAGTCAGGAACATGACACGGAGAAGAGACTGGAGCGATGTGTCAGGCGCAATGACAGTGGTCTCTGAATGCCATCTGTAATCATCGCCTCCACCTCTGTGAAAATACCTAGCTACAACACTGATCTAGCATCAGTCAGCAGAACGATCCATTTAGTTTACTAATATAATATATATCCCTGTTTTACATTATATAAACACAAATTATGTAAGATGAGATATAAGGGATTTCACAAGGCATTAGTCATTCTTCAGGTTCAATGTTAACCAAACTACAATTTGTTATAAATGTTTTTTGCGGATTTTATAAAGCGATTCCATGTTTCGCAGTAATATACTATACCAATATATAAAATTGCCAATTTCACCAGCTAGATATGGATTACAGGAGCGGTATTCTCAAATTGATTAGAGAAAGAATGAGGTTTATATTAGACTTGGGCATTCGTTTTCAGGAGAATAACAAATTGGCTGAAAAATCAGCTAACTAATTTGTCTGCATTTTAAATGGCACAGTGGAAAAATGAACTAATCCCACAAAACAAAAACTGTTGTTTGTTTATTTGTTCATTCTTGTAAATAATTAAAAAAACTGGTACCCTTATTTGGGATTACCATATCTAAAGTTACACTGCCAAATTAGGGAGCTGTGTTTAGTCAATAGCTCCCTAATTTGGCAATATGGCAATGCCACATAAGAACTAGTGAGCTATCAACTAAACAACCGAATGCCCAAATTTAAGCAAAGAGCTTTTCTTAATTTTGATATTTCAGCTGCTTAGTTGACAGCTACCTTATTTGGGACTTCTATATTTAAGGATACCAAAATAGGGAGATATCTACTAAACACAGCTCCTTCCCTAATTTTGTAGCCTTAAATATGGCATATTCACATAAGGGTACACAATAAATACTAGCCTTCAGGGACATTCACCACGGCTCATTCTGAAAAAATCCTTTATTGAAATCTTGTGATCGACATACAGTGGAAGCTCACAGAATCGGCACTGCTACAACAATCTACGCGTTTCGCGTCAACTGACACTTTATCAAGACTATCTATACTTACAACCCTTAATACTTCTATAGTGCAGGTAATGAAGGAAACAACAATCAACTGCTGGTATGCAATCCTACGTAAGGGTACCAAATTAGGTACTTATCTACTTTCTAAACCATTCAAAGATCACAGAATTGCATTTGTCCGAATGGAAATTCCGAAACAAAAATGGTGGACAGGTTTCATCCGATACGAATATAAAACTAATGAACAAAAGTAGTTTTGAACTAAACAAATTTCTGCCATGCACAAGTCTGGTTTATAAATATAATAAAGCAATAGTGAATATTGCCAGTGATCTTGGAAGATAGAATTAGTAGTACCTTAATATATTTTTATATATTATATATAATATGATATGCTTTTTGAAGTGGTCATGGTGATAGGAGTCTGTATGTACGATGTTTCTGCTTTTTAAAATATATATATATATTAAGAGCCCTCTTTCTCTCTCAATCCCGCTCCCTCCCAAGCTCAAAGCACTCACATGAACATGCAATAAGTGAGATCTCTTTTAGGGAGAGGTCTAGTGCACAAAAGGACTAGTCACAAAGTATCCGACCGTGGGGGGCCCCTCAACGGTAACAAAAAACTAACCAAATCCGGAAGGAGAAGGGGGATAAAGATGTGATAAGGGATAAAAAAGAAGAAGCCTCAAAATGCCAAACGTGATGTAAGCCTGGTCTTTCTGGTCCTCCTCTGTCCCTCTGCTCACTAATTCCAACAGCTTGCATTGCTGGAGATGGCCCATATGAGAGTAGCTTTCAGAATCTCGTGGTTCAGATGCCACGGCCGGTAATTTTAAAAATAGCTGCGGTTATCATTAAAGAGCACTACACAGCAAACTGATTCCTGGCTAGATCAAGTCCACAGCATCTACGCATTTTGTTTTATCTTATTTTAATATTTGTCAATATCATTTCATTTATTTGTTTATTTTTTGGTGCGCACATACTCTGCTGTTTTTGAGCTCTGTTATACACTCAGACATACCAACAATAGAGAGCTCTTAGATAAGAGTCACATAGAAAAGATGGATAGAGGGATACCGTTTGTGTTACTTTATCCCACTCCCTCTAGCATGAAAGCTCATTGAGCAGGGCCCTCAAACCCCTCTGTTCCTGTGTGTCCAACTTGTCTGGTTACAACTACATTTGTTAGTCCACTCATTGTCAAGCACTATGGAATTTGTTTTGCACTATATAAAAATAAGAACTAGAAAAGCTACAATTTCTGGGGAATTTGTGTGGAAGTGTTCTTGTCTCCACCAGTAGTCTACAACTGGAGTGGGTGGAGTAACTGGGTGGAGTGGCTTGAGTAACTGTGGAAAGGTTGGAGTGTGGTTTCACTCACTCTACAGCAAGGGCAGAAAAGAGAATGGTGGCAGTTTAGAAATCATGTCCTGATTTTTCAGCTTTTGTCAGCTCCCACTCTAGATTTGAACATTTCGCCATTCATTCCTATGGGACCAATTTCGCCACAAAAATGACAATATTTCATGAACCATTCGGCGAAACGTTCCACAAAGTAATAGCAATCCAATAGGGAACAATCCACACGTTTCAGTATATTACTGTCTAGGTAGTGTAAAAACTGTGGGAGGAGTTAGGGTTGTAAATTTGGCTATAAAAATAATAATAATAATAATAATAATAATAATATATATGTGAGATAACATTAAGTGGTCTTGCTATGCAAGAACACTTAATGATAGTCCAAAAATAGGGACTGTGCCTCCTAACTAGGGACACTTGGTAAGTATGCATATGAGCTTCGGGTTTTTTTTTTTCAAAGTGTCACTGTGTAGATGGGATCTCATGGCGCATGTCCAATGCAAATAGCAGGAAAGACTCCTTGTAGACCAGGCCATTAATCAGTAGCCTCTCACTCTAGTCTTTAAGGTTCTGGTTTTACACCTTAAGCTAGTTTTGCATTAAGCAAAGAATACATGGTCTATATATTTGTCCCGTGAAATATCCCAGTGCTCCAGTTAGGACCTAGAAAGCACAGAGATTGAAAGACACAAATATAAAACTAGACACAAAAACAAAAACATACACTGCTGGGCTACCAAAGAGCTTGCACAACTCTGGTTGTTGAGTTAACAGAATGCCATCATGATCTTTTTAATGAACAAACACTATTCTGTGTTATTTCCTAAACTCTAAATAATAGCAAACTTAAATCAGAATGACAAAAGGTAGACAAAATAGCTCATCTTGGAAAATTATTAAACTCAGCTATAATTAAGCTCAGCTATTTCCCATTTGCCAGTACGGAAAACAATGTAACCGATGATATATTTAATGGAAAACAGCTATATGTGTTGTTATAAATTAAAAAAAAAAGGTAATAATATAAAAAAAAAAAAAAAAACTCTATATGACATTAAAATGTTGAATACAAGTGTTTCCACAAGGTGGCAGCAGAGCACAACTGCAATCATTAGGTCTAAACCAGTGGTAGTCAACCTTTTTCTACCTACCGCCCACTAATGCATCTTTCTTGATGGAAAAATTTCCTTACCGCCCACCAGTTTTCGCGCAAATGCAGAATATTTTTTAGAAAGGAGGGAGTTTAAAAAAAAAAAAAAATGTACATACATTTATCTTTTTATTTCTACTTTATGCATGTTTATAGTGTTTTTAACTTTATAAAGTTTAATGAGAAAACAAAGTACATTGAAATTACCTTTACTAGTGATGAATCTTTGAGGCTGATGCTGCTAGACTAAATATTTGATATCTGGTTCGATTTTCGTAAGGAACAAACGAAGGTCTCCTCTTTCGGTGATATTCAGATGACTTCTCTGTTTGCTCATAATATGATTTCTAATCTGTGTGTCAGCTCCCCTCCTCAATTCCCCTCCCCACTTTTTTTTTCCTTTTTTCTATTTTTTTAACCTTACTTATAGCAATGCCCAGTAGGAAGGCTGAGCTAGGTAGCCCACTTACTATAGCCCACTATAACAGACAGGCACACATAAATACAGACACACACACAAGACACACATACAAAGACACATACATACAAATAGACAGGCACACATACACACACACACGATACATACAAACATACAGGCACACATACAGACACACATAGACATGCACACACATAAGACACATACACAGACACAAGACACACATACCTACAGGCACATACACACACAACACATACATACAAAGACAAGACACACACAACACATACATACAAAGACATAGTTGTATGTTGCGGTCTGTTTCCCTGGAGGGGAGTTAGACTTCCTTTCCATTTTCAATGGACCCCTGTCTTTCCTTTGGATCCTACCATATGCGAATATAAGGGTCTGTTCCTATTGTCCCGTCCAGGTAGTAGCGAGAAGAAAGTCAGAGAGAGCAGAAAAGAAAGTGAAGTAAAGGAGAAAAGAGTTCGAGTCGGCAGGGCTAGGCCTCTTCAGGCCAGCCACTGTGTGTACCTAAGCTTTTGAGGTTACCTCGCTGGGTGTTCCCCTTGTGAAGGGGCGAAGGGGGAAAACCCCAGGGCGGTCTATCAAATCTCATTTGGACACCAAATTAAGTCACTGTAGAGTTTGAGATTTTTACATTTCTGGTCTTACTTATCTGAAATCCTTCAGCAGTAATTTCAAGGAGAATATGCAGGTGTATTAGCTTCTTAAATAAATGACTTTCGACAAAAGACAATTCACGCCTATGCTTCACAAGTCTATTGAAGCAGAATATATCACCATAACAGTAGGAAGGAGTTAAATTCTGGCACAGTTTGAGAAACTCTGGCAGATAGGATTTTTTATGTTCTTGCTTCAGCGGACTGCACAGACTGCTGAGTCAGGAACATGACACGGAGAAGAGACTGGAGCGATGTGTCAGGCGCAATGACAGTGGTCTCTGAATGCCATCTGTAATCATCGCCTCCACCTCTGTGAAAATACCTAGCTACAACACTGATCCAGCATCAGTCAGCAGAACGATCCATTTAGTTTACTAATATAATGTATATCCCTGTTTTACATTATATAAACACAAATTATCTAAGATGAGATATAAGGGATTTCACAAGGCATTAGTCATTCTTCAGGTTCAATGTTAACCAAACTACAATTTGTAATAAATATTTTTTGCGTATTTTATAAAGCGATTCCATGTTTCGCAGTAATATACTATACCAATATATAAAATTGCCAATTTCACCAGCTAGATATGGATTACAGGAGCTGTATTCTCAAATTGATTAGAGAAAGAATGAGGTTTATATTAGACTTGGGCATTCGTTTTCAGGAGAATAACAAATTGGCTGAAAAATCAGCTAACTAATTTGTCTGAATTTTAAATGGCACAGTGGAAAAATGAACTAATGAACTAATCCCACAAAACAAAAACTGTTGTTTATTTGTTCATTCTTGTAAATAATTAAAAAAACTGGTCCCCTTATTTGGGATTACCATATCTAAAGTTACACTGCCAAATTAGGGAGCTGTGTTTAGTCAATAGCTCCCTAATTTGGCAATATGGCAATGCCACATAAGAATAACTAGTGAGCTATCAACTAAACAACTGAATGCCCAAATTTAAGCAAAGGGCTTTTCTTAATTTTGATATTTCAGCTGCTTAGTTGACAGCTACCTTATTTGGGACTTCTATATTTAAGGATACCAAAATAGGGAGATATCTACTAAACACAGCTCCTTCCCTAATTTTGTAGCCTTAAATATGGCATATTCACATAAGGGTACACAATAAATACTAGCCTTCAGGGACATTCACCACGGCTCAATCTGAAAAAATCCTTTATTGAAATCTTGTGATCGACATACAGTGGAAGCTCACAGAATCGGCACTGCTACAACAATCTACGCGTTTCGCGTCAACTGACTTTATCAAAACTATCTATACTTGCAACCCTTAATACTTCTATAGTGCAGGTAATGAAGGAAACAACAATCAACTGCTGGTATGCAATCCTACATAAGGGTACCAAATTAGGTACTTATCTACTTTCTAAATCATTGAAAGATCACAGAATTGCATTTGTCCGAATGGAAATTCCGAAACAAAAATGGTGGACAGGTTTCATCCGATACGAATATAAAACTAATGAACAAAAGTAGTTTTAAACTAAACAAATTTCTGCCATGCACAAGTAGTACCTTAATATATTTTTATATATTATAAATAATATGATATGCTTTTTGAAGTGGTCATGGTGATAGGAGTCTGTATGTACGATGTTTCTGCTTTTTAAAAAATATATATATTAAGAGCCCTCTTTCTCTCTCAATCCCGCTCCCTCCCAAGCTCAAAGCACTCACATGAACATGCAATAAGTGAGATCTCTTTTAGGGAGAGGTCTAGTGCACAAAAGGACTAGTCACAAAGTATCTGACCGTGGGGGACCCCTCAACGGTAACAAAAAACTAACCAAATCCAGAAGAAGTAGGGGGATAAAGATGTGATAAGGGATAAAAAAAAAGAAGCCTCAAAATGCCAAACGTGATGTAAGCCTGGTCTTTCTGGTCCTCCTCTGTCCCTCTGCTCACTGATTCCAACAGCTAGCAGACCTGGAGATGGCCCATATGAGAGTAGCGTTCAGAATCTCGTGGTTCAGATGCAACAGCTGGTAATTTTGAAAAAGGCTGCGGTTATCATTAAAGAGCACTACACAGCAAACTGATTCCTGGCTAGATCAAGTCCACAGCATCTAAGCATTTTGTCTTATCTTATTTTAATATTTGTCAATATCATTTCATTTATTTGTTTATTTTTAGGTGCAAACAAACTCTGCTGTTTTTGAGCTCTGTTATACACTCAGACATACCAACAATAGAGAGCTCTTAGATAAGAGTCACATAGAAAAGATGGATAGAGGGATACCGTTTGTGTTACTTTATCCCACTCCCTCTAGCATGTAAGCTCATTGAGCAGGGCCCTCAACCCCTCTGTTCCTGTGTGTCCAACTTGTCTGGTTACAATTACATTTGTTAGTCCACTCATTGTCAAGCACTATGGAATTTGTTGGCGCTATATAAAAATAAGAACTAGAAAACTACAATTTCTGGGGAATTTGTGTGGAAGTGTTCTTGTCTCCACCAGTAGTCTACAACTGGAGTGGGTGGAGTAACTGGGTGGAGTGGCTTGAGTAACTGTGGAAAGGTTGGAGTGTGGTTTCACTCACTCTACAGCAAGGGCAGAAAAGAGAATGGTGGCAGTTTAGAAATCATGTCCTGATTTTTCAGCTTTTGTCAGCTCACACTCTAGATTCGAACATTTCGCCATTCATTCCTATGGGACTAATTTCGCCACAAAAACAACAATATTTCATGAACCATTCGGCGGAACGTTCCACAAAGTAATAGCACACCAATTGGGAACAATCCGCACGTTTCAGTATTGTGACGAGACCAATCTCGCCACATTGCATTGGAGAAGCCTGGTTGCTCGCCTGCTGCCTTTGGACTATGGCCCCCTTTTAAAAGACTTTATTTTTGCCTGCAGAAAAGCTGTATTCAGAAAGTGCTTACCGGGTTGTTCGGTAGTTTAAATCTACCGAACAACCGTACGAATGACTGGACCACCTGGGAGCTGGAGTGTGCCGGCAATTAACCTCCCTGAAGCTGCGGTTAACCGCAGCTTAATTGATGAATGCTGGGTGGCCGCCATTCGTATCCCGAACACGAGGTCGCGGCCATTTTAAACCATACGAATGAACAGCGGTGTTCGCCTCTATTTTCATGGAACTAAAATCGAACACAGTTTTGCGCGAACACCGCTGAAGCCGCCGACCTCCCTTCTTGTTCGGTGAAAGTGCACGAACGGCCCGGTGTTCGGTATTTTTGTTCAAATATGTTATACCCCAGATAGGAATCCCATGGAGCCCATTCGTATGAAACTGACTGTAAAGACTTTGGCTCCATGGCGATTAAACTGTATTCGTGTGGTCTGAGTGCCATTCACCTAATAATGTGGGCTCAGACCTGAGCTATCTGGGGATATGTTACATGTCTGTGTTTTGTGGAATAAATGTTACTTTGTGTATTTTAAAGTATAATGCTGGTTTTGTGTCCCCACGTGTGTAATGGTGTTTTGCCTTTGTCTTGGGAGATAATTGAGTTACTTCCCAATTGTCTCCCAGGGCAGAGGGGAGGAAGCCAGGATGCATTGTGGGAAATACTGTGACTGTGTGTCCTATTTGTCTAATTGTCTGTCCCTTGTCACAGTCTCCCATTTGGTCCCCTAGGGGAGTGTCCACCAGGTGGGAGACCTGCATAAATACTGGGCAGGTAGCCCTCATTAAACAGACCACTGCTTGACCCTCAACACGGAGCTCTGTCTCGTCTTTGGGGGGATTTACTGTATGCTGATAAGGACTGATTGCCAGGAGTGTAAGCCGCTTGGGAGCTTTTCCTGTTTGTCTGGTAGCAGCAATTCGTATGGTTCCTGTTCGTGTATTTGGAGTGCTACCTTATTCCCTTGTATGCCGTTCGGGAGTTTGGAGCATTCACTTGTATGCAGTTCGAGAGTTTGGAGCATTCACTTGTATGCAGTTCGAGTGTTTGGACCATTCCCTTGTATGCAGTTCGAGAGTTTGGAGCATTCACTTGTATGCAGTTCGAGAGTTTGGAGCATTCACTTGTATGCAGTTCGAGAGTTTGGAGCATTCACTTGTATTCAGTTCGTGAGTTTTGGTGATTCTACAGTAGCTGTGCCTGTCTCTGAAAGGGGATTATCGTCTAAGCGGTTTTTTCCCCTTTTGTGCAAAACGGTCCGTTACAATTGGTGGCAGCGGTGGGATCGTTCCTACAACCAGAAGGACAGCTACAGGAGACACCATTCCGTGGATTTTTACAATTTGAGGGCAACGCATGTCCCAGTACAGCGACCCTGACAGCACCGAGATGGAACCAGCAGTGGAGTATGACGAGGGTGCCATGGATGACCGAGATGCAGTCCATAAAGGCATCTGGTACCAGGCACTGGGTATTGTGGAGTACCAGCGGGGCGAGAGACTCCCCAAGGAAGACCAGCGGTTGCAGAAGCGAGTAGCCCTGCGGATGCCCTTCCTGGGAGAGCAGCCCCTGGAGGAATGGGTGAGGAAATTGGAACACCTAGTATGGCAGGAGTTGTGGCTAGAAGATGCCTACCAGGCGCTCTGGTGGTATGGGGCACAGTACCTACCCTGGACAGCCGAGCATGACAAGCCAGAGGGAGAGGAGTTTGATGGTCCTGGCTTGTTATGGGAGTCGTTTTCAGAGCTCGAATTTGGGAGCCCTACACAAGCCCGGTTCAGTGATCTCTTGGAGTGGAGGGAGAGCAGGTATGACTGGGACGACACTCACAAAATTGAGCAAGACCTGGTCCACCTGGTGACCCGGGAGATGGAGCTAGAACAGGGCTACCAGCAGCTGTTCCAATACAGTGAGAAGGCTCAGCGGGAGAGCAGCATGACAGACCCAGAGCCAGACCCATTCAGAGGGGACGAGATGGTACAGTTTTACTGGGAAGAACCCCAGGTGGCCGGTAGAGATGGGACCGAGGTCTCTCCACCGGTCCTGCAGGGAATTGGGAGCCCAGTCTCCATTCCCCAGTGGCAGTGTAAAGTGCAGGGAGAGGAGAGCAGTATCCTCCCTCCCCAGCGGCAGGCTGAGTTACAGGGGGCAGAGGTAGTTGTTCCTGCCCCCCAGCAGCAGAGTGATATGCCGGGAAGGCAGTGTAAAGTGCAGGGAGAGGAGAGCAGCGTCCTCCCTCCCCAGCGGCAGGCTGAGTTACAGGGGGCAGAGGTAGTTGTTCCTGCCCCCCAGCAGCAGAGTGATATGCCGGGAAGGCAGTGTGAAGTGCAGGGAGAGGAGAGCAGTGTCCTCCCTCCCCAGCAGCAGGCTGAGTTACAGGGGGCAGAGGTAGTTGTTCCTGCCCCCAGCAGCCAAGTGATATGCCGGGAAGGCAGTGTGAAGTCCAGGGAGAGGAGAGCAGTGTCCTCCCTCCCCAGCGGCAGCGTGATTTTTTGGGAATTGGGAGCCCAGTCTCCATTCCCCAGCGGCAGTATGATGTTTTGGGAATTGGGAGCCCAGTCTCCATTCCCCAGCGGCAGCACAGATTATTGGGAATTGGGAGCCCCGTCTCCATTTCCCAGCGGCAGAGTGTCCTACTGGGAATAGAGAGCACAGTCTCCTTTCCCCAGCAGCAGGACTCTGTATTGGGAGCAGAGACAGTCGATCTCCCTCCCCCGCGGCTGGAAGTATGTATGGGAGAGGAGCTTGTTACCCCCTCTCCCCAGCGGCAGCTTAATGTACCCGGGGGAGACAGTAAGCCCCACAACTGTGCAGATGGGACCGTAGTCTCTACACTGCCAGCACAGGGGGTAGGGACGGTCGGTCCTGCCCCCAGCGACAGGGCTGTTTAGCCAAAGGGGAGACAGTCGGTCTCCCCCTCCAGCAGCAGAGATGGGTAACCAAAGGGGAGACGGTCGGTCTCCAGCAGCAGGACTGTGCAGCTAAAGGGGAGACGGTCGGTCTCCAGCAGCAGGACTGTGCATCTAAAGGGGAGACAGTCAGTCTCCAGCAGCAGCAGCAGAGCAGTGTATTTAAAGGGGAGACAGTCGGTCTCCCCCTCCAACAACCAGGCTTCAACCAGGCTACCCTCCCAGTAGCGCTGGCAACAGGGCAGAGTGCCGCTGGTCTCTGCCCACGCAGCAACCCACCCAGTCAGCGTACCCGTACCCAGCACAGCCGTGGTGAGGCACCTGGACATGGACAAGCTTCTCCTTTACACAGGTGTAGTAACCATTTATTGTGGGTGGGCTGTGCTGTTGATTATGTTTTGTGGGTGGGCTGCTGGACTAACAAGGGCACTGACCGGCAGGAGGTCAGATACTCTGTTAGTCTGTTTGGAAAAGGGGAGAGATGTGACGAGACCAATCTCGCCACATTGCATTGGAGAAGCCTGGTTGCTCGCCTGCTGCCTTTGGACTATGGCCCCCTATTAAAAGACTTTATTTTGCCTGCAGAAAAGCTGTATTCGTGCTTTTCTGCCGGTTGTTCGGTAGTTTCAATCTACCGAACAACCGCACGAATGAATAGACCACCTGGGAGCTGGAGTGTGCCGGCAATAAACCTCCCTGAAGCTGCGGTTAACCGCAGCTTAATTGATGAATGCTGGGTGGCCGCCATTCGTATCCCGAACACGAGGTCGCGGCCATTTTAAACCACACGAATGAACAGCGGTGTTCGCCTCTATTTTCATGGAACTAAAATCGGACACAGTTTTGCGCGAACACCGCTGAAGCCGCCGACCTCCCTTCTTGTTCGGTGAAAGTGCACGAACGGCCCGGTGTTCGGTATTTTTGTTCAAATATGTTATACCCCAGATAGAAATCCCATGGAGCCCATTCGTGTGAAACTGACTGTAAAGACTTTGGCTCCATGGCGATTAAACTGTATTCGTGTGGTCTGAGTGCCATTCACCTAATAATGTGCACTCAGACCTGAGCTATCTGGGGATATGTTACATGTCTGTGTTTTGTGGAATAAATGTTACTTTGTGTATTTTAAAGTATAATGCTGGTTTTGTGTCCCCACGTGTGTAATGGAGTTTTGCCTTTGTCTTGGGAGATAATTGAGTTACTTCCCAATTGTCTCCCAGGGCAGAGGGGAGGAAGCCAGGATGCATTGTGGGAAATACTGTGACTGTGTGTCCTATTTGTCTAATTGTCTGTCCCTTGTCACAGTCTCCCATTTGGTCCCCTAGGGGAGTGTCCACCAGGTGGGAGACCTGCATAAATACTGGGCAGGTAGCTCTCATTAAACAGACCACTGCTTGACCCTCAACACGGAGCTCTGTCTCGTCTTTGGGGGGATTTACTGTATGCTGCTAAGGACTGATTGCCAGGAGTGTAAGCCGCTTGGGAGCTTTTCCTGTTTGTCTGGTAGCAGCAATTCGTATGGTTCCTGTTCGTGTATTTGGAGTGCTACCTTATTCACTTGTATGCAGTTCGAGAGTTTGGAGCATTCACTTGTATGCAGTTCGAGTGTTTGGACCATTCCCTTGTATGCAGTTCGAGAGTTTGGAGCATTCACTTGTATGCAGTTCGAGAGTTTGGAGCATTCACTTGTATTCAGTTCGTGAGTTTTGGTGATTCTACAGTAGCTGTGCCTGTCTCTGAAAGGGGATTATCGTCTAAGCGGTTTTTACCCCTTTTGTGCAAAACGGTCCGTTACAAGTATATTACTGTCTATGTAGTGTAAAAACTGTGGGAGGAGTTAGGGTTGTAAATTTGGCTATAATAATAATAATATATGTGAGATAACATTAAGTGGTCTTGCTATGCAAGAACACTTAATGATAGTCCAAAAATAGGGACTGTCCCTCCTAACTAGGGACACTTGGTAAGTATGCATATGAGCTTCGGGGTTTTTTTTCAAAGTGTCACTGTGTAGATGGGATCTCATGGCGCATGTCCAATGCAAATAGCAGGAAAGACTCCTTGTAGACCAGGCCATTAATCAGTAGCCTCTCACGCTAGTCTTTAGGGTTCTGGTTTTACACCTTAAGCTAGTTTTGCATTAAGCAAAGAATACATGGTCTATATATTTGTCCCGTGAAATATCCCAGTGCTCCAGTTAGGACCTAGAAAGCACAGAGATTGAAAGACACAAATATAAAACTAGACACAAAAACAAAAACATACACTGCTGGGCTACCAAAGAGCTTGCACAACTCTGGTTGTTGAGTTAACAGAATGCCATCATGATCTTTTTAATGAACAAACACTATTCTGTGTTATTTCCTAAACTCCAAATAATAGCAAACTTAAATCAGAATGACAAAAGGTAGACAAAATAGCTCATCTTGGAAAATTATTCAACTCAGCTATAATTATTTCCCAATTGCCAGTACGGAAAACAATGTAACCGATTATATATTTAATGGAAAACAGCTATATGTGTTGTTATAAATTTAAAAAAAGGTAATAATATAAAAAATAAAAAAAAACTCTATATGACATTAAAATGTTGAATACAAGTGTTTCCACAAGGTGGCAGCAGAGCACAGATGCAATCATTAGGTCTAAACCAGTGGTAGTCAACCTTTTTCTACCTACCGCCCACTAATGCATCTTTCTTGATGGAAAAATGTCCTTACCGCCCACCAGTTTTCGCGCAAATGCAGAATATTTTTTAGAAAGGAGGGAGTTTAAAAAAAAAAATAAATGTGCATACATTTATCTTTTTATTTCTACTTTATGCATGTTTATAATGTTTTTAACTTTATAAAGTTTAATGAGAAAACAATAAAGTAAATTGAAATTACCTTTACTAGTGATTAATCTTTGAGGCTGATGCTGCGAGACTAAATATTTGATATCTGGTTCGATTTTCGTAAGGAACAAACAAAGGTCTCCTCTTTCGGTGATATTCAGACGACTTCTCTGTTTGCTCATAATATGATTTCTAATCTGTGTGTCAGCTCCCCTCCTCTCCCTCCTCAATTCCCCTCCCCACTTTTTTTTTCCTTTTTTCTATTTTTTAACCTTACTTATAGCAATGCCCAGTAGGAAGGCTGAGCTAGGTAGCCCACTTACTATAGCCCACTATAACAGACAGGCACACATACAGACACACACACAAGACACACATACAAAGACACATACATACAAACAGACAGGCACACACACACACAGACAGGCACACACGACACATACATACAAACATACAGGCACACATACAGACACACACACACACAGACATGCACACATACACACAGACACACACATAAGACACATACACACAGACACAAGACACACATACCTACAGGCACATACACACACACACACACACACACAACACATACATACAAAGACAAGACACACACAACACATACGACATACACACAAAGACACACACACACACAAGACACACATACATCCACACACAAGACATACATACAAAGACACACACACACACACACAAGACATACATACAAAGACACATACACACAAACACACACATTGTATTTAAGTCACCCTCCTGTTTCCTACCTTTAAGGTGCAGGAGGGTGACTTTCCCTGCGGTCCAGTTTTGGCTCAGGTGGATGGGAGTCAGAGTTCCCAGCGCGGCTCTTAGTGTTAGCTGGGAGGAGTGACTTGCAGTCACTTCCTCCCGGCTCTGTGATGTAATCACAGGAAGCCCGGTCGCAAGTTAAAGCACCCAGCACTAACCGGGCCCCCCTCACAATCCACATCCATCGGGTGGCCCTGACAGCATGGGCCACCCGATGGACCCCTTGGACGGCGGCGGGCCACGGCCGCAGATGGTGATGGCGGTACCCGGTCGCAGGGGTACAGCCGGCTCGCACCCGCCCGCACAGACATGCACACATACACACACATAAGACACATACACACAGACACAAGACACACATACCTACAGGCACATACACACACAACACATACATACAAAGACAAGACACACACAACACATACAAAGACAAGACACACATACATACACACAAGACATACATACAAAGACACACACAAGACATACATACAAAGACACACACACACACACACACAAGACATACATACAAAGACACATACACACAAACACACACATTGTATTTAAGTCACCCTCCTGTTTCCTACCTTTAAGGTGCAGGAGGGTGACTTTCCCTGCGGTCCAGTTTTGGCTCAGGTGGATGGGAGTCAGAGTTCCCAGCGCGGCTCTCAGTGTTAGCTGGGAGGAGTGACGTGCAGTCACTTCCTCCCGGCTCTGTGATGTAATCACAGGGGGCCCGGTCGCAAGTTAAAGCTCCCAGCGCTAACCGGGCCCCCTCACAATCCACATCCATCGGGTGGCCCTGACAGCATGGGCCACCCGATGCACCCCTTGGACGGAAGCGGGCCGCGGCCGCAGATGGTGATGGCGATACCCGGTCGCAGGGGTACAACCGGCTCGCACCCGCCCACCTGCCCGCCCACCCAATCTCTCCGAATGAGGAAATCCCTACCGCCCATCTGGAATCCTGAAACGCCCACTAGTGGGCGGTAGGGACCAGGTTGACGACCCATGGTCTAAACAGTGTAGAAGTGTTTTTTTGTTTCTGGTGCAAATATTTCACATCTAGAATATCCCTTTTTTTTTTTCCCCAATCACTTTTGCCTCTGTAGTTTGTCTTTTTTGTTTTTCCATGGTATTTTTCTGTCTGCACTTGTATCTGTTCCCCAATTCTTACCAAATTTTTTTTTAACCATCTGTCTCCACACACCAGTCTAATTTAACTGTCTCCAAGGTATGTCATGGGAGTTGGGTTTGCAGACAGTGGTAACTGTGTAATGTCCACTCTTTGAACATACTGATGGCTGCACCTGTGTGATGATAGTAGTGTGTAATTGTGGAGGTTTTCATGTGCGTGACAGTAGTTTTGTTTGACGGATGATTGTGTCTATAGTTTGTAGGGCCGCCATCACTCCAGGAGGGAGGAGAGACAGAGCGGACGCCATGTAGAGGAAGAGTCAGATCAACTCCCATCAGCCCCAGCCACCCTCCTGCAACAAAAAGGTAAGAAACAGGTGAGTGGCTGAAAAATGAGATGCATGTATGTGTCTGCGTATGTGTCTGTCAGTATGTATGTGTGTGCATCACACAGACACACACATAGACATACATACAGGCTCTATGTATGTCAGTATGTATGTGTGTGTCTGTATATCCTTTTGCATGTGTGTGTGTGTGTGTGTGTGTCTGTATGTATGTTAGACATACATACTGACACACAAACACATACTGTGCGTGTGTCTGTATGTGTGTGTATGTGTGTTTCAGTATGTCTCTGTGTCTGTATGTATCTTTGTGTGTGTGCATGTGTCCTTTTGTATCAGTGTGTGTGTATTCTGTGTAAGTGTTTGAGTGTCTGTGTGTGTGTGTGTGTGTTTGTATCTGTATCTGTGTGTCTATGTATTTGCATGTGTGTCAGTGTATCAGTGTGTGTGGAAGTGCATTAACACAAATGCACACCTGCATTCAAACACCAACATTCACACACATACTCCATACAAAAACATGCTTACATGTAAACACAAATATATACACACACACACACACATTGCATTCACTAAACACACACTGCATCCACTACACAAACACACTGCATCCACAAAACACACAGGCTGTATCAACTCTACAAACACTGCTTCCTTGTGGGCAGATTTGGAGCTACCTGCGCTCTTCCCAAATCCCTATGCATTATTAAACAAATGAAGGTTATTTAGTTTCTCCAATGGCCATGAGAGACTAAATAACCTCCATTTGTTTAAATATGCATAGGGATTTGGGAAGAGCGCGGGTAACTTTTTTCTTTGGTTTTTACTGTGTGTACTGGGGCTGATGTGTACTATGGCCGTTGCTGCCCACCAGGAGTGATGGGAGTTTGAGTGCAGGACTTGTTTTTTTTATTATTTCTATTCACTTTTGTATCACACAGCTATGTTACAATGCTGCCACCCATCCCAGGTGTTCCTTATTAGGGGTTAATAAGTATGTAGGGGTGTATATGAAACTGTCTGTCTTATTAGAGATATACTTGCCACAAGCTCAAGGAAGCAGGGTGAAAGGTTAGTGTAGGACCCACCTGAGAGGTTTGCCTTGACATGGCAGGTGGGCTAAAGTCTCTCATTGAAGATATACACACTGACATACATACAGATACACAGACACACAGATAGAAACACTGATATACATACAGATACACAGACACACAGAAACACTGACATACATACAGATACACAGACACACAGAAACACTGACATACATACAAATACACAGACACACAGATAGAAACACTGATATACATACAGATACACAGACACACAGAAACACTGACATACATACAGATACACAGACACACAGATAGAAACACTGACATACATACAGATACACAGACACACGGATAGAAACACTGACATACATACAGATACACAGACACACAGATAGAAACACTGATATACATACAGATACACAGACACACAGATAGAAACACTGATATACATGCAGTTGCACACTAACACACATGAAGATACACATATGCAAACACTGACACAAATGCAGATACTGTTACAGATACAAACACGACAAACATGCAGACATAGATACATAATACATAAAATCAATAAAAAATACATAACTATTTTGATACTATTGTTTGTAGTGTGTCAAACGGATGTTTGCTACATTTATTTGATACATTTTATCAGTGAGTGCTTTAGAGTTTTGCAGATCAGATTTGTGATCTGAGAGATTCTTAATAACATAGATGATAAACCCTTGAATGTTTGATTGAAGTTTTTATAGACACTTTGATGGTGATTACTTGCTTGTATTATACAGGTGATACTCGAAAAATTAGAATATCGTGCAAAAGTTCATTTATTTCAGTAAAGCAACGTAAAAGGGGAAACTAATATACGAGATAGACGCATTACATGCAAAGCAAGATAGTTCAAGCCATGATTTGTGATAAGTGCGATGATTATGGCTTACAGCTCATGAAAACCCCAAATCCACAATCTCAGTAAATTAGAATATTGTGAAAAGGTGCGATATTCTAGGCTCACAGTGTCCCACTCTAATCAGCTAAGTAAGCCATAACACCTGCAATGGGTTTCTGAGACTTTAAATGGTCTCTCAGTCTGGTTCAGTAGGAATCACAATCATGGGGAAGACTGCTGACCTGTGCAGTTGTGCAGAAAACTATCATTGACAACCTCCATAAGGAGGGAAAGCCTCAAAAGGTAATTGCGAAGGAAGTTGGATGTTCCCAAAGTGCTGTATCAAAGCACATTAATAGAAAATTATGTGGAAGGGAAAAGTGTGGAAGAAAAAGGTGCACAAGAAGCAGGGATGACCGCAGACTGGAGAGGATTGTCAGGAAAAGGCCATTCAAATGTGTTGGGGACTTTCACAAGGAGTGGACTGAGGCTGGAGTCAGTGCATCAAGAGCCACCACACACAGACAGATCCTGGACATGGGCTTCAGATGTCGTATTCCTCTTGTCAAGCCGCTCCTGAACAACATACAACATCAGATACGTCTTACCTGGGCTAAAGAAAAACAGACCTGGTCTGTTGCTCAGTGATCCAAAGTCCTCTTTTCTGATGAGAGCAACTTTTGCATCTCATTTGGAAACCAAGGACCCAGAGTCTGGAGGAAGAATGGAGAGGCACACACTGCAAGATGCTTGAAGTTCAGTGTGAAGTTTCCACAGTCTGTGTTGATTTTGGGGAGCCATGTCATCTGCTGCTTCATTAAGTCCAGGGGTCAACGCAGCCATCTACCAGGAGATTTTGGAGCACTTCATGCTTCCTTGCGCAGACAAGCTTTATGGGGATGCTGACTTCATTTTCCAGCAGGACTTAGCACCTGCCCACACTGCCAAAAGCACCAAAGCCTGGTTCAATGACCGTGGGATTACTGTGCTTGATTGGCTAGCAAACTCACCTGACCTCTTGGCATTGCCAAGAGAAAGATGAGAGACATGAGACCGAACAATGCAGAAGAGCTGAAGGTCGCTATTGAAGCATCCTGGTCTTCCATAACACATCAGCAGTGCCACGCCGTATTGAGGCAGTAATTGCTGCAAAAGGGGCCCAAACCAAGTACTGAGTCCATATGCATGCTTTTACTTTTCAGAGGTCCGATATTGTTCTATGTACACTCCTTGTTTTATTGACTGCATGTAATATTCTAATTTACTGAGATTGTGGATTTGGGGTTTTCATGAGCTGTAAGCCATAATCATCGCACTTATGACAAATCACGGCTTGAACTATCTTGCTTTGCATGTAATGCGTCTATCTCATATATTAGTTTCCCCTTATACATTGCATTACTGAAATAAATTAACTTTTGCACGATATTCTAGTTTTTCGAGTATCACCTGTATATATATTAAATATTGATATATCTATTCAGATTTTTCTTTGATTTTAGGAGCACTCACACATCCTACATAAAAAGATTTCTATCATACTTAAGTCGCCCCCTGGTGTGAAGCAGCCCACCCAAATCTTTTCTCATTGTATGTGAGCTAACCCATAGTTATACACAGATACATACACTGACACACATGCAGATATAGATACAATAACAGAGAGATAGATACAAAACAGGTACAATCGACAAAATGTAGAATACAGCTGTAAATCTACAAAAAACATCAAAATAAATAATAGTGTAACACTGAAATAAAAGATATTATAATGCACTAGTGGGTTACACTCGCAGGATGAATATTGGTATAATCGCCTTAGGGTGCCTCCCAGGACGTAGATGAGGGGGCTCCTCTACTTTCAACAGCACTGCAGTATGAAGGGCCGGACTAAAGTTGAAGAGAATGTATCATTCTGTGTATCTCTGTCAGTATGTGTATCTCTGTGTATCTGTATTTAGTCAGTGTATCTGCATGTCTGTCATTGTGTGTATGTTTATGTGTGTCAGTGTGTGTATCTGTATGTATGTGTATCTGCATGTTTGTCAGGTTGTGTATTTGAATGTCTGCATGTTATCATGTATGTATCTGTGTGTGTATATCTGTGTATCTGTATATAGTCAGGTTGTTTATCTGTGTATCCACATGTGTCAGTGTTTGTGTCTGTGTGTCTGCATGTGTGTCCAGTTGTGTATCTGTGTGTCTGTATGTTTCAGTGTGTGTATCTGTGTCAGTCTGTATGTACATGTTTGTCAGTGTGTGTATCTGCATGTGTTTCAGTGTGTCTGTGTATCACAGTGTGTGTCAGTGTATGTGTACATGTGCATACATCTCAGCATTCAAAACGCCAACACTATAAACAAGTACACCCCTGCATTAAAACGTCAACACTACATACAAATACACCTCTGTGTTAAACCCCTAAATTATATATATATATATATATATATATATATATATAAAAACACACCCCTGCATTTAAAAATAAACTACACGTAAATGAATGCAAACGCCAACACCACATACAAACACATTCCAACATTCACACAAACATACTCCATACAAAACATGCTTACATTCAAACACTGCTCAGTACTAAATACAACCTTGTAAGCATGGGAAACTGGTAGAGCCCCAGCTGTCAACGCATTGTTGGAGTTGGACAACAGATGGGGATCTATCTTTTGGTTACCCTTGCGATTGAGGGGCCCAAACATATTCTTGCACCAGCAGTGGTGTACTAAGGGGGAGTGGGGGGGCGGTTTGCCCCGGGTGCCATCAGGCAGGGGGGTGCCACAAGGGCTGGCCAGGCTTGGGGTTCTGTGAGATGTGTGGCTGCACCGGGTGCCATAGCAGCAGGGGTGCCGGGCAGCCGACACAGCTCACACACGCAGGGGCTGGGAGCAGGAGCAGGAAACCTGCACTGAGATTTGGGGGCGGAGCCAGATCGGCCGTGGGGGCGAAGTCAAGCCGGATGTGTGGGCGGAGCTAAATGCAGCCTCTTACTGCTCACACAGAGGGGAAGCAGAAAGGAGTCCCTGCTTCCCCAACTACAGCACAGCAGGGACTGAATCCATTCCTCCTCCAGCCCAAGCTTACTGTAAGTGAGAGAGTGTGTGATGTGTGTAACTGTGATTGTGACTGTCTTTGACTGTGTGTGTCACTGTGTGTGACTGTCTGCCTGTGATTGTGTGTGTGTGTGTGTGTGTGTGTGACTGTCTGCCTGTGATTGTGTCTGTGTGTGTGTGTGACTGTCTGCCTATGACTCTGTGTTTGACTGTCTGCCTGTAACTGTGTGTGGGACTGTGTGCATCTGACTGTGTCTGATGGTCTTTGCCCTGCAGTGAGCCGGCAGTCGGCATATAATGTCATTGCGGCCTCTGCATCATTACAGGGCGTGCAATGGACCTGTGCAGAAAGAGCACAAAGATCCCAGCAGCAACCACTGACCACCAGGGACTGAGGATCCACTCCAGCCCTTCAAGAGCAAGGTCGGGAGGCTGGGTGGACCTCTTAATTAATAAATGTGTGTATGTGATTGTTTGTCTGTGATTGTATGTGTGTCGGTCAGTGATTGTGTTTGTGTATATCTCGGATTATGTGTAGCTCTGTGTATGTGTTTAGTAGATAGCTCCATTATTTGATGTCCTTAAATATTGCAATCCTACATAAGGATAACAAATAAGGGATTTATCTACTAAACAACTGAAAAAAAGAAAAGGGCTTTTTTAATCTTGATCCTTTAGCCGTTTAGTACATAATCCCCTGAATTGGTGCCCGTATGTGTGATTTCCATATTTAAAGATACCAAATGAGGATGCTGTTTAGCAGATAGCACCTTATTTGGTGTCCTTAAATATGGCAATCCCACATAAGGATAGCAAATAGGGGAGTTATCTGCTAAACAAAGATTGAAATTAAGAGGTGTTAGCCAGCCCACACCAAGAAATCTAGGTGGCTAATGTGAATTATAGCCAATGGCAGCATATTACCCCATCCCCTAGTGAAAAGTTTTACTGCTTACCCTATCCCCCCCCCCTGTTTTGACTGTGGTATCTTATGTGTCCCCCCCCCACAATATATATTGTTCCTAGAGTCACCACGATGTCTGCATGTGTGTCAATGTGTATCTGTGTGTGACTGTGTTTCTGTGTATCTGTATGTGTGTATGTCCGTGTATGTGTATATGTGCAGACATCTCAAAATCTCGCCAACACTACACACAAATACACTCATGCATTTCAACGTCAACACTGCATACAAACCCCACCATTATATATAACGATACCACTGCATTCAAATACCACACAGCACACAAATGCATGCTTGCATTCAAACAAACACACCCCTACATTCACTCACACATACTCCATACAAAAACATGCATACATTCAAACAAACAAACACTGCTCAGTCAGTGCTAAATATATAAAAAAAAATTTTGGTTGTTTTTTACATTTAAAGTTGAGGAGGGGGGTGCCAAAAGTAGGACCCTTCACGGGCGCCAAATGCTCTAGGTACACCCCTGTGCACCAGGGCTCTCTCCACTTTAGTTCTGCCACTGTGTTGGGAAAAGGAGGGCACAATTGCATGTCAGGAAGTGAGGATTGGGGGTCAGGGTCCAGGAGACCAATCAATATTAAAGACGGCCCTGCCCCTGGGGGTACGCATACAACTGATCTCTACAACAGAAAAGCAGTTCCATCTTTTCTGTGATCTATAATTGCATGGTCAGCTGAATGCCCAGACTGAAAGTGACATATTTAACCGGTCAGTCTAGGCACCATAACTACCTTTTGCCAATGTAGTAACTATGGTAAATTGGGCTGTGGGCCCACTCCTTGGTTCATACCCCAACTGCACCATAACCGCTGCATCAGTATGTAGAAGCTATAGTGCATATATTGATCCTTTACTGTGCTTCAACACAGAAAAAAAAATAAAAACTATTGTACTCTGCCAATTAGTTTAGTTTTAAAATTAGTTTCACATATGTTTCACGCATGCAATCTGTTGGTTCGTAGGAGAATATGCTGTGCAGGAGAATCAATTTTCTCTAACTTGTTAGGAGTCAGACAAACAGGTTGCTGAGTCTTTTTTTTTTTTGGGCCCTTAGTTATTTATTAACTGGCGTCACAGCCATAACAACAAAATTCAAAAAAAAAATTAAAACGTAAAATTGCTCTCTAGGCAGTATGATGCTATGTTATGTGCTAGATCAGTGTTTCCTAAACCAGTCCTTAACCCCTTAAGGACACATGACATGTGTAACATGTCATGATTCCCTTTTATTCCAGAAGTTTGGTTCTTAAGGGGTTAAGGCACACCTTACCAGCCCAGGATTTAGGGATTACGCAGTTGTGTCTAGGTGGTTTTAGAAAAAAGAAAAACCTTAGACACAAATGGGTAATCTCTAAATCCTGGACTGGTAGGGGTGCCTCGTGGACTGGCAATTAGCTTCTCTTAAGTCTGGTCTAAATAGGCGAGCAGCGTTAATCAATTTAACCCTTTAAGCACAGCAGCCAGCAGTGAACATAGAAACACAATAATACATGCTTAGCGAAATTAGCCTATGAGCAG
The DNA here is from genome assembly GCA_933207985.1 of Pelobates cultripes. NCBI lineage: Eukaryota > Metazoa > Chordata > Amphibia > Anura > Pelobatidae > Pelobates > Pelobates cultripes. The sequence goes on from OW240924.1 coordinate 68,907,083, forward strand.
GTTATATCAGGCCGCAGCTGGTATTAAATAAAGACAGACTATGCATCCACTTTTTTGTAGAATACTTACAAAGCATATCAGCTCACAATGGAGGGAAGATAATTAACCAGTATTAAAAAACTATTAACATATATGCCCAATACGTCTTTGCAAACTAGCATAAATTAATATACGCTGCAACATATCAAGAGTATGTTTTTTCCTTGATAGTTCCCCATTAATAAGTCATCCTGCAGAGATGATTTTAACAATGAAGACACATCAGAGAGGTGGTAGCAATCAATGTGATTATTTTACCTACATCACACACATGCAAGTAGCACTAGGTATTCTATGTTCTCATTATTTAAAGGCAATAACACATTTGGATTTTTACCTCTGTAAATGAACTAATTTAGAAATCATTATATTGTATAATAGTATGGATACAAAGATGCCCACTGTGCTACTTATTCAGTAACTAAGGTCAAATTTAGAGTCTTAAAGGGACACTATAGGGAACCCGGACCACTTTATCTCATTGAAGTGGTCTGGGTGCAGTGTCTCTGTCTCCCTTAGTCCTGCAATGTAAAACATTGCAGTTTTAGAGAAAATATAATGTTTGCATTGCAGTACTAAGACTGCCTCTAGTGGATTTCTACCAGACAGCCACTAGAAGTGCTTCCAGGGTTTAAATCTGTGAAACAATGCAGGACATCTTCCTGCTGTGCATGAGGATATCCAGCGTTGAGGCAATGCTTTCCTATGGGGAAGGTCTAATACGCATTAGGTCCCCCCATCAGTTGACGTCAGTGGAGGTGGACCGTGACCCAGCACCAAAAAACCTCCGCAGTGGAATAAAATATGTGAATAACATGGAAAATGTTAGTGTCTGGAATACATCTTTGTATTCCTGACACTAAAGTGTTCCTTTAAGTCTTTGCACGTCATGCATTGTTGTCTGTAAAACATGCATTAATACGGCTTTATATCGCCATACATCAGTTACCTTTAAAAATTATATCCCACTGCAGGCACCACAACCACTTCCTCTCAGTGATGTTGTTATGGTACCAGAGGGTCCTGAGCGCCGTCTTACCTGTTTACAAACAGCTTAACCCCAAAGTAGCAAACATGGCCCCTGTCTGTTTGTCCTTCCGCAGATGGTCTGAGGATGATGCGCTCAGCCTATAACTAGCTCCAGAGTCACAAAACTGTGACATATTTAATTGTTATGAATCCCAGAGTGTTCCTTTAATGCTGATGTGGATCCTACTGAGCCTTTTGTGGGATACTTTACATCACACATTGGTATAGGATTGTATTTTTAAGCCTTGTGTATGTTTTAACAAGCACAGTTCGGAAGCCTATTGGTTCCCCTGCAATAGAATCCACTACAGAATCCCCAAGCCATTATATGCCATTGCCCGGGTCCACAATGGCTGGAAAATCGATTTCTCAGGCCATAGATCACTAGAACTGTAATGTAGCATTTTTTTGCAGAATTTATTTTATTGTATACTACTTTATAGTTCAGAAATATATAAATATGTTGTGTATGTGGGCTCGTTTTATGATTAAAGCATAAAATATTGCTTTGTATGTACATGGCAGCTTCAGACCCGAGTTTAACAATGGATGCAGGTGAAAGTCATGAATGGTGATTACAGTTCAATCAAAGTCCTGATGAAAATGAAGTACGGGCCACAAAGATATTGCCTTTAAATGGGTACCCTCAAAAAAAAAAAAGTGTCACTCTGAGTCTAAACCCCCAAAGTCTTTCAGTTTGTTGAAGTATTTCAGCGGTGTTAACTTGCTGTCCCCTTTGTCCCCATTAATGAACGTTCAGATTCCACTTTAATGATTGTGCAAGTGAAGAGCTTCCATAGGAAAGTATTCGTGAATGCTTCTCTTAGAGAAGCATTCTACTGGCAATTGAATTGCCAATAATGGCAATCACAATGCATGTGCCAGATTTCACTAGACAGGATGGGGAGACGGTCTTCACAGATAGCAGAATAGTAGCAAGAGGGAACTTGCCACTATGGGAAAAGGTAAAGATAACTTTATTGAATGCAAAAAAACAAAAACTAGGTGCTCGCTATAATAATAGGGGAGATCAGGCAGCAGTAATCTAAAGCAAGGATTCCCTAGCCTTGCAGTCAAACATTCATCAACTTCATTTGCGGCAGAGTTGCCAACTTCCAAAATGATGCCCGCAGCACTTCCTCCCATAATAACCTTATGACATGTATGGATGCGATAGACTTGTGCGGGTAGCCGGATGCACTAGTGTTATGCTCACTGCACTGTTGGCAAAATAACTATTAGCACGTAATATTGATTGTGCCCACATACTATATGACACCATTTCAATGCGATGTCGAAACCTGAAGGTTTACAGGAAGCCACTTATGAAGATCACCATGATCACATTAATGGATATTAGACAGCGCATATATTTACCTGGACTCACGGTGGACTAAGCACACTTCTGATGAAACCAAGGTAAACTGGCACTGATAGTATTTTGGTCAGAAACTTCATCCTGTGAGCAGAAGTGCTGTGCAGGAAATTGACCGATTAATTTATTCCAGGCCAAAAGCTGACCGGAGCTAACCAGCCTAAAGTGTGGAACTCTATGTTGCGTATTAATCAGTGATGCTTTCTTTCTTAACTTTTGCAAATGTTACTTAATGATACTATTGATCTATGTAATAAAAAAAAAACCTTTATTATTCACCCATTGAATTGATGTCATATTCTACATTCTTGAAGAGACAAATTTCGGTAGATGAAGAGAGAGAGAGAGAGAGAGAGAGAGAGAGAGAGAGAGAGAGAGGTAGATAGATGAAAGGTTTTATAAAACATTCCAATTATTAGAATATAGATGGCCTCTGAAATATGCCTCGATGCCCAAACTATTGAAAAAAATAATTATTTGTAAAGAATGTACACTTTGTACTACAATACACTAAACTCTAGCATCAGTAGCCAAATAAATGACATTTTCTGAATTTATGGCCTTATTTTATGTCCGTTATCAAAGCAATCACAAAACAAATTTCTACAACCTTTTTTTTCTGCCGGTATTGCCGCAGAAATCACACCATTATCTCACAACCAGTCAAAAACTGGGAGTTCATCATTAACCTCACAATGTCAAGCTCAATAAGCCAATATCACAAGGTTACTGATAAAAAAAAATTACATCATACACTGAATGTTACAGATATAGAACTATATTGATGAAGTCAATAAGAGACGTCAATAACCTATTATGTTACATATGGACATTGTAGTGCATTTGTGTTTCTTTAAAGATAAATCCAAACAGACATATAAGGTATTAAATACATATACTAATTATATTATGGATTTGGCTATTATATATCAGTTACTTTATTTGGCTTTTAATAAAATTAATTGACAAGGAATCAGTCGACATTTCTTGTCCACTTCACCATGTCAGGGGAGGTGTTTTTTATGTTTGTTCTGCGCATGCACATATGCCTATAAATATTTTGTGGTATTGGTTAATTGTCAGCGAAGCTTTTTGAGTGTTCCATGGTTTCAGTGAGGCTTTCACTTTAAATTCTTAAGAATTTATACTTGAGGGATTAATCCTGACAGTGAGTGAAAGGATAGAATGTTCAGACAGAGAAGTGTTAGACAGAGAGAGGTATCAGAGACAGGCAGTCATGCAAGACAAATACTCACAGACAAGACAAAATATGTAAACAGATCTATAGTTCAGGACAATGGGATATTTCTGATACATTTCCCTTAAAGCACACATGTGGAGATAATCTATACCCACTTGGAGTGGAGGAAGTAAATAAAGAATTTGAGAAACCAGAGGGACATTTTAAGTAGGACCGAGTTTCTGGTTGAATTTGTCTGTAGGAGTGCTTGTTGCTTTGTCTCAGCCAGTCTGCTGCAGGTCGTTGTGTCAGTGTTCCTTGCAGTTTAGCAATTTATTTTAATATGATCCAAAAGGCTATGACCAGAAGAATGGATAAGTGGGCACTGAGCAGATGCCCCTTTTGCCCTGTGTTAAAATGTTCTATCAGAATTCAGTTGCTAGGATATCAAATAAAACCAATCCACACAGCCAAAGCACTGGAAAGACTCATCTTGCAATTGACCCATTTTTTATGTACATGTATGGCCCATACCACAGCTGTCAAGCTATTAGTGTCACACACAGTGGGCATCATTCAGACCCAGCATTGCCATGGTTAACCGCATGCAGTTAGTGTCTTATACAGATGATTTTTCAACAGCTGTAAAAGAAAAGACGGTAGGAGACGTGAAACATGTCCAGCTCTACTGGGCATGTGGTAAGTATTTTTCTCTCCCATATTCAGTTAGTATTATTTTAATTTGGTAATGTCATGGGGTCATACCTGAACTTACAGGAAATGGTGAATTCCACAAATAAATGTTCTAATATATACGTATTACCGGGCCTTAGAATGTCCGAACTTAACATTAATAAAGATAATGGCAAAGTCAGAAATAGCCATGGTCAGGATTATAGAGTTACATGGCTGGCAGCTAAGATGGCCGGACGTGTTCTTTCTTAGCTCCAACATGTTCGAGCACAAAATCTGCTATTAATTTTCAAAACCACACTGGTTGCAGCTTTATAAGTACTCTGGACCGACCTGTACCGATTGGGAACAGTGATTCTCGATTTGTGCCGATACACCGAAAAATTCAAGACGTCCAGCTATGTGGCCTAGCTTGTACTGCAGCCTGGTGCCCGAGAGAGGATGCCGATCTCCTGACGAATCTCCTGCAGCCCCGCAACCTGCTGGGGAAACTCACCTCACTATAATTGAGAAATCGCCTGCCGTACCAGCAACTGCATTGTGCACCCAAAATGGCCACTGCATTGCAACATCTACATTCGAGAGAGAGAGAGCCGATCCAGAGCTGGAAGGCACGCATGGAAGCTAGTTTCGACGGGATTTGTCAGAAGTTCTGGGAACGTATTTATAATTGCTCTACCAACGCTGCTCAGCCTGCTGAGTCTGTAGCCGCCACTGCTATGCCGGATCACCGGCAGCCCTCTGACCTGGGGATGCATACAGAGATACCTCTGAGCAGCCGCCCATATACCAGATGGGCTCCCTGTACCTCTGAGCACCCTGGGGCCCGAGACCCTGCCAAGAGGCAAAAAAAGGGTCCATGGATATATGGTGTCGGCTCCCCTTAAGGCCTGGGCTCTGGTTCTGGCACAGTGGGAAATTCGCAGCTTAAAGGCAGAAACCACGATAGGGCACTGAATAAGGGCTCATATTAGCATTATATAGCATTATATAGGCCAACACATATTCTGATTGGTCCATGTCATCTCTGCAACTCCAAAATTATTGAACATTTAAGGGGGATGGAGGGAATGTATCTGTAAAGTTAGGAGGTCTGCTCTAAGAGGGGTATAAGGCAAGGCCTCAGCACGTATGAGGCCTTATGCGGTTGCCTAGCTAGCTTAATTATATATAAAGTGACCTAAGCACACAGATACACGATAACATACACATTTAAAAACATATACGTTGGTTTTTGCAATGATCCATTTTGCCTTATTTTGGGGGGCTGCAGAAGAGTGGCTTTCCTACTTTAAGTGTAGAGCACACAATAGCCGTCGGAGGTTCCTCTTCACTCCTGTGTAGTTTTCTTGGTTTATCAGGAGAAAGTGAAATCACATTATCTCTGCACTGCCACGTTGGAGTGGAACGAGAGCTGTAAGTAGATTCTGATAAGGGGCTTGCTCTGTCATAGATCTGCAATGCAGTTAGGTTAGAAAAAATTATTTTCTTTCTCCTGGCATGTACAGTGTAACATTTTACCAAGCAGGCCCCAGGGATAGGCCAGGTTTCCTACTAATTGGAGTCATAGGGGGGAGTAGTGGCATAGGCGTGCGCACAGAGTGTGCCGGGTGTGCCTGGGCACACCCTAATCCCTGCGGCACGCCTATGTATATTGAGACCGGCAGGGGAGATCTCAGCCTCCCTCCCCACCGACCCACATGCAGGGAGGGAGGCAGGAGAGGACCAGCGGAGCTCTTGCCAGTAGCTCCGCCAGGTTCCTCTCGCGAGATATGAGCGTTGCCACGGCAACACTCAAATCTCGCAAGTGTGAACTCTAGCCCCCCACTATCCACTTGACCACCAGGGATGGAATCAGAAGCAACAAGGATCCCCCCTCCCAGGCATAAGGTAAGAAGGGAGGGGGGATATCAAGTAATGTACCCCCACCTCCTCCCCCACAATCACCCACACACATACAGCACACACACCCACACATACATCCCACACAGACATACACAGCACCCACAGACATACACAGCACCCACACACACACATACAACACCCAGACACACACATACAACACCCAGACATACACAGCACCAACACACATATAGCATCCACAGACATACACAGCACCCACACACACACAGCACCCACACACACACACAGCACCCACACACACATAATCCACAGACATACACAGCACCCACACACAAACAGCACCTACACACATACACAGCACCCACAGACATACAGCACCCACACACATAGACAGCACCCACACACACATACATACAGCACCCACATAAACATACAGCACCCACACACACACATACAGCACCCTCACAAACACACACAGCACCCTTACACACAGCACACAAACAGCACCCTTACACACAGCACACAAACAGCACCCTCACACACAGCACAGTAACAGTACCCTCACAAACACAAACAGGACCCTAACACACACAGCACACTACCAGTACCCTCACACACAAACAGCACCCTCACATTAACAGCACCCTCACAAGCGCGCACACACACACACAAACAGCACCCTCACACACAGTACAGTAACAGCACCCTCACAAGCGCGCACACACACAAACACCCTCACCCACATAGCCCACTACCAGCACCGTCACACACACACATCACACAAACAGCACCCTCACACAGCACAGCAGTGTATATATATATATATATATATATATATATATATATATATATATACACACACACACACACACACACACACACACACACACACACACACACACATACATACACACATACATATATACATATATATACGCGGCGTGTGCTTGTGCTTTAGGGTGCACACCCTAATGCAATAGGCTGCGCACGCCTATGAGTAGTGGGTGAACAGGAGGAGCAGCGATGCTGGCTTGGAGCAATATGCAAATGCGGGGATGTTACCTCCCCAATTATATAGACCTCCAAACTCCTCCCCATGGGAGTGTCACGTCTCCCATTTTCCTATTAAAACCCCGTCTACCCAGGGCTCACTGCTTACATTTCTTACGAGCTCCCAAAGTGCTGCAAGTCTATTGTTAGTTTTCTTATTCTGTGTATTGACCTTTAGCCTGTTTCCTGAGACTTTCTCTTAAAGTGACAGTTCCCTTGCTTTGTCTGCATAATTGAGCCCATTTGGCACAAACCTTTCCACCATAACATTACATTACTGTATCACCACTTACTGTTAAAAAATGATTCTGTCTGGTTTTGCAATCATAGATAACTAAACCAAACAATGAAGGCAGTGTAAACAGGTGAATGTCGCATAGCACACAAATTGAGCTCACACGCTTGTTACACAATAACCTTTAATTAGCAAATTTCATACATGGGAACCTAGCGGCACAGTTTTCTTGGGTATATATGCAATTATTCCCAGTGCAACTTTTCCTGTTGAAGCAGAAGCTGTACTGCTATTAAACAGTAGTTCTTTAGTCAGGTCTATAAATAAATGACAGCTGTCCTGGATTGTTTAAAACATCACTTGTCAGGCGTATCTATCACGGTCGTGCTTACACTATGTGTTCTTTCTGAACATTGACTTTGACACATACCTGCCAGTGCATTCCCAGGTTCATGGGAAGTAGGGAAAGTAAATATAAAAATGTATTATATTATATAGTAAAATTTGCAAAGGAATTTAGATGGGAAAAAAAAAGTGTATTGCAACAAAACGCAAAGGATAATCTATGAATTAAAGTAGATATTGAATAAAGAGTAATCACCATGAAAACAACAGAATTTAGCTCTTTGCACCCAAAATCGCACCTGTTTTGCTTTGATAATTTTTCCGCACTGTGTTTAAGTAATCAACTTCACTATTCATATAAATGTCCTCTTATATTTGTGTTGAACTGTGTTTCCAATAGAAATCCTTTTTTGATGTGTAACTGCGTGTGCCCCTATGGGGTCCATGGATGTATTATGATGTTGTAGCTTTTGATCTGGGTCAGGAAAGGTCAGCAAGCAGAAAATGGATTCAGAAATGGTAAGAAATATGCAAAAAAAATAAATAAAATATGCTGCTGTTGTCAAGATAGAGGGAAACCAGTATTGGGGAGAGAGAAAAGGAATGGAATGTTAGTAGAAGAGGTGAACAAGGAAAATTAGGTTGGGAAAGACATGAAAAAAAGTCAGTAAAGGCAGAAAATATTGTCTGGGGTTGCTGCAGCTTTTGCCCAACGTAGATCTGTCTGATATTGCGGTTCTGCAAGGCCTTTGTGGGTCTGATATATAAATAGAATATGTTATCTCTATAACGGCTCGATTAAGCTAAACTGTGTTTAAGACTTTAGAATGAACTAACCAAAAGGCAAGCAAACTGAGTTTATATCCATTCTCACGAAGACTGTCAAGTCCTTGGTTTCTACTCTGGCCTGTCCTCAGTCGGTTGTAATCTAGTGCTTCTCTATGAGAAGCATTGGATTGGTTGACGGTTTGAACATTTTCTAGCATCGACCAGAAAAAAGGGAGAGGGTCCGGATTAGCTGCAGAAGTAAGTTCTACAGCTAATGCATTATTTTAGGGTTTAGAATTTGGGTTTTCCCCACAACTACATGCATTTTTTCCTTTTAATGCCTTATTCATATCCATTAACATGCATATAGTGACCTATAGTTTTACTTTACACGTATGGCTTGTTTGAAAAAGATTCAGATTCTAATCAAAACCATAATCACGCAAGGACAATTTTATTAAGATGTGCATTCGGGGATTCTTAACTTTTTGTTTTAAATCTTAAAAGATGAATATTGATTGATTACTCATAACGCACATTCATATTTATTAACCATATCGAATCACCTTTAGTTTAAATAAAATGCTAGCTAATAGATTATGTAACTAAAACGGGGCACATGAAAACAGCTTAAAAATGAAATTTAAAAACATTCCAACTATTTGCTCAGTGAAATCCACATGTATATATACACACACACATCTTTACAAGCCTCTTCATTTGAACACTACATCTTTAAAGCCCATTTCCCATACCATCTTTGCTGCAACCCTCTTTATTTGAACGCTACATCTTTAAGGTACAAATTGAAATTCAGAAGATGCTCCACCGGATTTCCTTCACCTTTGCCACTAGATTACTTACTTATAATAATGTAGTCATTGATATCCATAGTGTACTACTGTAGTATCCTGTACTTGCAGCTACATGTATTAATAAATATTCTGGCTGTTAGGATTTGATTGGGAAAATTTTAAATTGTAAATCACAACTGTTTCTTGTCCTCTCCCACTCCTCCCCCCATGCTTACCACTCCTAGCAGTAAATACCTTGATATAACTGTTTATCTCTGCTCCCTCCCTAGGCCCATTTCCCATTACATCTTTACTGCAAGCCTCTACAATTCTACTCTGCTCAACCAACCCACCCAAGTACCTTCTCAATTTATAGCATGCTCCTCCAGCTGTTTAAAATTCTCACTCACTTGCCTCTTCATTCCCTCTATATTCTACCAATAGCTGCAACTCTCTGTTTACTAATTTCGCCATTACTTCCAAATTTCCCCTGCTACCTCTTGTCTCAAATCCCCACGGTTTAGATTGTAAGCTCACGGGCTATCGAGATATGCACCTTGTATAAAAAAGCTTAAATGGCTAGATCTCAGCTTACGGGCAGGGCCCTCTCTACCTTTTGTATTTGTCTGTGTATATTGTACGTTCTCCACTCATTGTACAGTGCTGCAGAATCTGTTGGCGCTTTAAGATACCAGTAATAAATAAATAAATAAATATAGGATACGTTGTATGCTGTGTTATGACCAGATAACATTTATATTTTTAAACGTGTATATTGTACTTACCAGATGACTAGCAAATGTATGTGGGTAGATGTAGAGTTATTTAGAATAAAATACTGCCTAACTGCAACATTTTCAGGTGGATCTGAATTAGTACCCCATAGAGATGTTTGTTCATAAACAATTCACCGAGAATGTTGTGTTGAAGTTTCTGCCCGATTGCTTCATATAACCCGACAGTAGCACAGACACCTAAATTCTGCATACAGCTAAGTATGGAAGTGCACCACTATGTGTGTAAACTTTATTTATAAAGAAACCACGTTTTAATAACATTTTTGACACGTCTGAGATCTTTGTCCATAAATATCCCAAATTTTAAATAAAGAAATAAATAATATTTGATTTCCAAGTAGAAGTAGCAATCTGTGTAGATGGAAAAAACAGCATAAATAAGAAAAAAATGTATAAAATAAAATACAGCAAGGCTCATCTGGCACCGTGTTGACGTATACATAAGGCTCTCCAGAATACTTTTACAAGTTAGTGGAAGGCACTCAGACCCCAGATGTGACAGTTCTGGATTTTGTCATATGTGCAAACACTTCTATGATCCCCAGCTGGGTACAAGGTCTCCACGGAATAAAGAACTATTCAGATCACATGGGAACTGGGGGGGATTAAAAGACCATTCACTGTACCAGGAGGGGCTCCATAATATATAAGAAATATTATAGCGTGGATATTAATAAAAGTGATCTTTTCAAAACAGTATTTAATAAGCAAGCTCACTTACAATATTAATTGATTGATGAACACTGATATTGCTTCAGTCACAGTAAGATAAAAAGCTGTCTAAGCCAGTTACACACATGATCTCTTATCCAAAATAATCAGATTTCTGTGCAAGTGGCTGATAAAATGATGGCATAGTTCAAATTCCTTACCAGAGTTTAGTAGAATAGAGAGCTGTACTGGAGATATTACTCCATATTTTATTCCGCTCTCATATTTGCTCAGTTACTGCAACACTAGAGCTCAACCCCAAGATTAAAGGAAGAATCCCATCACATAACAAAATAAATTTATTTAAGCTGTTTATTCAAGTGTTGGAGTACTTCTTTAACTTCAGGGATTAAACCATTTGGAAAAGTGTTTATACCAAAGTTGGTGCTCCAATACCCAGCGCTTCCACGTGTGACAGACCCTCCGGTCACCTAAACCGAGTACATGTCTCCCCACTTCCTCCAAAAAGACTATATCACTATGGATTAACTCTACAACCCATGTCTCCCTGCCCAGAGCCCCTTTTTGGTTATCCAGAACCGCTCATTTGTCACTCCAAGGGGCGCTGAAACATGGTGTGCCTGACCAGGAGCGACTCTATATTACTCTGGAACTCTGAAGCGGATAGCAGAGTTACCGCGGTCTGCTACAACTTTGAACAGAGTTCTTTAAGTCCCAGATCAGTCAATCAGGGGGCTCTTTAGAGGCTTAACAAAGAAGGTGGAGAGGCATCGAACAACACCAAAAACTTGGAGGAGTTCCATGTATTCACGGAAAGCACAGTGACTTAAGGACACCGGGAAACTCTACCAAGCACTCTGGAGCCCTGCGCCAGATCAGCGGCCAGCCGCACCTTGCTTGAACTTTCGGCTTTCACCTCAATTGGGCTAGCCGTATCCAATTCGGGCGCTTTTTGGACAGGATGGGCGCTCCAGAGAGACCTTTCCGGGGATGTATGGAATGTGAGGGTGCTTCACTGTTTTGTATGTGTTTTCAGGGTTTTTCATATGTTGGTTTTCTGTGTCCGGGAGATAATTAGTGTAACCGAGAACGGACTCAATTATCTCCCAGACACAGAGGCGTCTGGGCAGGCTTATGTTGTATTCAATGGAGACCCCATGCTGGGGATCTGTGTATAAATTCAGTGTGCCTTGACCTAATAAAACTGTTCTTCTCTAAGTCTCGACTATTGTTTGAGTGAGACAGCAGTACCTTCTGCAGCAGCGTATAATCACAACTAGGAAGGGACAGCCTAGGCAGTCCCCATCTTCACGTGGGTATACCGCTACAAGAAGCTACATAGCTTCCATTACTCTCCGCGGTGCAGTACAGTGCAAGGAAGGGTTAGTCTGGTGGCCACTGACAGTCTGTGAGTCCGTTGTTCACACATTGACCACTGTCAAACACGTACTCTTCCACCAAAGTCAGTCACCCTTGATTTCCCCTTAACATCACCCATTTGAAGATTTAATTACATCAAATAAGAAAAACTTTAGGCTCTAAATTGTTCTTGTCCTTTATTAGACTCATTGGCACTTGCAAATTGTGTTACACTGATCATGTTGAGATGTTTATCAAAGTTATATTCTATATTGATGTTTACCACTTAGACATTCACCTTCTATCAGAGACACTGTGCCATATTCTACAGGTATCCTATTATAAAAGGATAGACGGAAGGTGGACACAGTAAGACTGACCAAATATCAAAGTAAAAGTGGTTAGCTGATTTATTTATGGAATGTGCCCTTCATATGCCTTCTGTACTCAGCTGTTCATTAAATAATAATAGCAGCTCATCCTAATCAATGCACTGTGTGGGGAAGAAAACTTCATTCTATATCTGATCACGCAGAGAGAATACATTCTGCATGTATTGCTATGCTCCTCATGGCTCTCTGCAGAATGTTTGTTAAAGTTCAAGGTGTCTCCTTAGCGTTGGAAGACAAAGTAAGTAAAGACAAAATATGTATAGAAAGAGACATGTGTATCAAGTTCAGCCTTTTTCACATCTGTTTTTTTGCAGTCAGATTTATCCTTGGATTAATAAACTATTACCCCACAAATTAAAAATGATATCCTTGAATATTGTGTTTTTACATATATGCATCCAGTTGCTGTTTAAACATATGTACAGACTCAGATAAAACCACTTCTTCAGGCAGAGAATTCAACATCCTTAATAGTCTTACTGTAAACCCCCCCACCCCCAAAAAAAAAAAACTACTTTCCTTTGCCTTAGACTAAATCTCCTTTCTTCTACTCTAAACGCATGACTTTGTGTCCTATATAGTGACTTAGTTCTAAAAGGCTGCCCCAAGCAGCTAAATATTACATTTATTGCTTACAATGCTGTCAACACAATACCACCCTTCCTTGCTTCATGGTGCTATTCTGTCTGCTGGAACTAAAGATTTTTTTCGCTATTTAGATTTAGGACACGCCAATAAAATGTGGAGTTACCTTTAGTGCTATGCCACACTGGTATACATGGCTGCCTCTCCTGGCTTAGGTTATCATTACAGAAATTCCAGCCAGTCCGATCTGCATGATATACAGTAACCCCAAACAATTGTTTCGGCCTTCATTGGACCTCGTAAGTGAGGTATAGCTGGTACTCCGCTAAACATAGACGGCAAGGTGTCCAGGGTTTTACATCATATTTTTTTTGAAACCCTAGTTTTAATTATTTATATATTAAAATAGTAATAAATTGTCTCTTTTCCGTGTATTTCAATAAACTAGCGTTTCAGTCCCCATCTGCCATTATAAGGTGTACTGTTCTGCTATATTAAAGGGACACTCCACTGCCCAAAAAAGACAAATCACTGTTTAGTAGGTAGACCCAACATGAATACATACATGCATTTTTTCTACATATTTCATTGGGGGTATATCTTAAAATACCTTTCCAGCAGATCTTATAAACTGCCTACATTGCAAACCCTCCCCTTTTTCCCCTGGAAGAGACTAATAGTCTCTTTACGGGAAATAAACTAACAAAGGTGTCTCATTGACAAAGCCTCTGATCATGCGCTCATATGTCAGTTTGTGTGCACGTGCATTGCACAGCATTCCGATCTGACAAAGAGAGGGAGGCAGGCGTTCTCAAAATAAAGCACTCCTGTTAGGTCAGGGGGAGTCTAACCAAAAGGAGGAAGCAAACCTTCCTGGCTGCCTGATTGACAGCCATGTGGGATGGGCTTCTTAGTTATGGAGTGGTCCTTTAATGAAAAGGACTCCTCATTGCTTACACAACTGAGCTGAAATCTATTCAAGCCTCTATGAGCACTATCCATGCAAGCTTTTTAAGGGGAACTTCACATCCCAGAATATTTAGTACCATGTTTACTTTTCTCCTATATTTAGCAAATATGCATTATTAAAGTGTGGAATTAAAAAAAAGAGTTTAAAGTTACATAGTTCGTTACCATGGAACTTGCCTCCTCTATTTTGGAGCCCTGACAATATTTGGGATTAATGTATTAAAAGTGGTCTGATGTACTGAAAGTGTGGCAGTCACCTTGGAAACCAGTGGGCCGCGTAGGCAAATTCCATTGGTGACCCCACCCTTTTTCCCATGGTTCCACAACTTTTCAAAACAAAACCTTTTCTATGTAACACGCAATGTTTATATTTCTCTTCCTTATTTACAATATGTGCCCTGACTGTGCCAGGAATTAACTGGAATGCAATGTCATTTGCAAAATATTTAATAAAAAAAAAACAACTTACACACAAGAAAACATGAGTTATATGTGCCTTTCAGGTTATTTGTCAATGGTGTAGTTTTAAAAAAAAGTTTATTTATTTTCAAACTTTTGGCCATTCTTGGTGAGGGCCAGACTTTTTCCCCTTATTTATTTATTTTTTTTTTAAAGAAAAATCTTAGAAAGCCCTACTTCACTCTTATATAGGTGAATATTCTCTGGCAACAAAGCAGTCACAGTCCAAAATATTTCTGTAGGGCATTTAAAAATCTAGGGATATATATATCATGAAACATTCACCAAATAGACATGAAAGCACTCACCTCTATTTGTGCAGACCAAACAGACGTGTCACCACGTATTTGCTCCCCTAGGTTAAAATCAAATCAAGATCCACTTGAGGAAGGTTCCTAATACATCTAGGGAACCAAACATTAAAGGGCTATATCCTTAAAAAAAAAAATATAAGCATAAATATTTAAATACAATAGTCATAATAGCATAACATGTAGTACACCAGAAAGGCATTTTTTTGTTCTTCATTTATTTTTCATTTATTTTACAAATCTTAATTGTGAATGACATACAATTAAAGGCACACTCCAAGCATCCCAACCATTACAACTTGCTGTAGTGCTTATGGTAGGGTTGCCATATCCACCATGGTTTCCTGGACACACATAATTTCATCATGTTGATTGGCAGTAGATGAAAATGCTGCCCTGTATTATGGATAATGTATTTGCTGCCGGATTCCTGATTGATTTCCTACCTGCAGCACATGATTTCTACATACATCAGGGCAGAATTTTTTTCTAGTTAGCTCTAAAGAGTTAACGTTTGAGTTAATGTGGTTGTTCTGTTGAGTATAGCCTTTCCCTAAAGGCTTTTTTTACAGGTGCTTCCTGGGTCAGTGCTGCACAATGTACAGCACTGACGTTCAGCGTCTCCGCACTCCCCATAAATATGCATTGATTCAATGCATCTCTATGAGGAGAAGCTGATTAATGCACCGCTGATTAATGCACCAATGGGAAAGCATTGGTTTAACTGAGATTGTCAATTTTGATGATCTTAGCTAAGGAGGCGAAGCCAGGTGTGGCAGTACCACGTGGCACTGGAGTAAAGGTGAGTTTTCACCCTTTTTTGAAGAGGGGCAAGAGGGGACAGTGGCTTAAAATGTTTTTTTAGCACTATAGGGTCATGAACACACGTTTGTATTCCTGACACTATAGTGTACCTTTAAGCAGGGCAATGCTCATTGGCTCAGTGAATCCATTGGTCACGGACTGGCCTTGCTTTATTAGATCGTGATATTGGCTACTCCCATAGGAGCAGTCTGGATGCGGCATTGGGGACCCAGGAAAGTTGTCAAACTACAGCAGTTTGGCTACTTTCCATGGGACGATGCTAGTGCACTCCTGGCACCAAAACCACTTCATCGTCAATAGTGGTTCCTTTAACTATTTATTAGCACAACAGCAGCAGGACAGAATCTAGCCATAGAACCAACGCTGACTGCAACATTCCTCTATATCTACTCCAGACAGCTCCCTTTATTGGAATGTGTAAGGCAAGCTATCCCTAAAAGTGTATAAACAATCTTCATATTGTTTCTCAGTATAATCAGGAATATTGAAAAAGTCAAATATACTGAGTTAACTACGGTAAAACCTTAGAGATAGCAAGCTTTCTAGTTGTAGCTTTGGAACGCAAGGCATTTTTAATCAATCCCTGTAAATCAAGCTAAGAAGGAGGGAGCTGATTTACGTGTCTTAAGCTGGCCATATCCTTAACCTAAATCAATTATTCGTTATAGGGCGTGGTGCTCTCTGAAGAATAATCAGATACTGCAACAACCTAAAGATATCTCATTATAATTAAAACATAAACAAATAAATAAAACAAGCTGCTTTCATAATATTAACACTGTCATCAACCATCTAACCTAAACAGTGAGGTTTTTTTTTTCGAAGGTGAGTTTTACTTTTTTGGGGGGCAGAGGACATTAGCCCCCCTGGTCTATTGTGACTACAATAAATTAAGCCACCAGAATTCAGTCCCCCTTCACATACTAACCCTATATGGCCATATACAATTAAAGGGACACTCTGGTCACCATAACAACATAATCCTAATAAAGTTGTTGTGGTGCCAGGAAGCCCCCCTGGGCGATTTCTTACCTTAAGGGGTTAAACCATTCTCATGCCCATGGTGGCATCCAGCTTCTGAATCTCGGAGTGCTGCTGGGCAGGGGCGTCGCTGATTGGCCTAGAACAGGGGTTCATAAAAACACCTTAGGCGCAACTGGGTAATCCCTAAATTCTGGACTGGTAAGGGGTACTTAAGGACTAAGTTGGGTACTACTGGCATTAGATTGTCAGCTCTAAACCTACCTTTTTCTTTACTTTTTTTTTATCAATGGGGAGCTACTGATTGGATTAGAGTGGCACTCCACACTTCTTGAAACTGAGATTCCTGGGGGACCTGCAGATTAGTACTGGAGGTTCATTTTGGGGTTAAACTGTTTGAGGTTTAGATGAAGTTGTTATGGTGAACAAAGTGTCCCTTTAATTAGCAGTGTAAATTTGTGTATGAGATCATTAAAAAATACAATGCAAAAGAAATGTATTTCTACAGACTCAATAGATTTTGAGTACTGTACCACAGAGCTTAAAGGGATACAGTCACCAAAACAACTTTAGCTTAATGAAGCAGTCTAGGTGTATATATTATGCATCTGAAGTTTCACTGCTCAATTATCTGCCATTTAGGAGTTAAATCATTTTTGTTTCTGTCCATGCAGCCCTAGCCACACCTCCCCTGATTGTGAAACACACAGCCTGCATGAAAAAAGGGTTTCACTTTCAGTCTGATGTTACTTTAAACTTTTTTATCTCCTGCCCTCCATTTGAACTTTAATTACAAACAGGAGGCTCCTGCAGGGTCTAGCAAGCTATTAACAATGCAGGGAATTGGACATTTTAAATTAAATTTAATTTGCAAAAAAGGAAGTATAAACATTGGATAACTCTTTACAGGAAGTGTTTAGTAAGGCTGTGTAAGTCACATGCATAGGAGGTGTGACTAGGGTTGCATAAACAATGTGTTTTAGCTACTAAATGGCAATTGAGCAGTGAGACTGCAGGGACATGATCTATACACCCAAACTGCTTAATTAAGCTAAAGTTGTTTTGGTGACTGTAGTGTCTCTTTAAATTTAAACCAAACTAGAAAAGAAGGACATTGGGGGAAAAGGCCAAATGTAGGGACTGTCCCTTCTAAATAGGGACACTTGGGAGGTATCTTATTCGGTAAAGTGAGAGTTTGAGGTGAATCCAAAGTGAATTTAAAATTTCAGTTTAAAATAGCCAAACTGGAAACATTCTCTAAGTCAACTAAGCTTTTAGATTGGCTACTCTGACCTTAAATGTGAAATTCACTTTGAATTCTAAGTTTAGTAAATAACCCTGTAAGTAAGGATAATTGGAAGAATACTGTTGAAGCAGACACTGGTAATAGCCGCGGCTCCCAGGTTTCTGCAGCACCACTGAACCACCAGGGAATACCAGGGTCCGGCGGGGATCCGGGTTAGGGGTGTCCTGCTGTGGTGGTTATGGTGTTAGGAGTAACCCTTCAAATAATCACTGTTTTTTTTGTGACCGATTTACTTTTAACCCCTTAAGGACCAAACATCTGGAATAAAAGGGAATCATGACATGTCACACATGTCATGTGTCCTTAAGGGGTTTAAACCAAGTAACCATGTGCTTTAGTCCTCTTAAATGCTGAATTGTAATTG
Source organism: Pelobates cultripes (assembly GCA_933207985.1). NCBI lineage: Eukaryota > Metazoa > Chordata > Amphibia > Anura > Pelobatidae > Pelobates > Pelobates cultripes. The sequence continues at coordinate 68,925,474 of OW240924.1, forward strand.
CTTGCAAAATAATTGAAGCCCCTATTGATTACATGTCTTTGACATTTACAAACAGTCTCTCTCTCTCTCTCTCTGGCTCTCTGGCTCTCTGGCTGAAATAAGCAGACACAAAACTTCAGTCAGTGCCACTTGGCAAAGACCCCACAAGTGCTGCAGTCCTGCTGTACTATGAACAGTTGTTTATCATTCCATGTCTCACTGCATTAAAAAGCTGATCTCTCCCGGCTTATGATACATTCTTCATGAATATTCGTGAATAGAGAATACAATGTTTAACTGCATATTTTATCATGCGCTTATAGATCCAGCGCACCTCGAGTAATGAAATTATTGGATCGAGAGGAATTTATTTACTTTCTTGTGCTATAAACAAGGTCTTAATTTCACAAGCGTTACACTCAAGGATGCAATCATATAACAGAGCACAAAATAGTAAATATATATATATATATTTCCCTCAATCGCTCCTGTCCTTTGAGTGCCACAGATATGACCAGCACATTGCAAATCAGTGAGTGTGCTACGTATCTGGCACTTAAGGGGTTAAAATACATATTTCATGGCTCCATTAAATATCACTGTTGTTGGGATCTGGTAAAAAAAAAAAAAAAATCTTATACATGTAGTGTTTCTTCAATAGCAATCTACAGTTTGGAATGAGCACAGCACATCATATGCACATTTTGTATTGATAAGATGGTACGATGGTGACAATGTAGATATGATATTTAAATATGATAATCATCATAGAAACATAGAATGTGACAGCAGATAAGAATCATTTGGCCCATCTAGTCTGCTCAATTTTCTAAATACTTTTATTGGTCTTTTATATCTAGGATAGCTTTATGCTTCTCCCACGCATGCTTAAACGCCTTCACTGTGTTAACCTCTACCACTTCAGCTGGAAGGTTATTCCATGCATCCACTACCCTATCAGAGCAACTGTAGCTCAAATAGCTCCATTATTTTAATCAGTATATATCTTTATGTAGTACACTGAAACTGAGAGGCATTGATAACTGATATTAGACACATATACATGGTCTCTGGCATTCTTGTAAACTATGCTACCTTTTACTCTCTGTGGCTTTCTTTAAAAACAAAAAACAAGTGTAGCTAAAATGTTACTGAAAATCTATCTCTTTAAACTGACATTCGAAGCTCCGCAAATACTACAGCTTATTGCAGGGCTTATTTTGCTAGCAAGCTACGGGTGCAGCCTCCGGTTTTATGGTCAAACCACTTTCGTTCAGGCTTCCTGCATCAGTCGAGCTTAACTGAATGAGTCATCAGCAATTTGGAGATTTGGTACAGCCGAATCCACATCAGCAGTTGGAAACTGTCACTGCACAGTACTTGTTGCAGAATAATTTGCCAAAGTGTGAATTTTCTGAATTTTCTAATTTTCATTCAGAACAGCCAAATTTGAACAAAAAATGTTCCAGGTCAGTAAGTTCTGCCTATAGTTTGTAATTGATTTTTCAAAGTTTAGTGAATATTCCTGTTAAATGGATAAAATGACATTTGAAAATTTCTCGTTGTGATGTCTTAAAGGACAACTATAGTGCCAGGAAAACATACTCGTTTTCCTGGCACTATAGTGCCCTGAGGGTGCCCCCACCCTCAGGGACCCCCTCCCGCCCGGCTCTGGAAGGGGGAAAGGGGTAAAAACTTACCTTTTTCCAGCGCTGGGCGGGGAGCTCTCCTCCTCCTCTCCGCCTCCGTTACGCCCCGCCGGCTGAATGCGCACGCGCGGCAAGAGCTGCGCGCGCATTCAGCAGGTCTCATAGGAAAGCATTTACAATGCTTTCCTATGGACGCTGGCGTGCTCTCACTGTGATTTTCACAGTGAGAAGCACGCAAGCGCCTCTAGTGGCTGTCAATGAGACAGCCACTAGAGGATTAGGGGGAAGGCTTAACCCATTCATAATTATAGCAGTTTCTCTGAAACTGCTATAATTATGAAAAAATGGGTTAACCCTAGAAGGACCTGGCACCCAGACCAATTCATTAAGCTGAAGTGGTCTGGGTGCCTAGAGTGGTCCTTTAAGTGTCAGGGTGTGTTTTAGTTTAGTTGAAAGGTAAAACCCTGTTTTTTATGTCAAGTTACTTAAAAAATACATAAATGTTTTTTTAATACATTCGCTCCAACCCCGTGTATAGGCAGGACTGCTTTCATTTTGCATTGCTTTGCAATAAAAAATAATGTACATGCTGCCCAGGAGTATAAATATCACTAATTTCTATGATTAATGGAACTCGAACACTAATTGTAATCCTAATACTAAACCAGTGTGTTTTTTTTTTGCAAAAAAAAATAAAAAAAGAACAAAAAAAAACAAACAAAAAAACATGAAATGTCTATTACAATTTTGTTACCATTTAAAATTAAGTTAAAGTTATCTGTCGTCTTGTACCTATATTGTATTTGACAAGGACACACTATTTCTCCTATAGTAGGGTTATATCCCACTATATGGACACAGGTTCGGTATTTTGACAGTCTAACCATGACGCACAGTCCACAATCCTTTGGAAACAGAGGTCTCAAAACTCCTCCAATCTTGATGAAGAATATTGACAAAACCTGCTGCTTTCCCTAGCAAAACCTTGGCCATTGAGATATCATAACGGAATTTTCAGCCAGTACATGACATGTAAACAACGTTGGTCCCATAATTTCACAATACAATTAGGTATTTACTGTGCTTCCATTTAGGTGCCATAATTATCTTGCCATGTATGTTACAGTACCTCCTGAATTTAAATATGATACATTTCTTATTCTTACTAACACAGTAGAAACAGAGTAAGATAAGCCCCTTAAAAGACATACAAAGTGAGTAGTGAACAAAATTTGTCTTTACTAAATTATTTAAATGTGTCTTCCCTTTGAGTGGTTTTCTTCACCCAGTGGTTGATATACTGTCATTAAAAGAATAGACAGTTATTAAATCATTAGTACATACTCTTGTTGTGTTTGATTACTGTTATATCCTTTCTAGACATGTGCAATTCGTTTCGGTCTGAATTTAAATTTGGACGAATTTCGGCAATTCGGACATTCGGGTGCTTCCGAATTGCCAAATTGCCGAACTGCAGAATTTCAGAAGTGCCAAAGCGCTTCAGATTTCTGAAAAATGGCAAAACAGGAGAGGGAGGGAACATTAAAGGAATGATGACAGGAATCTAACCCTTACCCTACGCTTAACCCTACCCCTAACATTAACCCTTCCCCTACCACTACCCCTAACCCTAACTCTACCCCTAACCTAAACCCCAACCCTAACCCTATCCCTACCCCTAACCCTGCCCCTAACCCTTACCCTACCCCTACCCCTAGTAGGCTATTAACTGAGTAGGAGATAAGAAGTTCTAAATAAAACTGAATGTACAATAAAGGAAGTATAAGCATTAGATCTCTCTGCAGGAAGTGTTTTGGAAGGCTGCGCAAGTCACATGCAGGTAGGTGTGACTAGAGCTGTATAAACAAAAGTGATTTGACTCCTAAATGGCAAATAATTGAGCAGTAGCTTAATCTATACACTGAAACCTTATTAAGCTAAAGTTGTTTCGATGCCTATATTGTCCCTTTAATCTTATATGGTACTGTTTCACTGTGACTTTTGTGTGCTATTATGTACCTATATTTCTTTATATGCACCTTTCTGGTACTTTCTTTGCTGTCAATAAAAAAAAGAAAAGAAAAATTTAATTATTATAAAAATATTATAAAAATATGTTGGATAAGCTTTCCAAATGTTTTAATATTTTTGGATAAACTTTACAATATTTTTTCCAACATATTAAAATACATTAATACAAATATATTAATATATGAAAATATTATAAAATAAAGAATAGTTTTCATAATTTTAAATCATTTTAAAAGTTTATCTAAACATATTAAACTAAGGCCCAAGTGATAAATGTCTGTGGAAACCTTCTCTTTATTTACTAAAGTGTTCATTGTCGAGAAGTCAAAGTGAATTTTAAAGCAAGATTTAAGGCACCATAAAAAATTAATCTCAATTAAGCCATTTTACTTTAGCTAAACCATTTATGAACAGTTTAAACCAAAAGTTGTGAAGACTGGGTCAATTTACTCATTCTCCCGGCCAAAAAGCACAGTGACCAATGGTAGCTTGTTACTGCATATTTAGGCTCATAATACGCACCACGCTTTGCCCTATTGTGGTTTCATGCAACCAAGAGTGCATCATCGTGTATCCTTTCTTTTTGTTATAGTGATCTAGCTTGATTGCATTTATTTTTCACTTTCTTAAGTTTTGACCTAAATTCTAATTTTCTGGTAAAATTCAGTCCTGAAGTACCTACTGCCACAATAGTAGATGTATTTTTGGAGTTTAAGACATACAAAAATGGCCAAGATTAATGCAGCCCACCACTGCGTCAAAGTACTCCAATTACGGTGGGTTCCTATACTGACTAGATATGCATGACTAAATAAACAATAATAAAACACACACAGCACTTACCTGCAAGAAAGGGGCAGAGGACCTGGAACAACTGCATGCAGGAACCAACTGAAACAAAAAGGATTAAAGGATCACTATAGTGTCAGGAAAACAAATTGTTTTTCCTGACACTATAGTACCCTGAGGGTGCCCCCACCCTCAGGGCCCCCCTCCCGTGGTGCTGAAGGGGTTAAAACCCCATCAGTTACTCACCATCTTCCACCACCGGGCTCCCTTACCTCTCCTCCATCGCTGATGTCAACGGAGCGGAATGCACATGCGCGGCAGTGCGCGTGCATTCAAAGTGTCCACAGGAAAGTATTTTTCAATGCTTTCCTATGGACGCTCTGCGTGATGGAGGCATAATATGCCTCCAGCGTCGCAGATGCGCCTCTAGTGGCTGTCCGGAAGACAGCCACTAGAGGCTGGCTTAACCCCAAATGTAAAAGCAGTTTCTCTATGTTTACAGCAGGCAGGGTTAACCCTAGAGGGACCTGGCACCTAGACCACTTCATTGAGCTGAAGTGGTCTGGGTGACTATAGTGTGCCATTAATGGGAAAGGAACGGGTGTGGCAACAAAAAACAAACATTTAAAGGAATCCAAGAGATTGGGAATTCCAGGAACGGAATACAGAAATGAACCCAGAAAACCCAGCATAAAGAAACCCAGACATGGAATAGAGAACCAGAAAAAACAAGAAAAAATAAACAAGAATTGTAAAAAGAGTACTGGATTCCAGAAGCCATAGCCAGAAATGATCCGCAGCAAGAACAGGACGTGACACAAACCACATCATAAGCCTTATGCCTGGCATGACTCATCTGAAAAAGTATATGAATTGGCACAACCAGGGCACCGTTTATTTATTCACCAATCTTGCCAATCATGTCAATGCGTCTTCCATGTCTCGAAAATTAAGTCTCACTGCATTGATTATAGAGATTTAAACTAGATTGTGGAGAGCTGGTTTCCAAACAATTTAAATAGCTGATGCGAGATGGGCAGATAAAAATAAAATATTATATATAGTAAATATTTTATATTCTGTTCTTTATTTTCGTCCCGACAAACCACAATTATTGCTATCTCCTTTGTCCTTTTCCTTTAGGTTACCACTAAGGTTTGAAAGTAAGGATGGTAAAGAGATAAGATGACTGCAAGAGTGAAGTGATGACATCATATTGGGTCTTAAAAAGGTCATAAGGTTCATGTGTGATGTCAGGCGTTTGCACACACTGAGCTCCATGCTGCAGAACCCTATATCCAGCACAACTTCAAAGGCTCCACTGACAAGACCTTCAAATGAAGTTTCTCATGAAATAGAAGTGTCTTGTTTCAATACTGGGCCATCTGGATTCATATGTTTATATCTATCATGCTAAATGGTCTGCACACCTTCACTCATCTTTCAATGTACCCTGTGGCTTAGACAAGGTTTACAAACACATATACCTTCTGTTTCACTACAAATTATACATCTGAAACCTTAACCATGTGTACTGAGAGAAACCTGTTAGTTTACACAATAATACCCTTGAGCTTTCAATCTAATCTTAACTGCAATTTCCCAAATTTGCTGTACCACCTCCCAAATATTAGCTCTTACCACACATGCTTTTAATCACCTATTACACAACAACACACCAGCATACATATTGAGCTTTATTTAATAAGTAGCTCTGCAGAAGAATATACTACAATGCTTTTTTAGATGCACGTGACATTCATTCAGTAGCTTTTGCAGAGTAGGAGCTAAGCTTCACTGTGGCCAAAGATTTGTGTCCCTAGGAAAGCAAAGAACCGGAACAAGTACCAATAAAAACTATCCAGTGGGTAACCAGTGATTTTCATTCTGCTGTCTGCTGTGCATACCTTATATTAGAGAAAGCTCCCCTCTGACTTACATTATCAGTCCTAGCTAACTAATGTACCATTATTAGGTATGAGCAGCACCCAATACAGGCATATTTTCACTGATGCTGTAAGTACTTAGCACCCATACCCACACCACTATGGAACGACATCTGAGAACCTAAAACCCTCACTTTATGGGCAAGGGGTATATATGGAAAAGAATCCCGTATGAAAGTGATGTGATAATTGTCTTTAAGTCATCCATTGTTTCTCGACTGCAATTAAATTCTAGTGATATTTCCAACCCTTCACAATGTATTGTTATGTGTAACTGGCACACATTCCTACACACGAGTTTCCTCATATATAACAATACATGGCAAAGTGCGTTAGAGGACAATAGTGGCAGCAAATAGTTCATGGGCCTTGGAAAGTTAATACCTTATTTAGTGGTTAAGTGGTCTGGGAGCAGTGTCCCTGTGGTCTTAACCCTGGAATGCAAATCATTGCAGTTAAGACCACCTCTAGTGGCTGTCAGTAAAGGATCTTCCACTGCACTGGCCAAGCAAAACGCGTTCATATGATGTGGAAGCACCATAGGAAAGTATTGATTCAATGCTTTCTTATGGAAAATTTTGAATGTGCGGGGCACTGGCCAGGCTTGCTTATCAGGTTCCCCTATTAAGCCATGACTCCTCTGTGATGTCGCTGGTGAAAATGAGGTTAGCAGCCCAGAGGTAGCCTTGGCACTGGAACAGGTGAGTGAAAAATGTTTTTTTTTTAACTCTTTCTTTCCTTGGAAGCGGATAAGCCACCCAACAGCAGTTAGAGTAAAAACTGTGAGTTAGTGCTTAGAAGAGCAAGGATCTTCTTTTTGTTTGTTTTATTTTTGTTTAAATTGCCAGACCTCTTAATAAAGAGAGACTGCATTTACAAGAAATCTGATTTGTGTGGTGTTTCTATCATTAAGACTGTGTGGTTGTATGGTCCCAGGTCACAGTATATATTTATTGTAAATAATTGCCATTCTAGTTCTGTTTTTTTCTTAATTATTAATATCAAGTTAACTCCAGTATGTAAGGGCTCATGTGCCATGGTTAATGCCAAGAGTAATAAAGTAATTTAATAATAATTTCTACTAGAAGACCTGACAAATATGGATGAAATGAATACATGTTTTGAGGAAGTCGTTAGTCTGGATGTGTGTGGTGTGTAGCCAGGCTATATATAAATAAAAAAAAGCTAAAACATGAGACCGAATTGGGAACTAAAACTGCAGGAACAGTATCTTTCCAACAAAACTACTTCACTAAGCTGAAATGGTTTTGGCGTTTGGAATATATTTTAATTTTTTTTTTTGCGATGGACCTGTTATTTTATTTGTTGTTGCAGAGACATGTTTGTTCAAATTACAATAATTCCACCACACCCCAGTCAGGGCATGAGATTTGGGCAGTGTCACATCCTGTTCCTAGCTGTGAACCCTTTGGAATGATATGGATTTCTGCACAAATTGGTCATAAAATATGATCTGATCATCATCTAAGTCACAACAGTAGACAATCACAGTCTGCTTAAACTAATAACACACAAAGAATGAAATGTTGCCATGTTTTTATTGAACACACCATGTAAACATTCACAGTGCAGGTGGAAAAAGTATGTCGACCCCTAGACTAATGACATCTCCAAGAGCTAATTGGAGTGAGATGTCAGCCAACTGGAGTCCAATCAATGAGATGAGATTGGAGGTGTTGGTTACAGCTGCCCTATTAAAAACACACACCAGTTCTGGGTTTGCTTTTCACAAGAAGCATTGCCTGATGTGAATGATGCCTCGCACAAAAGAGCTCTCAGAAGACCTATGATTAAGAATTGTTGACTTGCATAAAGCTGGAAAGGGTTATAAAAGTAAGTGTGTGTTTTTAATAGGGCAGCTGTAACCAACACCTCCAATCTCATCTCATTGATTGGACTCCAGTTGGCTGACATCTCACTCCAATTAGCTCTTGGAGATGTCATTAGTCTAGGCAGTGCATGGACCTCACACCCAGTATATTGGCTCCTGTAAAACACCCTTATATTAAAGGGCTACTCAAATCCCCATGACCACTTCAGTGATTTAAAGTGGCTATATTGCCTGGAGTCTGTAAGTGCAGCATGATGCTGTGAAACTCAGTACTTACCAAGTTTATCCCCTTGGATGCCTGAGGTGTAACTCCACCTCCGGCAGCATTAGCCATCCCAGAACAAGAGGTCTTCTTCTGTGCCAATTTCTTTTTTACATTGTGGCATTCATTGTCTGAAAGCGTAATGCTCTCAGCAAATGTATGGCGATTGGATCGGCTCCAACTTCTGCAGCTCTACAAAAGCCTGAATCGCATCACGGGAGGAGCAATAGCCTCGGAGTCTGGTGAAGACCCAGTTGAGGTTTGCAAACTATTACTAAATGGTTTGCCCCATTACCAGGGAACTGAGGCAGGGTACTCCTGGCATCATAATTACCTAGTAGGCTGTAGTAACCATTTAAGACGGGGCTCCTACAGGGCTGAGACTACGATACCAGTGGTAAAATACAGTTACAGAGGTGGTAAACACGGAAATGTAGGTCATACATGACCTTTCCGCACATGTGAAATCAGTTGTGAATGTTATTGTAGTGCTCTATTTAACCATGTTTAAATTGGATTTTGAATTTAGGAGGGTTTGCATTTCATGGATACCAAGGAGTAGGGATGTCCAACAAAAGGTGGGCAGCAAGGGAGGAGATTTTTGGCTACACACAAGAGCTCAGAAACAATAAAACATGTTTTATGGGCAAAGCATGGGGTGCACACAGGTGTATATATGGACTTTTAAGGACAAAATATGGGATGGGATCTGAATTGCTTTGCACTGAAGGTCATAGGAATAAAGATGTCCTCTTTCAACTTAGCCAGATGGTGGTTATTGGTTTATTTTAGAAACCCATTTACAGGGATAAATTGGGTTGAAAGAAGACTGCAATAGCTAAAGAATGTTAGCAAATTGGAATGCAAAACTAGATGCCAATAAAGCTTGGATGACAGAATGTGTGAAGATAGTACATGAAATGAGAACCTTGATCTAGCATACTTATGAAGTTAGAACCTTGGTTATTTTACTTTTTCTACTAATTATAGCAAATGGTGCGGAGGAAAGTGCCACAGGGGTTGGGTTAAATATACATTTGTGAGTATATTCAGATATAAAGGAAGAATTCAAAGGGTCAAGAAGGAGAAAGGAACGAGTAGACAAGGCTGCAGATGCTGTAAGAAGAAGATGGCAGTGAAATGGTGGCTTGAGTTTAAAATACGAGTTAATATAAATATACGATGGAAGGTTATAAAGAAGCAATTTCATGCTGTGACAACACAGGAGTTTTAATCGGTAGTGTCAATCTTCTGTTTGAAGAATTGTGCAAAGGCTTGAGGTATGAGAAAGGTTGGGTGGCGAGAAGAGGAAGGTTCGAAAGGAAAGAAAAATCAAAAGGAAGAAGCAAGCTTCTATACATTTAAAATCGAACGCAAGGATTTTAGGACTCAGTCTTTACTCTTTCAACCTCGACACAATGCTGCAAAAAAAAATAATCAATCAATCAATCAATAAAGAGATAATTAAAAACAAAAAGGCAAAAATGAGTTAGGTGGCCAGTTCCCAACATCTATAATACCCTGAAGAAAATCATTGTTGTTCTTGGTACTAGAATAGAATGCTTTCATAGGCATAGAAATAAAATCTGCAAACTGCAATCTCTTAGAGTTCGGGACTAATGGCATAGGGGAATAGGAATTCCTCAGAGCATAATGAAACATCATTATTTCATCACATTACTATTTATTTGTGCCTTCGCCTCTCCGGGATTTTTTTTTTTAATCAAATCCACATCGATATTTAACGTATTGCAATGTCACAATGTCACAATGTCTTGTGATGTCTTTTGAGATCAGCTGTAAGTAACTCACATCTGATTAAAACACGAGACGACATGTGTAAATGCTTGTTCTGCTTTTCAATGTATACGAAAACTTATACTAATGGCAAAAAAAAAAATCCTTTAAAGTTGGACTGTGATATGTGGGACATTTGCACATTTTGAGAAAACTAATCAATGCAACATGTTTTGTTCCACAGTGAAGACTAGGGGAGAGTTAACAGATAACTATACTCTAAATCTCTCTCTCCTTGTCACCAACACTGTCCTCTTCAGTTCCACCTTCAGCTCCTGGTGGATCTGTTAGGTGCACAAGTCAGTGATGGCCCACCATATGTGATATCATGTGCACAATGAGATACCATAGGCATCTATTACATATCGACCATAACGATGTCTGTTATCATTAGCCTGTATTCATGACAGTGGATAGGATGCATCAGGATATAGCTGTGGAAGCTGATTGAAGCTTAGACCTTTGTCTTATTTTCTCCAAAATCTGAATTTCTACGGACAATTTTGTCTTAAGTATACCTTCTGATTGATTACATTTTTATTTAAACGGAGTCATTACTTTTTCATAAAGATTCTAGTGCCACTTTAAATGGGCACTCTAGACACCTTAAGCACTTTTTTTTTTTCATTAAAAAAAGTGCAGATTTCAATAGAAATTGGCGCTTTTATGAATTAACCTTGTTACACCTCCCGGCAGTTAATCAAACACTAATAATTTTGCTTCCTGGTTGTTTGGGTCAGTGATGCTAAACTAAAGAGGTAGCAACTGCAGAGCATCTGCCTTGTAAAGATGCCTCATTGAGCTACATTGGGAAGTTGTGATTGGACACTCACAGAAAATCTGTGTAGTGTTAGAAGGGGAGGGCTTGCAAAGGCTGCAGTCAAGAAATCTGCAGCTTTTTCAAGCTGTTTTTAGATATACCCCAATTAAAAAAACATAATTAAATGCATATATCTACTAAGCAGTGTTTTTTTTATTTTATTTGTTTTGGGTGGTATTTGGGCAGTGGGGTGTCCCTTTAAGTATATCTCATATCACTACTGATAAAACAAACCCCTCATAATTTCCACATTGATTATCAACAATTCTTTAGAGAACAATAATAACTTTTTCAGTGTAATATACAGGAGGCCTGGCCCTGCTCTGGAGCTAGCAAGGGGCCATATAACATTTGGGGACTAGATGCGTTGTGGATCCGTGATGGCACAGGCCCCTTTCAAGATGATACAGAATGCTCCCATTCATCTCCAAAATGGCTGATGGCAAAATGGCCCAGAGATGTGACATTCAATCACTTAGTCCCAGTGTTCAAACAAAGCTGCATGAGTGGAACAGCATACACCACAACAACTGGTGCCGTAGCTGTTAATTACGGAAATTTCAATTTTTGATTTTGTGTATGTTAGTGTTAGTGTCTGTACATGGCTGTCAGAATGTGTCGATATGTTTGTCAGTGTGTATTGGTATTTGTGCGTGTGTCTAGCACTGAGTTTCCCTGTGTGTATATGTATCAGGCAGTTTGTATCTGGATATGTGTGTGTAAACTGTTAACATATGGTTTAACCTCAAAGTCTTCAATCTGACGCCTGCCAACTCTGCTCATTTACTTCCATTACAGTACATGGCTTTAAAAAAAAAAAAAAAAAGCCTCAGAATGAGATCTGCTGATAGGAGCATCAGCTAACTCTATTAGTAGAACCTTATTCACAAAAAGAAGCCAAATAGATACATACCTTTGCAGTAAGCTGACTCTCTCAGCTTATCAGTGGCACCCAGTCTGAGGCTTCCTGAATGAGGTAAGCCCCGGTGCCCGAGACATCCTCGCACCACAACAACTTACTTACGATGAAGTTTTTGTGCCTGAAGTGTTCCTTTAGTATTTTAATGTATATTGTTAATGTACTACAAGAACAGAGTTATTAGCATTATAATAAGTTATTTACTGTAAACCAAATCATTATATACACTAAAATCTGAAGTAACCAACATTTAATATGGCTATTATGGTTCATTGTTTTCTATGTTTTATTTGTTGTAACAAGAGTGCAACAAATTCCACAAACCAGTAAACACACACAGTATAAAACTATAAAAATAACAAAACAAAACAAACATACAGGATTATTTACTGATCGAGAATTTAAAGGGATTCTCCAGTGCCAGAAAAACAAAGCCGTTTTCCTGGCACTGTAGAGTCCTGCAGTGCCCCCATCCCGCTAAAGGGGTTAAACCCCTTAAGCCACTTACCTGAATCCAGCACCGATGACCCTCAGTGCTGGGTTAGGCCACGCCCCTCCCCCACCGACAGGGGAGACCAAATGCGCATGCGCGGCAATGGCCGTGCATGCATTAAACCTCTCCATAGGAAAGCATTATTCAATGCTTTCTTATGGGGAAAATCTGACGCTGGACCTCCAGCGTCAGATAACGTCCATTCCGATTCCGGAAGCGCCCCCAGTGGCTGTCTGGTAGACAGCCACAGAGGGCAGACTTAGAGCTGCAATGTAAGCTTTGCAGTTTCTCTGGAGCTGTATTGTTTTACATTGCAGCACTAAGTACAATTGGGTCACAGCATTTAGAACGCTTCAATGAGCTGAAGTGGTCTGGGTGCATACGGTGTCCCTTTAAGGTGAGTTTAAATTTTAAACTCAAGGCCTTGCTGCCATGTAGAATTTTTACAGTTTGGCTACTTTGACCTTTAATGTGAGATTCACTTTGGATTTGCCTTTATTTGTCACTTAGTAAATATCCCTGTCATACTGGGAGTGGGATAATACTTGGTAAATATCCCTGTCATACTGGGAGTGGGAGAATAGTAAATATCCCTGTCATACTGGGAGCGGGTTAATATTTAGTAAATATCCCTGTCATACTGGGAGTGGGAGAATACTTAGTAAATATCCCTGTCATACTGGGAGCGGGTTAATATTTAGTAAATATCCCTGTTATACTGGGAGTGGGAGAATACTTAGTAAATATCCCTGTTATACTGGGAGTGGGATAATACTTAGTAAATATCCCTGTTATACTGGGAATGGGATAATACTTAGTAAATATCCCTGTCGTACTGGGAGCGGGATAATACTTAGTAAATATCCCTATCATACTGGGAGTGGGATAATACTTAGTAAATATCCCTGTCGTACTGGGAGTGGGAGAATACTTAGTAAATATCCCTGTCATACTGGGAGTGGGATAATACTTAGTAAATATCCCTGTCGTACTGGGAGTGGGAGAATACTTAGTAAATATCCCTGTCATACTGGGAGTGGGATAATACTTAGTAAATATCCCTGTCATACCGGGAGTGGGAGAATACTTAGTAAATATCCCTGTTATACTGGGAGTGGGATAATACTTAGTAAATATCCCTGTCATACTGGGAGTGGGATAATACTTAATAAATATCCCTGTCATACTGGGAGTGGGATAATACTTAGTAAATATCCCTGTTATACCGGGAGTGGGAGAATACTTAGTAAATACCCCTGTTATACTGGGAGCGGGATAATACTTAGTAAATATCCCTATCATACTGGGAGTGGGATAATACTTAGTAAATATCCCTGTTATACCGGGAGTGGGAGAATACTTAGTAAATACCCCTGTTATACTGGGAGCGGGATAATACTTAGTAAATATCCCTATCATACTGGGAGTGGGATAATACTTAGTAAATATCCCTGTCACACTGGGAGTGGGATAATACTTAGTAAATATCCCTATCATACTGGGAGTGGGAGAATACTTAGTAAATACCCCTGTCACACTGGGAGTGGGATAATACTTAGTAAATATCCCTATCATACTGGGAGTGGGAGAATACTTAGTAAATACCCCTGTCACACTGGGAGTGGGATAATACTTAGTAAATATCCCTGTTATACTGGGAGTGGGATAATACTTAGTAAATATCCCTGTCATACCGGGAGTGGGAGAATACTTAGTAAATACCCCTGTCACACTGGGAGTGGGAGAATACTTAGTAAATATCCCTGTCACACTGAGAGTGGGATAATACTTAGTAAATATCCCTGTTATACTGGGAGTGGGATAATACTAAGTAAATATCCATGTTATACTGGGAGTGGGATAATACTTAGTAAATATCCCTGTCATACTGGGAGTGGGATAATACTTAGTAAATATCCCTGTCATACTGGGAGTGGAATAATACTTAGTAAATACCCCTGTCACACTGGGAGTGGGATAATAGTAAATATCCCTGTCATACTGGGAGTGGGAGAATACTTAGTAAATATCCCTGTTATACTGGGAGTGGGATAATACTTAGTAAATATCCTTGTTATACTGGGAGTGGGATAATACTAAGTAAATATCCCTGTCACACTGGGAGTGGGAGAATCCTAAGTAAATATCCCTGTTATACTGGGAGTGGGATAATCCTAAGTAAATATCCCTGTCACACTGGGAGTGGGATAATACTTAGTAAATATCCCTGTCATACTGGGAGTGGGATAATACTTAGTAAATATCCCTGTTATACTGGGAGTGGGATAATAGTAAATATCCCTGTCATACTGGGAGTGGGAGAATACTTAGTAAATATCCCTGTTATACTGGGAGTGGGAGAATACTTAGTAAATATCCTTGTTATACTGGGAGTGGGATAATACTTAGTAAATATCCTTGTTATACTGGGAGTGGGATAATACTTAGTAAATATCCCCGTAATACTGGGAGTGGGAGAATACTTAGTAAATATCCCTGTCACACTGGGAGTGGGATAATACTTAGTAAATATCCCTGTCATACTGGGAGTGGGATAAAACTTAGTAAATATCCCTGTTATACTGGGAGTGGGATAATACTAAGTAAATATCCCTGTCACACTGGGAAAGGGAGAATACTTAGTAAATATGCCTGTCACACTGGGAGTGGGAGAATACTTAGTAAATATCCCTGTCATACTGGGAGTGGGAGAATACTTAGTAAATACCCCTGTCATACTGGGAGTGGGATAATACTTAGTAAATATCCCTGTCATACTGGGAGTGGGAGAATACTTAGTAAATATCCCTGTCATACTGGGAGTGGGAGAATACTTAGTAAATATCCCTGTCATACTGGGAGTGGGAGAATACTTAGTAAATACCGCTGTCACACTGGGAGTGGGAGAATACTTAGTAAATATCCCTGTTATACTGGGAGTGGGAGAATACTTAGTAAATATCCCTGTCACATTGGGAGTGGGATAATACTTAGTAAATATCCCTGTCATACTGGGAGTGGGAGAATACTTAGTAACTATCCCTGTTATACTGGGAGTGGGATAATACTTAGTAAATATCCTTGTTATAATTGGGAGTGGGATAATACTTAGTAAATATCCTTGTTATACTGGGGTGGGAGAATACTTGGTAAAATATCCTGTTATACCGGGGTGGGAGAATGCTTGGTAAAATATCCCTGTCACACTGGGAGTGGGATAATACTTGGTAAATATCCCTGTGTCATACTGGGGTGGGATAATGCTTAGTAAATATCCCTGTTATACTGGGAATTGGGATGTCTTAGTAAATATCCCTGTTATGCTGGGGTGGGATGATATGATAAATATCCCTGTCACTGGGGTGGGAGAATACTTGAGTAAATGTCCCTGTCACACTGGGGTGGGAGAATACTTGAGTAAATATCCCTGTCATACTGGGAGTGGGAGAATGTAGTAAATATCCCTGTTATACCGGGAGTGGGAGAATACTCAGTAAATATCCCTGTCACACTGGGAGTGGGAGCATACATAGTAAATATCCCTGTTATACTGGGAGTGGGAGAATACTTAGTAAATATCCCTGTTATACTGGGAGTGGGAGAATACTTAGTAAATATCCCTGTCATACTGGGAGTGGGAGAATACTTAGTAAATATCCCTGTCATACTGGGAGTGGGAGAATACTTAGTAAATATCCCTGTCATACTGGGAGTGGGAGAATACTTAGTAAATATCCCTGTCATACTGGGAGTGGGAGAATACTTAGTAAATATCGCTGTCACACTGGGAGTGGGAGAATACTTAGTAAATATCCCTGTTATACTGGGAGTGGGAGAATACTTAGTAAATATCCCTGTCACATTGGGAGTGGGATAATACTTAGTAAATATCCCTGTCATACTGGGAGTGGGAGAATACTTAGTAACTATCCCTGTTATACTGGGAGTGGGATAATACTTAGTAAATATCCTTGTTATAATTGGGAGTGGGATAATACTTAGTAAATATCCTTGTTATACTGGGAGTGGGAGAATACTTAGTAAATATCCCTGTTATACCGGGAGTGGGAGAATACTTAGTAAATATCCCTGTCACACTGGGAGTGGGATAATACTTAGTAAATATCCCTGTCATACTGGGAGTGGGATAATACTTAGTAAATATCCCTGTTATACTGGGAGTGGGATAATACTTAGTAAATATCCCTGTTATACTGGGAGTGGGATAATACTTAGTAAATATCCCTGTCACACTGGGAGTGGGAGAATACTTAGTAAATATCCCTGTCACACTGGGAGTGGGATAATACTTAGTAAATATCCCTGTCATACCGGGAGTGGGAGAATACTCAGTAAATATCCCTGTCATACTGAGAGTGGGAAAATACTTAGTAAATATCCCTGTTATACTGGGAGTGGGAGAATAGTAAATATCCCTGTCATACTGGGAGTGGGAGAATACTTAGTAAATATCCCTGTCATGCGGGGTAGGATAATGCTTAGTAAATATCCCTGTCATACTGAGAGTGGGAGAATACTTAGTAAAATATCCTTGTTATATACTGGGAATGGGGAGAATGCTTAGTAAATATCCTGTACTGGGGTGGGAGAATGCCCACAGTAAAATATCCCTGTCACACTGGGGTGGGATGTGCTTAGTAAAATATGTCCCTGTCATGCTGGGAATTTTGGGATGAGAATACTTAGTAAATATGCCTGTCACACTGGGAGTGGGAGAATACTTAGTAAATATCCCTGTCATACTGGGAGTGGGAGAATACTTAGTAAATACCCCTGTTATACTGGGAGTGGGAGAATACTTAGTAAATATCCCTGTCATACTGGGAGTGGGAGAATACTTAGTAAATATCCCTGTCATACTGGGAGTGGGAGAATACTTAGTAAATATCCCTGTCATACTGGGAGTGGGAGAATACTTAGTAAATATCCCTGTCATACTGGGAGTGGGAGAATACTTAGTAAATATCCCTGTCATACTGGGAGTGGGAGAATACTTAGTAAATACCGCTGTCACACTGGGAGTGGGAGAATACTTAGTAAATATCCCTGTTATACTGGGAGTGGGAGAATACTTAGTAAATATCCCTGTCACATTGGGAGTGGGATAATACTTAGTAAATATCCCTGTCATACTGGGAGTGGGAGAATACTTAGTAAATATCCCTGTTATACTGGGAGTGGGAGAATACTTAGTAAATATCCTTGTTATACTGGGAGTGGGAGAATACTTAGTAAATATCCCTGTTATACCGGGAGTGGGAGAATACTTAGTAAATATCCCTGTCACACTGGGAGTGGGATAATACTTAGTAAATATCCCTGTTATACTGGGAGTGGGATAATACTTAGTAAATATCCCTGTTATACTGGGAGTGGGATAATACTTAGTAAATATCCCTGTCACACTGGGAGTGGGAGAATACTTAGTAAATATCCCTGTCACACTGGGAGTGGGAGAATACTTAGTAAATATCCCTGTCATACTGGGAGTGGGAGAATACTTAGTAAATACCCCTGTCATACTGGGAGTGGGATAATACTTAGTAAATATCCCTGTCATACTGGGAGTGGGAGAATACTTAGTAAATATCCCTGTCATACTGGGAGTGGGAGAATACTCAGTAAATATCCCTGTCATACTGGGAGTGGGAGAATACTTAGTAAATATCCCTGTCATACTGGGAGTGGGAGAATACTTAGTAAATATCCCTGTCATACCGGGAGTGGGAGAATACTCAGTAAATATCCCTGTTATACTGGGAGTGGGAGAATACTCAGTAAATATCCCTGTCATACTGGGAGTGGGAGAATACTTAGTAAATATCCCTGTTATACTGGGAGCGGGAGAATACTTAGTAAATATCCCTGTTATACTGAGAGTGGGAGAATAGTAAATATCCCTGTTATACTGGGAGTGGGAGAATACTTAGTAAATATCCCTGTCATACTGGGAGTGGGAGAATACTTAGTAAATATCCCTGTCACACTGGGAGTGGGATAATACTTAGTAAATATCCCTGTTATACCGGGAGTGGGAGAATACTCAGTAAATATCCCTGTCATACTGGGAGTGGGAGCATACATAGTAAATATCCCTGTCATACTGGGAGTGGGAGAATACTCAGTAAATATCCCTGTCACACTGGGAGTGGGAGCATACATAGTAAATATCCCTGTCACACTGGGAGTGGGATAATACTTAGTAAATATCCCTGTTATACCGGGAGTGGGAGAATACTCAGTAAATATCCCTGTCACACTGGGAGTGGGAGCATACATAGTAAATATCCCTGTTATACTGAGAGTGGGAGAATAGTAAATATCCCTGTTATACTGAGAGTGGGAGAATACTTAGTAAATATCCCTGTCATACTGGGAGTGGGAGAATACTTAGTAAATATCCCTGTCATACTGGGAGTGGGAGAATACTTAGTAAATATCCCTGTCCCTGTTATACTGTGTTAAAGTGTTAGAGTGGATGATGTGGAGCTGAAAGTTTGTTCTGATGGAGAACTGATCCCTGTCCCCCAGTAATCCCCCCAATACTGCCCTCCTCACTGTCTACACCCTGAGCGCGAGCCGTGTCCCGCTCCCGGATTGGCTGCCTGGGGTCACGTGTCAGCACCCTTTGCTCTGCTGCAGTCGGAGCCCACAGTGAGGTCCGCACAAACCAGTCCGGGACCGGGGGAGACAGGCGGGAGCAGGGAGTCCGGGGGAGACACGGTGTGACAGGCGGGAGCAGGGAGTCCGGGGGAGACACGGTGTGACAGGCGGGAGCAGGGAGTCCGGGGGAGACACGGTGTGACAGGCGGGAGCAGGGAGTCCGGGGGAGACACGGTGTGTCCGCTATCAGACAGGGCATTGCCGACTAACTCCGGAGTGACTGCAGTGAGTGCTGCCCGGGGTGAGTTAACATCCAGCTATATTTCGTCTGTTTTCAATGCTAACACGTAATGTGTCCATGTTTTAGACAGTGTGTCCCATGTTAGGCTCCCCCTCACTATCCCATGCCAGCCTCCCCTGCTCCCTCACTATCCCATGCCAGCCTCCCCTGCTCCCTCACTATCCCATGCCAGCCTCCCCTGCCCCCTCACTATCCCATGCCAGCCCCCCTGCCCCCTCACTATCCCATGCCAGCCTCCCCTGCCCCCTCACTATCCCATGCCAGCCCCCCTGCCCCCTCACTATCCCATGCCAGCCCCCCTGCCCCTCACTATCCCATGCCAGCCCCCTCTGCTCCCCTCACTATCAATGCCAGCCCCCTGCCCTCTCATATCCATGCCAGCCCCCTCTGCTCCCTCGCTATCCACATGCCCCCTGCCCCCTCACTATCCCATGCCAGCCTCCCTGCTCTTCACTATCCATGCCAGCCCCCTGCTCCCTCACTATCCATGCCAGCCCCTGCTCCTTCACTATCCGCCGCAGCCCCCTCTGCTCGCCTTCACTATCCCATGCCAGCCCCCCCCTGCCTCCCTCACTATCCCATGCCAGCCCCTGCCCCTCCTATCCATGCCAGCCCCCCCTCACTATCCCATGCCAGCCCCCTCTGCTCCCTCACTATCATGCCAGCCCCCCTGCCCCCTCACTATGTTCAGCCTCCTGCTCTTCACTTATCATGCCAGCCCCCTGTCATGCTATCCCATGCCAGCCCCCCCCTCTGCTCCTTCACTATCCCGTGCCCCAGCCCCCCTGCCTCCTCACTATCCCACCAGCCCCCCTGCCCCTCACTATCCCATGCCAGCCTCCCCCTGCTCCCTCACTATCCCATGCCAGCCCCCTGCTCCCCTCACTATCTCATGCAGCCCCCTGCTCCTTCACTATCATGCCAGCCCCCTTGTCCCTCACTATCCCATGCAACCCCCTAACCCCCCTCACTATCCCATGCCAGCCCCCTCTTGCCCCTCACTATCCATGCCAGCCCCCTGCTCCCTCACTATGCCATGCCAGCCCCCTGCTCCCTCACTATACCATGCCAGCCCCCTGCTCCCCACTATCCATGCCCTCCTCCCCTGCTATCCCATGCGGCCTTCCCTCCCCATACTATCCCATGCCAGCTTCCCTCCCCTCACTATCCATGCCAGCCTCCCCTCCCCCCCATACTATCCCATGCCAGCTTCCCCATGCCCTCCCCTTACTATCTCTTGCCAGCCTCCCCTTGCCTCCTTACTTTCCCATGCCAGCCTCCCCCTGCCCCCTTACTGTCCCTTCCCAGCCTCCCCCTGCCCTCTTACTATCTTTTGCCTGCCTACCCTTGCTACCCCATGCCAGCCTCCCCCTCTCCACCTTACTGTCTCATGCCAGCCTCCTCTTACTATCCCATGCCAGTCTCCCCTGCCCTTCTTGGTACCCCATGCCAGTCTCCACCTGCCCTCCTTAGTATCGAATGCCAGCCTCCCCCTTACTATCCCATGCCAACCTCCACCTTTCCTCCTTAGTAGCCCATACCAGCTTTGTAACCCATGCTAGCTTCCCCCTTAATATTTCTTTGCCAGCCTCCATCTGCTTTTCTTAATATCCCATTCCATTCTCCACCTGCCCTCTTTACTAACCCATGCCAGCTTTGTATCCCATGCCAGCTTCCACCTGCCCCCTTAGTAATCCATGCCACCCTCCACCTCCCCTTCTTAGTAACCCATGCCAGCCTCCATCTGCCATCCTCAGTAACCCATGCCACCCTCCCTCTGCCCTTCTTAGTAACCCATGCCAGCCTTCTATCCCATGCCAGCCTTCACCTACTCTCCTTAATAACCCATGCCAGCCTTGTATCCCATGCCAGGCAACAACAGCCCTCCTTAGTATCCCATGCCTGGCTTTCTCTGCCCTCCTTAGTATCCCATGCCAGCCTCCCTCAGCCCATTCAGTTATATAATGCCAGCTTTTCTCTATCCCCACTTCAGTGTATTCTATATCTGCATCTCTTTACCCTGCATCAGTATATCATATGCCAGCTTGCCTGTCCCATTTTTGTATCTGTTGAGGCTTCCCCTTGCTTGTATTTTATGTACAACTGTGACAGCGTCATTCTGCCACTTCAGTTAAAACCTTTCCAGCGTCCATTTCCCCATTTTTAGTCTATTCTGTTAACAGCCCTTTTTATTTAACGTATCCAGTACTACCATCATTCTGACACACTTCAGTATATCTAGTTCTAGAATTCAGTGTACCCCATGCCAGTCTCTCTTTGATGCTTCAGTTCATCTCATGACCGATTCCATCTGCCCCATTCTGTCAGGTTCTCTTTGCCCCTTCGTTGCCTGTTTAGCTCTGCTCAGTCTTTATTAAGTGTGTTTAATTATTAAAAATTTTTTTTTTAATGTACTCTGGATCCCATTGACCAGAAGAACTACAGATTCTGCTCTGGTAGCATGTTAATTGCCCCTTCCCAAATAATGCTACTTTCTGTCGAACCTTATTCTACAATGTGCATATTGTTTTCTAACATGCCTATCCTCATTCCTACCTTGGCATGTTTTTGTCTTATACTAGGAATGTTTCCATGTGAATATGTAGTTGAAATACAGAATTTGTGTCTAATATAGGGAAAAAAGTCTGGTATTTACTAAAATGGCGACTTTGCTGTTATTTACTGAATGCAGAGCTCATCTTCAAACCCACTATAATCAAAGCCTGGGTCTGTCAACGCAAATAATGCATACAATTCGGTAAAACGGAACGTTGACATAATCCACAAGTCCTTCTAACTGATTTTTGTTTTCTGAAAAAGGAAGAAATCTTTATTCAATATATGAAAACAAACACAGAAAATTGACAAAATATTTCTCAAACACATAAAGATATTGTATACATGAATCAATAAAACGTATTATCAGTATATGCAGTAAAAGAGCTTACAGTACACTATGATAACTAGACTATTTGCATTACTAATTGGTATCGACTGGCCCTGGAGACTGCCCTGCATGGTTTCATGCACCACATGTGGCGTTTCCTAGAGGTTATCACAGAAAAAAATATAGCTTTGTCAGAAAGCAAATTGGAACTAAAATATATATATATAATTTCTTTTTTCTTTTTTTTTTTTTTGTCTTCTTTGAATGTCATGACCGTATGTTCCATATGACATCTACTTTTAGTTTGAATACAGAGGTAATTGTTTGCAAAGTGATACATAGGAAAATAAAAGGTTTTATTTTGGAGCATGATCAAGGTCTACTATAAGTATTTTGAAACTCATATCTGTATTGTTGAATCGTAAGGCAGCACACTGCAAAAATACATCAGACATTTTAAAGGGACACTCCAAGCTATAGAACAGCCTTTTGTTGTAGTGATCAAGCTAGGAAGCTGTTAATTTTGGCATTTTTATATTTTTTCTTTATTTTCTTGAAATCTCCAGCAGTCTTGTTCTCCTGTTGACATAATGTGGGGAAGGACTGCTTTTCTTTGCTGGCTAAGTACTCCTGTACTTTAGCTTCCATATTACCTCCTCTCCCTGTGCAAGTCTACCTCAGTGCCCCTAATGTGACGGTGCATGCACACATCCCTGTTACCTGCCTCTGTCTCTCTCTCTCTCGAAGTCTAAGCACGCAATCACATTTTCCATAATTATACTTTTTTTGCTGTATGAAGTTGTCATCTATAAACATTTAGTATTTCATGAATTAATTACTTGCTTTGAAAGAAGTGAATTGAATGCAGAAATTTGAATTATTAATTTTAAACACATGGTTGCAAAAAGCAAAGAGATTTTAGTCAAAGGCACAGGCCTGTTAAAGCGTTATTGAAAAACAAATGTTGCTATCTGCAGTGACTGTCAGTCGAGTTTGCTAAATTGACACCCAAGCAGCCAGACCTGGAATCGATCAGAAAAACGTATGTGGTTTTTTTTTAATTCTGTGCAGACGTAGTTCGGACTTCAAGTACTGTTTACGTTTATGACAAACTTATTGTAAAGTACCTGTGATTTTATTTAGGAGTAAAAGTTGATCTTGCAGACCAGTAGTGCCCAAAAGGTAGATCACCAGATTTTGTAGAACTAAAATTCCCATGATGCTGTGCACTTCTACAAAATGCCGTTAGAATGACAAAGCATCATGGAAGCCTTTTGGGCACCACTGTTGTAGTTTGAATTTGGAATGCACATGAGTTAGATTTTCCACTTCCAGGCCTGCTTTGTTATTCTACAAAAACATTATTTTTTTTTTTTGTATTTCATATGGATTTCACATGCGTTTTTAAAAAAATCTTTTTTTTATTTTTTTTCCTTTACATAAAAAATCGAAAAGTTTATTTTGGCTGATGTAGTTTTGATTTGAGCCCTTATCCCAGATCCCAGCAGGAAATTGCATATCTTTTGCATGATAGGCTATGGTGTGGGTCTTCTACCCTAGCCTTCATTTACAAAAAAAAAAAAAAAGTGTTGAACTAAAAAAAACAAACATGTGGCTTGAGGGGCCAAAAAGTTAGTAGCGGCTTATTGAACAGTAGCAGTTTTTACATTCCCTTATAAAAAAATTTTCTCCTGGTCTGTGTTGGCTGGATAGTCAGTACATCCGTGAGCAAGCCTTTCTCGTCATGAGACGTGCCCAGGTATCTTCCCTAGCAATCATTGCAAAGGAAAGTGCATATTTACGAGGTCTACCCTGGCGAATTGTCTTCCGAAGGAACCCGTATACAGTGCGACCTCGGTTTACAAACGCCTCGGTTAACGTAATTTTTGTTCACAAATGAAAATCCATTGAAAATAATCCCTCGGTTTACACATTTTTTTTTTTTCCCGCAATACAAAGCAAGTTTCCCCAGGATGCATTGCACCGGGGAGGTTTATAGCCCCGCCCCCTGCATGCTGGAGCCTGTGGGTAGCTCGTGGCGTCGAGTGGGGTGGTGTTGGAGCGGCTTTTGCATTGAGTTTTGGAGCCGTTCTGGAAATTGTTTGCAGTTGTTTTGGGACTTTTTGGTGCATTTCTCAAGCTGTGGAAAGGTAGGGAGCTGAGCTTTGTCATTTGCATTCCTTTTATTGTGTGTTCTGCATTGTGGGTTGGTTTCCATGCCAGCTCATTTTGACTTTTTTTCTGACCTCCAGAACGGATTAATCGCTTTTCAATGCATTCCTATGGGAAACCGCGTTTCAGTTTACAAATTTTTCGCAAAGGGAAACATCCCAGAGAACGCATTAAATTCGTAAACCGAGGTCCCGCTGTATTCCTTTTTTCAAGGGAAAAGCCATTTCACTGGTCTTCATTGGAAGAACTTTCTGAGGACCAATGCTTTAATAATAAATAAAATACTAACTGGATTTGGAAAGTCCTGGATGTTTTGGAGATTTGGGGTTGTTGTGTTTTTTTTTGTTTTTGTTTTTTTGGGGGGTGGGGGGTGTTCTCAGC
This sequence comes from Pelobates cultripes, assembly GCA_933207985.1. Taxonomy (NCBI): domain Eukaryota; kingdom Metazoa; phylum Chordata; class Amphibia; order Anura; family Pelobatidae; genus Pelobates; species Pelobates cultripes. The sequence goes on from OW240924.1 coordinate 68,950,376, forward strand.
TTTTTGTTAAGCATATTTAAACTTGACAAATTATTTTATTTTTATTTTCTCTATTGTGATAATTTGTGTTAATTAAGGCCTTCCAAGTAATAATTGGCTTTTAAACCTCAATTATTCCAATGGGAATGCCCTTTATTTTGCCCTTGTGCAAACTTAAAGTGGCACTCTCCCACCTCTAGTTTTGCCAATATCTAATGGAACTGTAGGCTGCGCTTTGTAAAGTGGAACTTGCAGGGTCTTTGCAGCAATATATCCATGGTGTTGCCTGGAAGGGGCGGGAGCATAGTTCCTACAGTGTCTTTATCCTGCTTAAACTTTTCAGAAAGCTTGTGTCTATATGGAAAATATCAAGAATTGATTTGTTTGTTTTTCCGCTTTTTTTTTTTTCAAAGCAATAATGCAGAAGGTTTGTTAACAATCACGTATGAATTTGCACAACCATTTACAAGCACTCATTCTGGCAATGCTACGCTCCTCACCCCTGTTACAGCACCGATAGTGTTTGCTATGGTAAGCAATCAAAAGCTATCACTTCAGTAGAAGTGTCTTTTATTGTTTAAAATTAGATTATTTCTATCTTGGAGTTTGAAGATGTTAACTCAAACAAAGAATGTTTTACTTTCAGGTTTTAGATTATTGGCAATTCTAAGAAGTCTTTCACTTTGAGTGGTATTTGAATTTTACAGTGTGCTTATATATGTTACAGAATATCATTTTCAGTGGAATTTGACCCTGCTTTAGAGCCTTGCGTAATGTGTATTCTGATTTATTAGCAGATGTTAACCTCCCAACATTCCAGAATGTTGACCAAACTCTTCCACTTACCGCTGTCTCTCACCAATGGCTTATTGTACCTCTCTCTAGAAAGTACAGGCGCTTTTACATGAAACTCTCAATATAATTAAAAAACAAAATAAAAATTGAATTGTATACAATAGTTGTGGTGTGTTTACTGTGCATATTATGTATTTCCGTGTAGGATTTGGTCAGTGTTTAAAACAACCAGGTATGGTACTGTAACAACTGGGAGACCCCATCTGGCTAGCCCTCCTTTAGTGGATGTTTTGCAGGTGGAAGTGCATATTAAAACAAACCTCAATTTAGAGCTGACAAGTTTTTAATTTGTAGAGCCAGGTACTGCATTTCAATAAAACTGCACACATTACTCACTGATGGTTTAGCCATTATTATGGAAGTTTGAGACAGCTGTATGTTGCCTCCAAGATTAGGTCCAGGCTCTAGATTTAGTCACTTTCCTTGAACTGTTGCGGCCTAGATACTGCTCACCATAACTGTTTGCATGTAGATGTGACTGTCTTTCACAGTGCCACAGTCAAGACTGTTAAATAAAAGAATTCACAAATTCTGTTTACAAGTTAAGAAGAAGAAGAATAATTTAATAATATATTGCAATTTTTATAGCGCTTTTCTCCCTGTGAGACTCAAAACACTTTGCAAATACACAAACATAAAGACATAAAAGTTCAGAGTTTCTGATGGTCAGATGAGCGGACAGAATGCCTGATGGAAGAGGTCGGTCTTTAGTTTTTGTTTGTTTTTAAAAGTCATCTTTAAAGACGGTGCCTCTCTGAGCATGGTAAAGAGTTACAGAAGTTAGAGGTAGTGTGGCTGCCTCTCATTGCTCCCCCAGTGACGGATGGTGACAGTTACTCATTGCTCCCCCAGTGACGGATGGTGACAGTTACTCATTGCTCCGCAGTGACAGATTTTGACAGTTACTCATTGCTCCACAGTGACGGATGGTGACAGTTACTCATTGCTCCGCAGTGACGGATGGTGACAGTTACTCATTGCTCCACAGTGACGGATGGTGACAGTTACTCATTGCTCCCGCAGTGACGGATGGTGACAGTTACTCATTGCTCCTATGGTGATGGTGACAGTTACTCTTTGCTTCCGCAGTGACGGATTGTGACAGTTACTCTTTGCTTCCGCAGTGACGGATTGTGACAGTTACTCTTTGCTTCCGCAGTGACGGATGGTGACAGTTACTCTTTGCTTCCGCAGTGACGGATGGTGACAGTCATTGCTCCCGCAGTGACGGATGGTGACAGTTACTCATTGCTCCTACGGTGACAGTTACTCATTGTACCCGCAGTGACGGATGGGGACAGTTACTCATTGCACCCCCAGTGACGGATGGTGACAGTTACTCATTGCACCCGCAGTGACGGATAGTGACAATTACTCATTGCACCCGCAGTGACGGATGGTGACAGTTACTCGTTGCACCCGCAGTGACGGATGGTGACAGTTACTCGTTGCACCCGCAGTGACGGATGGTGACAGTTACTCTTTGCTTCCGCAGTGACGGATGGTGACAGTTACTCATTGTACCCGCAGTGACAGATGGTGACAGTTACTCATTGCTCCTACGGTGACAGTTACTCATTGTACCCGCAGTGACGGATGGTGACAGTTACTCATTGCACCCGCAGTGACGGATGGTGACAGTTACTCATTGCACCCGCAGTGACGGATGGTGACAGTTACTCATTGCACCCGCAGTGACGGATAGTGACAGTTACTCATTGCACCCTCAGTGACGGATGGTGACCGTTACTCGTTGCACCCGCAGTGACGGATGGTGACAGTTACTCGTTGCACCCGCAGTGACGGATGGTGACAGTTACTCGTTGCACCCGCAGTGACGGGTGACAGTTACTCGTTGCACCCGCAGTGACGGTTACTCATTGTTCCCGCAGTGACGGATGGTGACAGTTATTCGTTGAACCCGCAGTGACGGATGGTGACAGTTACTCGTTGCACCCGCAGTGACGGATGGTGACAGTTACTCGTTGCACCCGCAGTGACGGAGGGTGACAGTTACTCGTTGCATCCGCAGTGACGGTTACTCATTGCTCCTGCAGTGACGGATTGTGACAGTTACTCATTGTTCCCGCAGTGACGGATGGTGACAGTTAATCGTTGAACCCGCAGTGACGGATGGTGACAGTTACTCGTTGAACCCGCAGTGACGGATGGTGACAGTTACTCGTTGCTCCTGCAGTGATGGATGGTGGCAGTGACGGATGGTGACAGTTACTCATTGCTCCTATGGTGACAGTTACTCATTGCTCCTGCAGTGACGGATGGTGACAGTTACTCCTTGCTTCCGCAGTGACGGATGGTGACAGTTACTCCTTGCTTCCGCAGTGACGGATGGTGACAGTTACTCATTGCTCCTACAGTGACAGTTACTCATTGCACTTGCAGTGACAAATGGTGACAGTTACTCATTGCACTTGCAGTGACGGTTGGTGACAATTACTCGTTGCACCCGCAGTGACGGAGGGTGACAGTTACTTGTAGTCAGGAAGATGTTGTATGTAGCATTTGAACTAAGGAGAGATGTAAGTGGGAAAAGGGGAGTGCACAAGAGGGAAAAAAGGGAAGTATACTCTAAACTGGATGGCTTGGCTTTTTAACCTGTAGTCTGCCGGGCATAAACAGATTATTGTAGTGATTAAGGTCCAGAGAGTATTTAGGTGCCGTCTTCTTCGCTTAAAGGATAATTGAAGTCACCCAGGCCACTTCATCTCGATTAAGTGGTTTTGGTGCATTGGTCCTTTTTTAACCTTTTTATGCAAAACTGTTAGCTGCAAAAAGCCTGCAGGCACTGACTATACTCACCAGAACAAACACAATAAGCTGTAGTGTTTCTGGTGGCTATATTGTCCCTTCAAAGAGTTAAGCTAGCCTCTAGTGCAGGCTTCCCAAAACTCCGGCCCTCCAGATGTTGCTGAACTGCAACTCCCATGATTCTATGAATGAAATGGGCTGAGAATCATGGGAGTTGTAGTTCAGCAACATCTGGAGGGCCGGAGTTTGAGGAAGCCTGCTCTAGTGGCTGTCATACTGAGGTGCATCGCTGCACTGACTTAGTAAAACTCGGTCAGGTGACGTTCGACATCGAACTTAATCAATTGCAGCTCATAGGAGAGCATTCTTATGGGAAAGCTGAGTGTACTGACTGCACACTCTGCACACGCACTTCAGGTCCCCAGTGCTCTACTATGAGAAACTTTTGGATTGGGCCGAATGAGAGATTTGGGATATTTTCCCTCTTTTCTATATAATTCACTGAATTAGTGCCAATTAAACGATTAGAGTTGCCTTTTAAGGGTTACTTGGTAAATGACAAGTTTTAGATATAGGGGGGGAGCATGACTTTTCCAATGCCATCAGTTGGGACCAAGGGCATATATCTACTGTGCTTAGAATGAGTACCAATAAGGTACAAAGGGAATCCTGAGGCAGACATAGGCATCTCCAAAGTCCAGGCAGCCCAGCTTCATAGGCAAATTCAAGCCAGATTTTCAATATCAGGATAGCACACTCCTAGGATTCTGGCTATTCAGAAATGTCCTAAGGGTACAAAGTGTTTAGCCCAGCACATGTCTGCTGGTCATATGTAATTCTCTGTGTGTATTTCTCAGTCATGACTTTGGAAAAGACTTAGTAGTCTAGTGATACATACTGTGGATTTCTTGGTCTCCCAAGCACACCAAATAGGGAAGCATGGAATGAAATGCAATGCATCATAAAGTTCTGACTCTAGTTTTGCTGAAAAGCATGTGAATATTCAATATTATGATTGTTACTACTGTGTTTAGATCTTTCACTCATTTAATTTTCAAGCACCTGTGCTCAGCCTTCAATAGCAGGATTTCCTGAACGTTCTGCAATATTATTTTTGTTTATACAGCGCTCATTAAGTTTACTTTGTGGTATTTTATAGTTCGTAAGCTTGCAGACAGAGCCCTCTATTCCCTTTTGTATTTGTATGCACAGATATATTGTATTATGTTTTCTGTTTGCTTTGAGGAGAAAAATGCAGGTGTTAAAGGGATGCTAGGTATTTATAAATAAAAAAAAGACAAGAGACTTGGACTCAGTTGAGTCCTGTTCCACCTCCTTGCAGAAGAATGGTAACAGACCCCTTTATCCTACCCCCTATCAAGATGAAGGTCACCTAGACTGTGTTAGCTAATAGGAGATAACCCTTAAAGGACCACTATAGTGCCAGGAAAACATACTCGTTTTCCTGGCACTATAGTGCCCGGAGGGTGCCCCTCCCGCCCGGCTCTGGAAAGGGGTAAAAACTTACCTTTTTCCAGCGCTGGGCGGGGAGCTCTCCTCCGACGATCCTCCTCCTCTCCGCCCATTCAGCAGAATGCGCACGCGCGGCAAGAGCTACGCGCGCATTCAGCCGGTCGCATAGGAAAGCATTCACAATGCTTTCCTATGGACGCTGGCGTGCTCTCACTGTGAAAATCACAGTGAGAAGCATGCAAGCGCCTCTAGCGGCTGTCAATGAGACAGCCGCTAGAAGCTTTGGGGGAAGGCTTAACCCATTTATAAACATAGCAGTTTCGCTGAATCTGCTATGTTTAGAAAAGAATGGGTTAACCCTAGCTGGACTAGGCACCCAGACCACTTCATTAAGCTGAAGTGGTCTGGGTGCCTAGAGTGGTCCTTTAAATATTAAAATGAAAAAAGGTCAAAAATCCCAGCTGCCTCTTTTTAAGAGGAGGCTAGTGGGAAAGAGCCCAGTATAATATGCTAGTAGCCAAGCAAATAATCACAACATTTATTATCAACAGATGAGCTACTAGATCAACGAGGGAATACTTATCTACTAAAGATATCTAATAACTGGATAAATAGTTATCCTTGTGTTTGGGCAGGTAATAGTAGAGGGGATGGGGATGGGAGGTAACCAACTCCTATCATATAATCGAAAAAAGGACTTAAAGGACCACTATAGGCACCCACACCACTTCAGCTCAATGAAGTGGACTGGGTGCCATGTCCCCCTAGTTTTAACCCTGCAGCTGAAAACATAGCAGTTTCAGAGAAACTGCTATTTTTACACTGCAGGGTTAATACCGCCTCTAGTGGCTGTTTACCTGACAGCCACTAGAGGCTGCTTCCGCGTTTTACATGGAGTAAATCGCCATTATTTGACGCTTGACGTCCTCACGGAGACCAATGTCAAAAAAGATTCCCATAGGAAAGCATTGAGTAATGCTATACTATGGGCGGGTTTGAATGCGCGTGTGCTCCTCTGGCCGTGCATGCACATTCGGCTCCACTCGGAAGCGACATCGATAGGAGAGGTCACCAGTGCCGAGGTATCCCAGCGCGGGATTAAGATAAGCAAAGAAATGGTTAACACTTTATTTGCCGTGGAACGGGGCCCTAGTCACCTAAACGGTGACTAGGGCTCTTTAGCGTTAGGAATGCATATTTGTACTCCTAACATTACAGTGTTACTTTAAAGCAGCAGCCGCTCTAAAAGTAGACAGGGAAAAGAGGAATTCTATCGTGAAGGATAATCTCCATCAAAAGACCCTAGAGAAAAGCGCTAAAAATCCTTATAAGGGGAAGGGAAACAAGGGGCATAGCTACCACCCACAACCCATTAAAGGGATCCCCCCCCTTACTGGTCCCTGTTCACTTTTAGAGCTGCTGCTCCTTTAAGTACTTTTTTGGATTATATGATAGGAGTTGGTTACCTCCCATCCCCATCTCCTCTACTATTACCTGCCAAAACACAAGGATAACTTTTTATCCAGTTATTAGATGCACTTATATCTTTTAGTAGATAAGTTCCCTCGCTGATCTAGTAGCTCATCTGTTGATAATAATAAATGTTGTGGTTTTTTGCTTGGCCACTAGCATATTAGACTGGACTCTTTCCCACTTGCCTCCTCTTAAAATGAGACAACTAGAATTTTTTAGACCTTTTTTCATTTTAATCAAAACATCTTTATCTTAATGAAGCAGTTTGGGTGTATAGATCATGCCCCTGCAGTCTCAGTGCTCAATTCTCTGAGCATTTTTGTGCCTATAGTATTCATTTAAGGCTCACCAGAGCACATGCAAAAGACAATAATTGTATCCCTTATATGAAAGTGAAACGGTAAGTGGTACATGGAACTAAGTATGTGTGAGTGTTCTACTTTAAGTAACACTCCAAGCACCATAACCACTACAGCACACAGTAAGTAGTCAAATTTGACTTCTTAACTGTTTGCTGGGCAGCACACCCCGCTTCTACTGCAAGCAGATTTTCTGAGCTAACTTGGTGATGCTCTCAGTTAATGAGCTAGCCTTGCACTGCAGGGCTTAGCTCAGGAGTGCTAATGAAAGCATCTAAGCAGGAGATTCTAGCTCTCCTGAAGCCTGTAGAGAGGTGACGAGCAGAGCCTATGTAAGAAGTCAAACCAAATGCTAAAACAGTCTTTTACTACTTATAATGATGGGGCTAGGGCATCCATGGAACCATAACCACAACATTGTGCTGTAGTGTTACTGGTACTTGGAATGTTCCTTGAAGTTTAAACACTCAGTTTGCCTTTTAAAATGAGGAAAAAAACTGTATTGACATGGATATATTAAACTGTATTTTTATGTCTTATATATGTGTATCATGATGATCAGTGATCAATAATCAAAGCAGTCAGACATTCTCATGGGTTTACATGGTTATGGAATGTTGGATTAGATTATTCATAATAAATAGTTGTATTTCTTCCCATAGCCTCTTTGGGATATTTCAATAACGATTTTTCAGTTTGCAAACTGCAAGCACCTGAGAACCTGGCTGCTCTCAAAATCTCATGGAAATTGTAATTTTAGAACTGTTATATGTGTTCTGTTATCAGAACACCTTGGCTTTAATGTACATTAATAAAGTTTATAATCATAACCCAAAATAAGGGACAGCCAACATTCAAGTTGCTCACTTTCCTTGGCTATATAATTAGACTAAAAATTAATGTAGGCGGTAACAGCTTGTTGAGCAAAGGAGAAAAACTGCCATTTTGGAATGCAAAGGGAATTTTTCCTTGTTTGTAGCATAATTAGAAATGGCTTCAAATTCTTTTTGTGAACTTGTTTTTGTTTTGTATTGTTTTTTTCTCCTTGCCTATATTACTGTGTAACAGTACTACCATCACATCCTTGATTTTCTACAGGATGATTTTTCCCAGTGCCATTGTCAGGCCGCTCTAGAGATCTGAGTGCGGAAATCACACTCATTGTTTCGATAAGGTCACGTCTAAACCGAGACCCAAATATATTTCCAGATGATCAATTTGGGACAGTATTATGGCTTCATCAGCTAATCACGGCTCCACCTCTTTGAACCTCTGGAGGATAACCACTGACCTTCAAAGCCATCTTCCTGATTAGTGTCTCCACCTCTAGTAGAGTAGGTGAAATTAACCCCATTAATAGAGCAGATATGTTGTGCATTGTGAGTATATACAATAAATCACTATCACGTTAATTATTTAGTTTTGATACTGCAATTTTTTTTTAAATTGTGTTTATCACATTCATTTTGCATTATTTATATATATATTCACAATGCTCTTCAGGGGCGGACTGAGAACCCTCAGGGCCCCCGGGCAAAATAAATCAAGGGCCCCCTTACAGGCCCCACCCATACTCTGCAGCAAGCGCCACCCTTGTCCCGCCTCCATGCACCGCCTCCAGCCACACCCTACACAATCTTTAGACACAAGGAACAAAAGGGCAATAAGCCCTTCGAGGCCCCAGCAGAGACTACAATTGAGGGCTAATGGGCCATGGAGGGGGGTCTTTCTAGCGGAGGCTATCTCAGTGTCCTTTAGAGTGTGTGTTAGAAAGAATCCCCTCAAGGCCCCATTAGAGACTACAATGGAGTCTAATAGGCTTGGAAGGGGGTCTTTCTAACAGAGGCCATCTCAGCGTCCATTAGATATCCCCTGCTGGAAACAGTCGCCTCCAGGCCCCAGTAGAGACTACAACTGAGGGCTAATGGGCCATGGAGGGGATTTCTAGCAGAGGCTATCTCAGTGTCCTTTAGAGAGTGTGTTAGAAAGAATCTCCTCCAGGCCCCATTAGAGACTACAATGGAGTCTAATGGGGCCTGGAGGGTGGTCTCTCCAACACTCTGGTTCCTATTCACAATATAGCAACACAACATAGCTCACTGATACCTAGGCCAAGTTGGCTCCTCTTACCTTAATTACTGTTGCTGGCTGGCAGTCTGTGGGCTTGCTTGCTGCGGCTGGCAGGCTGTGGGCTTGCTGCTGGCAGGCTGTGGGCTTGCTGGCTACTGCCGGCAGGCTGTGGGCTTGCTGGCTACTGCCGGCAGGCTGTGGGCTTGCTGGCTACTGCCGGCAGGCTGTGGGCTTGCTGACTGCGGCTGGCAGGCTGTGGGCTTGCTGGCTGCGACTGGCAGGCTGTGGGCTTGCTGGCTGTAAGCCTGTGGGCTGGCTACTGGCCTGTGGGCTGGCTAACTGGCTGGCTACTGGCCAGCCTGTGGGTTGGCTGGCTGGCTACTGGGGCACTTGTAGATTATTTAAATAAATAATCCATGCGCAATAACCACTACTGCTCCAGAGTAAGTAGTCAAACCATTTAAGAACAGTTTGACAACTTACCTGGGATCTGCTGGGATATGGGGGCTGTAGTAGGGAATAGGAGCAGTGGTGCAATGTGTGTGAAAGGTTCAGTGTGTGTGGGGGGGGTGTGGGCTGTGTACATGTGTGGCAATGTTAGTATGGGGGTCTATGTGTATATGGGTGGGCAGTGTATGTGTGTGTGTGAAGCAATGTGTGTATGGTGTGTATGGGGGCAGTGTGTGAATGTGTATGGTGTGTGTGTGTGGGCAGTGTGTTTATGGGGCTAGAGTTCACTCTCACCACTGCGACCACCAGGAATCCCTGGGGGTCACAGTGTTGAGAGTGAACACTAGACCGTAGCTCCAGGGCTAGAGTTGACTCTCGCAAGAGCGGTAACGTTGCCATGGTAATCGCGGCAACGCTCTGTGCTCGTGCAAGAAGGACCCAGAGGAGCTGCAGGGTGAGCTCCCAGGTCCTCTCTTCCTTCCTCCCCTGCCCGCACGGTCCCTGTGTGCCTTTTTGTCTCCCCCCGTCCCTCTGTATGTTTCTTTCTCCCCCCTCCTTCCCAGTCTTTCTTACCCCTCTGCCTCTTTCTCCCTCTCTTCCACTGTTTTTCTCCCCCCTTTCCCTGTCTCTCTCTCTCTCCCCCACAACTCTCTTCCTCTCTGTCTCTTTCTCCCCCTCCCCATCTCTTTCTCCCCCTGTGTCTCTTTCTCCCCCTCCCTATCTCTCTATTACCCCTCTTTCTCCCCGTGTCTCATTCTTCCCTCTCTGTCTGTCTCCCCCCTCCCCATATCTCTGTTCCCCCCTCTTTCCATATCTCTGTTCCCCCCTCTTTCTCCCCCCTCCCCATATCTCTGTTCCCCCCTCTTTCTCCCCTCTCCCCATATCTCTGTTCCCCCCTCTTTCTCCCCTCTCCCCATATCTCTGTTCCCCTCCCTCTCCCCATATCTCTTTTCCCTCCCTCTCCCCATATCTCTTTTCCCCTCCCTCTCCCCATATCTCTTTTCCCCCTTGCATTGAGCTCCACGCATCTTTTGGCTGTTTCTAGTTTGTTCTTGGTATCCTGTAGTCTGAGCCTGTTCACCTGGAATGTGCACACCTGTTCTGGTTCCTTGATGATTGGCTGAGACTCCTATTTAAACCCTTGAGGCTGGTTCTCGTGGTCAGATCGTGTTTCCTATTCCTGTTTGGTTTCACTGCTGTTCATCTGACTCCTGCTTTTGATCTCCTGCTCGTCTACTGTTTTCGCCTGATTGCCGCCCGTCCTGACTTCTGATTCTGATACTGACTACTCTTCTGGATATCCTTGTCTGTACTGCGTTCCAGGAAGCACTGGTTTTTTCAGCCCCAGTGCACTGTGTCACAGCCTTGGGGATTTCTGTCCTGAGTCCCCTCGGTCTGTGTCGAATTGCAAAGGGTGCCTCAACTCTGCGTGCCGGACTCCCACTTCAGGTAAGATCCTTGACAGTACGATCTGACCAAATGGAGTCTGCAGAGTTGAAGATTACCGTTGCAGCCTTGACCCAGCAAGTTTCCCAGCTCACCCAGGCTTTGCAGGGCTTACAGCAGGAGCTGGCTTCCCTTAAAGGGAGAGTAACCTATGACTCTGGACTCTCTGAACCGCTGGTTGCTCTACCCGAGAAATTTTCTGGGATCTGGTCTAAGTATGATACCTTCAAAGTTGATTGCGAGGTCCTGTTCTCCCTGAGACCACTTACCTATGCCACAGACGTCATTAAAGTGAGGACAGCGATTACCTTATTGTCGGGGCACCTTAAGATCTGGGCCCACCAGTTGTTACTCGCCAAAAGCCCAGTCCTAAATTCCTGGGAGTCCTTTATTCGGTCCCTGGGTTTACAATGCAACAAGACACAAAAGTCATATGTACATAGATCATCTGCTGTTGCTTCACACATATTGCAACCCGGACTGGAAATGGACTACACTACTCCTTTCACTCGGACTGATGTTACAGCTAACCCTACCGCTCCCAAGTCTCCCGAAACATCGTATAAATCTGGCAGGGAGGCGGAGGAACCCATGGAGATTGGACTGGTTAGGTTCCGTCAGTCATCTCAAGAAAGGGCAAGAAGGATGGCGCATGGACTGTGTTATTATTGTGGGGAGATGGGACATTTAATATCTTTTTGTCCCATTCGTCCATCTAGGTCTCGGGTTCTCCGTCTGGGTACTACTCTGGCATATCCTATGAGACCTGTCTGCCAACATGCTGCCTGTCCTTGCTTGACCACTCTGTCCAATCCTCAGCCTTCTACAGTCGTTGCTCCTGAGGTTGTGCAGGAATCTGTTACTAAAGAACCTGAGATCTCTATTTCTACTAAAGATTCTGCTTCTAAGAAGGCAAGCACCACAACCACTACAAGTCCTGTCAAGGAAGACCCTCTTTCTGGCTGTACCTATGCCTCTAATGGGACTCTAGTCCGGAAGGAGGACTTGCAAGTATTTGAAAAGGCCCTACAAGCTATGACCTCTGCTCCTACTAGTACCACCAAAGCCAAGAAATCCAAAAAGTAACCTCCTGGGTCGTAAGTTGCGTTCCTCTTCTCGCCTACGGCGTCTTTGAAGGGGGGGTAATGTCAGGATCACCATTGTGCTTTACACAATATTGTGTATTTGGGTCTGGCTGGGATCAAACCTGAGTTTCCTGCATCCCAGTCAGTATCCTTGCATTGAGCTCCACGCATCTTTGACTGTTTCTGGTTGTTCTTGGTATCCTGTAGTCTGAGCCTGTTCACCTGGAATGTGCACACCTGTTCCTGGTTCCTTGATGATTGGCTGAGACTCCCTATTTAAACCCCGCAAGGCTGGTTCTCGTGGTCAGATCGTGTTTCCTGTTCCTGTTTGGTTTCACTGCTGTTCATCTGACTCCTGCTTTTGATCTCCTGCTCGTCTACTGTTTTCGCCTGATTGCTGCCCGTCCTGACTTCTGATTCTGATACTGACTACTCTTCTGGATATCCTTTGTCTGTACTGCGTTCCAGGAAGCACTGGTTATTTCAGCCCCAGTGCACTGTGTCACAGCCTTGGGGATTTCTGTCCTGAGTCCCCTCGGTCTGTGTCGAATTGCAAAGGGTGCCTCAACTCTGCGTGCCGGACTCCCACTTCAGGTAAGATCCTTGACCGGCCGCCCCCTCACAGTGTGCCACCGGACCGGCCACCCGGTGGCACCTGCAGTCCCCAAATGCCGCCCCCAATCCAGCCCTGCCGCCGGGCCCCCTGAAGGCGGCCCTGACGGCGGGCCCCCCTCCCGGCCGGGCCCTCGGACCATGTCCGAAGTGCCCGACCGGTCAGTCCGCCCCTGATGCTCTTACAACAGACTATTAAAATACACTTTAGTTTATTTAGTTTTAAGCAGCATTTCATTTGTCTCCCACATTTGGAATGAGTGTAAGACTCAATGATCTTGTGGTACTGCGAAGTAGTGGTGAGCTTAACACAATATGGCCATATGGTGGAACTGAATCCCCATATCTGCTTCCTAAGAAGATGTTAATAAGTAGCCTTGAAATGTAAAAAAATATTTTTATGTGTGCGCTGTTCCTTAAACTGTACTATGTGGAATAGACTTTGAATTTACTTATATTCCCAACATTTCTCACTTTTGTGAATAACCCCAGTGAGAGTCAGGAAGCTTAATGCTGCAAAGAGTTTGAAGTGGTCATGGTATCAATGTTCCTTTTAAAGTATTTTCTCTTTCTGTTTGTTCAAGAGTTACAGGATATATCTATCTATAAAAGAAAAGTAAATACAGAGAAGAAACTTTAAGATTACAGGGCTTAGCGATAAAGGCTTTAAACGATTTTAGCTGTTCCCAGTTAATGTTGATATAATGCAAGCTGGGGAATATAGTGCAGGGAGTGGATGATTGTTTTAGGTTTGCCAAGTCTGCAAGGAAAAGGAATGAGGTAGTGCTGGATTCATGCCCTTATTGTGCAATTCATCACACCTACAACAACTCAAATGCAGAATAAATTAATAATCTTTTTGAAGTTTGAGTCATTGTAGTCGTTTTCTTCTTTTGATCGATGATCTTTATTGAAGCTCAGACCAAGCAGTTATATATTTGCAAAATTAAAGGGACACTATAGTCACCTGAACAACTTTAACTTAATGAAGCAGTTTTGGTGTATAGAACATGCCCCTGCAGCCTCACTGCTCAATCCTCTGCCATTTAGGAGTTAAATCCCTTTGTTTATGAACCCTAGTCACACCTCCCTGCATGTGACTTGCACAGCCTTCCATAAACACTTCCTGTAAAGAGAGCCCTGTTTAGGCTTTCTTTATTGCAAGTTCTGTTTAATTACAATTTTCTTATCCCCTGCTATGTTAATAGCTTGCTAGACCCTGCAAGAGCCTCCTGTATGTGATTAAAGTTCAGTTTAGAGATTGAGATACAATTATCTAAGGTAAATTACATCTGTTTGAAAGTGAAACCATTTTTTTTTTTTTCATGCAGGCTGTATCAATCATAGCCAGGGGAGGTGTGGCTAGGGCTGCATAAACAGAAACAAAGTGATTTAACTCCTAAATGACAGTGAATTGAGCAGTGAAGTTACAGGGGAATGATCTATACACTAAAACGGCTTTATTTAGCTAAAGTAATTTAGGTGACTATAGTGTTCATTTAAGTTACATTTAAAATAAAGGTGTTTTGCCTTGAATATTCCCATTGCCTTGAATCATCATTATTTTATCAAGCATACCTCTTTCACAACAGGAAGAGTGCTTCAGTCTGGAAAGACTGTGGTCTATGGGGTCTATTCTTCTTCAATAAAACCCTGTCCAGCAGTAGCTTCTTGGATAAGTCATTTATCCCCTGGAGACAGAGCTGATGTAAAATGTTGTAAATCCCTAGCAATTAAAGGAATATACCAAGCTCCGTAATCACTACAGTGCTCTGTAGTGGTTATGGTGCCATAAGTGATAGTCTCCTAAGGTATTCGTTGTCAATCTATTTGGGAATGATTTGTAACCTGCTGGTGGACTGCCAGGCTCTGATCATCAACTAATTGAAACTGTTTACTGGAGCTTCCGGCTCTACAAGGGGCCGTGACCAACTCCAAGCGGACACCATGTATGTTATCAAACCATTCACAAATGGTTTAACTACTTACCTTGGAAGGCCTTGAGGGCACTCCTGATACCATAGCCATTACTGCACTGTTTTCATTTCAAACTGAAATGCCTGTTGATTGGCATTTGTTAAACACTGCTTATTTGACTCTCTGGGATGATACCCTTACATCTGGCTGTAATTTATTATCCATGAGACAGACTCTCGAGTCACATTCATTGCAACATTTTTCTTGTTTATTTTTCAGATCATTTTTTTCTTTTTTTTTTTTTCCTTGTAGCATTCTGTGTTACTGTTTAACTTGTTGGGGCCTTGTTTTTGAATACTTAATAATTTTTTTTTTTTGTAGACTTTTTTTTCTTTCTTAAAATCATGCAAGAGAATTGTACTGACTTGCCCACTTTAAGTGTGTGGTACTTTACATATGAGCGTGTGTGTTTATATATAGCGTTATGGATATAATCTGGTTTTAGGTCTGCTAAACCCATTCTACCAGATAAATCCTATATACTGCTGACCACCCATAATACACCATATTCATGTGCACTTAAACTAGAACCAGATCCTCCTCCTTTTTTTTTTTTTCTTTCTCCAATTTCCCTTGACCCATGGAAACGGTATGTGTAGATGGCCAATAAGTTCATTCTAAGGTTGGTGCAATTCGTAATGGATTTCCTCATTCTTGGAGCAACCTGAACCTTAACATAAACAGCCTGCATGAAGATTCAGTG
This sequence comes from Pelobates cultripes, assembly GCA_933207985.1. Classification (NCBI taxonomy): domain Eukaryota; kingdom Metazoa; phylum Chordata; class Amphibia; order Anura; family Pelobatidae; genus Pelobates; species Pelobates cultripes. Next base: position 68,965,627 of record OW240924.1, read on the forward strand.
TCGGTTTTCAACGGGAACTGAAAAAACTAAAATACTGCTAGTGTTTCAAAAAACAAGCAAACTTTCCCTAAAATTGAAAAACAACACTACAACCGGATTTCCGGACATACTTTTCAATCTTCTCTGTATAACGACCTATAGTATATGTTGCAGACAGGCCCCTGCAAGGGCCACTTCTTGTTGTTCAGTGATACTTGGTGTTGAAACAAAAATAAAGAAATTAAAAAACAAAAACAAAAAAACAAGCAAACTTTCAAGTGACCCTGTCTGTTATGTATTGGTCTTCATGAAGAAGGGGAAGGTGCATGTGTGACTTTGTAAAGACGTTCATACGGGCTTGTAGACCATTCAGTAAAAGCTTCCTGAAAGTAGCGGTGGGATGGTGATAATATAGAAATATCCCAATGCTTCCTTTTTTGTAGGATGTAGTTAGTGGCGAATAATTTCTTGTACATTAGTTGACTATGTATTCCATCAAAATCTTGAGTCCTATATCGGCGGTACGTCTAAATATGGCTGCACAGATGACTAAGATGCATATAGTTTCATTAACTTCTGCATTACCAATGTTAGATAGAAACCGCATGGAACATTCTTTGTTATGGGATAAATCCTTTCCTGGCTCTATTTGTAATTGCAGTTGAGTTAAGAAAAACAAAAAAATAAAATGAAAGATTTTAAAATGTCATACTGCTAGTAGAAGTGCTAGCAAATGTTTTGAATGGGGTAGGAAATTAGGTAAAACTTTTTTTTTTTTTTTTTCTCACTGCCGCAGAGGTCTGCCGCACTGGCCCCACCCCCAGACCCACCGTTGTCTGACATCAGAATTGATGATTTCAGTGAATCCAATGTTTCCTCATAGGGAAAGCATTGGATTGGCTGAGATCACAAGGAGGTGGGGCCAAATACCCTCACTGTGCAGCACTGCCCTCAGGAAGCACCTCTAGTAGCCATCTGAATAGTGGCCATTGGAGTTATCCCTGGGCTGTAATGTAAACTCTGCCTTTTCTCTAAAAAGACAGTGTTTACAGCAAAAACCCTGCAGGGACTGACTATACTCACCAGAAAAAATACAATAAACTGTAGTTGTTCTGGTAACTTTAGTGTCTCTTTCGCTTTTATTGGGCATAACAAATAAAACAAATGTGGAAGTAGATGTTCAAAATACAATTTACAGTGTTAATTGTCATGATTAATACAGTCAGTCTAGCAAATTATCCACAAAGAAAATAAAGGTTTGTTACTAATAGTTAATTAACACTTCAAGGCTCGGTAGCAAGGCATCTCAGTTAAATGTAACTGTGAATAAAGAAACATGCCAAATGATTGCGTCTATAGTAGAACCCTCAACATGAGGACAAGTTCTGTTTATCCTCCTTGTATGTGTACAGTTCTATCTCAGGGACACTTATGCCTCGTTTCCACTGAGCGGTATGGTTCGGGTCGGTACGGTTAGAATGGTCCAGCCTATTCAGGTGAGCGTTTCCACTGCAGGTTGGACCCCCAGGGGGCATGCGGGGTTTAGACCAAATGCCTAGCGTGTCATTTGTCGTGAGCATTGACATTTTCCTGTCCCCCGATCAATGGATTGTATAGTGTGACACCAGTAGCTCCGCCCTAACTGTACTGTGCCATTTCCTATGGACCTACATCTGAAGGGGGCCCAGGAATGGTGCGGTTCGGTTGTATGGGCCACTTTCATAATGGAAACACTCAAAATAGCGTACCAGACGTACCGACCCGAACCGTACTGCTCAGTGGAAAAGGGGCATCAGTTTTCAGTTAGTTTGTTGAATGAACTGCTGTGCGGATAGGTGCCCTCAAAGGCACAGTAATTTCAGGTCATACATTAGTGAAAATATATCTCCTTATCACTTTTAAGACTCCCCATTAAGACTTTCACAATTGCTGCATTTGTTTATGACCAATAAAAATTTACTTTTTTACTTTGGTTTCACTTTCTCTAATACATTAGCAGCTTTTTTTGGGTAGTGTGTGTAATTAACCTGTTGGTATAGCTTATGGTGGTGGAAATTCCCTGGAATTTTAGAAATAAATACGTTCTGTGAATAACCGCTTCACGTGTTCTGTCAATAGAAGCTCACCTGTAAAGGCTGAAACCGTATCACCTTATTTAAATAGGAAGGAGGAAAAGGCATGCAGTTATTCATTATAGGGACACGCTACACACCAACATGACTTCATTTTATTCCTTACAGATGTGTCTCCTCACAGTAGGAAGATTTGGCTACAGTGTGGATTACACGCATGTTTAACCCTTTAAGGGCCATGTCTATGACATATACATATGAGACATTATTGTACAGCAGAGTTAAATCCCTGCTGGTATCAAGGAGCCCCAGTTATCACTGGATACCTAAGGGTCCCCTTTGTTAGCTGGGAACACAGCAGCTCCAGACTGACAGATGAACTATGAATCACATTCGTATTATTTAAATACTGCTACTGAGTGGTAACGCTCATCCATTGGTAATTCTTTTACTAATTGGTAATTCAATCTCACAGAAACCTCCAATGTCTTGACCTAGAGCAATTCTCCACTAACCTCCAAACTCTCATTTTACCTATCTCAAACTTCATCTGCCCTAGTTCTGCAATCTCCTTCTGCAATTCCACCCTCTCCTCTCAACTAGACATCATGGCACCTTCTACACTTAAATGCAGCACGCGCCCCAACTACAACCTTGTCACACCAAGTTGACTCGATACCTCTGTGCATCTGACTTTCTTCACTATAAATGTATGCTGTGCTCTTACAGCGTGGCTCTTTCCTCTTCAAAAGTAAATTCCTTCAATACCCTCATAACCACACTGTCCCATGAACCCAAATGACTATTTTACACTTTTAACTCTTTTCTTTGCCTTGTTGCTCCTATTGCCACAAACTTTGCAACTCACTTCACTGACAAGATATCTACAATCTGGGAAGATATATCCCTCATCTCTCTCCTTCCCCTTACAATACTCACTGCTTCTGCTGTTCTATGTTCATTCACACTCGCTACAGCGGAAGAGGTTTCTGCTCTGCTCCGGTGCTCCCGCCCCACCACCTGATCCTATTCCCCTGCATCTAATCTGTACTCTGTCTCATTCTCTTGATCTGCCTCTTACTAAAATTCTCAAACTCTCTCTCCCATCTGACATTTCCATCACCCTTCAAACATGCAACTAACCCTGATTCTAAAGACCTCCTTAACCTTTCCGCTGCTTTTGACACGGTTGATCATCAACCGCTTCTTCTCATCCTCCGTAATCTGTCTACGAGTTATTGCTCTCTCCTGGTTCTCCTCCTACCTCTCCCAGCGCTCTTTTAGTGTTTCTTTTTATGGCTCTTCCCTCAACCCCTGTTGGTGTCCCCCAACGTTCAGTCTTTGGTCCCCACCTGTTCTCGATCTATACTCCCTCCCTTGGTAAACTCATGAGCTCCTTTGGCTTCCAATATTATTTCTATGCGGATGACACGCAAATCTATCTGTCCTCCCCTGATCTCTCCCCTATTGACTAGTGTCTGTGACTGCCTCTCTGCTATTTCTAATTGGATGGCTGCTCACTTCCTTAAACTCAACCTATCCAAAACAGAACTTTTGGTCTTTCCTCCCACAAGTGTTGCTACTTCTGTTTTTGTCTCTGTAGCAGAATGGGCTTCGCCACAATACATTCCTTTTGCTAAGGGCTGTCCACCCACCCTATTTGCTACTGTATTTCAATTAGGAAACAAGTAACAATGTAATATTAACTCTCGTTCATCTGGTTGTTTGGTAAGAATCCCATTTCAACTATTTTACACTGTATTGTTCGACAAACTAACAAACTACCGAACAACCAGGCCACCCAGGAGAGGAGCGTGGCATCAATTGACCTCCCTAACTTGGTTCACACTGCTTTAATTGCCAACCGCACAAACTAACTTGGTGTTCCCTGGGTGGCCACCGTTTGTCATACGAACACGTGGCGGCGGCCATCTTAACATACGAATTGCACCAGCAGTGTTTGGTCGTTGAGTGTCTGGAACCCAAATCGGACATGCGACGGTACGTACACTGCAGAGACTTCCATCCTCGCATAAGTTCGTGGGAACTCAAGGGAACATAGCGGCGTTCGGTAAAAGGAACCATACAAATGGGGGACATTAAACGAACGAAGACACAAAACATTCTGTTGTATATTTTCATTTATTTTAACCTCCCGAACGGAGAACGACCGCAAACCCGAAACTCATGGAACTATTCTCGGCTTACACCTCGTGTGCGGTCGGTAAAACTAAGACATCCATAAAACTTTTGAACCCCTGAACCGATCTGGGTGATTTTTTTCAGTATGTTGCTCCCCCAGATTGGGGCTATCAGGGGATGTTGGGATTGTGAATGTAGGATATGTTTTTGGAGGGTTTTCATAAAAGTATGAACATTTTTATTTTTCTGTTTTGGGATATTTGAGTTGATACAGTAATTAACTCAATTATGCCCTGAGCAGAGGGGAGGGATTGTATGCAGTGTATGGGAGTGTCTTTTTATTTTTAATTTTTTTATTCTTTATTTATGACAGTGCAAAAGAGTACACACAAGTTTATTATGCCAGCATTGGCAAGCTCTGCAGTAGTATACACTTCTGTACTATGGCATGTCATGGGGCTAAATGTGCACTTTTTAATTTTTTGTAATTTTTTTTTTTTAAATGAGACAAAATTGTAACACGCTTGATATAATAGATTTAGGCTAACATGTCTAGATACGAGGTGCCAGTAGAACAGTATAACTTGCAAATAATACTAGACAAGGTGGGTATTTGGTTATTGCATGCTAGTGATAACATGCTAGTCAGATCAAAAGGGCAGAGGGACAAAAGGGGTAAAGAAAAAGGAAAACAGGGATTCATCAGCAATATTACACAGCAATAGGCTCAACTCTGTTTTTACTGGTTGATGTATATTTTTATCGGTGCCCCACAAGGTCCACCTGGGTGGTAACCTTTGGGGCAAAAACCTGCATAAAAGGCCGGCCTAGCCTTCAAAGGATGAGTTCTGTTCCTAATACTGAGTGTCGTCCAGTTATTGGGAAGGGTGATGGGATATTCTTGTAGCATCTTGTTTTTATGCCTGCTCTCTTGAAGTTTCCTGTTTGTTGGAGTAACCAGCGGAGAAGAAGACCTGCTACCACTGCTCTCCGCTACAGTCTCCTTCCATGTTAATGATGCTACCATCAGCTCCACCACACAGGCTCTCTGCCTAGGTGTTCTCTTTGATTCCGACCTCTCCTTAACCCCTTATGTCCAGTCTATTGCCAAATCCTGCCGCTTCCATCTCAAAAACATTGCGCGCATCTGCCCCTACTTGACTCCATATGTGGCTAAGGTGCTGGTCCATGCCACTGTCCTCTCTCACCTTGACTGCTGCAATCCGCTTCTCAGTGGTCTTGCGTGCTCCCAACTTGCCCCATTGCAAACTATAATGAATTCGGCGGCGAGGTTCATCTTCCTGTCTGCCCACGCCTCACCCCTCTGTCAGTCCCTGCATTGGCTTCCCGTAAGATATAGGGCTCAATATAAAATTCTGGTTCTTGCTTTCAAATCTCTACATAATGCTACTTCCACCTATCTATCCTCCTTAATATATGTACTCCCACCTCTGATGCTCACCTTCAAGACTTCTCTAGGGCTGCACTGTTCCTGTGGAACGCCCTTCCCTTTTCCGTTAGACACCCACCCACTCTTTCAAAAAAATCATTAAAAACTCACTTTTTCACAAAAGCATATCAGTTAAACTGTTAATGGCTCCCAACTGATTCATCTCCTCCAACTGTCATTAAAAAAAGAAAAGAAAACCCACACTGTCCTAAGTGAATATTATTCTACCAATCTTCTTCCCTACACTTCCCTTACCTTTTTGTGTCACATTACCCTACTCTCTAGCATGTAAACTCATTGAGCAGGGCCCTCAACCCCTCTGTTCCTGTACGTCAAACTTGTCTTGTTACAATTACATGTTTGCTAGTCCACCCATTGTAAAGCGCTATGGAATTTGTTGACGCTTTATAAATATAAATATAACAATTCGGAGTCTGCCCCATGATGCGGGAGACCTCAGTGTCAGAAAATACCCTGTTGAACTCTTCTTGCATGCCCCCCTGCTCAGGGATCAATGCTGGCCCTTCCGAGCTGCCCAGCACCAATCACAATTTCAGGAGTTGCAGCATTAGGAGACCGCCATGTCCTGCTGCAGTCATACAGTACACAATGCTCTGTAATATGTTAGCTGGGAAATCCTTCTCTGATGTCAGTACTGAGGTCAGTAGAGGGAATTCCTTGGAGGTGGAATTAGGGCAGCATTATGGGAAGGTTTAAGGGTAGGGTTAGGTGTAAAATGGATTAGAGATGGGTGAGTGGTAGGATTATGTGTTGAATTAAGGGATGGATTAGGGGTAGGATTAGGTAAAGGATTAAGGGATGTGTTAGAGGTAGGATTATGTAAAGGATTAAGGGATGTGTTAGAGGTAGGATTAGGTGATGGATTAAGGGATGGGTTTAGGGGTAGGATTAGGTGTAGGATTAGGGGAATAGTATACATGTGAGGTATCCTTGTACTCCAGAACTGTAGCAGAATACCGATATGGGATGATTACAGTAGTGGGATAAGCATGGCCTGTGAATTACCCCAAAATAAAACTTGATAAAAATGATAATATATACTTTGACCAAGGTTTGTGATAAAGGTTACATGAAAAGTGTAAAAAAGCTATTAGTTAAATAGCCTGGTTCATGTACTTTATAACATATAGGTGTAGAGGTTTGGATTATTCGGCGTAAAAAAATAAAATGTACGTTTTGTTTTTTTCTATTTTTTTATTTTTTTTTATAATTCTTTTTTTCTAGTGCTTGATGACAACAGAGATAAGCCAGTATACAGTAGAGAGTTTGCAATGCGTTAGCATGTCAAGTCGAGTTAAGTGTATACATTTTTATGAAAAGAAGAAAATAGACAATATAGTGTATAAATAGGCTGGATAAACTCAGATTAGCGCGTCCGCCAATGCCTCGGTTCAGGATTGCAGGGTAGTCTCAGAGTATTGCGGCAAGAATGGGGTGCATAAGGGTGCCTTCTGTCCTCCGTCTTGAGGGGATCTGCCGAATGTTCCATTCATGCAGTGTTGGGCGTCTAAGTACAGCGTGAGTATATGGAGCAAGCCAGAGAGGACTGGGATAACCCTCATCGGTCTATAGGAGGTGGGGGTGTGGGGACAGCACTAGTCTGATTCCACACCGCCTGTCCGTATCGGGGCTGATGTGTGCTATAGCCATTGCTGCCGCTCAGGATTAGTGTGAGTTTGAGTGCATGGCATTTTTTTTATGTAGTAAAGGAACCCATCTAACAAAGTTTAAATATATATGATTCCTTTAAACTGCCACTGACAAGAGAATTGCACATCATTTAAGGCCAAAATATCCACATCGGAAACTATATCCAAGTGAGCTTCCCCTCTCCCTCCCCACACACAAGGTATTCCAGCCTAAAATTTACATTTTCTTTGTTTTCATTTTCCATTTTATTGTCTTCACTGGAAATGTTCTGTTTAAATCAATAAATAACCTGGGGGAAAAAAAATAGAAAAATCACTCCAATTAGGGTAAACTAGCAGATTCATTTGTCAAGTAACTGAAATTCCACTGATAGTTCTTGCAGAACTGAACAATTTAACAGTTTTTTGTCATATAGAATTTCAGAAAATGTGAGTAGGAAAGGCTGAGAACAAATATTCATCATTTACAGTACGAGAATGAAGCCTGCCGGAGAGACAGTGACATCTATCACATTGAACAAGCCTGATTGTAAATGTCATATTGTTGCTAATTGTGCTACTCCATCCCTGCCTACCAGGCAAGCCTCCCCGCACCCACGCTCTCTCTATCTCTCCGAGATTGGTGCTCCCGATCTCCAGTTTAGAACAGAGACATCTGCCTACAGATATTCTGCACTAATATATGAGCTTATACCTGCCTAATTACCACTATTAGCATTTATAGCTTTTTCTCGCTAGGTTAGCATTGCTGTCTCAGCACAAATCATCACGCTAAGCAGACTCACACTGGGTGGTTGTGTAGAAACTTCGGTTATTAATGCCTTCGTTCCCTGCTGTATTCCAGGGACTAGGGCTGACTTCTCTAAATTTTAAAGGTGCGTGCAATCATTTTCTGGTTTCTGTTAATCTGATGTGACTGTTCTGATTTCAAGATAAATGTGTTATTTATTATTTTGTTTTGTTTTTTGTTTTTTTTTACTTTTTGTTTTATGCCATTTACACTCTGACAACAGAGGATTTAAAAAACAATAGGCATTTCGGTAGTCACATGTACCTTTGTTTTTAGTTTTGTGTTACTGGACCAGTGATCTACAGGTTCTTAGATGTCTAGCTGTGGTGGCATAGACCACCTATTAATTCTGTTAATAGGTTCAAAACAGTGCTTAACCCCTTTAGGACCAATCACTGTCTATACAGTTGTAACATTATAGAAATCTGCAAGAATGTACTGACACTGATGCAGGATCTATATATTATTTATTTATTTATTATTATTATTATTATTATTATTATTATTAGAGGGATACTATAGGGTCAGAAACACAAACATGCATTCCTGACCCTATAGTGTTAAAACCACCATTTAGGTGGCATGCCCTTCCTTAACCCCTTTAAAGAAGGTACAACTTAACATTTTTCCTCCGCTCCCGATCCGCCTCCTTGCTGTCATTATCAGACTTTATTATTTTTACCCAATCCAATGAAATAGGATGCAGGCTTTAAACAACGCATCTCTGAGGAAAATTCAGCGTCTCCCTGCAGAGCGTGGAGACCCAAAAAGCACCTCCAGTGGCCATCTGAGGAGTGGCCAGTGGAGGTGTCTCTAGGGGGCAGTGTAAGCACTGTCCCATAACATACATTGTTTATGTAACTTGTTTACCTGTGTACAGTATCTTCCTAAATACTGTGGTTATTGTGACGGAATGCCGTCACTGAGTACCGTGCCCACTCTCTTGCCTGCTTATTGTCTTCAGGTCATCCTGCTGGGGATCTCCCTATCTGTGTGGTCCCCTTGTTCGCAGATTATGAAATGGATGTCTGCTTATTTTAATGGTTCCAGAGTGGCTGAGGGAAGGAATTAGCAGAGCTAACCGATCGGGTTACCCGTGGTCCACTACAGTTATAAAATAAATAATGCCATTTAAGTATAATTTAACAGCTGGACTGTATAGTACTACTGATGCTTAAAAAGATGGAGATTTTGTATTGGCATAAGGTCTTCAGGGGCTTAATTTTTGATGATTGCAAAAATTTGAATGGTCTGTAAGGGGTTAATATTGTGTAATGGACTTTATAATTGAAAGCCTCAACTCTTCCCAAAGAGATTCATTGCAATAAACTTGAATATATATATATAACCACTTAACCAGTCACTGGAGTGTACTTTTATCTTGCACTTTATTTGTGGCCTCTCTTATGCTGAAGAATTTTCTAAGTAGCCCATTTAGCATATTGTTGGCCCCGCTGTATGACTGCAAGGCCAAGCTTTTCAAAACACTTTCAAACACAGGATTGAGTGGCCGTCGAGAACCAACACATCAACCAGGCGGGTGCTGTATTAAAACCACTATAGCAGTACTCGATAGATTGTGATGTCTACTTAAGGTCAACTCAACCCTTGTAGAGTTTACTTCGATCCTTAAAGAAAAGCTCAGTCGCATTATCTCTTTGCTGTGGTTACTAATGCAGTCTGACGTTAACTTCTTCTTCAAAACCTCTGCAGTCCTCAAACTATATGTATTATTTTTAAAAAGAATTCTGTGCTTATCGGAGCTGTGTATCTACAACATCAGTTCAAGCTATTACCTGTGTCAGGAGGTGGTTGAATGAACAGATGCCCTACACTAAGCTCGAGGTTGGAACCATCTTTCTTGCGAAGGTTGATATATGTGTCTTGCGTCTGCAGAGGGCACAGCCCTGCTGGTGGTGCATTTATGATAAAATAGCAACCGAGTACAGCTGTTTGCTTGAAAGCTTTCTGCAGCAGGCGTCCATCGAGCAAATGGAGACACATTGCTTGACTGCTGGTATATGCATTTATTTTTTGAGCTTTTTTATGTCTCTTTATTTAAAGGAAAATAAATTATCAGGAGTTGGAAACTTTATCTGTGCTCTGCAGATTATTTCCAAATCCAGTGAGCATTTGAGAATTCTAATTGCTTTTCAGAACCATTGATTGCTTATAGAACATCAATTGCTTCCACTGTTTATTATTATTATTATTATTGCCATTTATATAGCGCCAACAGATTTCATAGCGCTTTACAATATTTTGAGAGGGGGGGGTGTAACAATAAATAGGACTATTATAAGAAAACTTACAGGAACAATAGGTTGAAGAGGACCCTGCTCAAACGAGCTTACAGACTATAGGAGGTGGGGTATTAGAAACATTAGGACAGGAAATATCAAGTAGGAGTGAAGCAGAGCTGGAGGAGAGAGCAAAGCACTGTCCCATAGGAGAGAGCAGGAGACAGGTATGTAAGGTAGAGATTACTCTGGGAGGCCATAAGCTTTCCTGAAGAGATGGGTTTTACGGCCCTTCTTAAATGATTGAAGACTAGGGGAGATTCTGATGGCAGTAGGCAAGCTATTCCATAGGAGAGAAGCCGCCCGCGAGAGGTCCTGCAAGCGCGAGTTGGCCGTACGGGTGCAAGCAGCAATCAGGAGGTGGTCACGGGCAGAGCGGAGGGTACGAGGAGGGCCATATCTATGGATTAGTGAAGAGATATGAGGGGCTAGAATTGTTCAGTGCTTTAAATGTATGGGTTAGCACTTTGAATTGACTCCTGTAGCATACAGGGAGCTAATGTAAGGACTGGCAGAGGGGTGAGGTGTGAGAGGACCGACTAGAGAGGAAAATCAGTCTAGCTGCAACAAACTGGATGTGAGACTCAAAGGTGAGACCAGAGTCAAGTATGACGCCAAGACAGCGTGCTTGCAGGGATGGACTTATGTGGATATCACTGACTTGAAGGGAGAGCGAGAGAGGAGGATCAGTATTAGGAGGAGGAAAGACAAGTAGTTCAGTTTTAGAGAGATTGAGTTTCAGAAAGCGTAAGCACATCCAGTCAGAGATGGAAGAAAGGCAAGCAGTGACACGTTGCAGGACGGCAGGGGAGAGGTCCGGGGAGGAGAGGTATATCTGAGTGTCATCAGCGTACAGGTGGTAGTGGAATCCAAAAGAGGCAATAAGTTTACCAAGACAGGCAGTATAAAGAGAAAATAGAAGGGGACCAAGGACAGACCCTTGGGGAACTCCAACTTTGACAGGACGAGGGGAGAAGGTATCCTTGGAAAAGGAGACACTGAATGAGCGTTGGGAGAGATAGGAGGAAAACCAAGAGAGGGCAGAGTCACAGAGACCGAGCGATTGAAGAGTTTGAAGGAGGAGAGCATGATCAACGGTGTCAAAGGCAGCAGAGAGGTCAAGGAGAATTAATATGGAGTAGTGACCTTTGGATTTAGCGGAGATTAGGTCATTAGTCACTTTGATAGTCTCAGTAGAGTGGAGAGGGCGGAAGCCAGACTGAAGAGGGTCAAGGAGAGAGTTGGAATTAAGGAAGCGAGACACACGGGTAAAGACAAGTCTTTCCAAAAGCTTTGATGAGAAAGGGAGCAGGGATATGGGACGATAGTTAGAAGGGGAGGATGGGTCAAGAGATGTATTTTTTCAGGATAGGTATTACAGTGGCATGTTTAAGGTCAGCAGGAACAGTGCCAGAAGAGAGAGAGCAGGTAAAGATGTGTGTTAGGGTAGGCACAAGGCAAGGGGAGAGAGATCTGATGAGGTGAGATGGGACAGGATCGAGTGGGCAAGTGGTGGGGCGAGAGTAATGGAGAAGCAAAGCCACCTCTTGTTCAGTAGCCGGGTAGAAAGTCTGGAGGGTAGGGAAAGCATGATTTACATGTGGTTGAGAAAGAGAACAGCAAGGAGGGGAGAATTGTTTCCTTAGCTGTTCAATCTTGTCGGTAAAGTAGCATGCAAAGCTATCAGCTGTAAGGTTAGTTTGGGGGATGGCCACAGCAGGGCGGAGAAGGGAATTAAAGGTGTCAAAGAGACGTCTGGGATTGCGGGAGCATGAACTAATGAGAGAGGAAAAGTATGACTGTTTGGTGAGGGCGAGGGCTGCGCTGTAGGAAAGCAACATGGAGAAAGTCTGCCTGGGTGCGGGACTTCCTCCAGGAGCATTCAGCACAACGGGAGCAACTCTGCAGATAGCGTGTTGATTTATTATGCCAAGGTTGGGGTCGTGTCCTCCTCGAGGTGCATGTTTGGAGTGGGGCTGCAGCCTTCAAGGCAGATGTGAAGGTAGTGTTATATGTGGAGATGGCCAGCGAGGGACAGGAGAGGGAAGGGATGGATAGCAGTTGTGAATCAATGTCAGCTGACAGCTGCTGGAGGTCAATAGAGTTAAGGTTCCTCCTGAGCTGAGGGGAGTTAGGCTGAGATTGTTGGGTGAGGGGGTAATTGAGAGCAAACGATAAGAGGTGGTGATCAGAGAGAGGAAATGGAGTGTTGCAGATATTAGATACTGTACATGAATAAGAGAAAATAAGGGAGAGGGTATTGCCAGCTACATGAGTGTTTAACTCTTTAAAGGCAGTAGTATGTGATGCTTGCCACAATAACAATGGATTTACCCAAAAATATGTTTCTGGTAAAGCTCAAAGTATTGTTATTTATTTTATTTATCTGTGTGTTTTTTTTTTTTTAATATATTAACAAAAGCAAACTGTGGCTAATTAGAAGGGTGCAGGAAAGGGTTTGGAATTGTATGAAATGTTAGATTCTCATAAATGCATGACTGATCTTAAATGAAGACATTATTTACGAAATGTTTGATTTGCATTAAGATTTGTCAGTTTATGTCATTCCCCACAAAGCTTGTGACTGGAATTCAGAGCGTTAAAGAGTTACTATAAGCCTATTGAGAGCGGGACCTTTCTGGCGTAATAATTGTCAGTAAAACCTGTAAAAATTAAATAAAAAGTTTTACTTACTTTTAAATCCAGAGTTAGGCAATGCTCCTGGCGTTTCTTTTCTGTGCCCCCTTCTGTTGTCACTAGGGCATCGCCTGGGTCCAATTAGACAAAATGGTCCAATCACGCCGGGTTTTAAAGTCTATTTTCAATGTGCAGTGCACGCTGACAACACATGTAGTTTATGCACAGAATTGATATAAGGCAGCCCGTAATAGAGTGTTTTGCTGCCAATACCACGGTGCTGGGGGTGCAACTTGCCACTGGCACATTATTGCCAATATCTCTGGATGTGCAGTGTTTCAAGATGACCACTTCAGATCACTTAAGTGGTCATGGTGGTTGGAGTAACCCTTTAAAAGCATTCTGTAGTGTGATGGTGATCGATTTTTAACGGGAAATATTACTTCTCTGGAACTTACAAAATTAAATTCAACATGGGGGTTTTCCTGATCTTTACAGCTTCTAAACATTTTCACTTTATTGTCTCTAATTCTGAACCTTTCGTTTGTTCATCTAGGTGTGACCCTGTCTTTAATCCCGACACAATGTCTGCTAAAGTCATCATCAGCAAGGAGGTGTTCTCCCCACAAGATGAAAGGATGTTGGGAGCCGTTCAAGTTAAACGAAGAACGAAGAAAAAGATTCCCTTCTTAGCGACAGGAGGGCAAGGAGAGTACCGCACTTACATTTGTTTATCAGGTACTGCTCCACACTCTCTACATGCTCCAAGAAAACAAGCAATACATCGTGCTACATTTTAAAAGTGTTTGTAGAATTCAGAATCTGTAGGTTTCCCGTTGGTGTTGTAGAAGTGAGAGACACAGGGAATTAAAACCCAAAGAGTATGGACCCTTTCTTCTAAAGGAGGATGCTTGCTAGTTTTACATTACAGTTTAGTGAGAAAAGATTTATTTATTTTGCAACATTCTGCATCTTAAATCTACCTCCTACCCATTCTATAATACCTGCTTCTTGTGGTTTACTTTATTTGGGTAAGTGATGTCACAGTGCCATTAGCCCTTCCATTTTGTTGCCACCACCTTAACCTGCAGAATTTCTTTAATAATACAATTGTACGTGCATTTTTTTAAGTCACAGCAACGACTTCATGGAGGCGTAATTCCGCTAACAGCTTTCATACGTAGAAAGCCGACAACTGAACTACAAGTCCCAGAAACCCTTGTTTAGAGCAAAACTGGGGCTTTTGAGAGAGAGCTCTTTGAAATGTTTTAGCCAAACCCTCCACGGAACTCCACTATACATACACAGGCAACTTTTTATGTTTACTTTTTGTATACTTTATCTTCAGAATAGAATTGGCCATGTATGTAATTGCATGTTGTCAGAGATAACATACCCTCTATCTTTTGTAGTCTGTCTGATTTGTGTGAATCTCTCAACAAGTTAACCTATGACCTTCTCAATCCTTTCCTTAGTATGGATCTCCAGTGTCTGACTATTTTTTCTGATTGTGTCTGAATACTACACTATAATTCAAGTCTTTTTTTCTGACACAAACTCAATGCTGATGTTACTTTCCCCACGCCTCTTTCTTGAGCTCCAAGTTTCTGAATAATTTGCCTCCCTAATGAGACTGTTTTATTCTATTCTTTAGATTTAATGACTCGGAAGTAGAGTTTTGAGGTTATTTCGAGCAGTTAAAGGATTTAATTTAGTCGCATAAGCAAAATTAGCAAAGGTACAGATATCCCTGTAGCAATTTACTGAAAAGGCTCAAACGTATGCAAAAATCATTAGAAGTAAAATAAAAATATTAAAAGCTCTATAACCTGAAGTGGCAGTACGTTATGATTGTAATGAATTTAAAAAAAAAAAAGCAAATATAATTTTTCTGGATATTTGCTCCTTCTGCAGAGAATAAAAGCAAATCCATGAGCACATTTTTATGATTGTCATGTAAAAGTATTTAACATATTTTTACGACACAATGCACATTCATTTTATATATCTTTTGCTTCAGTAATAAAAAATTATATTTGATTTATAGAATTTAGCATTCTGTTTACTTTTCACAAGTATAAAATAGTGTATTAAATGGGCACTGCTTGTCCATTGAACTTGCGTTGGCGCTTGGTCTATTTGTGAGTCATAACAATCTACTTGTTCTGAGACACAAAATAATATCAAACTGGGTCCCCTGCCCAGAACCCTGAACATTGATAGGGTCATTCAGTAAACTCTAAATTTTTGTAAATATATTCCATAACGGAAATGCAAATTTAGTACTTGTAATTCCCACTTTAGAACTGCTGATGAAATGTTGATGTTTATCTGCTACACCGTTTTCATGTGTAGTCTCTACTTACTTGCTAAACTCTCCTTTCCTTTTAAAGTCTACACTTTATGCTGGAGTCTACATGTGTACGAAAACCCAACACTCACTGATAGGCTCTTAAATCTAGAGTATACCTTTAAAAGCAGAGCTCAGATTCATCTTTACATGATCAAAATAAATTGTATTAAACACTATCTAAAATATTGCTGTACACGAATATTGCTCTGGCTGTGGGCCTCTGGGTTCCTGCCAGTTTCTTTTTTGGTTAGTATCAGGCACAATGATATTTGGCAGCCAGATTTAGTTTCTATGTCCTACACTGGCAGACTGAATGGATCTGTCCCAGTAGAGATTCAGTTTGAACAAAATAGTGTTTTTTCCGTGGGCGTAGGCCAATATTTTCAAGGATTCACCCATCATGTCTTATGCGCATGGATGAGAAAGATCTAAATTAAGTTGAAGCTACTTGTAACATGTGGCACTAATTAGATTGCTCAGTTTATGGAGTGGGAGGTGTGCTTACATTCTGTTTCAGCTCTTTGTTACGTCTTACAAAGCTCTGTTTTATGCGGTAATAATGAAGGCAACTGCTTAGAATAATAGCATTTTTAGTAACTCATCAGATGCATATCAGCCGTTAGCCCTTAGTTATTTTGTGGCCTAACAGGTTTCCAAGTATTAAGTCAAAGTATAGTTTGATAACCTGACTGGAACGAATATTTTTGTGAGATAACTTGTAGGCTAAAGAAAAAAAATGTTTCTGATGCATAAATATTGTTCAGAGCATTACACAATAAATTGCGAATTGTAATCCAAAAGGCTAAGTGTAGGCTAACATTGCTAATTAGTAAACAACACGATAATACAAGGTGCTATATGTACATCCATATCTTATGCTTACATATGTCCTAATAGGATTAATGCTGATTTGTGACTTTCTGTTACATTTTACACTGCACAAAAACCTGATGAAATAGCAGTTATTTTGTTCTATTACATAAGCAAAGACTAAACTAATGTAATTTTACCACTTTTGCCTTAAAAGCTTAACCCCTGCCTTAAAGGACCACTCTAGGCACCCAGACGACTTCAGCTTAATGAAGTGGTCTGGGTGCCAGATCCCTCTAGGATTAACCCTTTTTCTCTTATAAACATAATAGTTTCAGAGAAACTGCTATGTTTATATAGGGTTAATCCAGCCTCTAAAGCCTCTAGTGGCTGTCTCGTTGACAGCCGCTAGAGGCGTTTGCGTGCTTCTCACTGTGAAAATCACACTGAGAAGACGCCAGTGTCCATAGGAAAGCATTCTGAATGCTTTCCTATGAAACAGGCTGAATGCGCGCGCAGCTCCTGCCGCGCATGCTCATTCAGGAGGAGAGGAGGAGGAGAGCTCCCCGCCCCGCGCTGGAGAAAGAGGAAAGTTTAACCCCTTCCTCTCCCCAGAGCCTGGCGGGAGGGGGTCCCTGAGGGTGGGGGCACCCTCAGGGCACTATAGTGCCAGGAAAACGAGTATATTTTCCTGGCACTATAGTGGTCCTTTAAAGTACTACATTTACTTACATTTTTATTTACAGTTTTTTTTCTGAGCAAAATGATTCATTTTAATTAAACATCTGAAATCCTTTTGTATGCAATCAATGAATTTCCATTTCTTTGTTTATGTATGTAATGTAGAATTTCGGATGATTCACTGAAGTGAGCAAGCTTTCAAGGCATATAGTCCTTCCTTATTACCCTCTTAATTGTTATCACGCTGTCCCTTTTCTGTGATATCAGAGTGTGCTGGAGATATGAATTCATAACAGACCTTTCAGCCATTATTGTGTGATTTCACCTGCACTTAATGTGTTTCATAAATTAGTTTATTTAAATAACATTTGTGATCCCTCTGAATAACTTTCCCACATGCATACATTTTTATCAAGTGGTTATACTATCCAAGTATTGTCAATGTACTTCCAGATATTCCATGTTATACTAAAATATCCCCACTTTTGCCGTGTGAAATTTAAAAAAGTATAAGCCCTTTTTTTGCACAATAGGGATGCAAATCTACACACAATCCACATATCTATCCAGAATTCTAGACTCCCTTTCAAAGACTCAGCATGGGGCTTTGCATGCCAAAACAGAGGTCAGCACATCTTATCTTTTCATTCATATGCACAAAATGGCGGCCACCCAGTGAAGCATTCAATTAATTAGTTCCTTTGCGGTTTTTCATACAATATACATAACATTCTAATGGGTCTCTGGGGTGGTCACGGTTCGGGAGCCGAACGAAATAAACAAAATAAAAATCCATACGAATCCAGAAATGCGAAAAGAGCTGAAAGTTAAGGGGATATTCCTTCACAAATAGTCTTTTAAAATGATACCACAAAGCTGCCATTAACTGTGTGTGAAGAGCGTGTCCTCTTTTTGTCATTTTGCAAAAAGTGCAGATTTCAATAGAAATTTACACTATTCTAAATTAACTTGGTTACACCCCCCTTGACTTTCAAGCAGACAAAATGTAATGTTACTTCCTGGTTTGTGTAGCTCAATGCAGCTAAACTTAAAAGGCAGCTATTGCTTAGAGCACCTGCCTTGCAAAAACCTCGCCTTGCACTGCACTGGAAAGTCTGATTGGACAGTTACAGAAAGTCTGGGCTGGGTTAGAGAGGAATGGCTTGCAAATGCAGCAGACAATAGAACTGTGGGTTTTGCAAGCTGTTTTTATATACACCACCAGTGAAAAAATTTATAATTAAATGCATGCAAGTTTTTATTTGGGTATATCTATTACACAATGATTTTTATTTATTTTTGTATTTGGGGAGTGAAGTCCCACTTTAAACGGCTAGAATTCTAAATTTGGGTTAAACAATGAGGCTCTCATAACAGAGCTGGAGAGGGGAGACCATTGGCATGGCACTGCTCTGTGCTGTGTCATTGAATGGGTGAGAATAGTAATTGTTACACATGCCTTGTCAGGTTATGTTAACACTGGTTAAAGAGAGTTTACATTTAATAATAATGTGTTGATAGGGCATTATGGGGAAATAATGGGTAATAAAAAAACAAGTTGCCAAAAATAATGCAACAAAAAGGAAGAAAACAGAGTACATCATATATTTAATGCGTTCCAAGAAAAATTTAACTTGTTATACAGACTGAATGATGAGAGTACCTGTAAACCAAAAGAAGGAACAGCATGTAGGTAACGTAAACAAGGAGGGGGTTTGGCAGGAGTCACACTAGGTGGGCACAATTTACAAACATTAGCTGTAGGTAGTTAAAGGGACACTATAGTCACCAAAACAACTTTAGGATAATGAAGCTGTTTTCGGTTATACATCATGCCCCTGCACTCTCAATGCTTAATTCTCTGCCACTTAGTTGTTAAATCACTTTGTTTGTGCAGCCCTAGCCACGCCTCCATGAACGTGACTTGCACAGCCTTCCTAAACACTTCCTTTAAAGAGTCATCTAATGTTTACACTTCAATTATTTGCAAATTTTGAATAATTTAAAATGTATCTCCTGCACAGTTAATAGCTTGCTAGACCCTACAGGAGCCTCCTGTATATAATTAAGTTCAATTATTCTTATAGTATTTACAGTAAGTGAGCCCCTTGTGAATGCGAAAAGAACAAGACCACTGGTCATAATTAGGAATGGGTGAGAATACAAATTGTTGCACAAGCATCTATAAACCCTGTGCTCTATGTGGACACACCCCTATTCATGAACCAAAGCATATTGAAAACACTTTATTTGGACATCATTTCAAACCCATTTTCTTAAAAGGGCATTGAGGCAAGTCCTAGCGCTGTTTTAGAGGGTTGACATTCCTAGAGAACAAATTTGAGTTGCAAATAAGAAAAGAATATTGTTCTGTAGTTTGGATAAGGTCACAAAGAAACTTAAAGAAAAGCTGGTATAAAATGTTATTCCCTCCGCTACCCGTGATGTTTGATTTAAATGTGCTTGCAGCGTGCTAGTGCATATCTTTCGGCATTGTCTAGTATGACTCTGATTCGATATTCCCCTGCTGCAGTAAACTTTGCTGCAAATTGACAAACTACATTGCTCATAGAAGCTGTAAAGTGATCAGCTTTATATGAACACTTTACTACAAAAATGGGCGGGTGTAGGGAATCACGGTTCAGTAGATATACACCAATTAAAGTATGCATGCATTTCTTTGCAAGCATGTTGTCATTGGGGATATATCTAAAAAAAAACAAAAACAAAAAAAAACCTTGCAACAGTCTTATGACCGCAGCCTTTGCAAGCTCTCCCTCCCACCCCCCAGCCCACAGTTTTGGTCTATGTTGGCAAAATGTCCAATCAGAGGCTCCTCATTGAGCCCCATCCAAGAAAAAAACTTTCCCTCCCAGGATTGATCAGTGGCTTTACATTCCTTGAAAGGGGATAGTATAAGCATCAAAAAAACTTTAGCTTAATGAAGCAGTTTTGGTGTATAGATTATGCCCCTGCAGTCTCACTGCTCAATTCTCTGCCATTTAGGAGTTAAATTACTTGTTTCTGTCCATGAATCTCCAGCTACACCTCCTCTGGCTGTGACGGACACAGCCTACATTAAAAGGCTACTTAAATTGTTTAATTTTCCATCGGATTTTTACTTGCTTGGAAGCTTTTATCTCCAGCTCTGTAAACTGAACTTTAATCACACACAGGAGGCTACTTCAGGGTCTACAAGGCTATTTTCCAAGCAGGAGATATGAAAATCTAAATTAAACAGTGTGCAATAAAGGAAGTTTAAAAGGACACTATATGCACCCAGACCACTTCATCTCATTGAAGTAGTCTGGGTGCAGTGTCCCTAGCCCCTTAACCCTGCATGTTTACGCTGCAGTGTTAAGACTGCCTCTAGTGGTTTTCTTCCAAACAGCCACTAGAGGCGCTTCCTCTATTCAGATGGTTTAACTCCGTAAAACAATGCTGGACATCGTCATGCTTTGCACGGTGTGAAGTAAATCATCCGCAAATACATTTAACTTCTATTCACAGTCCCTCAAATCCACACCTGGTATCGATGTGTTTGCCCGTATATGTGCTTATTTAGCTAAAATAATTGCATACATTATGGCACCATCCTTAGAGTATGGCAGGTATTAAATAATGTTTTGTGCATTGAAAAACAGGACCTGTTTTGGCTTTGCAATTATCTTGAATGACAAATGGATTTCAGTAAACCACAGCATAATTTATTTTCATCATTATCAATCGGTGATCTTTATCTGTTTTTTTAGAATAGATCTTTATCCTGTGACTAAAAAGCCTGACGCAACCACCGTAGGACCATGATATTCTGTTCGACAAATTCTTCCTTCAGTGTTTAACAGAATAATACTGTCACCAATTAAACGGTATCGGCCAGGACTCTCACGTTGCACCTTTTTAGAGATTTAGAGCCTGTGCATATGACCTTATTTACTGCATTCTTCAAGCATGTACAGTAATTGTTTAAATTGTTTGAGGACAAGGAAATCCGTGTAACGTGTATGCTTAAGAATTGAGCCAATACAGGAAGTGTCATGGTTCCTGTTGTGAAGAGGTGTGGAGCTTCTCCCTGCTGGCAAGGCTGCACAATATAGTATTTTTCTTCTTCTATATAAAAGGCAATCATAGATTTTAGCACTGTTGAACTGGTTAAACAACATTAGCTATTCCTCTTGAATCCGTAATTAATGAGAGCCTGGTCCCTGTTTCTTTATATTTTATGCAACAATAGAAGTGTAGCGTATCAAAAGAGGGACAAAAGCCGTATTCCAGTGCATAGGTCTTTCGAAATTGTTCATGAATTGAGCTTGTGTTGTATGTAGGCATGTATATGTAATGTCATAAAACAAATACATGTATATTTAATGTATCTGATGGATATTCTTTGCCTTGTGTATCTGATTAAATTTGTATGTGGACCTGGCAGCATTTTTCATCGATGATGGAGATTAAAGGGACATTATAGCACTCAAAACAACTTTAGCTAAATAAAGCAGTTTTGGTGTATAGATAATTCCCCTGCAGTCTCACTGCTCAATTATCTGCCATTTAGGAGTAAAATCACTTTGTGTATGCAGCCCTAGCCACACCTACCCTGTGTTATAAAGGAAGCTTAAACAGTAGAACTTTCTTTACAGGGAGTGTTTAGAAGGGCTGTATACGTCCCGTACACAGCCCTTCTAAACACTTACTGTAAAGAAAGTTCTAATGTTTAAGCTTCCTTTATAGCACAGTCTGTTTAATTTAGAATCATATCCCCTGCACTGTTAATAGATTGTCAGACCTTGCAGGAGCATTCTGTGTGTAATTAAAGTTCAATTTACAGATTAGGTAGTAGTATAAATATCTAGAGCAAGTTAACATCTTATTGAAAATGAAACTTTTTTTTTTTTTTCTTAATTTCACGCAGGCTGCGTGAATCACAGCCAGGGGAGGTGTGGCTAGGGCTATATAAACCAAAACAAAAGTGATTTAAATTAAAAATGCCAAAGCATGAGCAGTGAAACTGTAGTGGCATGATGTATACACCAAAACTACTTCCTTAAGTTAAAGTTGTTTTGGTGACTCTAATGTCTTGTTAAATGATTTGGCACTGGCACTAGATAAAAGGGGGCACTTCTAAAAGGAAGCAAGATTTACATCTGCGAGACCTAGATGGAGAAGTACGTGGAGCTAAAGAGTAGTACGTCAGCAAAAGTAGTCAAGAGGTGTGTAAAATATATATTAAAAAGAGTTGATATAAAATAATAAATAAAACATTGACTGTACTTGGTCTGCTCCTTTCCCATGCCATAAATCACACTGACAGGCTTTGTGTACTTGTTAAAAAAAAAAAAAAAAAATGTGGACTACCCAGTAAGTATTACATTTCTTCTGACCATCCGATGCGCAAGGCATTCTCTGTACACAATACAACTTAAAATTCCTTCTCCTTTATAAAGGGGAATCTCTTTTAAATGTCTAAAAACAATTTGTATTTTTGTACACTTTATAGAGAACCCAATTTGAGTTTTAAATCTTGGCTTTCTGTGTAACTTGTCTTGCGTTTGGCACGACCCGGGAACTCGGAGAAGGCTCCTCAAATAAGGATCCAAAAGCCTGCAAGTTTCAAAACCCAGAATAAACAAGATCGTGATAAATCGGAAGCAGCGTTATTTTACTGAATTCTTGTGTTGGGAATGTCCTTGCTATGTTCAAAACGTGGGATAGAATTTGTTTTTAATAAAATGTGATTGAGCACATTATGTTCAACTTCCTTCATGTAGAAACCCATGCAGTCACATCATTTATATTTGTCATGAAACGGCTAAAAACCAAATGATAAGCAGGAAGATCAAACTAAAAAAGGGGAAAGAAATGCAAATAAATATGACCGTTCCCAAAACCTAATATAGTATTTAGTTTTTTTTCCTCTGCGTAACAGTCTAGACTCAGATTGTAATACATTAGGCACATGTCGGGTAGGATACTAACTGAACCTCTTATATTTTTTTTCTTCTTATTGACGCACCCAGTTTTCTCAAATTTAAAGGGGCACCATAGTCACCAGAGCAACTACAGATTAATGTAGTTGTTCTGGTGTGTACAGTTAGTCCCTGCAGGCTTTTTGCAGTAAACACAGTTGTTTTTTTCCCTGAGAAAAGGCAGTGTTTACATTAGCCCCTAAATGGTGGTTTTAACACTGTAGGGTCAATAATACGTGTTTGTGTTCCTGAACCTATAGTGTTCCTTTAATATTTACTGAATATTATGTTCTATGGCTGTCTCTGATGAATTGACCGACCTGGCACAATATAATCTTTTTCATGTACACCCTTGCTATCCTGTAATCAACAGTGATCGTGAGGTTGATTGCACAATCTAATAGCATTGTGTTTATTATTATAGCCGCAATGTATGCTTCTCCCTTGTCCCCAGTTTGGCATTCAGTACCTCTGAACCCCATGTAGTCCACTTTCATAGCAACTCTTTACATCCTTTGGTCCATGAAGCTTCCTGTATTGAGGGCGCTATCATGACAAGACAGGAATATACATTTTGTTTCGGCTGCACTGCATCTCTTCTTAAAATATCTTTGCACTTTTAAACAAAATATAGACCGTTGCATTACATGAGCAGATAATTGGCCCATATCTCATAGGAAGCTCACAATCCAAAAGGAGGTCAACAAAGTTTGATGAAGTTTTAGATCTTCAGATAGCTTAGTGGTTTAATTCTTAAGTATAGGTCTCATGTATCCAGAAATTACACCTCAGTCCAGAAGGCCAAGATCTATCATAAGGCAGTGCACCACCCAAGAACATTAATGTCCTGCCTAGAGGGAGATTGTGGTTTTGGAAAGTGAAATTTATATTTCATTTGAATCTAAAAGCACATCTGCATATTTTTGAATCAACAATATATTTTATTAATAAACTGTAAGAATAGAGATCATTTTTCTTTTTAGGAGAAAGTCTTTGTCTCAAAGCTTAAACGGAATATATCAAGGGTAAACCATGTTTTAGCATACCTTGAAGCAGCATGTGGCAAGGAAACAGGCAAGCATGAAAAGGGGAGTTTAAAGCAGACATGTAATCAGTGTATCTTTTGAATTTATAGCAGAATTGTAGGTGATATGACCATTTAAATAAATTCAAACAGTGTAGTTCGGTATCACTCTTTCTCACTTAGTTCTCTCTCTTATATCACTTTTCCCCCCCAAACAGTTACAAACAAGAAGCCTCCCCAGGTTTATGTCACCAAGGTGAAACAGTTTGAAGGATCATCCAGTTTTGTAAGAAGGTCTCAGTGGACTCTGGATCAATTGAGACAGGTTAATGGCATCGACCCAAATAAGGTGAGTTGAAAATCGAGACTATGTTGGCTGGGATTGTCCATGTCCAAAGCCGAAAATAATTGAAGAGAATGGAGCCACTAAAGGTCTTGCAGCATTATTCCTCATGTAAAAAGTATTTAAGATTTCAAATGCTCTATTTCAAAATATGTTAAAATGTAGAGAAGAAAACCATTTATAGTACATCCAACACATTTTGATCTCATTGGTGGTCTAATTTGGTATTCCGCCCTACATGACTGATCTAAGAAACCCTTCCTGACATCTCTACCCATAATGATATAATAACCATGATTGAAGATTCTCAGCTCTCTCAGAATACCTGGCATACAACAGGTAACTTTGCCTTCAGATGTAATCTTATAATAGCATGCATTACACATGGTCTGTGCTCCAATCGGGTTCGGGAGACTAAGCTTTTGGATGCTAACTTGTTTAGAATTCTTCCAAATGTATTTGGGCGTATTTTAGAGTTGGAGCATATTATTTGGATTAATTAGCTTAAAGGGCGTGTACAGTCCCTACAGAACACGTACTGATTAAGAAACATTGAATTATTTTATCATTACAGTTGTGTTGAATAATCTTTTAGTTATTTAAAAAGAAAGAAATGAGCTGGATGGTAAAGTCATGTTTTTTTTTGTTTTTTTGTTTTTAACGTGCTGTAGAATACAAAGAGCAAGTGTTCTTACAATAATCTTGTACAATACCACATGTGCATACAATACAATGAATAATTATATTTGATCACAGAGCTTGGCTGCCTCCAGTGTTGTAGTCCCGTGCATAGATGTGGAACAAAGCTGTCTTCTGTCTGAAGTCACATGCAAAACCATCCCACAGACTGCAGTCATTTTTATATCTGCCATTCTTGTATTTTAAGCTGTCCTACAGAATGGATTAATATATTTATTATTATTGTTAACATCAAATATGGTATTCTTTTAACTTATTACTTGTATGTTTTTTTTTTTATTATTATTGTGCGTAAAGAGAACTGACTTTTATTTATTTTTATATATATATATATATATATATATATTGTATAATTCTTTTTACCTCATTAACTACCAACGCAAATTCAGCCAATTTCAATTTTACACAGCCTCACAGAGCTGCCTAAATTCATCTCATGTATTCTGCTTACTGTATTTGGTCCTCACAAGGCCATATTGACTTATCATATGCATTTCGGCTAGTCACCCTGGTTTTTAATGTTTTCTTTATGGCTGCACTCTTGGTATTCAGGCATGCATTCTCCGTACACAATACAACTTAAAATTCCTTCTCCTTTATAAAGGGGAATCTCTTTTAAATGTCTAAAAACAAACAAATCAAACCTCAAACTCATTAACTCATAAAATATATATCATATACATTCATGCATTTCAGTTAGTCAACCTACATTTTAATGTATTCTTTGTCTGCCCTCTTGGTATTCCAGTACTCAATGGGCATACATTGTTTAGTAATTGGAAAAATAAGATATACCTAAACACATAAACAGAGAAAGAAAAACTTCATAGGGAAATAACATTGACTAACAGTTGGCCCCTTGTTTAAATGTTACTCACATATGTTGCATACATTTAAACATGAATGTTTTTATATGTCTTCATTATTCTGTACTCTACAATTAACGAGGACTTATTAAGTTAATCCTGTGAAGGAAAAACGAGGTGGAACGCCTATGTGTTTCAGCCGCATATCACCGCAGTCAGCAACAACTACACAAGAAGTTAGAACACTTCCTGATCGGTGAAACGCACGTGCGTTCCACGGACGTCCGCCGGAACCCCATATAAGGAAGAGAGCCAACGAACAATTGGAAACAAGTGAATTGAGACAAGCGGATTGGTTAAGTGGATTCAGACACCTGTAGGAGGGACTTTTAAATACAGCTACGGTCCTCAGAGTTACTCAGGCACTTTATCTGCATATTATTTCATTTTTTACTCCTGATGAAGTCTAACTTAATAGACGAAACGCGTAGAGTTTATATATTTTTTAATTGTTTTATATACATCTGTATTCTTGCCTACCACTTCTATGAAGAACCCTTCACTTTTCATCAAAGAGATTGGGAACACATAACTATATTGATGGGCTTTTTAACTACTTATACACTGTAAGTGCATTCATTAAAGCGTGTGATTTTAATTCATATCAGCGCTGTACTATGTTAATTATTTTTTTCATGCATCACTGGATATCTGAACGAGGATGAACCTGTGAGAGTCCATACATGATTGATGAGCCTGAATATCTCTCCAATTTTGTGAGTGTAACATTTAAACAAGGGGCCAACTGTTAATCAATGTTATTTCCCCAAGAGTTTTTTCTTTCTCTGTTTGTGTTTAGGTATATCTTATTTTTCCATGTACATTGAGGATTGAGAGGAATCCTTTGTTACCAAATCAAAAGGAAGTAATTATCTTTTTACATTCATTGTATATATGCTGCACCTGGGTGGTCTAATTCAGTTTAAAAAAAAAAATTAAAAAAATTGTTTATTAGGGATCAACCGATATTGATTTTTTTAGATAATTTGTGAACTTTCAGGCCGATAGCTTACCGATATTCTGTACATTTACCGTATTATTTTTTTAAGCAAATCTTTTCTTTATTAAGTGGTAAATGCACAAAATATGCATGTCAATCAGATTTTTTTTTTTGTAATGTGTAAATACGTGCGGTCGGAACTCCCCGTGCACCCCTTACCTATCTTAGTGCCCCACTCATTCCCCTTAATGTTCCTCTCATTTCTCTTTTAGTGGTACCCCCCTACACCAGTGTTCCTTTTCCCTTTACTCCCCTATACCTTAGTGTCCTCATTTTTTTTTTTTTTTTTTGTCCAGGTGAGCATAAGGCAAAATCAAACTCCACAACAGCTTACACATATACAGAAATGTAGATACTTGGGCTAAACATTAGCACATTTTTGTGTTATTGGAACATTTTTAACTAGTATGACATGTCTCAGATGTGAGTAGCTTGGTTATCCAGATTAGCAAGACATGCGTACATTACAATAGCGAGTTAATTTAAGTAAAACATGCAGGTGACACGTGAGAGCCCTAGTCTAATAGCATGGCAGTAATTTGCATAATAATTATAACGTGTGTACATGCGTTTAGGTGCAGAGAAAATGCTAGGCTTTCTGAGCTTATTAGGCAACATTAAACCATAACATGCTACGGTCAACGTTTAACCATTTATCTGACCGATCATACATGAGTTAGATTAATATGTCGGCTTCAGGGTGAAGCCTACTTGGAATAATCTCAGGTTGAGCATACTGACATTGGAGATGATTAGTAGGAAAAGTAGTAATTGAACACGTAAACTGACATTAAAATTAAGCATCCAGATATGTATTATCTCGTATTTGGGTCATATGTGTACCATAAGAGTAAAACCCCCCACTGACCCCTGGAGTAGCGGGTGTATGTGTCTAGTTGTTGAGGCCTGGTGGGTATAGTTGCGTGGGGTAAGCCTCTACACAGTTGTAGATCTGCAGACGTATGTGTGGTGGACCTTTTAAGAGTGTGTGTGTAGTGTGCATCTGTGTTGGAGGCAGCAGTCCCAGAGTCTGTGTGACTGCCCCGTTATCGAGTCCGTCAGCCTATGCCCTGCGGGGTCTTGTAGGCTTTCTGTGATGGTGCGGGCTTCGATCCCTGTGGTCCGGTAGTGTGGGAGAGGAGTGTCTCAGTGCGGTTAGGTGGCACTCTTGGTAGGAAAAGTATAGTCCTGGTTGTGGGTCCCACCTTTTGGTGTAGTTGTTGGCTGTGGCTGTAACTGTGTAGTCTGTCTGCCGCTGCTGCCATTTTAGGCCTCTTTCTTGTTCGATTATGTTGGTCTTTGCTCCTCTTGTGCTGGGTCGCTGCTGGTAGGCAAGGCGGTTTTTGGCGCTGCATTGTGGGAATCTCTTTGGCTATTATTGCCTTTGTCTGGCTGCGTCTGCCCTTAGTATGGCATCTGTTGCCGGGGTGACCCTTCTCATTTGCTTGCTCAGCCTGGGGTGGGAGTCTGAGGAGTGTGCCGTGTCCCGCGTCCTGTGACGGGCCATCGGCAGGTTCTCTGATTCTGGGGGCCATGTGAGTATCTCCAGCTTCTCCCAGAAGGAGCAGAATATGCCGTTAAGTCAGAGCTCCATGTCCCTCCAGGCTTTGCATAGAACTGCGGCGTGTGTGCCGTACGCCATTTTGTAGGCCTCACTAGTGACCTCCAGACTGCATGATCGGTTCGCCCGATTACCTCTTGTCGGGGGATCATGTGGGGTGGTCCGCCTCTTGCCGGTCACTCCAATCTACTGCCCAAACTTGGGCCTATACATGTTTCCATAATAAATTTATGACCTGTCCAAATTTGGTTAGTCTTTATGGTACTGCCTTTATGATGATCTGTCTTATTTCACGGTCCGTCACCGCTTACATTGTCTTAGTCCTTTCTGGGCAAAGGCCACACAGGCTTAGTGCATTGTATTTTAAAATTGACGGGCATAATTCTAATATAATATAATTATATCTGTTAACTACTGTATGCACGTACGCTGGTTCTAGTGGTCATACGCTAATTTGCAGTTTGTTTAAATTATTATTTTATTTATATAGCGCCAGCAACTTCTAACATATGGTGCAGGCATTTGATAACTGAATGAAATGTGTTTTATTTTTATTTTTATTTTATTGCTGGCCACATCCAGCCCACATTCAGCTGCTCATGCACATCAAACTTTACAAAACTTGCATACGTTCACTTCACGTTCTACCACTCGGGTTCCTCATCAGTATTTTAGAAACCGTTCACATCTCTGCAATCTGCAGACAGAATGTTTTCTCTGTTACACAGACTTGTTTCAATTGTGTTCAACCGCATTTCAACTGGCCCAGATATTGTAATTACTTTTATTGTCATATTTATACGCTCCACATGCGTTCAGTTTATTTCATGCAGTCATGTTCATTAAGCAATAAAGTTATAGCTTATGCTAATATTACTGTTATTCTACGATTATTCTAGCATGTGCAGTTGCCTTCAACCTTATTCTTCCAGGCTAATTATAAGTATTTATCATCCTCCTAAGAGTTCCATAAGTATGTAAGTAACCGTTTGTCTTATATCTCATTAAACTCTAATGTATGGTATATGGCCATCAAAGCCACTAAAGCTTTTTCGCCCACTGTTGCATTCTAGAGGCATGGGCCTCAGTTCCAGTTATGAGTCGGTCTGCAGACACCACGATTATTTGGATCAGTGGGTATGTATAATACCAAGTGTAAAAGAGTTTACATGCGGTCTCTATTCTGTTCAACATTTCATACACTTGATATTTATTAGTAACTCTCCCATCTCATCATCAACATGTCATCATCAGTCCTATACAAATGTTCCACAACTACACAACCTTTTTCTGTTTCGCATCCTACCGGTTACCTGCATTAATCACAACACAGATCACGCAGCCATCCTGTAACGCTGAACCCAATCGGGCCTCCCCGCCGGTTTATATGTTTCCTACACGTAGTCCTCACTAAGAATGGTCATGCTTGTTTATATGCCCGGCAATGGGCAACCAACCCTGTCCTATTCCAGCATCTCTTTTGAGTATTTTCCATTACATCTGTCTTACATGGGTTGCATACTGCCCAATTATGCTACATGTTATCAAGAACGCACCTTCAGACCCTCATTAGGCATTGTCCTTGAATAACTGTAATTCCATCATCACCTATATTATCTACTCCTCACATTAAGCACTTCGGTCCAACTGCATCTATTTGGGTGGTTCCATTATCTCCTTGATAGGTCTCAGATTGAAACTGTGCACATAGCTAAAGTTGTAAGTAAATATGATTTATACTGGTCTTGTTTCAGGTCCTAAGCCTTCACACGTGGTCTTACTAGGCCTACATTAAATTCCCATCATATAACCCTCTGTGGGCTGCATTATGACATACCCACCCTTCATGGCTGCCTGGGGATGTGTGTATGTATGTGTGTGTGTATATATATATATATATATATGTATATATATATGTGTGTATATATATATGTGTATGTATGTATATGTGTGTGTGTATATATATATATATATATATATATATGTGTGTGTATATGTGTGTATGTATATGTGTGTGTGTATATATATATATATATATATATATATATATATATGTGTATATATATATATATATATATATATATATATATGTGTGTGTATATGTATGTATATGTGTGTGTGTGTGTGTATGTATATATATAATTTATCCTTCTATATATCCATCCAACAACATTTCATTACATCACTTGGTCTCGCTAGGCTTAAATCAACCAACCTATATGGCCCAATCTCGGCTGACTACACTCACTAGTAAATTTATCCCTTATTCTAAGCATTGTCACTTTATTATTCCACAGTATTAACAAGTATTATGTATCAAGTCACCTACATCAAGACACTACATACTCTTCGGCGTTGGTGACACCGAAGAGTGTGCTTTGACCTTAGATGGCCTACACTAATTTCCTTGTTATTACCCTTATAGCATAACTGATCTTCCTACCATTCCTATAGACCTGACCGTACACAGGTATTACACAACTCCTATACCATGATACAAGTATCCTTAAGTTCTTCATTCCATATATCTATTCCCCTTATACAGCTATATTTCTGTATCCTGCCTCTGAGGACCTATTCTCCAGCTTCACTCTTCCTATACATTTTCCCCTTCTCATATTGTAAAGCGCTGCGGAATTTGACGGTGCTCTATAAATATCATAATAATAATAATATTGGGCCGCTTCGATCTTACACAGTATTTGTAAGTAATAGGTGTTTAGTCACCTCCTTCATGACACTATAAAATATATTTAGTGTTGGTTACATACTCGTCATCATTTGGCATCAGTCTTATATATGGCCCTTCACCACATTCCATGTTGCCACCTTTCAGTCTGACTACTCTTCCTACCTCTACATTTGCACAGGTCTACACATACCTAAATTGTTCACTCCATACATCCGTTACCCTTTTCAGCATTATTTCTCTCTTCTGCAGCTCATGACTTTGGGCAATCTCTGCCTTCCGCTACGGTACCTCTACACACAACCATCACTAACCCTTCACTCCATACGTTATACATGGGCCTCTAGGGACACCGCTGCGACTGTTACTGCACATCAATAGGACACTTAAATACGTTTATAATAATAATAAAAAAAATACAAATCTTCCATTCTACTTCTCAGTATTACACACTGCCTCTTTTGGCCCATGTACGTTCTTTCCTTGCAGCCCTCTCTCTGAACACTCCCTAGAACCTTGGGCCTCTCACGTAGCAGTTAACATATCCTGGCCTCTTCGATCTGTCACTAATTTAACTGTGTTAGCATTATCCTCCTATTTCAGGCTCTTCCTTAATTTGCTTCATGCTAGTACGATAGGCATATGATTTTTATGTGATTGTTGTTTAAATTCTCAGGCTGTTCTTTCTCATACGTAATTCAGTCAGTGAGTCTATTCTTGCTAGGCTTCATGTCATATCGAGTTACGTGCATATCCTTACGTAAAGTCTCTCCATGTCCACTTCTTCCCGTTCGTTGCATATCTGGCACCGATTGTCAGATATGGTCAACTGTGTCTTTGCTATGCTGTTCAATTTCCTTCAGTTGGGTTGACAACTGTTGTCACTAGAGTAATTTGGTGTTCTGAGCTCATAGTACTTATTTTATCTACTTTTCTGGCACAGACTATTGATAAACAATTGTTAAATTTTGGTAATTGTGAACACAAGTTCTCTGGGGGTAATTCTCAGGTTTTGGTTAATTTAATCTCTGTACAAGTATTTCTTTGCCCTTTATTACATATTCACTTATTACTATCAACTTTCATTTATCATCCAGGTATACGTTTATTTAATCAAGTCACTCATGTATTATTTTGTATTTCAAATTTTCTATCACCACGCAAGTGATTTACTTTTATGATAATACCACCCTACGTACAACAACCACTTGCTCTACAGAATGCTATAATTAGTTTGGTCTGGCTGCTAGGGTACCCTGAGTGGCCTGAGTCAGCCAGTACTTGGGTGTTATACAGTATCTCACATTAATACATTGTTTCTCTTTCAGGTATGGTTATAATGTTGATAAATATTTAAGTATTGGTCATGTAATGTCAACATGTAATAAGTTGTAAACTATTAAACTTTTGCACTCTTTTGACAGGCCTACCCGACCGTCGGTTCCCGCACATCACAACCGACTTATGCCACTACTACTATAATTCGGCTTATTGTCCCCAACCACAAATAGAAGGCTGAGCCTGTGGTTGAAGTCTGGCAATGTGGGAGGGGTTAGTTTGCCTATAAATATACAGGCTTCCCCTTCCTCTGTGCTGTTGCTGCCTGGTTCAGCCCACCCACCGCTTGCTTTATCAAACCATTCAATTTGGTTGGCCCTCTTTTTACAGGCCTGCCCAAATGTTGGTTCCCGCACACCACAGGTGACTTATGCCACTACTACTATAACTCGACTTATTGTCCCTGACCACAAATTATATACTCTCTTTTTAAAAATAAATTTGATGTACTTTCATGACAATATATTTAGCTGAATTTGTAACATGACGTAACTCAGAACTGAAATATTTTGCTACTGTTCATTTCATGATTCAAGTTTGAGTTGTTTATTATTTTTTTATTTTGTATTTCCACTACTAGAAATTATTTTCTTTTTCCAGGAGTCTCCAGAATTTGATCTGCAGTTTGATAATGCTTCTGATCAATGGGTTGCAAATTCAGGTTCGGAAAAGTTTACTTTCTTTCAAATACTTCTCCACACATGTCAGCGATACCTCTCTGACGAAAAGCCTGAATTCATCAATTGCCAGTCGAGACTGTTTGCAGGTGAGAACAATTGTTTTAAGATAAAATCATGCAAAATCTTCAATGTTGAGTGTTTTTATTTGTGGAAAATACCAAACTTTTGTTGACAACATTTAGCATTAACAGTTGTAAGAAACTAAATATTTTTTTCTTAACAAGGCAGTTTGGGCTGAATTTTGCTATCCTATCTGTTGTACTATATGTGTATTGCTTTATGGATGTGGTGTTAAAAGAAAAATGTGTGATGAAGATAGAATAAACAGCTGTGCCTACAACAGTTTTTATTTATTGAGGAAGGGTCAAGTTCAAAATCAGCTTACATCTGCTACCAGACTTAGAATGTTTGCATAGTCTGCTCCACACACAGAAAGAATTTCAGCTTGCTGAAGTTCAGTATGTCTGGAGCCTGTCTGATTTGTGACCGTTTGTAAAGGTGCCAAGTTTAATATAGAATTTGGGGCAGAAACACATCCTTGGCTGTCAGTCAGAAAGCCAGGGAGGTTTTCTTGTGCTTCCGTTAGCACCTTGAAGCTATGGAAGTGGCATGTGTGCTGTGCTAGCGTCCACCTGCCTTACCCACTTTGAGCTGTATTCGAAAGCCGTGCTCACAGCTTCAGCACAGCTTCAGAACAGTCTTGTCAATGAGATGCATCTGAGTGGAGGAATTCCTTGCACAGAATCAGTCGTATAGATATGTACATACAAGCACAGAGTCAAACAGTCATACACACACACAGACATTGGCAGACAGTCAAACATACAGACATATACATACAGTTTTGCAGCAGTACCCGTTATGTGGCGAACTTATGACTCGTGTGCCAAATAGGCAGGGCATCTGCGTTTCTGCTGTGGTATGCATACCGTAGGGGATATAGCAAGTATGTATGTAGGGGATGTAATGTGTTTGTTTAGGGAATGTAATGTGTGTGTGTGTTTTACTGAATTTGTTGGGTAGTATAAGAGCTTCATTCTGTGGTTTATGAGAGGGGGAAAGACACACAGGGGAAAACGTTTGGTTGAAGATTTTGCTGCCAAAGGAGGTTCAACCAGTTATTAAATCCAAGGGTTCACATACTTTTTCCACCTGCACTGTGAATGTTTACATAGTGTGTTCAATAAAAACATGGCAACATTTCATTCTTTGTGTATTATTAGTTTAAGCAGACTGTGATTGTCTATTGTTGTGACTTAGATGATGATCAGATCATATTTTATGACCAATTCGTGCAGAATTCCATATCATTCCAAAGGATTCACATACTTTTTCTTGCAACTGTATATATATGTGTGTGTGTGTGTATATATATATATATATATATATATATATAATCAATAAAGGAGCACTCCAAAGGATTGTGAAAAATATTTATAGTCCGGTGTTGAAAAAATCAAATCATCAACGTTTCGACCCAATCTTGATAAAGACCCTATTGGGTCGAAACGTTGATGATTTGATTTTTTCAACACCGGACTATAAATATTTTTCAAAATCCTTTGGAGTGCTCCTTTATTGATTATATACATCAAGTGGCTTGGAAGCACCCGGGTAATTTCTGCATTTTATTTGGATTCAAAGGAAGAGTGCCAGAGTTTGCTTTTGTGTATATATATATATATATATATATATATATATATATATATGTATATGTATGTAGATTGGATTAGTCATACTAGTCCCAACCCATTCACCCCGCCCCCCTTCTCTAACATCAGTTGTTTTAAGTGTTAAAACCCGATCAGATTGATCTGTATTGCTTCAGACCTGAGGAAGACAGTACAGCATTAAGGTCTATGGAGGATCCTGTGAAACCGCAGGATCCTCTATAGACCGAGCCAATTCCCTGCATCTGTTCATGGTGACAGCTATCGGGAATGACTGTCTAGCTCCTCCAGAGTCCAAGAATGTCAGGTGGAGGAAATCTACAGAGACAAAGTAGACACTAAATGTTTTAGGGATATCACAGATCTGGAACAATGAAAGACATATAGACCTGTACACAGTCCGCTTCAGCAGCTTGAATCCTTGCCAAAAAACAGCAAAGCAGTTTTAAGTTTTACTTTAAACTTCAGAAAGGAAAGTGAGAGACAGCTCATGTAATTAAATTCTTCATTTGTCTAGCAGTGAACGGGAAAGTATGAACCCAGTGTTTCAGAAACATAATTGGATATGTTGTTACTGCCATATTACCTGTGTCAACACTAGTGAGGCAGTCATAATAATGGTAGATGTTGCCAGGTAGTGATAAAACATATTGATCTTTATATGTGGGGATATTTGCCATTGTGATTCTCAGGGTTGTTCAATAAGCTCGGGATCTACTGACAAGAGAATTGCAAATCTTTAGACAAAATAGCTGAGCTGGGGGAAAAATGCTTTAATTAAAAAGAAAAAAAAAAGTCCAACTCAGCTATTTTACCCAGCTTGTCTGTTTTCCTCAATTCCCAATCTAATGAATAACCCTGACTGTCTTTAAGAACACATTCGTGGAAAGATATCGAATTATGGCCAAATCATGAATCATTTCAATTCACTAAGATTAAGTAGCAGTTCTGGCTGCATGTGTTCACAGGAATAAGCATTTACTAAAACCGCATTCTACTTTACAAGAAAAAAAGGAGCAGCATTTATTTACGTCTCCTTTTTTTGGGGGGGTTGCAGGCAATAGCATTCTTCACTCTGCCGCCGACAGTGTGACCAGCGCTGTACAGAAAGCAAGCCAAGCCCTTAATGAGCGTGGCGAGCGTCTCGGACGTGCAGAGGAATCAACAGCCGACATGATGAACAGCGCCCAGCAGTTTGCAGACACGGCTCACAAGGTAAGTGAGAAACCTTGCTGACTTAGGCCTTGATTAGATTCCTTGGGATAAGCTTTTGAAATGATCACAGTCTGTTAGAAAAACTTTTTTCCAATTATTGTGATCTACAGATGTCACCATTAACATCTATAGGAATTTTTGAAGATAAATTATTTCAAAGGTTTGTCCTAAAGATTTCAATCGACGCCTTAAATATCAGATCCCCACCGGTCATGTCACAAATTGTTATGATAGCAATATAGTTGAGCCATACATCTTTCTATTAAATATGTGGGGAAAAAAATGTTCTTTTCCTTTCATATTTTATTAATTCAAATAATTTATTTTAAGTTGCAAACATACTTTTTTAGCATTCAATTTAAAAAGGTAAATATACCATATTGTCAAAAGACATACATCTTAGTTATTGAAATCAGGTGTTTTAATCAGACCCATTGCCACAGGTGTATAAAGTCAGGCACATAGTCTGGGTTTGGCAGGTGGCAGGAGAATGTTACCCGTCTGATTGCATTGTACCAACTTTAAAGTTTAGTGGAGAGGGATAATGATTTGGAACGGTTTCTCAGGGGTTGGGCTAGGCTCCTTACTTCCAGTGAAGGAAAACCTTAATGATTCAGCATACCAAAACATTTTGAATAATTCTATGCTTCCAACTTTGTGAGAACAGTTTGGGGAAGGCCCTTTTCTATCTCAGCATGTCTGTTCTCCAGTACACAAAGCAAGGTCCATAAACACATGGTTGGATGAGTTTGGTGTAGAAGAGCTCTACTGGCCCAAACAGAGCCTAACCCCATCGAACACATTTGGGATGAGCTGAAACATTTGGGATGGGCTGAAACAGAGATTGTGAGCCAGACTTTCTCGTCTAACAAAAATGCTCTACAGGATGAATGGGCAAAAATTCACACAGATTATCTGCGACCAACCTATATGTCTAGAAAATCCCGCAAATTTTTTTATTTCCATATAGTTGAATCTACTCACTCTAGATGTATGAACCCAGCCTGATTGTACTACAATATAAAATAAGTGCTATGATCTCACAATGTCACATACATATTATACAGTTATTCTTGTTGTGCCTGTCTCTGCTGTTGGGGCATTGCAGGATTGTTTGTAACCCTCTCTATGCACTACAAAAAGAAAAGAAAAAAAGGAAAGATTATATTCGGTCTTTATAATTTATTTAAGATTAGTGTACAATTCATTTTCCCTTTTTCCCCCCGCCAGAGTGTAAAGAATACATTTTTGTTTTAGGTTTCTCATTCTACTTACACACAGCCCTTTTTTGTTTTAACTTGTAACACTATGTGTTTGTTTATTTACTCTTAGAACTGTGTATGTTGCAGTCAGTGGCATCCAGTAGATTTTGCACCTCTGATTAATCCTTTTTGGAAAAGGACTCGCTTACCTTGTGAGCTTGATGTGTCAAGCAATTAGAAAATAGTGGGCATTATTTGTGATTTTCAATTCGTAATTAATGACTGAGATATTTGGAAAAGATGTGCGTTCAGCAAAGGCTAATGCTAAAACTATATTTTGGCTCTTTTTCCTTGTTTGCTGTATTTTCCAGACTGTCATGCTGTCAACCCCAAGTGCCCTTTAGGACCATTCTCAATTTAGAGAGGAGAGCAGCTGTGTGGTTTGCCATTTATTCTAGTGTGTGTTTTCTTGGGTACATGCCACCGAGCTCCTCGGTCTTTTCATTTTATATTATCTTTCGATAAATTACAACCTTGTAAAGTACGCATAGTATGCTTTCCTACTCTAAATCCTGTTTGTTTTTGTTCCATCTCTCTGCAGCTTGCCATGAAACACAAGTGCTGACCAAATCAGCTAAAAAGTGGCTTCCACTCGTCCGGACTTTCCAATAAAACAAATCAGCACAAGGTTATTTACTGAATATGTATGTCTTTCTTTTAAATGGGACTCCTCTATTGTTTGCCTGCGTGTCTTTCTGCATCTCCCCTGATCTACTGGGAGAGAGATGATTTTCAGCCAACGTAATGTTTCCATCATTTTAAATGGATAAGTTAGAGCTTGTGCTGGACAGAATTCTCTTTGTGCAGCTCCTTGTCTCCTCTTCATTTTTCAGCCTCTTTTGTTCCCGGGGGAGAGGGAGGTTTGAGGGAGTGACTGGAGGGACTGGTCTATCTTGTGCATTGGGATTCCCGCTATAATATTCACTAAAAGTATTTTCTTCGAAAGAGTGCTCTAATGAATCATCGATAAAGTGTAACCCACTGAAAATGGTGTTCATGGAGTGGGCAGGTTGGAGAACTTTTCTCAAAACAATGTGAGTGCTGTGCCTGATGAGAAATGACAGATAAATCTGCACATCAATGGACGATTAGTTTTGGTAACTGCAAGGCATTGAACCGAGTGCTATACTGGATGGAGCAGCCGTTGGTGTATATGGAGCATTTAGATAAAACGTTAGATGGAGTTGACATGACTTAATTTGGGCACAAAACTTTCAGAGATTTTCAACTTTGTTATTGCAAGACTGTCTTGAAAATTGAGCTACGAGTGCCTACTTATGGTTTGTGTTCCCGTTCCACGCACATCAGGAAAAAAAGTTTTTTGTTTTTTTTTTTTCTCTGTACTTTTACATTTTATTAATGTCCTGTTTTGAACGAACATGTCCATCATACACACCTTCATGCCAGCGTCCTTATGAGGGATAAGCATATTTTTAATGTTTCCATGTGATTTTATTTTTACCAGTATATCGCATATTAATACCCCAAGCAATAAAAAAAAAAAGATGGCTTATAAGGACAGAACACACAAAACAAGTTTGTTTCCTTAAGGAGATAACAACAATAAAAAAAAGTAAAAATACAATTTTGTTTGTGCCTTTATTATGTTTTAATCGTGTATTGTTCATATTATTGAACATTGTTTGAGCTTTACTATGAATTGATAAAGGATAGATAGACAAATTACAACAGTGCGATTTAGCGTAAACCTATATTGTGAACTTTTGTGAAATACCTAGTTGCTAATGCTGTAGTTATGGGTCTGATTAGACGACTTCCGCCATTATTGGTGTTCCACTAAATATGAGTGATAGTCAGCATGAATCGGACCTGTGAATTTAAGCAGACCACACTACTCCACAAAAAATATTAGGTGCTTGTTTGGTTAATGTGCAGATGAAACTGTGATTTTTAGTTTGTATACTATACCATAAAAACCAAAGGAAAAAAAGTTACCTGCGCACTCTCTCCTTAATCCCTATGTATATCTAAACAAATGGAGGTCATTTAGTTACTCCAATGGCCACTGGAGGGAATGCCTGCCTGCCAACGTCAAGGCAGACCACCCCTAGACGGGTCCTACACTGACCCGTTACCTTGCTTCCTTGAGCTTCTCCATTTGTTTAAATATACATAGGGATTAAGGAGAGCGCGCAGGTAACTTTTTTCCTTTTGGTTTTTACTATATGTATTAGCTGATGTGTACTGTAGTCATTGCAGCCGCCCAGGAGTGATGGAGTGAGCGCAGGACTTTTCTTTTTGTATTTGTATACTATACCATACCATACCTGTTGTCGTAGTGAGGCAACTGGGCATGTAAATTAGGGAATTCGGGGCAGCTTCTCCCACAAAATCATGGGGAAAATATGAAATTCATAGCTACTCTTAAAGGGGATCTGTCACTTTTTGTTTTAATGCTGGCATGTTCCAACCCTCCCTTGCCTCATTTTTTTTTCTTTTGCGCTAATTATGCTTTATTTATTATTTAATTTTTTTTAGTAGGCACTAGTTTTCCTCATGTATAACATGAAGGTTGCCAAAGGAAATGACTGTACTCACCAGAACAACTACATCAAAGGTGAGCTGTAGTGCTAGGAAAACAGTTGTTTTTCTAACCATATAGTGCCCCCTCACTCATGGTTATAACGGGGTTAAAAACCTTTAAAAATCGCTTACCTGACTCCCTTGGTGCTGGTTCAGGCTCCTCATCCACCTACATCAGCCATTGGGGGGGATCTATTGTGCTGCGCTCGCATTTGGGTGACGTTGGATGTTCTCATGCAGAGAGTGAGAACGTCCAGTGTCAGCCGATCAAAATTCGCCTAACCACCCGGGAGTCCATCTGGTGGCTACCTGGCAGACAACCGCTAGAGGTGGAGTTAACCCTCCAAGGTAATTACTACAGTTTTTAAAAAACTGCCATAATTACAATTCCAGGGTTAAGGGGCTGGGAATGCTGCACCCAGATAACTTCAATTAGCTGAAGTAGTCTGGGTGCCTATAATTTCCCTTTAAGCGGTAGTTGTCTACAGTGTCCCTTTACTATCCAATACAGGTGTTGTGAACTACGTCTACCCCAATGCTTTGCCAGCATTATGGCTGTAAGAGCATTCTAGATGAAGTCCACAACATCTGGAGTCAAGAAGGTTTCCTAACCCTGTAAAAACTATTTAAACTGATAAACTCCATAATTGAATCATGTAAAATTACACAACACTACAAACTTTACATTAACTAATGTTGAGTATAGTGTCTCTTAACATAATAATTTTCTTTTATGTAGGTTGATTTTCCTTGGTAAACTTCGCCATCTGAAAACATAACCTAAAAAAACAGTTTTCACACATAACAATAATTATCCACTGTGTCAATGGTCTTAGTCGAGGAGTCAGTTGCCCACGAGGTGTAAAGGGGACTACGGTGGTCGCGTCCCAGGTGTGGGTGCGTTGTCTGTGTCCAGAGTCTTTTGCAGGTACTGCCAGACCCAGAGTGCTGAGCAGGGTCAAAGCTTCTTCAGTGGATATTTTAGGTGTTGTCTCGTTGTGATTAACCAGAAGGGATCTCGATGATGTCCACCTGTATGTCACTCCAGCAGTTCTCAATATTGTTGTTGCTGGGCATAGTGATTTCCGCCAGAGCAGAGTAGGTCGTGAGAGGTCTTGGAAAAACGTGAGGGCAGCTCCTTCAAAAGAGTAGGGTGTCTTCCTTTGCAGTGCTGTAAAAAGTGATATTTTGTCGCTTTAGAGGGATTATCTGATAACATCTCTCATAGCTGTAGGTGGTGCTCTAGGCGACTTTGGGAGACGATTCCACGAAGTGAAAGCTTCTTGGCTTGGTTGGGGGCAACAGAGTTGTTGCTAGGCGCCTGATGTAGTGTGGGAGTTCTTCCATTGGTATTGCGTCTGGCACTCCCCATATCTTTAAGTTATTACTCCTGGTGTGATCATCTAGCGCAGCTAGTTGTGTGGCAAATGCATGGTGGGTACTTTGAACAGTGTACTGAGTCTCTCAGTACAGTAATGTCTTGCCTTATGTCTGTGATGTCCTCCTGCGTGGCACGGACTCTGTCTGTGGTAAACTTAGCCCTAACCAACTTCATATCAGCTACCAACAGCTTCTTTATATTAGTCAGTAGATCCTTGATGTCCTGCTTGGTGGCCAGAGTAGACACGTCGGGATAGCCTGGAGCAGGTAAGGCTGATGTCTGTGGAAAAGGCTGTAGTGGAGGGTCACCGTGATTGGTAGGTAGATGTTCAGCATGGGCTTCTGGGCTTCACTCTCCTCCGCGGCCACCATCTTGGATTTGGCCTGTCGCTGGAACAGGGTCCCTATATCCCTCGAATCTTGAGGTGTGCCAGGAGGTGGTTTCTGGGATCTCCTCCCCATGTTTGTGTGCAGGTCTGCTGCTTCGGGACTCGTGGCTAGGTATTGGTTCGGTGCGTGAGAGTACAGCATGGAGTTCTGTGGAGGATCCCACGAGTCCAAGAGATCCTCTATAGACAAAACCAATTCCCTGCAGTCGTAACTGATGATGGCTACAAGGATCGAGACTTGGGCTCCACCTTGTGTCAAGAAAAAGCAAGCAGAAAAAAATAGGGATCGACCGATATTGATTTTTTAGAGCCGATACCGATAATCTGCGAACTTTCAGGCCGATAGCCGATATCTTGCCGATATTCTGTACATTTACTATTTTGAATAAATAAACTAATTCGAAAGGTAAATGCACAAAATATACATGCCACATGTAGTGGATGAAGTGTGTTTAGACAGGGGAACTGTGTGTGTTTGTGTAGTGTGTGTGTGTGTGTGTAGTGGATGCAGAGTGTGTGTGTATATATGCAGTGTGTTTTTGTGTGTGTATGTAATGCAGTGTGTGTGTGTTTGTGTAGTGTGTATGTATGTAATGCAGTGTGTGTTTGTGTAGTGTGTATGTAATGCAGTGTGTGTCTCTGTGTAGTGTGTATGTAATGCAGTATGTGTACTGTGTTTGTGTAGTGTGTATGTAATGCAGTGTGTGTGCAGTGTAGTGTGTGCAGTGTGTGTCTGTAATGCAGTATGTGTGCAGTGTGTGTTTGTGTAGTGTGTGTTTGTGTAGTGTGTATGTAATGCAGTGTGTGTGCCTGTGTAGTGTGTGTGTATGTAATGCAGTATGTGTACTGTGTTTGTGTAGTGTGTATGTAATGCAGTGTGTGTGTAATGCAGTGTGTGTGCAGTGTAGTGTGTGCAGTGTGTGTCTGTAATGCAGTATGTGTGCAGTGTGTGTTTGTGGTGTGTGTGTAGTGTCTGTCTGTGTAGTGTGTGTATGTAATGCAGTGTGTGTGCCTGTGTAGTGTGTATGTAATGCAGTGTGTGTGTATGTAATGCAGTATGTGTGCAGTGTGTGTTTGTGTAGTGTGTGTTGTGTAGTGATGTAATTTGTGTAATTTTTTATTTTAATATTTTTTTTAATATTTAAATGTTTTTTTTTGTTTAGTCCCCCCCAGTGTGTGTTTGTGTAGTGTGTGTTTGTGTAGTGTGTATGTAATGCAGTATGTGTGTGTGTGTGTGTGTGTAGTGATGTAATTTGTGTAATTTTTTATTTTAATATTTTTTTTAAATGTTTTTTTTATTTTTTGTTTAGTCCCCCCTCCCTGCTTCTTACCAGGGAGGGGGATATAGTATCCCCTGGTGGTCCAGTGGCTTGTTAAGTACAGTGGTGGCTCAGCAGCAGCAAGCGCTGACTTACCTTGCAAGCAGCTCCTACAGCTCCCTATGTAAATCTCGCGGCTCTTAGTGCCGCGCGGAGCGTTGCCATGGTAACCCGTGGCAACGCTCTGCGGCCGCGGGTCTCGCGAGATTTACACAGAGAGCTGTAGCAGCTGCATGCAAGGTAAGTCAGCGCTTGCTGCTGGCCCCCACAGGACCGCCGGGCTTGTAATGGGCCCGGCGGTCCTGTTATATATTATCGGCAATATCGGTATCTGAATTGGCCGATACCGATATTGCCGAAAATACCAAATATCGGCCGATAATATCGATCCCTAGAAAAAAATATAAGTAGTAAGAGATAAGTAGTCTCTACTTTGTATCTGTATATATCTTTACTGGATTGGTATTTCTGTGAAATTCCAACACAGTCATAATGAGTATTTCATAAAAATGCCATCTTTATGAAATACTCCTTTTTAATATGGGGATGACAGGTCCACTTTAATTCCAGAAGTACAGGTAGAGCAGACAACTTGGCAGAGAGGAGAGAATAGAAGGGAAAGAAAAGGTTTTACAGTTTTATCGGTTAAGATTACATCAGAATACCATCCATCCTATTTTGTCCTTTTATATAATCATTCTATTCTTTTTATTCTAGTTTCCTCATATGTATAAATTATGCACGAGCCTCCTTGTGACTAGATTCATTGTTTCCAGCATAAATGTGGATATTGTTCAACAATGGAAAGCCTGTTGTGTGGACAAGCTCCATGGGGTGACTGACATAATGGCAAAAAAATGACAAACATTTGTTTGGACATTTGCTCATGTTAATAGATCACAGTTGTTCAGGTGAAAATGGGCTGCATTGTTTTGGAGGTCAAATGTTATCTATACACATCTATTAATTCTAAAAGTAGAATACTCAGGCTTGTAAGCTATTTCGAGCAGGGTCATCATCAACCTATTATTCCTGTAACAACTGTAATTGTCTCGTTCATTATTAAATTTCATCCCTTTAAAATATTGTAAAGTGCTCTGGAGTACGTAGATACTATAGAAATGCTATTAATAATAATACTTTCAATAAAGATGATCTAGATGTTATACAACATACATTTTTTTTTTTTAAATTGGTTGATCTCAATCTGATTAGTTTTCCTGCATTTGGTAGTGAACACAGTGAATCACAGAACATTTTACCAAACTAGCTACAAACTACATGGATCTCATTGCTGCAATGAGGTTGATTTCTGACAGCTCAACCAGGGGGCTGGAGACCTGAACTGCCACCCAGCCACTATAGTGTCAGGCTTACATGTTTGTATTTCTGACACTATAATCTTCCTTTAAGGGTTTGATAGAAAATAATTTTTTACCTATGCAATGCTTGGTGAATATTCCCCTAGACATACAGAGCTTTATATTTTATGTTACAGGGTGTCGTCTCATGTCCTGCTTTCTACTTCTGTATTTCTTATTACGTAGCTAAAGTATTACGTTATACATAGCTTGAAAGACTGAATGGTCAGTAGGCCTGATTATAATACAAGATACACATGCTTTGAAAGTGTTAAACTTGCATTTTTTTAAAACATACAATATTTTTCTG
This sequence comes from Pelobates cultripes, assembly GCA_933207985.1. Lineage (NCBI taxonomy): Eukaryota > Metazoa > Chordata > Amphibia > Anura > Pelobatidae > Pelobates > Pelobates cultripes. The sequence continues at coordinate 69,010,127 of OW240924.1, forward strand.
TTCTTGTGTTCTTGTACCTGGCACCAGATTTCATTATTGTAACAAACTGTGTCTCAAAATACTATATTCCCTCCCACTCATTCACTGTTACAACTTTCACAACGTACAGCTGTTCCAGCAAACCCTTTGTTTCAGCCCTTCTCAGCCGTGAGCCAATCAGAACACTTAACCAACCAGCGGGAGATACGGACAATCTCTCTGGAAATCTAGCGCGGCTGTGGGCAAGCACCTTACCCCTGTTTTAACCCCTTTCCCAAAGAGCTAGGAAGGCACTCTTTGGAGGTTGTTAACCCCATCCTTCTGAACAATCGTTCCCTGTGAAATGGAGGGAGCCCCCCCTTTTCAGCCCACTAGAACCCCCGGTAAAAGACCGCAACCTAACCCTAACCGCCTGGAACTATTTTTTGGAAGAACTTTAACAGCGGTCGGTCTTAAAGTAAATTGAGTGGTGTTTGGACAATTTACCATGGATCAGAGCACTATTTTTACAGAATAGGCGCTCTGATCCCCTCTTTTGGGGAATATATGACTTGTGGGGATACCATGTTGTTTTCGGGTTGTTTTGGAGTATTTGTGTGTAACATCTTCTGTGTCTGGGAGAATTAGTTTATCGGTTATCAGCTCAATTATCTCACAGACAAAGAGACGCCTGCGCGGGCTTTGGACTGCTTGAATAGAGACCCGATGCTGGGGGTCCTTGTATAAATACCAGTACATTTTGTTTGACATAAACCATACCGATTTACCCATCATCAAGTCTTGGCTGATGCTTGGGGATACTAGAGCTATATCACACTTTCACTCTGCGGGACGAGGGAGACTCTTCAGCGGATATACTCAGCCGGAGTATAGGGAATCCATTACAGCTGTATTTTTATAAACATCCTGCACTTGGGAAAAAAAAAGCATTCTTTCTAGCATCTGCAATTTTTAATTGGGTTCCTAAATCAAAGACTTTCATGTGCATCAGTTAACAGGAGACTAAATAACATCCTTATTGAAAATTTCTCATAGAGAATATATAAAACATCAGATTGTGTAGAACATTTAAACATATTATTTTCAATATTGCAGTATAGAAATGTACGCTTGTGGTATAGAGTCTTTAGGGACTGGCTCAGTGTAGTAACCCCTTTGTTACACATGTATAACACCTCGCGCACACATGAAACAAGACTGCAAGGTTCAACCTATAGCCACATAGGTTAAAATAGTCAAATTATGACAAGAAAAAAAACGCTTGATTGCTGTTCGGTTGACGCTCCATGTTTAATGAATAGACCCTTGGATGTCTGTAGTTTTGGAAACCACATTTACTAAGTGGCCTTGGTAGGACTTGATTGAAATATAACAAACCGTGAACAGTGCCCAAAATATATATCAAGGAAAATGTACTCCTACTTAAAGGGAAAATCCGTTTTCCTGGCACTGGAGGTCCCCTCTCCCTCCCACCCCCCAATCACCAGTTGCTGAAGGGGTGAAAACCCCTTCAGTAAGTTACCACAGGCAGCAACGACGTCCCACGTTGCTGCTTCTTCCTCCACCGCCACTCCTCACTGTAATTGCGTCGGACGGTGGGTGAGACTGATCCAGCCCACCGGCCGGGGAGACCTAATGCGCTTGCTTTTCAATGCTTTCCTATGGGGAAATAAGCGACGCTGGAGGTCCTCACATAGCGTGTCCTGTGCTAGATACACGGAAGTGCCCTCTAGTGACTGTCTACAGGGCCGTCTTTAATATTGATTGGACCCTGGGCAAAACATTTGCTTGGGCCCCCTGGACCATGTACACCCTCCCCAGGCGTGCAAACACGTTATCACCCTTAACGCAGTGGCTACCTAAAGTAGAGAGGTGCAAGAATATTTTTTTTGGGCCTCCCTATTGCAAGGATGTTTAAAAGGTAGATCCCCATCTGTTGTGCAACTCCAGCAATGCCTTGACAGCTGGGGCTCTACCATTTATCCATATTTGCAGGTTTGTATTTAGCACTAAGCTGTTTTTGTGTGTTTCAATGTAAACAGGTTTTTGTATGGAATATGTTTGTATGTGGCATTGGCGTTTGAATGTAAGCATGTATTTATGTGTAGTGTTGGTTTTTGAATGCAGGGGTGTGTATACATATAATGTTGGTGTTTAACACAGACGTGTGTTTGTATGTTGTGCTGAAGCTTGAATGCAGGGGTGTATTTGTGTGTAGTGTTAGCGTGTGAATGTTGAGATGTATGCACATATACACACACAAACACACAGGTAGATATGCACACAACCTGACACACAAATACACACCCTGACACACATACTAATAACATAACATACAGATACACTGAAACACACAAAGACAACGTACAGATACACACTGACACACATACAGACACACCGATACACATCCTGACATACACAAAGATACAAACACTGACACACATGCAGTTACACAGACACACATATACACACCTGACACACTTGCAGATACACACACACAGAGACTTCATACAGATACACACACATATATACACACTGACAAACACACAGATATAAAAAATGACAACATATAGATACACACACAGATATACAGACAAACTGACACACAAACATACACTGATAGACATACTTACACAGACACATAAACTGACAGACATACTGACACATAGACAGACAGATATATACTGAGACACACACAGACATACTGACACACTGACAGACATGCTGACACATTCACCAACACACACACCGACATACAGACACAGAGTCAAACTGATACAGACATGCACACACTGACATACATATGGACACACAGAGACACATACACTAACAGACATGCTGACACACACACACATATACTGACAGACATATTGACACACATTCACAGACACACACACAGGCATACTGACACACACACGCACTGACAGACATACTGACACATACACTGACAGACATACTGACACATACACTGACAGACATACTGACACACACACTGACAGACATACTGACACACACACTGACAGACATGCAAAATTTACACTATTAAACCCACCCTTTCTACGTTGGAGGGTGACTTTCCTACCAGTGGCTGAAGCTGCTGGGAGTTGGGGTCTGGCTAGCTCGGCCCAGACCCCCACCGCTCTGCCTCTTCCTCCTCCCACGCGCTCCTCTCTCTATGGGAGGAAGTGACGTGCAGCCGTCACTTCCTCCTAGCCGGCTGCCGAAAAGCAAGAGGACCTGGTCGCGCTCTTAAAGCGCCAGAGCGCAAGACCGGGCCCCTGCTGACAGAAGTCCACCGCGTGCGTGGCTGCACCGGCAGTTGGGAAAAATGCTTGAGGTCAGCGGGGCCCATGGTGTAGCTGCTTCGGGCCCCCAAGAGTAACTGGGCCCGGGGCAGCTGCCCCGTTTGCCCCGCGGTAAAGACGGCCCTGACTGTCTAGTAGACAGCCACTAGAGGTGGAGTTAACCCTGCAAGGTAATTATTGCAGTTTATAAAAAAACTGCAATAATTACACATTCAGGGTTAAGAGTAGTGGGAGTTGGCACCCAGACCATTCCAATGGGCAGAAGTGGTCTGGGTGCCTGGAGTGTCCCTTTAACATAATTTTCTTTTCCTGGTCCTAGACCATGTAAGCACAACAATGGGTAGCTCCTCCCTATCCCTAATTAGACTGGAACCTAATTAAAACTGAAGGTACAATTAACCCCTACTACCCGTCCCACCCTCATTTTTGTTTCCAGCAATATCCCAGGGTGGGATCTTTGTGTTGCCCTGGCCTATGACCAGGAACAGAAAATTATGGTAAGTAGGTATACATTTTCCTTTTTCATGGCCATATCCATGGCAGCACAACAATGGTTAATACTCAGGCAATAACCAAGACTTCCAAATTATGATTGCAAAGTAAAAAAAAACACACACACCTCATAAGGACATTAGAAATTAAAAAACGATTGAAATTAGAAATTAAAAAATGATTGAAATTACAAATTAAAAAACGATTGCCCACTATTGCCACATTATCAAATCAATTACCAACTCAAATGTACCAAAGAAAATGTCTGAAAAAAGTATTGGTTGAGGACCAAGCGGGCATTTAACCTATAAGCTCCAGGGAAACCTGACCACTGATGCTCAAGAGCGAGAAATGAAAGTGGAGAGCTAACAGACCTTCAGGTACTGTAACCCCTAGGGTTTAGTAGCCTGAAAATAGATATAAATATCCCTCTGCTGATGGCTTATATAGAAGCATGAAGATGTCTACTGGTGGATTAGTAAAGATAAATAGACTATCAGTAGAAAGCCAGATAGTGTATCTATAGAAAAAGAAATATCTATCTATCTAGGACAAGAGAAGAAAGTTTAATTACAGAGTCTTCATTCCAATCAATAGGCTTTTAAAGCTGAAAGAATAATTTACTCATTAATATGGAGAGAATAAGCCACTTTATGACTAAATTAAGGAACAGATTGAGGATTATTTTATATTGTGAAAGATCGTGAAGGGTTTTATGCCAAATAGTGCTTTAAGATCTGATATCCTTCTGCCCAATGCTAATGTCACCAATAGAGCTAACTTAATATTAAGCAGATGGGGAGAGAACTCCACAGAAACAATGGTTAACTAAGGGATCATATAAATACAGCCGACAGATATTTAGATACCTCCATATCAAAGCCACTTCACAAAATGAGAGATCAGAGCGTGCTAACACATGTACCTCTGAGGTGATGTGGCTAAGTCCTAGATGAGTCCTGGATTGAAGAACTCCTTGGTAGAAGGAATTTGAAGAACCTCCTTGGTAGAAGGAATTTAAATGATTACCTAATTAGAAATAGACCAGGAAAAAAGGCATCCCAATTCTGTAACAGTAGAAGAGGATATACATTTTCCCTGGCCTTCAGAAGGGTATTAATTGCTGCACCTGAAAGACCCTTGTATTTAAGCCTTTCTTTTCAATATCGTAACCTTCCGAAAGAGGAGAGTAACGCTGGACCTGGTGGTAGAGGGAAGAACCATTTTGGGAGTTCCCATGGAGGTACCGAAGAAGATACACAGAAGTGAAAACCATGTTGATGTTGATGCATGTTGATGCAGAAGAGAGTTATTGGATGTTTAGAATGTCCCTTTCATGACCATAATCGATTTTGGAGAAAAGTACCTCAACCCCAGTGAATTTTATTCATAGTTTTCACTGTCCAAGGAATTTCTATAGGAACGTTAACATCCTCCCTTTAGGATTGCACTTTAACCCTTTCAGTGATGGAATGCTAGTCAGTCTCACATTAACTCTTTCAGCGATGGAATGTTAGTTTCCTATTAATCCTTGCAATCCATATGCTCTGTATGTGCATGTCCAGCCTGCTACCCCATCGGGTCACTGCAGGAAATAGGATAATGGCATAATCTTGCTACCCCTAGGGTGACCGCAAGTAAATCCATATGCTCTGTATGTGCATGTCCAGCCTGCTACCACTTGGGTCACTGCTAGTAATAGGGTAATGTCATGATCTTGCCACCCCTCGGGTCACAGTAAGTAAATCCATATGCTTTGTATGTGCATGCCCAGCCTGCTACCCCTTGGGTCACTGCAGGAAATAGGATGATTGCATGATCTTGCTACCCCTCGGGTCATCGCAAGTAAATCCATATGCTCTGTATGTGCATACCCAGCCTGCTACCCCTTGGGTCACTGCAGGAACTATAGTGATGGCATGATCTTGCTACCCCCATCGGGTCACAGCACGTTAGAACCCCCGGTCACTAAAGGTGTTTCTCCAGGCGGTTACCTTTGCGCAGGGCCGTGTACTGGAGACTTCCCAAGGGGCCAGAGGAAAAGATTATCCTCAGGTAAGCCATAAAATAAGTTTTTAGTCCTGAAATGACCAAGTCTGCCCTAGGGATAGGACAGGAACAAATAGACTGAGGGTAGGAGGGGTTACTTATACCTTCTGTTTTAATTAGGTTTATGTCTAATTAGAAATAGGGAGGAGCTACCCATTGTTGTGCTGCCATGGATGACCAGGAAATATATATATACACAGTGTGGATGATCCTTAATACATTATACCCACAAAATATTACCATAATATACCAAAAAACAAGTGTACAATCAAGTGGTGTAAAAATATAAATATACCAGAAAATGTTCTTGAATAGGTGTTACTGCAGAAGTGAGAAAATGAACACTCTCATAGGGCAATACAGCAGTTACATATTAGTCCATATTTATAAAATATTCCTGTTACAAAATACCTTTTGTAACTGTTCCTTTAAATGACAAATTGCCCTGCTTCCCTGGATTATGGAGGAGCCTATTTGCCAGCCTCCTCCCCCATGACTATGGACCGGGTGTGTATGGCCCTTTAAGAACAGTCTGTGAGCATATTGGGGCTTATGGACTTTTTATGGGATTGGTGCTGGCCCTTTAAGCACATTTTTGAGACATAGAGAAAATTGGGACAATGCCCCTTTAAGACGGTGTCCCCAGACTTGTTGGGGACACTGCCCCTTTAAGCCTGTGTCCCCAGTGTCCCCAGACTTTGTTAAAACCCTTTGTTCCTGGCTATTCCCACTTAGTTCAGTAAATGGGGCTTACTGAACCAAGTACCACACAGGCGGACCACCCAGAAGTGGAAGTGTGCAGGCAATTTACCTCCCAAGCTGGGAGCCTGCTGTAGGGAAATTGCCGAATGCTGGGTGGCCGCTGTTCGCGCAAACGAACACGTGGCGGCGCCATCTTTTTTCATTAAAATATGGTCAGCGGTATGTGTAGCCAAATTCATGGAACTAAAATCGGCTGCACATTTTCGCGAACACCGCTTACCTGTACCTTCTCCCATACTGAACTTTCAGCCGCAGAGACTAAGTCCCATTCGGCAATGGGACTTAGACATTTTTTTCAGCCTGAAATAGACCCGCCACACAGCCCAAATCTATGGAACTGTTTTGGGCATGAAAATGTGCTTGCGGTCGGTCATAAAGGACTTCTGTCTAACTTTTTATCCACTGGAGGGATTTGTATGATTTTTGGTTATGTTTATATTTAAAGTGTGCTGATTCTGAATATGTAATATTTTTTATGAAGATTGGATGTATGGTTTTTAAAGTTATAGTACATGTATAAAAACTGTATTTTTCCTGCCTGCGATAATTATGTTAACCATTGTGTACCATAATTATATCACAGGCAGAGGGGAGGATTTTGTGTGTAATTGCTGGGAGTGTTTTCTGTAATGTACGTGTGTTATTGGTTGTTCTGTAAAACCCTGTGGGTGGTCCTATGTAAGGAAAACCTGCATAAAAGAAGGACCTTTGGTGCCAATAAAACAGAATGACTTGACCCTCTAACTTGCAGCCTCGACTCATGTTTGTAGGGGACAGCTATAATCACTACAGGGATTGCTATGCTCTTCATACTCCCTTAGCTACTGAGCTCTTGTAAGAGCTCTTGTTCCTGATCCTACTTCGCTCTACAGAAAGAAGAGGTTCACCCACTGGAACCTGGAGCCTGGTCATAGGTCCAGAGTGGATAGCAGACGGCGAGATACCAGCCCAGCAGCGGTGGTTCTTGGAGTCTGCAGTGCTTATGGTGTCGGTGCAGTACTTGTGGTGTCTACAGTGCTGATGGTCCTTTGGTGAGCGCTAGGAGCATCCTTTCTACGGTCCAACTTCCAGCCAGCCTGGAGGCAACCGTAACAATTCCCTTCATTTATTGCACTCACATTTCTTTGAGCCTGTTTGTATAACTGGCTCAGGTAAAACAGCGTGGTGTGATATTTATATTCCAGGTAGGGTAGATGTCAGCTGCATCCTTAGTCTACTCTCCGTATGCTCCAGAAATCCTAACTGGTGTTGCCTTTCTCTGTGTTCAATACTGAGGATACACCAGACATCTACCCTACCTGGAATATCAATATCACACTGAGCTGTTTTGCCTGAGCCAGTTATACAAGCAGGCTCAAGGAAATGTAAGCGTGAAATATGAATGGGATATTTTATATATATATATATATATATATTTAACAAAATATATGTAACTGCTGTATTGCCACATGAGAGCGTTAATTTTCTCACTCCTGCAGTGACACCTATTCAAGAGCATTTTCTGTGTATATTTATTTTTTAAACCGCTTGATTGTATACTTGGTGTATTCTGTTAATATTTTCACATGTGGGTATAATGTTTTATGCTCTTTTCACTTCGTGATATGAGAACACTGCTAATAAACCGCTTAATTAATTAGTTTTTACCTTTCCCTTTGTGGGCCCCAGCTCAATCATTTTAGCTCCCTGCCGTTGCAGAGAACTTTATCAAGTCATGTATCAGGCAATCCCACTTGAAACTCGTTGCACTTTATATTTATTTAACTAGTTTGAAAAAGTTTATCACTGTTTTCCAGTAAGACTCTAGTTTTAAGGTGGATGGTCAGATCAGCAATTTTCTTCTCCCTTGAGTCTGCCATTTTTTCATCTGTTTATAAAATGTTGCTGCTTTTTTTTTTTCAACAGGTCAAACTTGCTGTTTTATCTTTTCACCCTTGGACACACCAAGCGAGTTATATTTTTCTATGCAGTAGCATCAACCAAACTTTGATAAACACTGAGTCGCTTGCATAAATCACAACATTTACAATACTTTACGGGACTGCAGGTAAGATCCGAACACCTAGAAAGATAACATTTGAATTTCATATCTGAAATATCTTGTGCTAAGAGAATCAAATTATGGTTTCAGAAAAATACTCTAAAATAAGTGACCACCTTTCATGGATGTAAATTATAATATTGAAATCACTACTGGTTACCCTTGATAATGCTATCCTACTTTTGTTTTGTTTTTTTACATTGTATGAATTTTTGTTTTGAATGTAAAACAACCAATACAAAAAAATTCACAAGGTACAAGTGTGTTATTTAAGCAGTAATGCAATCAATCAACTCTTATTGATACTAGTAAATACATCTTAATATTTTGAGTTAAAGCTAGCTTTTAATATTCTTGTATAGCCAATCTGTGGCCCATCATGATTAACATGTTCCTGGTAGAGCCGCTTACTGTCTAACCTCTACCTCGGTGAGGGAATGGCAGTGAGGGGGTGCTTGGTAGTGATCCCGGGGGCTGCAAACGTATCTTGTGTTTTACTTCGGTAACAGTCTCCACATTTTTTTCAAACTTCTTAGATCTATCCGTAAGACAATGGACCACTTTATAGTTTGCCGTCTGGAGGTCTTGGTGCAAGCCTTCAATGGGTGCTGTGGTCTTTCACTTTTTTGCTATGTGTATTTTAAGATCAAGATATGGAGCAATATCAACATATGGAGCGATAACATTTTATGAGGCCTTGTAATATGGTCTGGTAACATGTCTAAAAGGAAGCATTGCTGAGAGTAAGGTAAGCTTACTCGTGCGGCATCTTTAATAATAGAGCTTATTTGTCCAGAAGGAACATAATTGGTCGCATTCATGAAACATGGTTCCGATCTTTTGTTGCCATCTCCATCAACATCCGGTGGAACCTGGTAAATATGTACCAGTCATGCTGGAACGAAGTACCAATAGCACAGCAGCTTCCGGCTCGCCTCCCAATTGGTCACACATTTTGAGATGTTCTTAATTTTAATTGCTGCTCAAGACCACTTTTCAAGAGTGAATTACTAGTTGAGTTCTCGTTCCCACTATAGTACTTATTTTGGTTTGCCTGAGAGGGTATGCATTAGGATGGTGTGATAAGACGTTGATAATGGTATATGAGCTGTAGTAGAGTTGCAATGGAATTTGTAGAAAGGTGTGAATGCCTGGTAAGGGAGGGTACTGTTATTTTTTAAGTTTAAAGGATGTGTTTAAAGGATGTGTTTAACTCTCAAGTAGGTGTAGAGAGCGCTAGGTTGTGCAAAGAGGAATTACCCCCTGTAGAGTTAAAAGCTTTTTGATACATTCTAGCCTATCTGATACCCAGTCTTGATTTAGTAGTTGTGGATGAGTAGCTGCTAGGTGGTTATTGGAGCAATTACTTTTCCTTGTATATTCATGTGGGCGTCCAGTGTAGTGCTAGAGCTTCCGACAAGGTAGGGCCTTTGTGGTAGTCATAACAGTTGGTTGAGCACACATGGGGTTACATAATCATTTTCGAGCTGTACCTATAGAGTATGTTCCATTGAATAAAATTGAAAAATATAAAAAAGCTGCTGTTTGAGGTAGAAGAGATATGTAATAGTAAGAATGAATATCAGGCATGCCCAAACCTCCCCATTTTGGAGGGGTGCACATAATTAGATGGTGATTTCGTGGAGGCCACTTTTTCCAAATATAAGATTTTAGTACCGTTTTTAAATGCATTTCATAATGTGTACCTGCATATCAAAAATAAAGAATATTAAAAAAAAAAAAAAACAGGCCTCTGTACCTGGACCACTTCATTGAGATAAAGTGGTCTGTGTGACTTTAGTGGTGGTGACTTTAGTTAGGATAGTATTTGTACTAGCAAACAAGCCTAGCAACCATCTTCTATTCCTTACACTAGGGAAGGATCACCGTTCAATCTCTGGTTCTAACTGGTGTTGGCATTTCATACTATCAAGTATTATTATAAAAAAATAAATAAAGAGTATCTCTGACTACTGGAAATCTATGATTTAATTCCTTGGTGGCCACCTACATTTGGAAAAGTTGGCAGATCTTAAGTGGAAACTACAGTCAAGCTTGTTATAACTTGGGTAGTTTAAATTAATATTAATTGACAATTAACATTGCTTAAAGGTTTTAATTACATTTTCAAACCCAATCGCTGAGTAAACATGTACATATGGTGTGGGTTTAACCCACTGCGGTTTCGATTATCATTAGCATATTTTATTTGCACTGTTATTTAACCCCTTAAGGACACGTGACATGTCATGATTCCCTTTTATTCCAGAAGTTTGGTCCTTAAGGGGTTAAACTATGCAGTTGATTTTGCATGTTGCTAATTACTTGCTTTGGTAATTACTTGCTTTTGCTGGTATACCAGCATTGTTTTTTTTATACTTTGTATGTACATTGACCTAGTTAACTGAAATGAATGTAGCAGATCTCTTAATTATAGGTTGAAACAAGAAGACTTTTAGAAGCCAAACCTTATATACATTAATGATGTGTTAATGGTATTCTTTTCATAGATTTTAATGTGTGGTTAGATTCTCTGGGCTATAGCCAGAATGTATTGTTTTAAAGGTAGACTGTCACTTCTCTGGAATTTACATAATCAAATAAAATATTGATATACACCATGTCACGAACGTGGGCTACTGGCCCAGCCGAGACAGTTGGGAGAGTGTGGAAGTGAAATGGTTAATGACACCAGACCCCTAGTTACCTGTTGCTAATCCCAGCAACCACTAAATTAACCCCTGCAATCCCTTCTACACTAACACCCTAGTACACACTTTACTGCCACCCCCAGGACTTTATATCCAGGCATCTTCGGTTACCACACACAGTAGAATTATAGTATCACAACCGTACTTTACTGATCAGACATATATGATTAACCCTTTTGGTAACGTGTTTACCTGAACTTTCCTCAGAAGAGTGAGCTCATAGAGAACAAAGACACAAGCTGATTACATAAACATTTAATCTGACAAAAAGGATTCACAGTGCTGGGTACAAAAATACAGAAATAAATGACATACACAAACACAGATAACAAATTGCAAAACAGGCCATAAAATAAAATAGTAGAAAACACATGAGATCCTTACATATATTTACCGCTTATATATCATTCTTGTGCAAGATTCAGAAGTTATCCAAGTAGTTGTTAAAAAGACAATCTCTCTCTGGATAGTCCAACATCCTTAATATATAACTTAAAACTAGTTGTTTCTAAGTGGGCAGACCCCTGTGTGGATCCGAGGGGTTTGGCCTGGCAGTTTATTGCCCACTCCATATTTTCTTAAATTATGATGTCCTTTGAAGACCCCAAAGTCAGAACATGTGCACCAATACCTTATACGATTCCCTATGTCCAGCTCTGGTGATGGTTATCAAGTAGTTTTATTCAACAAGCTGTCACCCAACATAATAAAAATGGTATCCCTGAATATTGTGTTTTTGCAAGTATTCATCCAGCTGTTATTTAACCCCTTAAGGACACATGACATGTGTGACATGTCATGATTCCCTTTTATTCCAGAAGTTTGGTCCTTAAGGGGTTAAACATCTGTATAGACTCTGTTGAAAAGACCTCTTCAAGCAGAGAATTCTGCATCCTTATAGTTTGTACTGTAAAAAAACAAAACAAAAAACTTTCCTTTACCTTAGACTAAATCTTCTTTCTTCCAGTCTAAATGGGCGACCTTTTGCCCTATATATAATCCTGTTTATGACTAGTCCATCTGATTATTGACCTATACAGTGCAAATTCAGCAGTGTGGGCATAGAGCTCATTTTCAATGTCATTGTTCGATGACAAGGATAATGTTATCCCATTTGTGCACTGGGCAAAAAAATATCATGCAAACGAACAGCTAAATTTTACAATTAGTCTGAACAGGAGGAAAGTGTGGATTTACATTACTTTTGCAAGTAATCCTTTCCCAAGAAATAAAAGGAAAATACACACAAGAAATTGTAGTCCGATTTCTAATGGATTTTTCAAGCCATGAAACTTCCATCTAAATCTCATTTCTGCGCAAACATGTGTACTCAAATTTTGCTTAAAGGACAACGGTCATCACATTTTCACTTCTAATATTTTAAATGATCATTACATTTGATGAAACTTAATATTCTTTAACTCTTATTTCACTTTTCATCTGGCTGAGCAGCCATGTTGGCTAAGATTCATCTGTTATCTGACCAACTGCTGCTCATCTTAACTTGTCTGCTGCAGATTCAATCACAGCAGCAGGCATCTTAGGTTGAGCAGTAGTTGGTCAGATACCAGTCGAGTCTGAACCAACATTGCTGACCTGCTGTTTTATAAAATGTGTCATTTAAATAAAAAATAAAAAAATCAATATACATAATTTAATTTCATAATTGTTCTTTAAACCATGGAAATCGGGATGTAAGACTTCCTGGATACGTTTTATTGGCATTTTTTTTTTTTTTTATAATTCTTTATTTTTGCGTGCACAAGGGTTAGACATGTGGCATCTTATGCATCGTTTGAGTAGGTAACAGGTTTAAACATTTGTCAGATAATGCATGTGATCAGTTTTAGCACATTTTTTCATTAAGTTTAACAGGCGTAACATCCTAGGTAGAGGTTGTGTCGTATAGGGGTTTAGTCGTGTTACTCGTCTATGGGTGCAGTACCTAGGTCATGGGTTGGTGTCGATGACGTGACCCTATTGGTGCTAGGAAGTATGTGTGGAGATGCGGAGTGGTGCTAGGGTCCATGTGGTTGCAGTAGGTGTAGTTTCGTCGGTCATGTAGTCTGGTGAGTGGTACACGTGTTCCGAAGTGGCTTGGTCATCTAGTTTCGCTGGGGACCTCTCATGAGGGGTGGTAGCCCTAACCTAGGGGCTGTCGGGGGGGTAGGTTTTGGCTTAGGGTATAGCTTATGGTCTGGTAATGCGGCAGCTCGTCAGCTAAGTCATCTAGCTAGCGATAAACAGATAAGAACTTCAACATCAGAAATGTATTGCGCGGAGGGTGGTGGGAATACAAATTGTAGTAGACAAGACATATGGATATCGCCGTTAAGCGGGCAGGGTTAAGAGACCTCTCTCCCCCTGTCCGTCAGGTGGCTTGCGTGTCCATTCTCTGTCTTCTCGGCACAAACGTATCCGAGGTATCTGGATTCCATACGTGGGGAGTGCCCAGGTTGGGCAAGTTTTGCAGGCCCAATTTTGTGAGTAGTGTAGGGGCCTCAGTCCCTGAGGTGATTTTATGGGTGGTCCCCTGGTGGGTGATGAGCAGAGAGCGGGGGTTCCCCCATCTATATGGTATCCCCGCTGTACGCAGATGGCCTGTGAGTTCCGTAAGCGACTTTCTCCACTGGAGGGTGGCCTTGGATAAGTCCTGATAAAAGGTCAGTTGGGTTTCCTCGAAATCAAGCGGGGTCTTACCCCTGATGGCGCTCATGATGTGCCCCTTGTCTTGCGGTAGGGCGCACCGGACAATGACATCTCCGGCTAGCGTTGCGGCGGCTCTAGGAGGGGTGGGTAGGCGGTAAATCCCTGCAAAGGCGAGTTTCTTAGTTACTGCGGGAGGGAGTAGTGATTGTGTGAGTCGCCTCACGTAATGCGGTAGGTCTTCTTTGCTCACCGATGCCGGGATGCCTCTGATTTTGATGTGGTTGCGCCGGTTTTTGTCCTCCTGCGTCGCCAGTTGTATTGCTAAGCGTTGCTGGTCTTGTTGTAGTTGGTGGAGCGAATCTTGTAGCGTAGAGACTTCTCCCTGTATTGTTTTGACTTGGTTTTCAGTAGTGGTCACTTTTTCTGTGATCTGTTGCATGCTCGTTTTGAGCGCTGGTAGGTCTGCTGCCAGCAGGTGTTGTATATCCTGCAGCATAGTTTGCAACTGCTGCAGGTCCTGCTTTGTGGCTGGGTCTGTTGATCCCTGTGGGGGTATGGGTTTGGTGGTTGGGGTCTGTGTGAGCTGTGGAGATCTCTGTGTGTCCCCCTGAGTGGTTTGTGCAGGTGGGGTGTCTGCCTGTGGGGGGTCTGGGCCCTGGTCGGACGCCATTTTGGCTGGGGTTTGTTTCTGCAGCAATGCCCCTATGTCAGGCTGTGCTGTGACAGTACCTTGGTGTGGCCGTTGTGATCTGCGCCCCATCTCTTTGTGGGACTGGTCGGGGTCCTGTAGATGGACTTCGCTTGGGTCTCCCAGGCTCTCTCCGCCCCACAAGTACTCCAGGCCGCGGCTGTTCGGTGTGTAGTAGGCCCGGATTTTCGTTTTGGGCTTTACCTGCCTCGAATTGTACCGGAATGGCATCGGGCGGTGCAGGATGGACTCCCTCGGGCAATGCTGGTAATTGTTTGCGTGGATGGCAAGTACTTTTGGTGATGCTGACGGATTCAGTTTCAGTTAGCTCAGAGCTGTCAGAAATGGCGTCCGGCTCGTTCCGCCACTAAGCCCCGCCCCCTTTATTGGCATTTTATTTGTTTAAATCTGAGCATTATGATAAGTGTCCCGTTGGTGCTTTTCAGTTAGCCATCTACCATGTGTCCTGTGTTGTGTACCAGCATTTTAAGAACCAAGTAAACTGGGTTCTTGAATTCAGTAAGGTTTTTTTTCCAGGTACAGAGTAGTAACTAACTCCACTCTTTGTCACAAGGTATAGTCTTGTGGTGTTAGCTTTTTGAGTTGCAATTATTATTATAATTATTATTATACAGGGAGTGCAGAATTATTAGGCAAGTTGTATTTTTGAGGATTAATTTTATTATTGAACAACAACCATGTTCTCAATGAACCCAAAAAACTCATTAATATCAAAGCTGAATATTTTTGGAAGTAGTTTTTAGTTTGTTTTTAGTTTTAGCTATGTTAGGGGGATATCTGTGTGTGCAGGTGACTATTACTGTGCATAATTATTAGGCAACTTAACAAAAAACAAATATATACCCATTTCAATTATTTATTATTACCAGTGAAACCAATATAACATCTCAACATTCACAAATATACATTTCTGACATTCAAAAACAAAAACAAATCAGTGACCAATATAGCCACCTTTCTTTGCAAGGACACTCAAAAGCCTGCCATCCATGGATTCTGTCAGTGTTTTGATCTGTTCACCATCAACATTGCGTGCAGCAGCAACCACAGCCTCCCAGACACTGTTCAGAGAGGTGTACTGTTTTCCCTCCTTGTAAATCTCACATTTGATGATGGACCACAGGTTCTCAATGGGGTTCAGATCAGGTGAACAAGGAGGCCATGTCATTAGATTTTCTTCTTTTATACCCTTTCTTGCCAGCCACGCTGTGGAGTACTTGGACGCGTGTGATGGAGCATTGTCCTGCATGAAAATCATGTTTTTCTTGAAGGATGCAGACTTCTTCCTGTACCACTGCTTGAAGAAGGTGTCTTCCAGGAACTGGCAGTAGGACTGGGAGTTGAGCTTGACTCCATCCTCAACCCGAAAAGGCCCCACAAGCTCATCTTTGATGATACCAGCCCAAACCAGTACTCCACCTCCACCTTGCTGGCGTCTGAGTCGGACTGGAGCTCTCTGCCCTTTACCAATCCAGCCACGGGCCCATCCATCTGGCCCATCAAGACTCACTCTCATTTCATCAGTCCATAAAACCTTAGAAAAATCAGTCTTGAGATATTTCTTGGCCCAGTCTTGACGTTTCAGCTTGTGTGTCTTGTTCAGTGGTGGTCGTCTTTCAGCCTTTCTTACCTTGGCCATGTCTCTGAGTATTGCACACCTTGTGCTTTTGGGCACTCCAGTGATGTTGCAGCTCTGAAATATGGCCAAACTGGTGGCAAGTGGCATCGTGGCAGCTGCACGCTTGACTTTTCTCAGTTCATGGGCAGTTATTTTGCACCTTGGTTTTTCCACACGCTTCTTGCGACCCTGTTGACTATTTTGATTGTTCGATGATCACGCTTCAGAAGCTTTGCAATTTTAAGAGTGCTGCATCCCTCTGCAAGATATCTCACTATTTTTGACTTTTCTGAGCATGTCAAGTCCTTCTTTTGACCCATTTTGCCAAAGGAAAGGAAGTTGCCTAATAATTATGCACACCTGATATAGGGTGTTGATGTCATTAGACCACACCCCTTCTCATTACAGAGATGCACATCACCTAATATGCTTAATTGGTAGTAGGCTTTCAAGCCTATACAGCTTGGAGTAAGACAACATGCATAAAGAGGATGATGTGGTCAAAATACTCATTTGCCTAATAATTCTGCACTCCCTGTATTTGTTTTTGGCATTTCTATAGCGCCAAGAAATTCCGTAGCGCTTTACAATATTATAGGAGGGGCAGATTTAACAATAAATGAGACCATTGCTAAAACTTACAGGAACAATAGGTTGAAGAAGACCCTGCTCAAACAAGCTTACAATCAAGAGTAGTTGACCCAAAAAGCATAGACTGGGGTCAGATGTTAGGTTGGGGGACTTGCCTATCTCAGCCATCATTACACAGCAGATAGTCACAACCCAAAGCCTTGGACTATTAGAAAGCTTTCTGTGGAACAAAATTAGTTTAGCAGCGTAGAGGTGGGACGCAGTTGTAGTCAGGTCATCGGACACACTGTCAAATGCCCAGTGGGCCGCGATGGCCATGGGCCGAGGCCGGAAGGTGAGGTCACAGGAACTCCCTGGCCGGTTCATGCAGGGCCCGTGCTATTTGAGTGCTGGCCCTGCTGCATTCCATGCAAAGATCTCCCTCACTGTCCCACTTGCACAGACATGCAGCTTGGGAGGGAGAGGAGGACCCGGCGGAGCTCTATCTTGCAGCTCTGCCGGGTTCCTCTCGCGAGATCCAGAGCGTTGCCATGGCAATGCTCCCGATCTCACGAGAGTGAACTCTAGCCTCGCAGGCTAGAGTTCACTCACCACTAGCACCACCAGGGATGGTGTCAGAGTGCCGGTCTCCCCTCCCAGGCTAAAGGTAAGAAGGGAGGGAGGCATGTAATGCCTGTTTTTTTATTTTTTATTTTATTTAAAATAAATAAATTCTTATATAGGCATTAATCTGCCTCCCCCCAACACACAATCCATCCTAACATATACACACACACATCACCCTCACAGACATCACTCTCACACGTAGCACTCTCACACGTAGCACTCTCACACGCAGCACTCTCACATGTAGCACCCTCACACAAGCACTCACACACACATCACTCTCACACAAGCACTCACACACATCACTCTCACACATTACCATCACACACATCACTCTCACACACATTACCATCACACACAGAGCACTTACACACATTACCCTTACACACACACTTCACCACTCACAGCACCCTCACACACACACACTGCACCCCTCACATACACACTACACCCATCACACACACCCGCTGCACCCCTCACACACATACTGCACCCCTAAACACATTACATTCCAGACACACACTAGATCCCTTACCCAACTCTGGGTAATCTACATACACTAGATCCCTATATGCACTTTGAATCTGCTATATACACACACTCACTAGATCTCCTATACACATTCTGGGTCCTTCAAACACACACTAGACCCCTATACACACACACTGCACCTCCTATACACACACTACATTCCTGACATACACACTCCCCTATACACACACACTTTCTTGTAAGCAAACACATACTACATTCCCTAAATACACACACTCTACAAACACTACATCACCTATACACACACACACACACGCACACTATAGCCCGTATGCACACAATTGCTACGTTCCCTATACACACACTCTCTACAGCCCCTAGCCACAAATGCATTACATTACACCACAAACACAACACAACTAAAACTGACCGTATTACACACAAGCAGGCTCCAAACACATGCACAATACTCTTTCCTGGCCCTTTTGTCTCCTGGTATCCCATTTATAGAGACACTAGAGACAAGTTGCAAGGAAACACAGTGCAAGCCTTTTATTAAATTTGCTTGCACTGTGGAAAACAAATACAGGGCCTTTTTCTCATGCTATAGCTCTTCAGCAGAGTTCTGTGCATGGTCTGCCCTGGGAGAACATTGAACCACACTTTGAGAGGGGGCGTGTTGGTTGATGACAAAACACACCCTCTCTGCCCCGTCCCCTTCTTCGTGGGCCGCTGTTGTAGTAATCTGAATAAGACTAAAAGAAGGCTTGAGCACTTGATTGGGATATGAATGGAGAGTTAGTTTCAAAATGGAGTTTGTGGATATTGATGGGCATATAATTGAGAAGCACTGTTCAGCCTGCCCTTGTCACCCAGAGATATATGTGTGTGTGTGTGTGTGTGTGTATATATATCCTAGCTATAAGATAAGGCCAGGGACTAATGAAAGTATTTAGAAAATTGGGCAGACTAGATGGGCCGAATGGTTCTTATCTGCCGTCACATTCTATGTTTCTTTGTGTCCCTGTCTCCCTCTTCATTTTTTTTTCCATTATGTGCAAATAAATGTTGGTTAATAAAATGCAATTATTTGGCATTTGAAAACAGTCTTCCAGCCTTCTGTACCTTGTCTCTGTTTTCATACCAATATTGCATGGAAAATATGACATAATTTTACAACTAATAGGTAGGAAAAAAAAGTGATTGACAGGACATGATGCTACAGCAGAGCTTTTATTGTAATCGTTCAGAAAAAAAAAAAAATTAACAAAAGCTTTATAAATCAATTCAGGGCTTAAGTGAGCTTCTTACTTTTATGTCGGTTGATCAATGAGCCAGAACTGATAGCTCTTTGTATAAATGGAGGGAACAAAATATTAGATGCCAACATTAAATTAAACGTTTCCTAGCCAGGGGTTATGCACACATTTTCAGAATCTTGGGATTAGAAAATGTGAGAGCTATGCCTGTGTATTTAACTGGGCTTAGCAAAGGGCTTAATAAAAAAAAACAAAAAACTTTGTGACTGAAACAGCTTGTGTTTGATTATAAATCACTCCGTAATTATGTTAAGTACCGGTACATCTTTTATTTCTTGCTCTGGTGTGCTTGTTACAAAGCCATTAAGATAGAAGTTAGTTGTTTATTGGACTACTTTTTAGAATTAATAATTGTAGCTACTATTCGCCAGTACGCATGTATCAGATTTTTTTTTTTTTCCCCTATGATTGCAAAAGCATGATTGATTCACCATACATCCACTCCATTCTTTGTGTTTGACAGCAAGTCCGCACAGCAGTAGGCTAAATTATGATATTGTTTTTCAACACATGCAAGTTTGCTGTTTTTTTTAAATTTTATTTCCATAGAACGTTGAAGGCTGCTCGATAATGCCTTGTGTAATTCTGAACCTCGTGCCATTCAAATGCAAAACATGAATAGGAGAAACATTTTGTTATGGCATTGTTTGTATAGAAATTCTGAACATTATTAACCCCTTAAGGACCAAGCTTCTGGAATAAAATGGAATCATGACATGTCACACATGTCATGTGTCCTTAAGGGGTTAAAAGGACACTCTAGGCGCCAGCAAAACATGTATGTATTTTGTAGATTCTGAACTAAATTGCCTGGATTTTTTTATTTTACCTACTCAATTAGGTATAGTCCAAATTGCCCCATTATAAATATTTACTTCTTTCTACTTCCTGCATATAACTCCTTCTCTCTCTCCATCCAAACCGACAGGGTTAACACAGTTGTATGTCATCAAGAAGATATCTAAATATGTCAAGCAGTACAGACCCCATAGACCAGAATATTCATTTTATTCATGTCTTTAATAAAATAAATAATAAAAAAAAATACCGTACTTGGCGAATACATATGTTAATGCACTTTTTCTAAAACCCCCATATTATTGTTTTATAATTATTTCACGTTTATATAAAAAAAAAAAGGGATGATTATACTATTGTTATCCATGTTATGTTACTGTAAATTGGAATTTTTTTATTTTATTTTTTTACTCTAGCAATTTGAATTGGGTATCTGCTAGTTAAAATGCTAACAGACACTCTGGGTTCCATAACCACCTCCGCGTACTGAAGAAGTTATGGAGACAGGATACTGTCTCTGCTGCCTTAACCTTTTGACAAGTTGGCAAACTAGGACTATAAAGTAGGCCTATTACTTCCTGACACTCATACCAATGAGTTGGTAGCGTGGAGTGGCTTGTGGACCCTGTTCCTCAGAACCCTGTCACTGCCTTTTTGATGGTTGGTGCTGCACGTGGGATTGCACACCCATGGAGACAGGTCAATCTTTGGACCTTTAGGAGCTCATACTTTGGGAACATCACATGAGAAGTTCATGCACTAAAAAGCCAGTAAGTGTAAATCCTTGCTGTCTGTCTGACGGCCTGAAGGCTGAGCTGGAAACACTTTAGAGACATATTTTGTCAGTTTGAAAGGCAAGATGCTAAAATGGTTCTCAAGCTCCAGTTTTATAACTTTTATAGTAAGAAGTCAGTAATGCAGTAAGAAGAAGTTGCTGCTGTCATCTCGAGCATCAGTTTCAGAGAAATGTTCTGATTATTGGTACAGCCTCTGAGTTTTGAAGCATATATCCCATTGATAGATGAGACTTCCTTCTTAGACCAAAGGAAGAAGTTGCATTATTTGTGCATTTGTCGCTTTATTTTTTTTCATTTTTCATCTGTGGAATTCATTAATATGGAGCCATATCCAGTCTGAGTGACCTTCGGAGCCAAATATAACCTTGCTCTGCTTTAAATACCTTATTGACAATACTGCACCATTAGGATCTGTGGGAACCTTGTGCAGTTCCTCTCATTGTCCACTGGATGGCACTAGGATACAGGATATTAATTTCATGTTTGAATCTTGCAACATATATCAGACACTGTCAGAATAAGATGTCAAATTTGTTATTTATGTCTTCCAATAGCAAGCAATGCTTACACTTGTGTTTTTAAAGGGGTAATGAAATCTCTTAAAGGGACACTATAGTCACCTGAACAACTTTAGCTTAATGAAGCAGTTTTGGTGTATAGAACATGCCCCTGCAGCCTCACTGCTCAATCCTCTGCCATTTAGGAGTTAAATCCCTTTGTTTATGAACCCTAGTCACACCTCCCTGCATGTGACTTGCACAGCCTTCCATAAACACTTCCTGTAAAGAGAGCCCTATTTAGGCTTTCTTTATTGCAAGTTCTGTTTAATTAAGATTTTCTTATCCCCTGCTATGTTAATAGCTTGCTAGACCCTGCAAGAGCCTCTTGTATGTGATTAAAGTTCAATTTAGAGATTGAGATACAATTATTTAAGGTAAATTACATCTGTTTGAAAGTGAAACCAGTTTTTTTTTCATGCAGGCTCTGTCAATCATAGCCAGGGGAGGTGTGGCTAGGGCTGCATAAACAGAAACAAAGTGATTTAACTCCTAAATGACAGTGAATTGAGCAGTGAAATTGCAGGGGAATGATCTATACACTAAAACTGCTTTATTTAGCTAAAGTAATTTAGATGACTATAGTGTTCCTTTAAATACTCCTATCATATTTCTCCATTTTAATATATGCCCAATATATGATTGCAGTGCATAGTGTTTACACCTTTTCGTGACCCTTTATGTTTTACCCTCATCCCTTGCACACAGCTAGCCAAGCCTTCTGTACGACACCACCCACTTGAGATAAATACGGTCCCAAAATCTACCCCCTCTGTGGAGATCTGAGATCAATTTGAAACACTCCAGGGCTCCGGTTCCTTACATCCACTGTGTCGTAGGGACTGTGTGCCCCAGATTCTTCCTGTGACCTCTTAGATTTACCATGGCGGATTTCTAAACACTGCCAATCACCAACGGCTGCAGCTTTCCCTTATGTGTGAAGTTGCCCAGAAGCATTGCCAGTGTCCATCATCCTTCCATTTTTGTGATGTTGAAGGAGATGCAGAAAAAATCTAGCTTATGTCCCATTGCCTGTGGCTTTGCTGTCTTCTAGCAATGATTTGGATGTCTTTGCAGTAGTTCCAAATCCTGGACGATGATGCTTGTAATCTTTGCTAGCTGCTATCTCCATAGATACTGCCCACCATCTTTCACAGCATATTTATGTTTATCAAGTGGCATCATTACCATTCCATGGACACCCCTATCCATGCATCAAAACTGCAGAGGTTCACTAGAGCTTCCAGTTGGGTTGTTATTGATCCTGGGTGTCTTCCCGATATAGACTTGAGCTTTCCTCTGTCTTACATCCTTTTGTAGTTTTCTGTAGATATTCTATGGTGCTTACTCAATAAACATTGAATTGTAGTGAATTGAAAACTCAAGTGCAAAACTAAAACTAAATATTTGATTTGTTAAAAATTCTTCATCTTTGCTATAGTAGCAGTTTCGATCTTTTCTTCTGATTTCAATTTCGACGATCTAAAATTTGGTGTTTAATGAATAAACTCATGTGCTTTGTCTTTGACCTTGGCTTGTGTTTGACTAAACTAATTTCTGGTATCCTGACCCAGATTGTCTATGGTTTTGTGCTTGCTTATGAAACTACTAATCTTTCGTCTTCATGGCCTGGTTATGGGTATTCTTTATTTTCACCTTCCAAGAGATGTTTTCATTAAGCCTGGTTTCTATCCCCGTCTTAAATGGACACTAAAGGCACTGAAGTAGTCTGGGTGTAGTGTCTCTGTTTCATTAATCCTGCAATGTAAAACATTGCAAGGTAAGACAGCCTCTAGTGTCTTCTTCCATACAGCCACAAGAGGCTCTTCCTGCATTTTCACAGAGTTCAACTCCGTGAAATGACTATGGACACATTCACTCTGTGCATGAGGACATCCAGCGTCTTCAAAATACCCACAGGAAAGCATTGATTCAATGCTATCTTATTGTGAAGTTCTAATTACCTATTTCATTGTAATTCTCAATTATAATTTAATAAATCCTACTAAACTTAAAAAAATAAATGAAAGTCAAACATACATGCATCTTGCTTCCTCAAAGTAGGACCGCAGCTATACACGACTGCCCATATGAACATGCTTTCAAAAAAAAGTCTAGAGGCAGCTTGGAAAAAAGAAGACTGCATACACAGTAAATCCTAAAAAGGAGACGAAAGCAGAGTTTCTACTGGAATCTTCCCAATATGATTGGTGTATACAGAGAATTCTTTTGGAGTTTGACAGATGTTTCCATACACAGATTTTAATACAACAAAACCAGTTATCTGTTTTCACTGACCCCCAGTCCATCGTTAAATGTATAAAGTATGGATATCTGGTTTTGTGCTTATAACAAACCCCCTATTTTCAGGATGCAGGTTTGGAGATGAGATAGCTTCAACTGTAAGGTCCCATTAAGAATAACTCTGACATTATTTTTAAAGACACACAATACCATTGGTCGAGTTGTTTTCTTTTGATTGGGAAGCACAGTTAAAAGCCTGAACTGATAATTTGTAGCACATGCTAGTTTTTACCATGTGTCAGTGAAACAAGTATAATCTAACGATGTGGTCTCGAGAAATTGGCAGTTGGGCACAGTTCCGGTTCTCTCTTAGAATAAATATTTATTGCTTCTTTCTGTTACTGACATTCGCCTTAGAGAACCAGGTATCTATCTTGTTGGCATTTTACAGTTTTTCGATTCTGCCTGTCTAGTTTGAAATCATCTGAAATAATATCACTCCCAGCTTTTTACTCTGTCTTGTCAATAATTAATTATTGGATTTTTGTGTTCTAAATGCCTCATTTCGCAGGCTAAATCGTAAACTACACGTTGCTACGGGAGGTTGCAGCATTAGGTTCACTGATTCTTATAATAATTATTATTACAGTGGTACATAGGTTTACGAAATTAATGCGTTCTCCAGGACTATTTTGTCCTTTACATCCCCAGGAGTGGGACAAGTGTCACTTGACTTCTTTGTTGAGGTGGTGTGGTCCACCAAGTTCACCTTTTTTTCACATTCAAACAGTAGAATCCCATACAGCCTTCACTCAAGTAAATTATACAAAACAAAATTCCTTTATTTTTCCATCATAGAAGAAGCTGTGACCAACAGGGTGTGGGGTGGGGGGAATAAATGTTTGTGGTGTTTCTGCTTAAAAGCAATCATTGTTTTCAATTTATGTTGGATAAATGTTTGATGGTTTTGTACTTTTTTCTTGAAAATAATTACACAAAGTAAGAAGAGACAATGGTTACATATTGAAATATATAAAACACAGATAATCATTTGTATATACTGATAGCGTATGAACAAAAAAGTAAGTTCCGCAATATGAGATTTTACCCGTAGACTAGGGTACAGGTTATGTTGCTAAACCCCATTCAATCCACGGTCTGTCTCCCCGGTTGCAAATATCTTAGTAAAAGATCCTATTGGGAGTGCAGATAGAAATGTGAAGTGTAGAAATAAATAAAGCGATAAAGGAAGAACCTACTGAAGGGATAAGGGTGATAAAAAAAAATTTAAAGGTTAAGTTAAGGTGCGTTGGCGACAGCCCCGAACACCACCCCTCCGCCGCTTCCCCTCCCCTGACTCGTATATTCTTGGACCTCCAGGGAGGAATGCAATTATAGCCAGTAAAATCAGCGCCTTCCACATGCTTCCTGTTTCTTAGGCGTGTCTGCTCCCATTACATCAATCTGCCTTTTTTCTTGGCCACTCATAGCACTAAAGAGGGAGGTTTTTGTTGTCTCCAAGAACTTTGGAATTAATGCCTTTTCTGAATCCAGAATGCCTGGCACTATTAATCTGCTATTTGCACGCTGGCATTGCTGATAATAGTGCAAAAGGAATGCCTCAGGGCTGTCAAGGTTTTCAATTTAGATATTTTGGCTAAAAATGTAACATTAACAGTTATTTAATAAAGTGCGTATTCAAAATGAATTTCACATTTTAGACCAAACAAGCTGATCTTGAAGAATATCTGACTTGAATATTTTTTTCCATTTCAACTATTGTGGTCTTAAATTTGAAATTCACTTAGAATTCCCAAATATTATCCCTATAGTAAATAAGCCAGATTGATTTAGAATCTACTTTGAATTTCCCACAATTCCAACTATAGTGAATATAAATGACAGACAGTTTGGCCTTGACAGACGAAGAAAACACTAAACACACAACAACACTTTGCATTTGTTACATGGTGTGTATGAATATTGAAGTGATTTTTTTCTTCTCATTGTGTGTGTGTCTGTGAATGCAGGGACGTGTATATGGAGTGTAAGTGTATTAATAATACATCAATGTATACATGAATTCAAGGATATATTTTTGTGGAGTGTCAGTGAGTGAATGCAGGGGTATAGCAGGCCTCACATTTAGCCTGATTTCAATGGGGCAGTCCCTGTTTTAGGGTCCTGTCCTGACTTTGTTGGCTGGTGTCCCGTATTTGGGACCATGCAGAGAGTTTCTGAAACAGTGCTGTCTGCATGGTCTGCCATAAGTGTGCCAGCCGCCTTGATTGGAAGGCAGCCTGACCTGAAATTCGTTGGGTGGGCTTGCCCTCCTCTTTGTGAGCCCACCTTTTGTGGGCCGCACCAGTTACGCAGTTTGTGTTTCTGGCTTGCCTCTTTTTACCATGCCTATGCCAGTGTTGGGCGGGACGGTGGTATGATAAGCCGATATCAGTATGTACGTGTAGAGGTGTATTTGTGTGGTGTGTTATTGTGTGAATGCAACGGTGCATATGTGAGGTTTTTGTGAATGCAGGAGCATATTTGTGTAGAGTTGTCTTTGTCATTTCTCCACAATTCCGAGTATAGTGAATTCATCCACTGAAATCTTAATAAGTGTATTTTTCAAGAGCATGGTAAAAATGATTTAAAAAATATATATTATTTTTAAAGTTGAGGGTCAAATCATCAATGAATTATGTATGCTTTATCTGTTTTGTGTTTGAGATGTAATGTTCTTGTCTTAGAATTAACAAAGCTAGGTTGCCCTTTCTAGCAATTACTGATTTTAATGAATTTGCAGTGGCAGCAGAAATTCTCTCTCTACCTGGTCAGCGAGATATGCCTTTTACGGGTGGCAGACGCTTTACATGGAAAGTTAATTTTAGAGATAGTGAATCACTTCTAATGCTCTGACCCTTTTCTGCTCTTTGTTTACCATCCAATTGCTGGAGGTCTTGTATAGAGACACATGTCCCTGTTGTATGCATCAATTGCCTAATTAGGTACAAGCAATTGCAGCACGGTTCGTTAGCCAAGACACTGCTCTCTCTCTCTCTCTCTCTCAACATACATCCAGTGGCTGCTAATGAATAAACTTGGCTTAGATCTTTGATACTCACCATTGCCAAGAGATGGAGCAGTGGTTAACAGCCAGAAATGACTTCTGCATGTGATTAAATCTGCACCAAAAGATTTTTATTTTAACAATCAGATTTGATGTCATTGAACCTTGATAGGACAGAAATAAATCTTTATATTTAAGTATTTTCTGTGAAGCTGGAAGGGTAAATTATATCTACCCGTATCAGTTTGGTGGTTTGTTTGTTTTTCCGGCTGAATCAGTTGCAAAAACAGAGTCACGCTAGAACTGGTAAAGCATATTGGTAGTGTTTAGACTTAATTGCCGATCTCTGAAATAGCCTAACCTTGCCGCACACAGATGTACAGATTTTTAAATAACGTAATGGTGTGACAGTCACTTTGCTAATCTCTACATCAGCGTAATAGGGAAGGCAGTAGCTGTGTTAGGAAACGGTTTAAGCCTAAAGTCTTCACACCGGCATTTTCACTACCTTTCTGTCAGTATCTTACTTGATATGGAGTCCGACGTGCAGAGTTAAATGCTCACCCTTGCAAATAAACACAGACCAAGGTGACCAGGTAAGAAGCCACTTGGGCTGTGAGTCTGTGCATGGAGTGCTGTGCAGGAATATAGCTCCAAGTCGCAGTACAGGCAAGGACAAGCAGAAGAGTAGTCGTGGAAAGCCAAAGCCAGAGGTCAGAGTAAGCGAAGAAAAAAAAGCCAAGGTCGGTAGCCGTCTGGAGAACACTGGATCAAGATACACAATAACAGGAAGCAGAGTCAATTAACTGACCCTTCCCTCAGGGAGACAGAGTTGTATACCTGGCTGATTGATGATCTGCTTCAGGTGGGCTTGGATAGACCGGAGCAGCCACAGGAAAAGTCCAGCCCCCCAGTGCTGGAGTCAAGGCAGGGATAAACATCAGCCTGAAACAAGAACTGAAATGTGGCTTAGAGGCAAGACAGCAGGCCCAGGACACAGAAGGATCCAGGTTTAATTCCCCTGTAAGGCACCTCTGGGGCGACCACGTCTGGATGTCACGGTGAGAATCATGACACTTTCTTCGTCAGAGGCTTTAAACAGGAAGCCTCCAACTAAACTCTCAGCTTCTCAGTTGCCCCCATTCAAAAAGAAAAATGAGTGAGAAAGTACATCTAGTTCTGACTGTTTGTGAATAAGAAGCTACTGATGGCCTGCGAGTGTCAGCCCAGTCCGAGGCTTCCTGTTTGAAACCAATGAAATTAAGTGAAGGGGCTAAGCTAATATGCACCAAACTGAAGACTTTGGGGTTAAACTCATTACGGTTCACGGTTTAACACTTTGAGGTTTGCTGACATCCATAACAACTTCATTACTCTTAAAGGAGCCCAGAGTGCTCCTTTAAGAGTAATATAGCCATTACAAAATTAATTGCAAAGAAAGTCACTAAATTGTGGCCAGAATCGCCAATTTGATGTAGATCATTCAGACCAGGTGGAAGGTTTACCAAGAATTAAGCATGTTCTTTCCTTCCCTGGCTACAATGCGCTACAATGCAATACAATACATATTTATTTGTTACTAAAGGTTTTTAATGGTAAAAATCTCATTAGTCACTGGCTTTATTTTAAGCACTGGGAAAGTGTATTAGCAGATAGCCGTATGTACCCAAAACTCTATATATATTTTTCTAGGTGGTTTTTTTTTTTCTGCTGACATTGCACACTAAATCCATTCCCTGGTCTTGTTTGCTCTGTTTCCCTGTCGGAATCATATTGCCGCAAGCCTCCGAACCCAGACAGGCTTGGTAATATAGATGCTCCTTTAATCACTATGTCTCCTGAGCATCCAGATTAAGTGATTTTCCCATCTCATTTCTGATATTGCTTTGAAATGAAATGGATGGGGAGGAGTGTGTGGGGTCAGAGACAAGATAAAAACCAGAGATTGATTCTTTTCAGAGGCACTGGGGACTGAGAACAGGGCACACTGTCCTGAGAGTCAGTGATACACACTGCCAACTGCAAAAATGAATGAGTTAGGATTACAATGATATAATAATTACCGTATATACTCAAGTATAAGTCGAGGCCCCTAATTTTACCACAAAAAACTGGGAAAACTTATTGACGCGAGTATAAGACTAGGGTGGGAAATGCAGCAGCTACTGGTAAATTTCTAAATAAAATTATATCCCAAATTATATTAATTGAATATATATTTACAGTGTGTGTGTTTGTGTGTAGTGTGTGTAGATAATGAATACAGTGTGTGTGTTTGTGTGTGTATATAATGAATGCAGTTTGTGTGTATATAATGAATGCAGAATGTGTGTTTGCGTGAATGCAGTGTGTGTTTGTATGAGTGTATGTATATAACGCAGAGTGTGTGTATATAATGCAGAGTGTGTGCATTATATACACAAACTCTGCATTATATACACAAACTCTCATACACACACACACTTTGCATTATATACACACACACACTCATACAAACACACACTCTGCATTATATACACACACACACTCATACACACACACACTCATACAAACACACACTCTGCATTATATACACGCACACACTCTGCGTTATATACACACACACACTCATACAAACACACACTCTGCATTATATATACACACACTATTTTATTATTTTAATATATATATATATATATATATATTAATATTATTTTAATATTTATTATTATTATTTTATTATTTTTTTTGTTTCATTTTATTGTCCCCCTTCCCTGCTTGTTGCTTGGCCAAGAAGTGGGGGCCATGTGAATCCCTGGTGGTCCAGTGGCATGGGCTGCTCAGTGGGGCTGTCAGCAGCTGTTACCTTACCTTTACAGCAGCTCCTGTCAGCTCCCTTCACCTCCGTGCAGCTCCTCTGTTTCAGTGGTGGGTGGGGGGGGGCTGGCAGCGAGCTGTTACTTACCTTTACAGCAGCTCCTGTCAGCTCCCTTCACCTCCGTGCAGCTCCTCTGTTCAGCTCACAGTGTAAGTCTCGCGGTCTGCATGCCGCGCGGAGCATTGCCACGGTAACCCGTAGTGCTGCGCGAAGCATTGCCACGGTAACCTGTGGCAACACTCTGACGGCTGCAGGTGTCGCGAGACTTACACTGTGAGCAGAACGGAGCTGACAGGGGAGCTGCACGGAGGTGAAGGGAGCTGACAAGAGCTGCTGTAAAGGTAAGTGTTACGACACGTACCGTCGAGTAGATGAAGCCGCCGTTTAGTCAATAATCCCCTTCTCCAGAAATGCAGTTTAAATCCAGCCGACCGCCAAACTCCCGAACGAAGTCCACGAACACGGCAACTCCCGATCAGCAAAACAGTCGAACGCCTTCCACAGCTAAAAATAATGAAAGCGCAGTCCCAGTAATAATTCCCCACACAAACGAGACCAAGCTCCGTCTTGAGGGTCAAATGAAGATCTGTTTAATGGGGGCTACCTGCCCGGTATTTATGCAGGTCTCCACAAGGTGGACACTCCCCGAGAGGACCTTGTGGAAGACTGTAAAATATGTTATACAGTAGCCAATCGCAGTGGCTTCAATAATAGCCCTTCCCATCTTGCCCATAATTCCGTCTTCTCTACCTCGGAGATAATTAGGAAGAAACCTAATTATCTCCCAAGGTAGAGACAATCGCCATTTTACTTTACAATAATGAAAATACATTAAAATACATAACTGCAGAAATACCGAATGCATATGGTTCGTGTAACGTATCCCCAGACAGCCTGGATCTGAGTGCCTGTTTTCACCGAATAGCGCTCAGATCTGATGTATCTAGTCGAATCGCCATGGAGTCAGTCTTTCACCAGTCCTTCGGTGTACGAATGACTCCATGGGATGGCCGTCTGGGTGAAAGTCCATACGAATGAATAAAAACTCCCGAACGACCGACGTTCGCATGCCTTGTCGAAATGGCAGGTAGGCAGCAGCTTCCAGCGGTGTTCGGTAGTTTAAGTGTCCGTTTTTAGTTCCATACAGTTTGTACCGAACACCGCTATGTGTCCGTATGTCCCAAAATGGCTGCTGCCTCGTGGTCGACATGCGAACGACGACCACCCGTACGAATGGAATGGAGAGGTGTCTGCGGTTAACCACAACGTTCTAATTGGGGCCAAGAGGTTAACCAGCAGCACACTCCTCTCCTGGGTGGTCGTTCGTTCGGTAGTTTCAATCGGTAGTTTGCAAATTACACGAACGGGGTTATATGAACAGGCAATTCAGCGAACAAAGGGAAACAGACGAACCAGCAATACAGGTGAATCTGTCACACGGCTCCCCCCTTGTGGGACACTCCGGCAGACCCGGCTTGACCCTTTAGCGGGTCAACGTGGGGATGACCGGACTAAGATGGGGTGAGGATGTCGGTTTGCCTGGACAATCCATCTGCATTCCCATTCTGCTTACCGGGTCGATAACTGATGGTGAAGTTATATGGTTGTAGTGCTAAACTCCACCTCAGCAGTCTGCCATTGTCTCCTGAGACCCGGTTAAGCCAGACAAGGGGATTGTGGTCCGTCACCAGGGAAAATTCCTGTCCATATAAATACGGGCTTAACTTTTTCAATGCCCACACCAGGGCCAAACACTCCTTCTCCACTGCCGCATAACTCACTTCTCTGGGTAACAGCTTTCTGCTGAGATATGCGACAGGGTGCTCTCCTCCATCCTCCCCGACCTGGCTCAGCACAGCCCCCAGTCCATACATGGAAGCATCTGTATGGACGAGAAAACGTTTGTTAGGGACTGGGGCAGCCAGGACAGGGGCATTCACAAGAGCTTGTTTGAGTGCTTGGAACGCAGCTTCACAAGCTGGAGACCACAGGACCTGCTTAGGAAGATTTTTCTTTGTCAGGTCAGTCAGGGGTTTAGCAATAGTGCTGTAGTCGGGGACAAAGCGTCTATAGTACCCTGCTGTCCCTAGGAAGGCTAACACCTGGGTCTTGGTGATAGGTGTGGGCCAGTTAGCAACTGCCTCTATCTTGGCTGGCTCTGGCCTCTGGCTCCCACACCCTACTCTGTGACCCAGGTACTGCACTTCAGCCATGCCTAAATGGCACTTCTCTGGCTTCAATGTCAGGCCAGCGGCCCGAATCTTGTCCAGTACTACCCCTACATGTACTAGGTGTTCTTCCCAGGACTCACTGTAGATCGCAATGTCATCCAGGTATGCACAAGCAAATTCCTGGAATCCATCAAGAAGTCTATCCACCATACGCTGGAAGGTGGCCGGGGCATTCTTCATCCCAAATGGCATGACCTTAAATTGGTACAGGCCAAATGGGGTGACGAAGGCCGACTTGGGGATAGCATCCTCGGCCAGGGGAATCTGCCAGTAGCCTTTGCACAGGTCTATGGTGGTCAGATAGCGTCCCCTGGCAATGCGATCTAACAATTCATCTACCCGGGGCATCGGGTAGGCGTCAGTGGTGGTCCGCTCATTGAGACGCCTGTAGTCCACACAGAACCGGGTGGTCCCATCCTTCTTGGGCACCAGGACTACAGGCGAGGCCCAAGGGCTATCGGAGTGTTCGATGACCCCCAGCTGGGTCATCTCCTGTATCTCCTTCCGCATTCCTTCCCGGACTGCTTCAGGGATACGGTAAGGGGGTTGTCGCAGGGGGTTCTGTCCAGGGGTTTCTACCTTGTGTACAGCTAGGGTAGTGTAACCAGGTTCTTGGGAGAAGGTCGCCTGCTTTTCCCACAGAAGCTGTCTTGCCTGGCCCTTCTCGGTAGCGCTCAATCTGTCCCCTAGCTGTACTAGGCTAGTAAGATCCGTCTGGGGGTCCCTCTCTAACAGATCTGGTAAGGGTAAACTCTCTGTATCATCTGCAGCAGGGGCACATACTGCAGCGACATTCTCTGGTCTCTCCTGATACTCCTTTAGCATGTTCACATGGAAGGATCGCTGGATCCTTTCATCTGAACAGCTGGCTATAAGGTAGGTAGTATCACATATCTGTGCTAACACCTTATACGGGCCCTGCCAAGATGCCTGCATCTTGTTCGCCTTCACAGGTTTGAGTACTAACACTTTCTGCCCAACCTGGAAGACTCGCTGTCGGGCACCCCGATCGTACCACCTCTTCTGTCTCCCCTGAGCCACCTGGAGATTCTCCCTTACCATTAGGGACAGTTTCTCCATGCGGTCCCGGAGTTCCAGAACATATGGTACTATGGGGGTCCCTTCCTGCTCTGTCTCCCCCTCCCAGTGGCCTCTAATGAGATCTAGGGGTCCGCGGACCCTTCTCCCATATAGCAACTCAAAGGGGGAGAACCCAGTAGATTCCTGAGGCACCTCTCTGTAGGCAAACAACAGATGAGGCAGGAATCGCTCCCAGTCTCTGCAAGTGTCAGAAAAGGTCCTCAGCATCTGTTTGAGGGTGCCATTAAATCGCTCGCAGAGACCGTTAGTCTGTGGATGGTAAGGTGAGCTAAGCAGCGGTTTAATACCGCACACCTTCCACAGTTGCTGGGTGAGCACAGCGGTGAATTGGGTTCCCTGGTCAGAGAGAATCTCTTGAGGGAACCCGACTCTGGTAAAAATCCTAACCAGGGCATCAGCAACTGTCTCTGCCTCTATATTAGACAGCGCTACTGCCTCTGGATAGCGAGTGGCATAATCCACCACGGTGAGAATATATTTCTTACCGGATGGACTAGCCCTGGCCAGTGGACCCACAATGTCAACGGCTATGCGGGCAAAGGGCTCCCCAATGATAGGCATAGACATAAGTCTAGCTCTTGGGTGGTCTTTCCTATCCGTTGACATGTGTCACACGTACTGCAGTATGTCCGAACAGCCTGATTAAAGTTTGGCCAAAAAAAGTTCTGCATGATCCTATAGGCTGTGCGGCGGGAACCTAGATGTCCAGCTAGGGGAACATCATGCCCTATCCGCAGAATCTCCTGCCGGTATTTTGCGGGCACCACCAGCTGTCGATTCGGCGGAGGGGCAACACTCTTCGGGGAAAGCTTGGGGATCTTATACAACCTGTCCCCCACCCACTCATACCGTTCCCCATCTAACCCTTCCTCTCCAGTATCTGCTCTGTCCCTATACTTCTGGAGGGTCGAATCTGTCTGAGTTTCCCTCCCAAACTCCTCTGGGGAATCCCAGCTAATAAAAGTCTGTTCTAGGGTACCAGTCGGGGACTCGGTTCTTACCTGGGTCTCAGCAGCGGGTGGGCTGGTTCCAGCAGCACGGGTCTGGGCACGGGTAGTCACTGGGTTGATAGCGGCAGGTCCCATTGGAGCATAAGCGGACACCAAAGGGGCCAAGTCATTCCCAAGCAAAACATCGGCCGGTAAGTCTTTCATGACCCCCACATTCACGTGTCCAGAGCCCACTCCCCAATCCAAGTGAACCCGGGCAACTGGTAAACGGAACACTGCACCTCCCGCCACCCTCACTGCCACAGTATCTCCAGTGGGCTGATGTTCGGAAACAAGGTTCTTTTGGAGCAAAGTCATAGTGGCTCCGGTTTCTCTCAGACCAGTTACTGCTTTGCCATTTAGTTTAACGGTCTGCCTGTGCTGTTGACGGTTATCCTGCTGCGCTGCTTGTACTGGATCCGCCTCATGTAGTATACCCCAAAATTCCTCCTGCTCCAGACAGTGAGCGGAAGGTTGGGGTGGCTGCTGATTCCCGCCGGCTGGTCTTCTCCACGACTGGGCTTGGCTGGAATTGTTCAATGGGCACTCGGGTCGCTTGTGCCCCAACTGCTTACACCCATAGCAACGGATAGGCTGTGAGTAATCCCGGGCGTTGAACCGGGCTGGCTGAACATAATTGTTTGCTGTTGGCATGGTGGGGGTGCGTTGTGCTGGGTGTTGATACACTGCAGAGGTTGGAGGGGCTGCTGGTTTGTACTCCACTCGGGTAGGGACCTTGGCTGCTGTCTGGTCCAGTTTCCTGGCATCAGTGTACTCATCAGCCAGACGAGCAGCTTCGGGTAAGGTAGCGGGTTTGCGGTCCCTAACCCACTCTCTGACTCCTGCAGGTAAGCGGTCAAAACAGTGCTCCAACAAAAATACTTGCAGCACTTCTTCCCCAGTTACCGCTTGGCACCCTGCCATCCAGTGGGCTGCTGTGCGGTGTACTCGGCATGCCCACTCAACATAAGAATCGCCAGCCTGTTTGTTAGTGTCCCGGAATCGCCGCCGGTATGCCTCAGGGGTCACAGCGTATCTGGCCAAAAGGGCATCTTTCACTGCCCTGTAGCTGGTAAGTTCCTCCTCTGGGATGGCCCGAAACGCCTCACTGGCCCGGCCGGATAACTTCCCAGAGAGGATGGGGACCCATTCTCCTGCGGGTACCTGGTGTAAGGCACATTGCCTTTCAAAATCAGCCAGGAACCCATCAATTTCTCCTTCGGCTTCTACAAAGTTCCGAAATGCAGCAAAAGGTACTTTTCTCCTTTCATTATTATTGTACGGTACCTCAGCTGCTGCAGCGCCTCTTCCTTGAAGCGCCTGTTGTGCTGCTACTGCTGCTTGCACTTTCACCACAATATCTGCTGCGGGGTTGGGGCCAAAATGTGCCAGCCTGATCTGAACTGCCCGGTTAAACTGTATCTCCTCGGGTGTTAACTCCAGTATGCCAGGCACATCAGCTCTTCCCGTTCCCTGTGCTGCATCCATTTCCAATAGTATAGCAATAATCTCTCTTTTCTTGAGATTACTCGCTGATCGTTCTCTGCGTTCTAATATATCTTTAAGGGTAGCACGCCTTAACTCTTCATACTGCATTTCCAACCTGGGATGTGTAGCTGGCCTTCTGGGCTGTAGGATTCATCCCGTCGCTTGCCACCAATTGTTACGACACGTACCGTCGAGTAGATGAAGCCGCCGTTTAGTCAATAATCCCCTTCTCCAGAAATGCAGTTTAAATCCAGCCGACCGCCAAACTCCCGAACGAAGTCCACGAACACGGCAACTCCCGATCAGCAAAACAGTCGAACGCCTTCCACAGCTAAAAATAATGAAAGCGCAGTCCCAGTAATAATTCCCCCCACAAACGAGACCAAGCTCCGTCTTGAGGGTCAAATGAAGATCTGTTTAATGGGGGCTACCTGCCCGGTATTTATGCAGGTCTCCACAAGGTGGACACTCCCCGAGGGGACCTTGTGGAAGACTGTAAAATATGTTATACAGTAGCCAATCGCAGTAGCTTCAATAATAGCCCTTCCCATCTTGCCCATAATTCCGTCTTCTCTACCTCGGAGATAATTAGGAAGAAACCTAATTATCTCCCAAGGTAGAGACAATCGCCATTTTACTTTACAATAATGAAAATACATTAAAATACATAACTGCAGAAATACCGAATGCATATGGTTCGTGTAACGTATCCCCAGACAGCCTGGATCTGAGTGCCTGTTTTCACCGAATAGCGCTCAGATCTGATGTATCTAGTCGAATCGCCATGGAGTCAAAGTCTTTCATCAGTCCTTCGGTATACGAATGACTCCATGGGATGGCCGTCTGGGTGAAAGTCCATACGAATGAATAAAAACTCCCGAACGACCGACGTTCGCATGCCTTGTCGAAATGGCAGGTAGGCAGCAGCTTCCAGCGGTGTTCGGTAGTTTAAGTGTCCGTTTTTAGTTCCATACAGTTTGTACCGAACACCGCTATGCGTTCGTATGTCCCAAAATGGCCGCTGCCTCGTGGTCGACATGCGAACGACGACCACCCGTACGAATGGAATGGAGAGGTGTCTGCGGTTAACCACAACGTTCTAATTGGGGCCAAGAGGTTAACCAGCAGCACACTCCTCTCCTAGGTGGTCGTTCGTTCGGTAGTTTCAATCGGTAGTTTGCAAATTACACGAACGGGGTTATATGAACAGGCAATTCAGCGAACAAAGGGAAACAGACGAACCAGCAATACAGATGAATCTGTCACAGTAAGTAACAGCTCGCTGCCAGCCCCCAACATTACAAGCCCAGCGGTCCTGGTCTGTATTATGGCAATGTATGTTGACTCGAATATAAGACGAGTGGTGCTTTTTCAGCACAAAAAAATTGCCAAAAAACTCGTCTTATACTCAAGTATATACGGAATGTAATTGTGTATGTATATATAATATACAGTGAATAACATTGATTATATCGTTACAATGTCACCTGTCAAGATGTCGGATATATTAGGCAACAAGTGAACAGTCAGTTTTTGAATGTCATGTGTTGGAAGCCGGAGAAATGGGCATGCAAAAAGATCTGAGAGACTTTGACAAGGACCAAATAGTGATGACTAGACGACTGGGTCAGAGCATCTCCAAAGCGACAAGTCTTGTGGGGTGTTCCCAGTATGGAATGGTAAGTAACAACCAAAAGTAGTTCCAGGAAGGACATCTGGTGACCTGGTGCCAGGGTAGTGGAAGCCCAAGGCTCATTGATGCACCTGAGGAGCAAAGGCTGGCCCATCTGCTCCAATTACACAGAAGAGCTACTGTAGCTCAATTTGCTGAAGAATGTAATGCTGGCCATGATAGAAAGGTGATAGAAAGGTGTCACAACACACGGTGCATCGCAGTTTGCTGCTTGTGGAGCCACAGACTATGCAATTGCATCTTTCAGCAGGATAATGCACCCTGCCACACTGAAAAAAAATTGTTGAGGAATGGTTTGAGGAACATGTAAAAAAATTCTAAGTATTGCCTTGGCCTCCACATTCTCCAGATCTCAATCTGATTGTGCATTTGTGGGATGTTCTGGAACAACAAACCTGATCCATGGTGACCCCACCTCGCAACTTGCAAGACTTAAAGGATCTGCTGGAAATGTCTTGGTGCCAGACACGCTCAGAGGTGTTGCCTCGAGCTGTTTTGGCAGTACGAGTGGGACCTACACAATATTAGGCAGGTGGTTTTAATGTTGTGGCTGATCAATGTATACCAGTGTGTGTATGTACCCAATGTAATATAATAAGATCGTTTTATCAACCTCTGTAAAATGGAAGACTGAGTATAGAAATTGTAACTTTAACATTTTAAATAATTTGGTACCGAGCTTTATGCTCTGAAAGAGACTTTAACTTTAATACTAGAACTGGTGCCATGCTACGAGGTCGAAATTGCAGCCTAAGGCTTCTGTCCCATGATTAGATTTTTTTTTTAAAATGTCCATTGTTATGGGTATCTGCAAAAAAATGCAGTTTGAAGTCTAAAACATGATGCCTGTCTGTGCTCATTTGTATGTCAATCTGGGAACTCTGGGATAGTTGTGTAAACATGATTTCTTTATCTACGTCTAAGAAGGATACTTCAAAGTTCAATTTCAGATATGTATGTGATGTATAACAGTAATTTTTTTTTTGTATTTAACAGAACATGTATCACAATAGTATAAATAGTTCAATCAGACTCAAAAAACATTCAGTGCAACCTCGGAGCTCGAACGATCCCTTAACCGAACAATTCAGTAGTTGAATTAAAAAAATTTGAGAAAAAAATGTCTCAGTCCACAAGCGATTCTTGGTAACCGAACAAATCATGCCACAAACATGTTCAGTTATAAAGCTATGTCTCACTTTAGACCCATTTTAAATGCCAGAAGAACAGTTACCTATCCCCATCCAACCAATAATATTTCCACTATCCTTTCCACTTACGTCATCAACTCTCATCATTACAGGTAAAGTGAAGTTACATTTTCTTTTCATTTACTGTACATTGTGTTTATTATTTTTTTCTATTTGATTTTATGCATGTAAGGCATTGTTAAAATGCTGTAATTTTGGGGGTGTGGAACGGATTAATCAGTTTACATTAATTATTATGGGAAATGTTGATTCGGTTCTCAAACAAATCGGAATTTGAACAGCCTTCTGGAATGGATTAAGTTGTAGTTCAGATGTTCCACTGTAGTATGATCTATTATAGAAATACTATAGGGGGGTTTAATCAGATTAGATTTTGGTGATTAAAAAAAAATAGATTTTAAAAAAAAGAAAAAAGATTTCTGATTTAAAATAACCAGTTACCTAAAATCTAGCACAGAGGTAGCCCTTTGTGCAGCACGGTCATCAGGCTTGATGACAATTTAGCCCTGAAACGTTAACATTGCTGTATCTTAAATTTGGCAATGGCTTACACTGCAGGAGCAAAACCGATGGGCCTCTGTACCCAGACCAGTCTGGGTGCTTATATTGGTATTTTTAAAGGGTCCTTAAGTGTTTTACTAAAATTCAAATCATCTACTAGCTATAGGCTTGAATACCATGGAACTGGTAGTTAAAATACAATTGGAGACATTCAGGATGCTACTGTCTAATTTATTATTTATGTTATGGCAACCATAACATAAATTCTGTTTTATAGCATTTCTTGGTCTGCAGCAGCCACCTGGAGGGGAATGGAGATTGCCATTCTTACACACTGCTGTCTCAAGGTACTATATATCTTAAATACATATTTAGATACCGTTACCTGTGCCAAAGACCCTAAAACATCAACTGCACCACAACTTTTCCAGCTAAAGTGGAGAATATGTAATCAGTCATTGCTGCTTTTGTTATTTTTTTTTATTTATTTTTTTTAATCTCACTGTTATCCATAATTCTATGGCTCGGAACTACCTACACTGAACAAAATTATAAATGCAACACTTTTGGTTTTTCCCACATTTTTCATGAGCTGAACTCAAAGATCTAAGACTTTTTCTATGTACACAAAAGGCCTATTTCTCTCAAATATTGTTCACAAATCTGTCTAAATCTGTGCTAGTGAGCACTTCTCCTTTGCCAAAATAATCCACCCACCTCACAGGTGTGGCATATCAAGATGCTGATTAGACAGCATGATTATTGCAGAGGTGTGCCCTAGGCTGGCCACAATAAAAGGCCACTCTGAACAATATTTGAGAGAAATGGGCTTTTGTATACATAGAAAAAGTCTTAGATCTTTGAGTTCAGCTCATGAAAAATGGGTGCAAAAACAAAAGTATAATTTTGTTAAGTGTATAATCATTTGCCTTATTCTTTTCTTGATTTAGGCCTCCTAGCTGCCCAATGTTAAATCTGTGAAAAAATGAAGTCTATTGTCCGACATAATGAGCTTCTACCCTTGCATGAAGTGTTGGTAGCGCATCTGGCAAAGGAAGGATTTATCTCCCGTCCCTCTCACAT
Organism: Pelobates cultripes; assembly: GCA_933207985.1. Lineage (NCBI taxonomy): Eukaryota > Metazoa > Chordata > Amphibia > Anura > Pelobatidae > Pelobates > Pelobates cultripes. The sequence continues at coordinate 69,050,067 of OW240924.1, forward strand.
TTGAGCTCTCCTCACCTTTCTGTATTTTTTAGAATTTCTTATAATTCCTCTTTTTTTTTACCTTGTCTATAGTTTGAGCATCATCAGCCCAAATTCAGCTTCCCATAGCTACCAGAAACTACCTCCTCAGCCAAATTGATAATGTGGGATTAATACTCCCAGATTATTAAATGTCAGTTTCTCATAACCTGGATGAAAGTGTTTTGCACAGAGGGCTGATGTAACCCCATCCCAGCATTCTCATCCAATCGCCCCTGTCCATGTAGGACAAAACTGACACTGATACAGAAATGCTAAATCCACATTAACAATGTAGCTGTGGAGAAGGCGGACTTTAAGTGTCGTGAGGAGCCCTGTTTCTTGTCAAAAAGCTTCTAAACCGTTTGATATGGAATGTAGAACTCCCTGTCCTTTCAATGTTTGATCTGGCCTCATAATGCTCAAAATTGCCAGCCTGCCTCTAATGCCACATGAACTGTAAAGACTCTATTAATAAAATCGAAAAAAAAACATGGTTAGATTTTCTTTTTTTTTGTACAAATCGTGCAAAAGTGCTTTGAACTTGTGTATGTAATCATGGCTAGTGCTGATCAGTTATGTTGGAAATTGCTGGCACTAGTGCCACAGTCAGTAACTTGTACTGTGAAGAAAGTGCAGATAGAACTTTAGCTGTTGTACATTAGAAGCATCGTTCCCATGTAAAGTGCGGGTATTTATAATGTAAAATCTCGTAAGCAGAGATTGCCCTGTGGATTATTTGATCAATTTCTAAAGCCAATTCATTCATGCACAGATCAATTAAGATAACCCATAGAAGTTAGGATGATCCCCAGAGGATCCTCATATATTGAAATGCTTTATATATCTTCTTATTACAGTGGCTAGTTGGCATGTATTCATCTGGCACCTCCCCTACTGGCACTCTTGTACAAGCGGCTATAAAATAGATTTACTGATTGGAAGAACTTCGCACAGATTCCAGCAGGGTTTTTTCAGCAGTCAGATTTTTAGCCCAGCAGTCTAAATAGGACAGCTTTTAAAGCATCAGCATTTTCTTAATTTTAAAGATTGATTTTTTTCCATTACCTAAGCCAATATCTGTCAAATATTTGTCATTGAAGCATGCACACTAAAATTTGTCATAAACCCTTTGCTTCCTCGAATACACTAGGAGTAACTCATATTTTAGTATTTTATTGGCAAATATTGTTCTAATTGATTGCTTTGATATTAGTGCACTGCCTTTTATTTTTCTGTATTGTCAATTATGTAGCTAAACTTCAAGGTGGCTAGCACGTCCCTTTCATACTTTTTAAGATGCAACTACAACCCAGTATACACTTATCCTTCTGTGACTCAGACGAGCGCCTGCTTACTATGGTTTTTCTTGTTCTTTCAGGGATCCAGAACTGGTCAAAGGTCCATGAGGAAGGAGAATAGGTCTCCTTGGCTTTCATGGCTGGTCGGAGATGAGGTTGGAAAGCATGCGGCTGCATGCATTCCATCAATTTATAATCCACACAGGAAATGTGTTCTCAATTTCCAGTTTTCTGGAAGGGCTAAGAAAGCAATGAATTATGTAGCAGTGTTTTTTGAAGCATGACACCAAGACTGCAGAAGTCTCACCTAGCATACTGCCGAGTTCTAATTCACTCTGACTGTCATCAACAGGGGGCCTTTATCAGAAGTCAAGGCAGCAATAGGTCTCAACTATTATCCTGGTTGACAAGGAGCACTATTGAATGGGCAGAGAGGGTTCTTCCAGATTGACATCAGAGGTGTAGACAACATGCTAGCAGAAACTTTAAAGCAAAGGCACATTCCTCAACAAAGGCGTTTCTAGATGGAAAAAAGACCAAGACCTTCAACTCAAGGGCAAATGTTTTTACCCATCCTACAAATATTAACTTAAGCTTCTCATAACACCAGCCTTAAACCATGCCCGAAGCGTGCATGCTACTGCTGGAACACAGAGGTCTCTCTGTTGGCACGCATGCTAAAGGTACCATTATGTACCTGCTTGCTGGCCACAGGTCACAGCTGTGAGAAGCGACAGCAGGTCATTCTGCTCTTCATTACATAGTTACATAGTTACAAAGCTGAAAAGAGACTTGCGTCCATCAAGTTCAGCCTTCCTCACATTTGTTTTTTGCTGTTGATCCAAAAGAAGGCAAAAAAACCCAGTTTGAAGCACAATTTTGCAACAAGCTAGGAAAAAAATGCACACACTCACTCACACTCAGTGACTAACACACTCCTAGTGACTTGACCCCAGAATGGCAGTCAGATTTATCCTTGGATCAAGCAGTTATTACCCTAGATTGAAAGATTATATCCTTGAATATTCTGTTTTTGCAAGTATGCATCTAGTAGCTGTTTGAACATCTGTATGGACTCTGATAAAACCACTTCTTCAGGCAGAGAATTCCACATCCGGATTGTTCTTACAGTAAAAAAACCTTTTTCTTTGCCTTAGACGAAATCAACTTTCTTCCAGTCTAAACGCATGGCCTTGTGTCCTATGTAAAGTCCGGTTTGTGAATAGATATCCACACAATGATTTGTATTGGCCCCGAATAAATTTGTATAATGTTATCATATCCCCTCTCAGGCGACGTTTTTCTAAACTAAATAGGTTTAAATTTGTTAGCCTTTCTTCATAGCTGATATGTTCCATTCCTTTTATTAATTTTGTAGCCCGCCTCTGCACTTTTTCTGGTGCCATAATATCCTTCTCTAGAACAGGTGCCCAAAATTGCACAGCATATTCAATATGGGGTCTTACCAGTGATTTATAAAGAGGCAAAATGATATTCTCGTCCCGAGAATGAATGCCCTTTTTCATGCACGACAATACCCTACTGGCCTTGGCCACTGCTGATTGACATTGCACATTGTTGCATAGTTTGTTGTCTATAACAATTCCCAAGTCCTTTTCGAGTGTTGTTATCCCTAATTTGCTTTCATTAAGGGTATACGTTGCTTGTGTATTCTTTATGCCGAAGTACATAACTTTGCATTTTTCAACATTAAATTTCATCTGCCATTTGAGTGCCCAGTCCCCCAGTCTATCTAAATCCCTCTGCAGCAAAGTAATATCTTGCTCACATTGTATTATTTTACAAAGTTTTGTGTCATCTGCAAACACTGAAACATGATATTCAATGCTGTCTTCATGCTCATTTATAAACATGTTAAATAGAAGGGGTCCCAGAACAGACCTATGAGGGACACCACTTGCCACCTCTGTCCAGCTTGAAAATTTACCATTAATGACAACTCTTTGTACATCCTGTTTTTAAGCCAATGTTCTACCCAAGAACAAGCATTTTCATCTAGACCGATTTCCTTGAGTTTGAACACTAATCTATTGTGTAGAACTGTATCAAATGCCTTGGCAAAATCCAAATAGATCACATCCACGGCAACACCCTGATCTATACTTCTACTTACTTCTTCGTAGAACGCAATCAAGTTAGTTTGACATGACCTGTGCTTCATAAAACCATGCTGATTTTGCTGATAACCATGTTCTTCTCAAGGAATTCTTGAATATTATCCCTTAATAACCTTTCAAATATTTTACCAGCCACAGAAGTTAAGCTCACAGGTCTATAATTTCCAGGCAAGGATTTTGAACCCTTTTTGAATATAGGAACCATATCTGCCTTCCTCCAATCCTCCGGAACACTTCCTGAAAGAAAAGAATCTTGAAAGATTAAAAACAGAGGTTCGCTTATTTCTACACTTAGTTCCTTAAGTACACGTGGATGGATACCGTCAGGCCCTGGAGCTTTGTTTATATTAACTTTCTTTAGTTGCTGCAGCACCTTGTCTTGAGTTAACCAATTACAATTATTCTTCATAATACACATAACTCTAACTTCATGTACTGTGTCGTCCGTCAGCATATGACTTCATGATGCGTCTTGGAGGCCAACATTGTGGATGTAGGAGACAGCCTTTAGACCTAATGCTGGTCCTGAAGACATCTGCGTAACTGATTGTGTAGGCAAGAGGGTTAGTGGAACTGTGCAACATGTGGTCAATGAGTTTGTGTCTATGCGTCACTAAATAGGAGTGTGTTAGTCACTGAGTGTGAGTGAGTGTGTGCATTGATCAGTAAATATGAGTGTATGGATCGCTGAGTTTGTGTGTGCGTGTGCATTGGTCTGCAAAGAGGATAAAGATTTTTTTATTTTTTAAATCAATACAGGTTTATAACATATATACAAAAATTAACACACGTGAAAATCACAGTGAGAAGCGCGGAAGCGCCTCTAGCGGCTATCAATAAGACAGCCACTAGAGGCTGGATTAACCCTATGATAAACATAGCAGTTTCTCTGAAACTGCTATGTTTATAGAAAAAAAGGGTTAAACCTAGCTGGACCTGGCACCCAGACCACTTCATTAAGCTGAAGTGGTCTGGGTGCCTATGTGGTCCTTTAAGTCAGGTCTTTGCAGGACTTCACTCTAGACTCCAGAACCTTACACACTAAACTGCTTTCTTAATTGCAATCACATTAGCTAAAAGGATTTTCTGAGTTGACAATTCTTTTAGTTAATCCACTTCAAACTGTAATTTTAGAAGACAAGGTGATCATCTGCCAGTATTTCTCATAAAATTATTCTGGCTTAATTTTTGTTCCAATCCCAAGACTAAGACAGAGAGGGAAGATTACTGTCTAGGCCAGGAGTTCCTAATTATTTTTTGCCATGGAACCACACTAAGTAAAAAAAAATAAAAAAATGTTGTGTGTCTGTGTGTCAATGTGTATCTAAAATGCAGATACACACACACACACATAGTGGCAGACAGATACACAAACCTTGACACACAGATACCTTGACCATCATCTATGGTTGTATTTGTCAAAGTGTGTGTATCTGTGAGTCAGTGTGCCGTTGCATAAACCTTTTTTTGTATGTGCTGTTGTGTGTCAATGTGTATCTGTGTGTCAAGGTGTGTGTATATGTATGTAAAAGTGTGTGTATCTGTGTTTGTATGTGCCGGTGTGTGTCTGTGTTTGTATGTGCCGGTGTGTGTATCTTTGTGTCAGTGTGTATGAATTTGACACACAGATACACAAACTAGCACATAGTGGCACACAGATACACACACCGTGACACACAGTGTGTGCGTATCTGTGAGTGTATGTATCTGTGTGTCAAGGTGTGTGTATCTGTGTGTCAAAGTGTATGTAAATGTGTTTGTATGTGCCAGTGTGTTTATCTGTGTGTGGCGTACAGATACATACACATTGGCAGATAGTGGCACACAGATACACACACTGACAGATATGCACACCTTGACACACAGATAAGCACACACAGGTACTGACAGATGACCGTCGCGCCTGATTTTAGCGATACCCATCAGATGGCCCTAGATGCTTGGTCCACCCGTGGGCAGATCGCAGCAGAACCCCAATTTTGTTCTCACAGAACCCTAGGGTTCCACAGAACACTAATTGGGAAACGCTGGTCTAGGCGTTAAAGGGTTCTACACAAATACATTGAAACTATGGGATCTTTCCATAGATACAATATTTTTTGCTTGATTTACCTGCATGACCATATAGGATGTATGGTAGCCAAATCCACACTGTCAAGATGGATAATGGAAGTGATGTCTTTAGCTCGCTCTTTGTAAAATCATCACCCCTTAATTCAGTAGACCTCATTTAACACTCTCTGTTTCAATCTTCTCGGAAGCAGAAGCATTTTTTAATGTGATATGCAGAGATGCAACACAATCATTACTGCACATTCAGTAAACATTGCAGGTTGAATATCTTGGCCTCTGAGGATCCTGCTGTGACGGAACGCTGGCACTCCGACTGAGTACCTCCGCCAATCGATGCTCCTAGTGCTCGCTGAGGACTCCCAAGCACTCCAACCGACACCATCAGCACTGCAGACCCCACTTCCAGCGATGCAACTGCGCCGGGGTCTCTGCTGTCTCCACCCACCCTGGACCCAAGGCCAGGATCCAGCTTCCAGTGGATGAACCTCTCTTTCCCCAGAGAGCAGGAAGAGAGCAGGAACAGGAACAAATCAAGCTATTGCAAGAGCTTCCTCTGGAGAGTAAGTGATTATAGCAATCCCCAGAGTGTACGTATCCCTTCCCCCAAACATGAGCCAAGGCTTAATGCTGGAACAAGACTGATTTACTGGCACACAGAACTCACAATTTATGCAACACAAAACTCCTCCTCTGGGCCAGGCTAGATAATTGAGTTTCTACAATACACAAAGCTCAATTATCTGCTGGCCAGAAACATTACAATTTTTACAGCATTCATAACTTCTAAAATATACATCACAGGGACCCCAAAACATGCAATAACCCCATAAAAAGTATATCCTTGGAACCGGGGGATCTGGGTGAACCACATATCCAAAATTCACCCAGATCCGTTCAGTACTTTGGAAAATACAGTTTAATGCAGATTCTGCAGAACATATACAGGCTAAATGAAAAACAATTACTGTATAATGTGTCCCCTGCTGTATAGTCCAAAACCACTGCACGATGTCTCTGTGCACCAAATACTGGCGAGATGGCACCGTGTTGAAAAGTCCAAACAGTGTCTGTGAGTTAAAATGGCCGCCATCCATTGTTCTCACCATGTGCTTCTGATACAGGAAATGGTGGCCACCCAGTAACTCCACAGTATGTCCCCAGATGGTTCTTAAAGGGCCAGCAGCAGCACAACACAAATCCATTATGCCCAAATCATGTCTTTAAAGGGCAATACATCCCAGGGGCCATAGTCACAGGGCAAGAGGCGGGCAAGCAGTCCTCTCCAGGCACAAGTGGCGAAGGGCACTTCGTCACACCTGCTTTTGGCCATCCGGTTCTTCCAGCATTGGTAAAGTATTAAAAGAACACACCAAGCATCATAATGTGCTGCAGTGGTTATGGTACCACACATGCCCGGGCTCCTCCCACTTACACAGGTAATTTTCTAATCGTTTGTTTATAGGATAGATGTCGTTTTGTAAGGATGACAATTGCTTTTTTTTCTGCACACTGGCTTACATGTAGAAAACGTTATGCAAATCAAATGGGGCACTTCAGGCATCAAAGCAACTTCATCTAAATGAAGTTGTTTTGGTGCCAGGAGGTCCCTAGTTTACCTTTACCTCAAGGCGTTAAACCGTTCTCGAACTGACTTGAAAGGAAACGTACATTTTTCAAGCCAGCGTTGTGAATGGTGAGTCATAGATTGACTGAGAGCATCCGCTGACCCTGATATTTCAGAAGCCGAATGCCGCTTGGGGCGGAGCTTTATATTGATGCCGGAGGCAACTTTAGGGTTAAACCATTCGACAATGGTTTAACCCCTTGAGGTTAGAGTTTAGATGAAGTTTCTATGGTGCCTAAACTGCCCCTTTAATGCTTTTTCTGGTTTCAAGTATTCCCTTTCCTTGACATAGCCTTACATTTTTTCGCCATGCAATTTCTATATGTGAATTAGAGGTTTGTCATTGTTGTCTTTTTGTTTTTGTTGTTTAAATACATCAATTTTTTATGCACCTGTGTGGCTGTGTCTATTTCCATTTGCTGCTAAAGTCTGTAGCAGGATAGGTAATAGTATCCCTACAGAAGTGGGTTATGTTTAGTTAAAATAACATTGTTTTTTATTTTCTTTCTGTGAATTTGATTTGATTTGATGAGCAGTTACTAGAAAATGTAGTTAGTAAAGTTTGTAGCTGATCAAACTATTACCTGTTGTTCCTGTAACATTTTGTTATGGTCTCATTTGTTAAATTCCATTTTTAATGTAAAGCGCTGCATTATAAGCTGGCGCTATATAAATATCAATAATAATAATAGAATTTTGTCTATTTTGAATTGACCGGCAGTGTTACAGAATTCCATTTTAGAATGTAATCATCCTGAGATAGAATACTGGGGAAAACTGTACTGCCCGCTGCCAAAGTCCTGCTTTGTGCATTCCATTTAAAGTGTATGTTGGCATTTATCTGGGCAAAAGTCTTCCGTTCCTTACAGTAACAGCAAGCTTACAATCGTTCACATAGAATAAGCGATATACAGCGTAAAGTTTGTATGTTACAGTTTGAGCAAGCAGTTGGCCGCTGCTTTGCGGATAAATCTGATAATTTTGTGTGTGAGCCAGTAAATCTGCTTTGGTTAAGTTATTTCGGCAGATACTCCGTGGCAGTTTCTATGATATGTGCTTGAGATGCTGTCTTCACGTGAGAAGCTAAGCTTGTGGTTGGGCACGCATAAAATCCGCTGACTGCTTCATGACCCACAGAACGATCTGCATGAATGCCTGAAGGACACAGAGCATCTGACAGCAGTACATCATTATTAGCAGAGCAGTGTAGGGAAAGAAACAGGGCTGAAACACAGAAGGTTGTTATTCTATTGGTCCTAATGACTTTACAATTCGTGATCTTCCCCTGGGTGGCTACAATTGTAAATTAGGTTAATGTGCTGCTTTGCGCGGTGCTTTTTTATTTTATTTTCTATTTACATTGTTTCTTTTGTTTTTTTCAATCTGGCGTAAGAAATTCTATACATTATTTGTAGTTAGTTTGTAATAGTCAACTGACATTGGTCATATTGAAGTTTTAGCACCATAACCACTACAGCAGGCTGGGAATGCCATAGAGCCCACCCATTATTAGTAGTCACACTGTATTAGCTTTTGGCTGAGAACGGCAGCTAATCATTCTCAGCCAATGAGCTACTCCATGCACTGCAGGGATTAGCACAGATAGCTTCTGGCTTTCTGTCTGCAGTAGTAGAGGCCGGGAGTGGCCCCCAACAGACCATACGTTAGTCAAACCATTCTCAAGCAGTTTAACTATTTACAATCGAAGGATGCCAGGGCGTTCCTAGCACCATGACATATAAAAACAGTGTTGTAATGGTTATGGGGCCTGGAGTGTTCCTTTTATACAGTGAATGTAACAGGACATATTCACTGTTTAAGTTGGCCATTTTGCTACAATTCTGTGTTTGGGACGGTAACCCAGGACAACAGTCTATTAGTGAATAATCATCGAGTCTGCCCTAGACCATAACGTAGATGTGCTAAACCACGCATTGGAGCAATGGTCAACCCTATTTGAATAACATACTCTATCTGGATTATGTTATAAGTTAATGGCACCTCTATTCACTTTCTTGGTAGTCGTTAAGTAGACAGAACCAGTTCATGTTAATTACGCTACTAATTCCTTCACTCCTTCATGTTTTTACATTGTGCGTGACGACATAACAAAACCCAATCACCTAGGTCCATCACCGGTTATATATTTTCTGTATTGAGACAGCATCATCTGAGTTTCTCAAGACGTGAATGTAATAAATTTATACTGGTGTGCAACGCGTCCGACATCCTGCCACCTGATTGGCTTAGAGAACATTTGTTGAGCATTTTATTCTCTAGATTTTATTCTTTGTTCTAGAGTCTAGAACAAATTAAGTTTGCAGATCATAGAATTTTGGGTGTTCTTTGTAGTTGTATGTGTGCAATGCATTGTAATGTGATTTCGATGGTCTAGTTTAGTTCAGGCATATTAACACTTGTCTTTACATTAGTTTTACTATTATGTAATTGACATAAAAAAACTTATTTATTGTTCTGAAGATAAAAAAAAAAAAGGATAAAACTAAATTCAGGTTTGTGTTAAATGTTTGTGTTTAGGACATATGACCAAAATGAATCCAGACCAGTTATTGGAGAGTAAAAATAGCTGTTCACAATATAATGTATTTTTAAAGCTAAGAAGAATAACTCCTTGATCACCCTTTGAGTGCTTTTATCACTTCTCTGAAATGGGAAAATACATTCTTCATGTCTTCTGCGGCTGAAAGGGTTTAGGTGAAATGCACGTGTATTTGGAAAAATCTGTAGCATACACGCTGATTCAGGCCTCATTTGCCACAAGTTGACTTATATTTAGAAATCATACACTAGCTATTTTTGGCTTGCCTGGATGCCTGTTCTTTTCCCATGCTGTCAGGTATCTCCATGTACCCACACAGTATTGCATCTTCGCTGTGTCTCCTCTCTCCATTTCCATCCTCTCCGCCTGGTTACTCTCCTGTCTCTCTAAATAAAGCATTCTCTACCCTATCTCCAGCTGTGATGCTAATCTGAAAGGACATGCCTAGGGCTACTATTCAGAGAGAAAATCCTTTTATTGCAAGATGCTGCTGCTGAGACTGGCATGCTTTTTGCAGTTTGGTTTTTGTTAACCCTGCTGTAGAAATTAAGAGGTTGGTTGGCTGAAGTAAGCCAATCCAAAATCTACTACTGTATAATAACAACGCCTCGACTAACCTACCATATCTCAGAAAGTAATCGTTTTCACTGGATTTACTGTTCTGTCACTTTTACACGTTACAATCCACAGTTCCCAATATTTGGGTAGGCAGTAGCAGTGAAGTTCCTACACAAAATTCCAAAAGTTCTAAACTTTTTGCTCTCTCTGGATAAAAAATGTCTTTGTGTCGTTGTGCGTATTGCTTGTAAATTCTAGAATAAATGAGGATATTTACACCAAAAAAATATATTGAGAAAATAGAAGTGCTGATGTTTGGGTTATGCATCTGGGATGTTATTGGTAAAACACCTTGTTTCAAGATAGACCAGTGATATTGAAACCAGTGGCCCAATCAGCTGGATATGATACATTTAATATGTGCCTTATTATTAGAATGGCTCCTCAATACCTGTGGCTGGAATACACAGATAGAACGTTTCACTACTTGCTTCTGAAAATTAAGAACATCTAAGTCAGGATTAAAAAATAAAAAATGTCACATACATAACACAAATGAGGTAATATTTACTAAACATGGAATTGCAGAAAATTGGGAATTGAAAAGATGAACCAAAGTAGTCTAATCGGAAATGTTCTATAATTCAATTTCATCGTTATTCCAGACAACTTGATGAGTGCAATTTTGCACACAGCAAACCTATTTAAGTGCAAAACCAACTAAGCAATAATATTTCATATTTTCATAAGTTTAGTTTTTTTTCATCTCAGTCCTCAAATGTATTGAATTTTCTCTTTTTACTTAAAATAAAAGTTCTTCTTCTGCCGCTCAATTAATTTTAAAAGCCACACTTCTTAGGTTGACAGAGCGGACGTGCATTATTTATGGGCCCCTTTGAGGTCAGACACTCATTCAACATTCACATGTCAAGGTCGTCATGAATAATTAATAGAATATTGGACCAGAGGTAAATCTGCAGAAAGCTTCGGGTCCATCTGTGATGCCATTTTAAAACCGCGTCTTTCTTTTAAACTGTGAGCAGTATTTGAAACAATCTCACTCTTAAATTGATTGATTTTAGATGGTAACGTGAGAGCTTTTACTGCATATATCTGATCACGTGTTTTTATTTTGTTGAAATGTTCCTTTTTGATCTGCTTGTGTGTTTTTTTTTACTAAACTGGCTGCATTATAGGGTGTTTATGTAATTGAAGAGAAATTAAGCACACCAGGTTGCCACCATTTTTGTTTTTTTTTTACCCCATTTACAACAAAAACAGAGAATATGAGAACTCTGAAAACAGCCAAAGCTTAGAGTAACTGAATAGCTTGCCCTTCGGTAAATTTTTGCCCTTCGTTCAGGTCTCAAAATAGTTTTTGCTCACTTGTGCTATTGCAGAGTGAACCTATACCATTGCACATCAGAGTGATCCCAACCATCGGGGCAGTCCAGAGCCAAAATGCCAGCAAATTCAGTCTGCACGAGAGATACAGAAACCCCGGACTATCATTTCGACCTTCTTTCGGCCTTGTCAGAGAGGTGCAGCTAATACCCCTCTAGGCACAGTGAGCACAGGGTCCATGTGTGGGTTCCCCTTTTAACTTGGGGATAGGGGGATTTACCAAAGTGCATGCTATTCAGTTTCTCTAACCTTTTGTTCGTTATCAGAGTTCTCACATTCTCTTTCCTAGATAACTTAACAGAACAATTATGGCAGGCCTCCTTATTTCTATTAGCCAAAGGAGGGCGAACATTTACCCTGGCAAGCAGAAATTCATCCCTGGTAAGTATATAATTGACTGTTCAGGCTGGCAGTGGCTAGCAACTTTTAAGGCCTAGCTAGTAGAAAAGGACTTCAAATGTTAAGGCCTCACATAGAGGTAGCGCCGTAAAGAAATGTAACTTTATATTTTAAGTATAAACAAAAGTATCAAAATAAGGTAATCTTTATTCACCATCAGGAAGGAATCTGATTGGCTCCCAGTTTATTCTGCAGCATGGCAGTGACCCTAAACATACAACCAAAGTCATTAAAATTGACACCCCAGGCACAAATTCAACTTTAATGCATTTGATAGATTTTGGCCTCGTTAATATGCCAGGTTCGTTTTTTTCTTTGCATGCTCAAATCTTTATAGTTTTTGCACAAAATAAATAAGAGGCTGAGCTGTGCACGTACTTTTTAGGTAAGGAAATCTATCAAATACATTGAAATAGTATTGGTGCCCGGAGTGTCCCTCTTCAGCATTAAGAAGAGCAATGTGTCCTGGAAATTATAGTATGGCCCCCCACAGAGCCCTGATCTCAACTTCACGGAGTCCCTCTGGGAACACATTAAGAGACAGAAGAAACAGAGGCTGCCTAAATCCACTGTGGTTAGTTGTCCAAGATGTCTGGAACAACCTACCTACTGAGTTCCTTACATAACTGTGTGCAAGTGTACCTAGAAGAATTGATGCTGTTTTGAAGGCATAGGTGGTCACACCAATTTTTGATTTCATTTGAATTAGCTCACTTTGCATTTTGTTAACAATTGAATTCTATTTTTGGAAGTATTCTTATTTTGCACCTGCCTAAAACTTATACAAAGTAATATATGCCTCACTACAGTCCATAACAAATGCTACTTCCAGGCATATCTTTCCTTCTGTCACTCCTCTCAATTGTCACCCCTCTGTCAATGGTTACATTGGTTTCCTGTAACCTTTAGGAATCAATTTAAAAAGTTAGCTCTTACCTACAAAGCTCTGAGCAATTCTGCCCCTGTGACATTTCATTACTAATTTATAGGTACACGCCTTCTTGGTCTCGTCGCTCTGCTGGTGACCTTCTCCTGTCTGCTGCTTGTACACATACTGCTAACTCGCATTTACAGGACTTCTCACGGGCAGCTCCTGCCTTCTCCCATTAGACTCTCCCCTAGTCTTGAATCATTTAAGAAGTCCCATCTCTTCTGAATTTCCTATGGCTTTCCAGGGTAACTGTCACTTCTCAACCCTTTCTCTTACTGTCACGTATCCTTCGTCTCCATGTGGCAAAAACTGAGATAATTACCTTCCGAAGATTGAGGGGAGTGCTGCTCGGCGTTCTTCTGATTTGATGCCTGGCTTTTGCGGCATGTCTTTGCACGCCGGCCACTGTGGACCCACGCAATTATATAGCCCCACGTCCATCCACTGTAAAGACGACGACGTTGACGTGCGGGTGACTTCACTCAAAAGACGCACATGCACGTTTTGGGGTCAGCCAGTCGGATCTGCAAGAGGGTTATTTAAACTCACTTATTCCATAGCTCATTGTCCTGTCGTGGTTTCCCTTAGATGGTTATCTGAGAGTGTGTTCCTGATCGTGTTTTTCAGTTTTTTGACTTTGGCTTAGTTTTGACTTCTCTGATTTCTGGTACCCTTGACTTTTGGCTTTTCCTTAACACCGTGTCTTCGTTCTGTGTCCCTGACCTCGGTTAGTTTTCTGACTATTCTCGGGTACGTTAAGTCCGGCCATTCTAAGGCCCGATAGGACATTGCCCTTATTTCTAGGGTGTGATACTATTCTGCGTGGTGGATCAATATAATCCTGACACTCTCTTAACTTAATTAGTGGTCCTGCACTCCCCTTCACGCAAAGTCCTCTAGATCAGGGTTTCCCAAACCAGGCCTCAGGTCCCACCAACAGTCCAGGTTTTGTCAGTATCTCCATTGGAATAAAACAGGGAAGTACATAAATTATAGACTGTTGGTGGGCCATGAGGACTGGTTTGGGAGCCACAGCTCTAGACTGTAAGCTTGTTGGAGTAGGGTACTCATCAACCTATTGTTCCTTTCAAAGTTTGTAATAGTTTTTTATTTGTTGTTAATTGCTTTATATTACTGTAAAGAACTGCAGAATAAGATGGCACTATATAAATACCAATAATAAATACATTTGGATTTTAAGGTTGGATTTTATATATAAGCTCGTAATAATAACCAGTGTATTAGATGATTGTAGATTGTAGACCCTGCCCCCATAATTATTAAAAATGTCTTACATTAACTATTCACTGATTCTACATGAAATGTCCTTGAGAATCGCCCGCAGAGTAAGCACCAGTCCATAAATCTCAGCCGCCGTGTTTCCTGCCACCTTCTCTGTTGGTTCAGCTCCAGGTCACTGGCGAGTAAAGGCAGTTAGGAAGCTTACATAAAATAACAAAGTTAAAAGTAGCCTTTATTAGAAAGTTTTGTGTCTTGGCCAAGCAGGAGTGCTGCCAATTTTGTGTATCTCCCAGTGGAGCTTCTGTAATTCTCTCTGTCTGAGTGAGCCAGACACAGCCTTTCCAAAAACAACAGTTTTGTACAGTTATAGACCTACTCCAACCTGCTTCACTGTCATCTCTTTGCTCAATTTTCTATACCCTCTAAGGCCACTTATACGGTTAGAGGAAATTAAACCCGAACAACTATGGTAGCCATGATTAAATTAATAACACATTATTTATAAGTATTACTCTTCTAAAGCACACACATGTTTAACGGAGGAGTGTAGCTCAGGTAGGTGGTGATTGTAAAATACAGTACACCACAATTCAACCTACAGAAACAGTATGTGTTAAAGGGACATTCTAAGTACCATAATCACTACAGCTCACTACGCGGTAAAACGTCTATATGTGCTGTTCCGTGTTGTTTTTAGTTTTTTTTTGTGTTTTGTTTCTTTCCAGCCAACCACTGTCTGCCCATCTTAAACTGCATTGATATCGATATTAACTCTTCCATGTTATGAATATCAAATCTATTGGACCGCTTGTGACACCTGGTGTTATTCGGGGGGTGTAGGTATAGATGTTGTATACTGCTCAAGTTCTGGCTAGTTATTATTATTAATATTGCAGTTATTCTTTCATTCCACGGCATGCACTCATAGTGAGGGAGGAGAAAACCATTCTGCTAAATTGGTATTTGGTATTGCAGCCTGCATGGAGTGTAGTGTAGTTTACATCACGTGCTCAGAGCCCTCAGTCCTTCCCAATCTCTGGCAACTACACTGCAAAATTAAGTTAGACCTACCAAGGTAGCACGGGAGTAGAGAACAATGTGTTTTACATTTCTGATGCAGAGAAACCGAATTGAACCCTTACAGAAAATAAAAAATATTCCTCACTGGAAGCTGTAATGGATACATTTAATTTTGTATTGCTTTGAACTTTTAAAGGAACACTATAGTGTTTGGAAGACAAACCTGTACTCCTAACGCTATATTGACCCGTCCCGAGCTCTTTTCTGGTCCCACTCCCCAATAAATTATTTACTTACCTTTTTCAAACGCCAAGGAAACCTCAAGGCGGCTTACCTCTCTGCCTCCCACAATGTCACAGAGGAGGCAGGGACTCCTTCGTCACAGTCTTATTCAATGCTCCTGATCGAGAAATATTGGGGACCTGATGTGCATGCGTAGCGAATACTGCGCACTCATCCAATCTTCTTCCTCATGGTGTCTTTTGCGTCAGGTAACTGAGTTTTACTCGGTCAGTCCCACGGAAGCTTTTCTAGTGGCTATCATTATGGCAGTCACTTGAGAAGGATTTAACCCTGCAATGTAAACCTTTGCGTTTCTGAAAAATATGGTTAAAAGTACATTGGCCAGGACACTTGATTGAGATGGAGTGGGCTGAGTGACTTTAGTTGTCCTTTAACAAAAAGCTAGCCCATATATTAATGTTGTTGGTAAGAAAACAAATATTAGTCTTTAAATTAAATTGCAAAGGACACTCCAAATTAAATTTTTCATGTTCTGAGATCCGACGTCCCTGTCTCCCTTTTCCGCAAATACTTAAAACTGCTGTGATTTGCAAATGCCATCGTGGGTACAAACCTGCCCACTCACTCAGACATATCACAGAATATGATTTATTTTAAATTACTTCTTAATTGCTCTTTCTAAGGTTCACATTAACCATGATCAAAATGAAACTCTTAATCACACAGTTATACATCACGTTACTAGCAAGGCAATTTAAACAGCTGCCACACACAGCATTTGCTAGAGAAGGGATACGTCTGACTCCCCCAGGCTCTTCCTGCTATTGTATATCAGAATATTGCAACTGTGCACATCAAATGAGTAGTGACAGGACGGGTTGCATGTCTAAAAACCAAAGTCACTACAGTACTGGAAACACTGTGACTTTGATATAATTGTAATTTGTTAACCAGAATATGTTTGTAAACTAAGACTGAGCTTTTAGGCTCATCTCTCAAATAACATTGCACAATTCTGTTCTTCATGAGATAAGAACCAGCTGCATGTTAGTGGTTTTCCCTAGCAGCGCTTACAAATACCAGTCATCACATATGGCAAATAGATTGGCAGACCTGGAGTCCAACAGACATATTGCTTGCATCTGGTCTATTATGGGACTGTTGTTCTAGAGGCCTGTATGTTTGGCAGATTGAGCATCTTGGACTTGCTCTCTCCAAATTTCTGCTTGCGTCTTCTGTTTTCTTGAAGGAGGTTCCGCATGCTCAATCTGTATCACGAAACCTGTCCCTCGCTTCCCCGTACGATCACGGAAGTGATTTCACTTATTTTTTTCGATGCACACAAAAGGTTCCCTACTTGTCCATAGATTTCTGGTGCCTCGTTCCAACGTCGTTTATGACAAGGATCTCTTCCATTTGTCTCCTTTATAATGTCAGCCTATGTGGCACATTTAATGATGTGTACTGTCAGGATTATTGTAGATGCCCAACACACAGAACTCAAGTAGATAACAAGAAAAATACCTAAGATGTATTAGCGGACCTTAGAATGGCCGGATTTAACGTATAAAAGTGAATAGCCTCAAGACATGGAAAAAGACAAGACATAAAATAAACGTGAACGATAAACAAACCAGGGGTCAAGGACTGGAGAAATCAGAATAGTCGTGAGCCAAGCCAAAGGGCAAGGAGTACAGAGATTGGATAGTCAAAAGGGAAGCCAAGGTCAAAATACACTAGAATCAATACAGCGAACGCTCTCTCGGGTGATTGGCGGCATTCCTCTTAGTGCATGGGAATGCCGCCGCAACGATGCGCGTGACATGTACACACTTGTGACAGTACAGCCATCTGTAACCAATCACAACCCAGTATAAACTACATATACCTCCTGGTTGTCCTTGCTTCCTTGCCTGTTGAATTTTGGTAACCCCTTGGTTTGCTTGACATTTCTTGTATTGTGTTATCCTGACCATGGCTTTTATTCTCGTTATTCCTATTCTGACCCTTGGTTTGCTTGACATTTTTTTTATATTATGCTATCTTGACCTTGACTTTTATTCTCATTATTCCTATTCTCTATTACCCTTTGATCTAAGGACCGGTACGCGCTTTTGTCCTGTTCATACCTGGGTTTTCATGTTAAGGTTTGGTCAGTCCTAACAATCGTCCAACAAACTTGGGAGTGATTATAAAAGTGTAACATCTAATGCATTTGGTGTTCTATCTTGTAGAAGTAGAGTGAATGGCAATACAAAGATCACTTTGTTTATCGAAAATAAGAGATTTCACTTCACTGTTTGTTTTTTTTTAGACTGATGTTCTGATGAACTGGAAAACTATCTAGGAAACATATTGATAGGAAAAGTGGATTCTCCTTCTGTTGAGCTAAGAAAGGCCTACACGCTTGTGACTAGTGTTTTGTGTTTTTGAAGAACCAGCTTAAAATACGCAATTGCAGAGAATACAGTAACAATGAAATGTATCATGAAACATGTTTCTCTTTAGAAGCGCTGACCTCCAATTATATGGATAGCGGGAAATATTTGGTTATTATGGTATTAAGGATGAGTTACGTTCTGTTAAATGTGGTTTTGGTGTGTTGAATGTGGTTTTATGATTCTCTAGATCATAAAATGTTAATAGAGTGGATAAAGAACTATTCTGGATGAAAAAGCACAGTTCTTAGCTGGCACTAGTTGTTACTTAATGATAGGTCACAGAGAGAGTTTCTTAGATATATACCCATCTATCTCTATGCCTTGTCATTCAGCCCACACCAAAGTTTTTGTAATTTTTTATTTTACCTTTGTGACTGGTTGAAGATTCATATTACCTCTGGGGGACATAATTATATCAAAACTATAGTCTTAAATATCGCTGTCATGCAGATGATATACAGCTATGCTAGTTTATTGCTCCAGTTGGAAGACATCCAGCATTTGTGCCTAAACAGTCCAAGATGAGATTACACTGAGCAAAGTTGCTGTCTTTATGCAATTGAAAAACACTGCAGTGAATGCTATGTGAGTTTCCCATAATTCTACGAGTTGGTGAGAGACAATAAATAGAAAATAACTAATAAGGACATATTTCATATAATCTCGTGTGTCCTTGCATATTTGTTATTCTGTCTAGCATGAGCTCAGGGTCCAACTCACAAAATACTGTAGTACACAACTACTCTTCATGGAATTCTCCTAAATTATGCTTTGAGAATGTGTTGGAGGTTCTGGAAGAAGATTTCATCTTTCCCGTCTACTGTAGTGTTTTCTGAAGAAAGTGCTGTTCTGTTCACACATCTTCTACAAGAAATGTTTGGATGGAAGTCTTAGAACAAATTCTCAAATATAGGGAATCTGTGATGGAGATCATTCTCTTTAAATGCCTTGGGCACCATCATAAGACTTCCACAATGGATGCTTCTTGCCTCCAGGTAAACTATTTCCTGAAAGGAAAAGTTGGCAAATATAACAAAATTAAGACTGCCCCAAAGATAATATTTTTTTTTTTGTTCTACAGATATGGAACTCATCTGTAGGTTTTCTGCTTCTAGTGGGAGATATAAATGCATACAATTCAAATTTAGTTTTTTTTCTCAAATAATAATTCTTATACCCATAAGAAAAGTTCCCAGGAAACTCCGCTTCTAGAACTTAAAAAAAAAAAATCACTGAAATAAAACAAAAAGAGTATATCAAATTTGAGTAGCGGACGCCACCTTGGAAGAAGAGGAAGAAATCTTTAGGTATATGTATTGGATTTGCCAAAACCATTTTAATGAAGGCGATATTTAAACACCAAAGAGTTTGAATATCTTTCTGGCAATCTCACTGCTTGTCTTCACTTAACTTGGCTGTCTTAGAGTTCCATGTACGTTTTCCAGGCCGTGCACTAATAAACCATGCTAAACCAATTTGTAGCACTAAAGTGGACCTATAAAAGCAAACCATTGGGCAATTATTGGTAGCACAAGACGCGTGCAGATGCTTTGCGACCATTGATTGTTTTTAAGATTGTTAGCAATTTATAATTGCCTTTTTGTTGCTGACTGTATCAGAAAAATACAAATGCTCCAGGGGGCTGCATAAATAGGTACCCATCCAATTAGTATTCTATTTGTTAACAATGTGCAGAGACAGACTAAGAATTTATTGACAGCTGGTCAGAACGCCGCTGCCTGTATAGTCTGCTTCACTTCTGAGTCCACTGCCTGGATAGTTAAATGCTCTCTGTCCTAGCAATTAGACGCTATTAAATACCGATCTCTCGCTATTTCCCAGGCCCAATTATTTATAATATAAAGAAAATGTATTATGTTTCCCCTCCTACCTTTCTCCCTAATTATTATTAGATGAATATCTCTTTATTAGAGGTTTTAATAGGTATAGGTAGAGCATAACAGTAGGGACATGCAGGTCCCAACAGTTTGAATTCATCGAGACACACAGGTCTCTCAAACTTAGCAAAACCCTTGTTAAAGGGACACTCCACACCCCTAAAATACTTTAGCTTGCTGAAAAGCATTATGTGTGAAGAGTGTGTACTCTTTTTTTCCATTTTGGAAAAAGTGCAGATTACAATACAAAGTGACACTTTTATAAATTATACTGGTTAACCCTCCTGCCCCCCCCTGGCTTTTCAAGCAGACAACAGGTCCTTCTTGGTTTGGTTGGCATATTTGCACTGAAGCCAAGAGACAGTAATTGCACAGCACCCAACTTGCAAAATCTTAATTGAGCTGCATGAAGAAGTATGTAATTGGACAGCCACAGAAAGTGTGGGTGGGGTTAGAAGGGGAGGGCAGCACACAAGAGAACTGCAGTTTTTGCAAGCTGTTTTTTTTTTATATACCCACAATGAAAAAAAGCATAATTAAATGCATGCAAGTTTTCATTTGGGGGTATATTTACTAGTGGAGTGTCCCTTTAATAACATTTCAATGATAGTGCCACAGTTTATCATAGAGTGAGACTATGCAATTAAATACCATGTAGAGTCGATGTAAATATAATTGATGAAGCCAGTCTCCTGATAACAATATTAAGAGACCTAATTATTTTTAGTTAGGGAGCCTTCAGTAAAATGTTATTTAAAATGTAAAACCCCCTAAATTAAAAATGAAAGTTGAAATCCTCATTAAGGTTTGATTTTCAAAACTATAACGTGTAACCCCTTCCCGACCTCGGACATACTAGGTACGTCGACAAAAAACGGTCCTTAAGGACCACGGATGTACCTAGAATTCCTACTTACTTACCCGATCGCCACCGTTCCGCTCTCTTGGGGGACTGTCTGACAGCCCATACAGTCCCCCCTTGGCAAATTCATTCTTTTCTTTTGGTGACTATAGTCACCAAAACAACTTTAGCTTAATTAACTAGTTTTTGTTCATGCCCCTGCAGTCTCATTGCTAAATTTTCTGCCATTTAGGAGTTAGATCACTTGTTTTTGTTTAAGCAGCCCTGGCAGCCCAATACGCCTTCCTGTGCTGTACTAAGCTTTTTTTCCCCCTTTGTGAGGGACACTCTTTTCTCTGAGTAGTAATCAGAACTACCTCCCACTAATAGCCGTCCCTGTAATTAGTGAATCACCTTGGTTGGTAAAAAAGGATGAAAAGCTGCACTGTCTCAGAATTACTCAATACTGCATAAAACGTAGCCCTTATGACATCAGAGTTCTTGGTGTGCTCAAATTCCAATGCATAAATAATTGCGCGCGCACACAGACACAACAACACATATTACAGTCATCCAGCACAAAGAGTGCAAAGGTAAGTGTTTACCTCCCTGGGTTGAATAAGGGATAACCTTTAGATGATGATGATACATATCTCTCAATATTAACCCATTAATTTAGTAATTCAGAGCTATGTGTCATGAATGAACTAGTTTGAATTCTATGGAATATAATGTATCACTACAGTAAAAATGACCAAATATCAAATATCCGTCTTTAATATCGGGGGGGGAGGGGTGTTTGGCGGTGAGTCAATAAATTATAATGCACTGTGTGTATAGCTGGTATAAAAAGTGATCCCCAACACTAAAAATACCTATAACAAATACAATTCAGCATACAGAACATAAACCCAGTGTATATATGTAAGTTCATAATACACTTAATGTTCCGGAGAGGTGATCAAATAATTTCAGAAGAAAGGTACAATATATCTGAAATAGATTCACAAACAATTGTATAAAAATATACTTTCTAATATTTTTATATCCGTCTTATTTGCAGAGTATGAGTGTCTCAGCACATTGTAAAGCGCTGCGGAATAAGTTGGCGCAATATAAATGACGACAATCGTAAAATGACAACACTGGCTGCTTTATTACACCACCTACACACCGTGGCCGAGATGTCTCTGATCATTATCCGACAATGCTTCTGCTGTACTGCAAAGAGTTAAACGGCTTACTGAGCTCTGAATACAAGCTTCCATCCCGTTAATATGTTGGTGATTAAGTAACTGTATTAAGACAGGACTGAGTGTTTGTAGGGGAGATTAGCTTCCCGCTGGGGAAAGCTTTGGCCATGGAGTAGGGACACTAGATGCTTCATTAATTCCTCTTTAAATACCCCAGCAGACGTATACAGTGCACGTGTAGATGTTACATATAACTGTTTAGACGCACTTACATTACAGGTTACTGTAGACTTACATACCACCTCGATGGTGGCCTAAAGTAGAGGCCAGAATTACTTAATTGTGCTTTAGTGCCAGGATACTGGATGGACAAGTTGACTCTTATCTGCTGTTTTTATTAGTTTAGAGGCTGAGGACTTCCAAAACTGCTCAGAATGTTGGTGTCCTGGCCAAGATTTTTTGAGTTGTAGTTCTACACCTTCCCCTCAACATATTACATTTATATAATTAAAAAAAGGTATTTAAATATATATTTTTTTTCCCAGAGGAATCGCTATAGTGCCAAATGTTTAATCTTACTTAAAAATGTTCTAGAGCCTCGAGTTCTTTGCATGTAAAATCAATACAAAATAATGTCTTATTTTACTATAGTAAAGAAATAGCAAAGTCATTAGAGGGAAACAAATATGAAAGAGAAATAAAAAGTGTCAGGAGAATGGATTGTTTAGGCTCACAACAGAAAATGTGAACAAAGCACCAATGTATAAAGGATGTTTTATTATATATAAGAAAAGTGTGCACATGGACAAAATTGACACAAACGTAAAAGTAAACCCAACATTTTTATGTGAGAAGATGTGCAGATAACTAGTGTGGAAAAATGTGTGGCACTGATCTGGAACCATCTAGGATGAATTGTCAGAAAAGTTTATATGGGATGAATTATCAGAAAAGTAAGCTCCATATTCAATACATCCAGAAACTTCATTAATAATGTTACAACTTTTTTAAGGTTCTTTTTGGGTAAATACACCAGGGAATGTTCAAGGAAGGGGAGAAAAACTTAACAATGGGAACCACAAAAAATAATTAAATGTTTAGAATAATTTTAACAGAGACTGAGGTTAAGGAACTAAAGGTATTTCATTTTCTAGTGCATCTCATATCACAGTAGATTAGAGTATTTATTATTCATTTTATTGTAAAAAAAATTAAAATTGCGACTTAAGGAGATTTTGTTATGGAAATAATGCTTTGCCATTAATACAGGATAATGTATCTAAATCTTAATTGTTCTAAAGCACGGATTATGTTATCTTAAAAAAAGGAAAGGTTTAAAGAAAATGTGTGCCCTTTTTATCCCTCACACTAAGGAACATTCTATAGAAACCTTTGATTTCTTTTTGAATAAGTGTTGAAGTAAAATAGAATTAAATATTTGGGCAGGGCAAGGGATGTTCCATGAAAAGTGCAGCTTATTGATCTGTTTGTTTATACAGTAAAACAGACTACAAAAATGCACACCAATGTATTAACACACAGTGAAAAACAGGTCTGCTAACTGCAAAGACTTGGGGCGACACAAAAAATAATTATAGGAGAACTGGACGCGTTGTGTCTCTACCACCAGAGCTTGCTCAGCAGTTTTGTAAAATGACAAGGGGAGTCCTATTAATATATGTTAGAAGTGAGCAGTGCAATTTTTTTGCCCCTTTCTTTTCATGTCCTTGAACGTGCCCCCTCACCCCCTCCATCCCCCTCCTGTTTGATTACTCCTGGCACATATTTTGAGCAATAACCTGAATTACAAGCTACTATTACATCCTCTCCTGACAAAAGCAAATATTTACCTAATAAGAAACCCAAACAGATTCAGAGGAATGTCATTGCAAGTTGTTCACCACTGTTTTAATTTTAATATTTTATCAGACTGTTTTAAGCCAGCGTAGTTTGAACCGCATCTTACACCCACTACTAACATCTGCAACTACAACTGCTTTTTATACTGAACGACACTATACATAGCGTGTCCACTATTACTAAGCAGATACATTATTTTAATTAACTGCTGTATTTATTTGATATTTTGCTAGGGTTTTCCCCTTGACGGGATATAGAATTATTTCAAGCAAAATGGTTGTAATGTAATGTTTAAAGAAGACTTGTTTCTTTTTTAAGTTTAAACATCTTATGGTCAGAGGTCTCTTTGGCCTTTATAGTAAATTTAAGTGTTTAGTCACTTGATGTGATACGTTTAGTCATTTTGCTATATTTATTAAATTGTATTTAAGAAAATTTAGTAAACTAGCAAAGCTTTTAAATTTTTTGGCGCACAATCTACAGCTTCTTTCAGACTTTCGCGTTTCCCAATAACAAATATGTCTCCACCATCATTAGTTCCTCCAGATTCTAAAACACTGTAGCTTGCACACCCTTATCCACTTCTTGAAAATAGGCTTTTCTTGTTTCATGTGCATACATTTCTTAAGTAGAATACTATCTAAATCACTTGCAGTTAAAAGACCGATGTTACATTTTTCAGGAGACAGAAAATGGGGTACAGGGTACTGGCAGACTGGGGTGAATAAGAGCAATGGGAGAGAAACACTAGCTGGCTAAAATGGAAAAATGGGTAGAGGATGAGACTAACTGTAGATGAAGTGAAGATAGGAGACTGTAGTGAATTGGGATGGAGAGGGGCAAGGGTGGTGAGTCTGTGGACAGGGTTTTGGTTAGTTGTGGATAAGGTCTTGTTTATTTGAAATGGACAGAGATTTTCACTGTCTGGGTTGAAAAGAATAAAAGGGGTCATGGGTAACTGGTCATGGTGGAAAGGAAAATAGCTGACGGGGATACAAAAAAGAAAAATATTTTAGTGATAGAAAGGGGAAGGGGTTGTTGCTGTATGAAGACAGAGGTTGTGGATGTCTGGTGAGACAGAACCAAAATACAAGGGAAATGGTGTTGATTGGCTTGGGAGGAAGATGAGGGAAGTTCATAGACTATATGACAGATGAAGGTGTACTCACTGCGTGGGGAGAAGAGAGAAGGACATTGGCTTATTTAGAAATGGAAAGGATTGCTGACCGGGGATATAGATTGGAAAGTGGACAGGGGTTGTGTCTGACTAGGGATGGAGGGAGAGGAAACGCTTACAGAAAATTGCAGACTAGCGCATTCATTTTCTCCCAAATCACGAATCATATTAATTTTGGGTGATTAGTAGTTTGTACGAAATAAAAAACGCCAAAATGCTGTATAGATGAATCACTAAACACACAAAATGGACAGTGCACAAAACTGTTTAATTTTATGCCAGATTTGGAGTTCCATTCATGGCCCCAAAAACGATGATTGATGGATAGAGGACAGTGACTAATTGTTGACTGTATTCATAGATCAAGTGAGAAGTAACAGATTGGAAAAAATGGAGGAACAGTAAAAGATATATATATAAGATATCAATAAATGTAGGTTTTGGGTGTAGGAGGGTGTTACTGCTTCTCTGCTTCTTTTTTTCCCCTCTGTTTGTTACTGTTTTTCAAATGGCATTAAAAAAAAAATGTACAATGTATTACAATGATTGGCTAATTTTCACCCCATTTGGTTCATCTGTTTTTCCTGAAAAGATTCCATGGACAGAATTTTGTCTCAACGATACGCCAAATCGCCCCGAAACAAGAAGTGTTTCTTGGACAAATCAATTCAGACGAACCAAATTTCTTCACTGTGCACAAGTCTAGAAAATATAGTAAAGAAAGAATACTTATTTTTTTTAATTGTAAAAGGGAGGACAGGGATAAGGAGTGGAATTGGTAAATATTGTCATCAATTCTAGAAACACCCCTCTACTGCCCAACTTCAATAAATAATTAGCGTGTTAGACATTTCCTTGTATATTACGAGAGACATTAATGCTCTTGTGGTAGCATTCTAACCCATTTAATTTCAGATATGCTCTCCCTAATACCCCTGCATTTTATTTTTTTTACTAGTGGCAATAGTTGTCCATTTATCTTACTGGAGATATTTGAGGCTTGCGATCCCTAAGCTTATTGACTGATCTTCTCAGTTGTCATCCATTCTCACATGCATGTTACGTGATAGATATTTAAGGCAAGGTTTTCCAGACTATTGTTTTGGGGGGGGGGTTGTGCAAGCTATGTCACACTACCAATCAATGCTGTGATAACTTTCACAGTAACAAATAACTGAGCTAGGATACGTTCTCGCTTTTATTAATATTAGAACACATGCCTTCCTCACCTCTAGTGATTTCTCAAGGGACCAACCAAGACTGCAATCATTTAAAAAGCAAGCAAGCGAGCTGCTACCCTTTGGGACTATATATTTATCATTCAGAAAATAGAGATGGGATTACTTACTAGTTTGGTTCCCCTGAGAGTGGCAGACCACTACCTTGTGTTTGGAGCTCCCATCTTGGAAACATAATTCATAAAGGGACACTCTACTCACCACAACAACTACAGCCTAGTGTAGTTGTTCTGGTGAGTATAATCATTGCCTTCGGGCATTTTCATGCAAACACTGCCTTTTCAGAGAAAAGGCAGTGTTTACATTGCCCTTAGTGGCAATCTGAAAAGTGGCCACTGGAGATGCTTCCCAGGGCAGTGCTGCACTGTAGGCAGCATTGCTGTTCAGCGTCTCCACACCCTGCATGGGGACGCTGAATTTTCCTCATACAGATGATTTGATTCAATGCATCTCTATGAAGAAGTGTTGATTGGCCAAAACTGCATTTGGCCCCGCCCCTGTGCCGATTTTAGCCAATCCAATGCTTTCCCTATGGGGAAAAATGGTTTCATTTTTAATCAGATCTCGCAGCACAGTATGTTAGATGTTCTTATCTCCTGCGCGGCGCTGGAAATAAGGGGAGTTGAAATCCCTTTTAAGGGGATTGAGGGGGGGCAAGCCACCTAAATGGTGGGTTTAACACTATAGGGTCAGGAATACATGTTTGTGTTCCTGACCCTATAGTGTTCCTTTAAAGTGTAGGTTCTATTTTTTTTTTAATTCTCAAAACACGTTACCATCTTTATAGTATGCGTCCTAGTAGTGATATTGCCCCATATTCTCTTGCAGGCTAAGATCTTCAGTTATGTTCCATACCTTGATTTTAAACCCAATGTTTAACTGGTCTGTCACACACTGTCTTAATTTCATTAAATAATCTGTTCTCAAGCAAATATATACTTAAATTTAACCAAAAAAAATATGAATTGCTAAAAAAAAAAAAAAAGAAAAAAACATAAAAAGGTGCTTGTTGGGTCACTCCACCACACTTGCAAAAGTCAAATACAAACCGATAAAAAAGTGGTGAGAGCACACAAAACAAAAGAAAATATTAGCACTATAAAATGTATGAAATCAGATCAGATCAAATTAAGGTAAACATCAACAGATAAGAACAAGGAGAAACAGAGGAGTGCCAGATTAACACTATAAAATGTATGAAATCCTGCAATAAAAAAACAGGAAACAAATATAGGGTAATATTGTAACAATAAAATATATAGGCTTTTATGCCGAAACGCGTTGGTGTACCTGCGGTGTTGCAAGTTATTTCACTGGGATTTAAATGCTGTACTTTCCTGTTTGCTGAATAAATCTTTTAATGAGATCCTGAATCCTGTATTCTATTATTAAGAAAAGGACAAGGAAGTCTGCAGTTTTTGTATCCAGTGTTTACCTACACCAGTCTATTCAACGACTTTAGTCTGAGCCAGCTTATATAAGTGGCTCAGAAATATGTGAGTGAGACCAATCATCCACTGTTTATATATTCTATTGTTACAATATTACCCTATACTTGTTTCCTGTTTTTTATTACAGGATTTCATACATTTTATAGTTTTAATATTTTCTTTTGTTTTGTGTGCTCTCACCACTTTTTATCTGTTTGTATATACTTAAATTTGCCATTGTTTGAAGTACAAAATATGCTACATATTGGGGGTAGGGAGAAGGAAAGCTAAGCATGACCAATATCTTACACAGTCATGTTTTTTTTCTAGACTCCGTCCACTTAATGGCCTTTTTCTTTTTTGCAAGTTGTTGTAGGAAAGTGATTACTCAATAAAATCACTAAATTTAGTTACTGATATCGCTGCACGTCTTTCCACTCCATTGACCTTTCCAGGCATATGTTCCACAGCTATCTCTTTCCTGTGTGTGTCTGCTACTAGGTTTAAAGATATCAGACACAAACTGGAGAGCTTAAAGGGATACTTTATGCATGAAAATAATTTTATGTTAATGAAGCAGTTTTGGTGCATAGATCATGCCCCTTTGGTCTTGTTGCTTAATTGTGTGCCATTTAGGAGTTAAATCACTTTTGTTTCTGTTTATGCAGCCCTAGTCACATTTCCCCTGGCTTTGACTCAAACAACCTGCATGAAAAAAATGGTTTCATTTTCAATCCGATGTCACAGCACAGTATGTTAGACGTTCTTATCTCCTGCTCTGTTAAGTGAGCTTTAATCATACACGGAAACTCTTGCAAGCAATCATTGTGGTAGGAGATAAGAAATTCTAAATTAAACACACTGTGTAAAAGGGGAAGCTACAAAATTCTGACTTTTTCTTTCAGGAAGTGTGTAGAGCGGCTGTGTGTGTCCTAGCTAGGGGAGGTATGGCTAGTGCTGCATAAATAAAGTTATTTAACTCCTAAATGGCAGATAAGTGAACAGTGAGATGGCAGGGGCATGATCTAAACACCAAAACTGCTTAATTAAAGTGGCTCTGTCATTTTTTTTAATTTTTTTTTTTTATAATTTCTCAGTTTTCCTTTCCATATTTCATTTGATGATTGTAGTCCTCCCATTGCCTCTTTACGTTCTTTACATTTTTCATTTTTTTCTTTCCCTTGTGCCAGACGCAGCTATTTTTTCTCCTCTGCTCATGATATCTCTAGTGTTCCTTCCTGTGGGTTTCCTTTGCCTGCTGGACTGTGGGTTAATTAGCTCAGCAACTCAATAACCCCCCTCCCATTGCGCAAAAAGAGATCAATCGTCCCTTGAGAAAAAGTAGTCCCTATTTATTCTTATGTATAACTGTGAAATTAAGGTAAACATCAACAGATAAGAACAAGGAGAAACAGAGGAGTAATCAGAGAAAAACAGAAATGAAAAGGATTAATTTAAAAACAAAAGCAGTGACAGAGCCTTTTTGATTACACATTTTAGACCAAAATAACCAAACTGGAAAAATTCAGCTATTTTTCCCAGCTCAGCTACTTTAGCCTAAACTTTACAGTTCCCTGATCAACTCCATAATTTTGCAGTAGATAACCTAAAATGTCATAAATAGTTAATGCATTCCTTAATGATATTCCTCTGCCTGTGCTTCTAAGCACCAGCAATTTAGTAACAAACTTTAAAGGACCACTATAGTCACCCAGACCACTTCAGCTCAATGCAGTGGTCTGGGTGCCAGGTCCCCCAGGTTAAAACCCTGCAGCTTTAAACATAGCAGTTTCAGAGAAACCGCCATGTTTACATTGCAGGGTTAATCCAGCCTCTTCCTGACAACTGCTAGATGTGCAACTGCGATGCTCAATGCGACACTCGTATTGAGTAATGCTTTCCTATGGGCTGTTTGAATGCGCCTGCGGCTCTGGCCATGCATGCGCATTTGGCTCCACTCGGGAGCTGACGTCGGAGGGGGAGAAGAGTCACCAGCGCCCTGGATTAAGGTAAGTGGCTGAAGGGGTTTTAACCCCTTCAGCCCAGCGGGACGGGGGCCCTAAGGACTATATAGTGCCAGATAAAAATGTTTGTTTTCCTGGCACTATAGTGGTCCTTTAAATTAAATAAAGAAATCTGTCTCTTTGCAATCCATTCGGGAAGCCTTCAATTTAAAAAAAAAAAGTCACGTAGAGTGTGTGTAATGCTATACAACCAAAAAACTGTTTTAATGCAGGTACAGCTTACATCTTGTCATAGCTGTTATCTTCATTGATTTATACTTGAAAATTGCTGTTCGTTGGTCTACACAGGATTTCACGGAAGATTTAATCTGTTTACTTGTTTTACGTTTGTGAAGAAGCTCTGTTTTGTTTCTGGTGAGTCAAGCCAAGATTCAAATTTTACCCAAGTTTCACGTGTGCCTTTTTCTACCCCTCCCCCTAACAGTGAACTTGATAGGATAACCTATTTAGTGTTTAACATTATGCCCAGGGATGAAGGGATGTATCTTTCTTCTCATTCTGAAAGGTCGAAATTAAATCACTTCTGCAGATTTAAAACATGTTTTGTTTCTTTAACTTATGTTGCTTCATTTCTGGCATAGAATTATATGAACAGAATGTCCTCTTTGTTTTCGAAGGTCAGTTTCGGTTTTAGAAAATACTTTGGGGACTTTTCTTTAAACAATGAATCGCGGATAATTGGAAATCTAAACATGGTGTGTAGCGATGTAAATAATTTAGGTAGAGCAAATATTTTATTTTAAAAAGGGAGACATAGCCCACATCAAGGCTTTTTGGATGATTACACATTCTTATTCTTAATATGTAGAAGAATATATGGATGCATTATAAATAGTTTTTGGAAGGTAAGTGAAGGGTAAAAGTGAAAAGAAAACTTAAAGGACCACTATAGTGCCAGGAAAACATACTCGTTTTCCTGGCACTATAGTGCCCTGAGGGTGCCCCCACCCTCAGGGTCCTCCTCCCGCCCGGCTCTGGAAGGGGTAAAAACTTACCTTTTTCCAGCACTGGGTGGGGAGCTCTCCACCTCTGATCCTCCTCCGTTCCTCCCCGTTGGCTGAATGCGCACGCGCGGCAGAAGCTGCGCGTGCATTCGGCCGGTCGCATAGGAAAGCATTATCAATGCTTTCCTATGGATGCTTGCGTGCTCTGATTTTCACAGTGAGAATCACGCAAGCGCATCTAGCGGCTGTCAATGAGACAGCCGCTAGAGGCTTTGGGGGAAGGCTTAACCCATTCATAAACATAGCAGTTTCTCTGAAACTGCTATGTTTATAAAATAATGGGTTAAGCCTAGCTGGACCTGGCACCCAGACCACTTCATTAAGCTGAAGTGGTCTGGGTGCCTAGAGGGGTCCTTTAAGGGTGTCTTTTCTTTATAAAAAAAAAATTCCCAATCATTTTTTAAAATATTGTTATGGGTGTTTTTAAAGCAGGTAATACTTCACAAAGTGCATTACGGATTCATATGTCCCTATATTGGAGCTCCCAACATTTGAGTGTGGTCGGTTGGGCTGAGAGGGGTTGTCGCCAGTGACGCAATTCGTGTCACTGATTATACCCATAATTGGCGAGCCCAGACTTAGAAGAAGCCTGTCTGACCTGCCCCCAATTCTAGTGCCCTTTCACAGCGCTGTGCTGCCCAAGACTCTGTTTCCTGGTGTCTCCACATGCAGGACACCAGGGAACTAAATTGGGCCAACAGTGTCACAGAATGGGGGGCACAGGGGCAAAATCCTTTGGAGCTGAAAATGTGAAAAAAAAAGAAAGTGGTAACAAAAAATAAAAAATAACACACCTCCCCATAAAATCTCCCAATGTTCAAACATTCTACACAATTTTTCAATATGGCGGAGAAAATAAACATTTTATTTATTTGTAAAATATTTTACTAGGAAGGATGCCCTTGGGCAACAAACATTCTATTGTTACAAGAGGATGCAATATAATGTTAAAATTACAAAATAATATTAAAATACACAAATAAACATGTAACATAGAACAGGTAAGAAACAAAACATTACATTGCCACGTAACATTTTTCAGTATTTTTCTTGCTAATTAAAGCCATACTGTACTCACGTAATCCTTATCGGTGAATTAAATGTCTATCAATAGCTGGATTTCCCATTTGAAGATAGTTGCATAATTTTTCAAATACACCTCATGCCTAAAGTTATGAGTATAGATAGTGGAATTTTAAAAATCAAGGTTTAGGGGGGCGCAATACTTATCTTGCCCCGGGTGCTGGCAATCCATGCTTCATCACTGCTGGACAGAACGCCGAAATCTGGAATATCCTGCTGAAATCAGGACTGTTGGGGGGCCAGTGAATAGATTAAACATTTTAATGTTGTACATAAGTAGAGTTTAGAATGTAGCTAGGTTGGGAAGTGTCCGATTGTTCTCAGCATGTTTAATGAAATGTAGTAGTGGAATAACATCGTCATCTGATTGAGGATGCAGTTTGTGCATTTTCAATTTTTTACTGAGCTGAAATCTGCTTCTAAGGAAATCTTTAGACCACAGACATAACACTTCAAGGATCCAGAAAACATTACCTAAGAGCCTTACATCACTTGTCCCATAGCTACTTTCTGTTGTGCATCACCGAGCAGTTACCATAAATCTTGAGATCATCCTATTGTTTTCGAATTGTTACGTTTGTTTCCAGGAACACATCAGCCTATTATTTTTGAAAACTTGAAGAAAATTGACAGTGACAAATCGCACAGCGTATTTCTAGCACCGAGCTGAATGGCTACAATTTATCTCCTACAGCATTGTCTGTTTTCTAAAATCGAGCAGACCCATGTCCTTTCTATAACATTTTGTGTTTCTGCATGTACCCTCTGCCAGCATTGGATGAGTCCTGTTCTAAAAACATGACTGTCAACCGTGTTTGAGTTGTTCGTTTGTAATTGGTGCTATGATTGAAGTACACAGAAACATTGTTAAAATGATAATCCATACAAAAAAAAAATACTTTATTTTTATTGTTTTTTGGATACCTTATATCCTAGGTATCTGTTATGTTTTTCTAACACATGAACAAATCCAGAGAATGGAAACTCATACATTTCCAGGTGAATACTTAGTTTTTACTTGAAGACACTAGCTTAATCTAGAAGACTACTGATACACTGAGTCTGACCATATTGATACCATGAGGAGTCCACTACAATTTACCCTCCAACAGGACGCCGAACGCTGCTGGATCAAAAGGATAAAAACTAGATATGTGCAATTCGGTTCGGTCAGAATGGAAATTCGGATGATTTCTGGACATTCGGGTGCTTCCGAATGTCCGAAGTGCCACATTTCCGAATTGCTGAAGTCCCAAATTTTGGAAGTGCCGAACCGAACTGAATTGCCGAAGTCCCGAATTTTGGAAGTGCCGAATTGCAAAAGTCCCTAATTGCCGAAGTGCCGAATTTTGGAATGCTGAACCGAATCTTTTGCCCATGCACATCCCTAATCAAAACAAGAACCCACCTGAGATATGTTAAGCCGGTAAAGTTTTTATTAAATGTGAGAGATAAATTTCTTACCTTTTGATGTAATACATTTTTTTTTAAATTAGTTTTAAACAATTTTACTCTTTAAGACTTTTTTTTCCTCCTTTTTTTATATTCACATGTATTGTTCCAGTGTGAACCTTGAAAGATTATTAGTATATCTGTTACTTACTCATATAAATTGTTCCAGTGTGAACTTTGTTTGAAATAGATCTTTATCGATACAGCAGGTATGTATAAAACTGAATTTCCTGCACAGAGGAAATGTTGGGCCGTATCCAGCTTAACCTTCAACTTTGTGGTCTATTGGCTAAGAGCATGTTGTTATCCCGTAAGGCGTGCCCACACCCTCACCACCAAGCCAACCCAAGCCACCCCAGCACAGGCAGGGCATTCTACAGGAATGTTTACTACATGTTAATGCATAAAAGGCACAGTGCATCAAAAACACAAACACATTCACAGTTAGAATTTAAAAATGTATACATATATTTATTTGGATGTCCCTCTTTTTTTTTTTATCAGATCCTGAGTCATGGGCGTCCGCAGGAATTTTCCCAGGGGGAGGGCGTAATTGTAATGACATAGTCATCATCACATAAAGCCAGGGTGAATAGCGTTTTCACAACTATCGTGTCAGGAATATATGTTTGTATTCCTGACACTATAGTGTTCTATTAACCCCTTAAGGACCAAATTTCTGGAATAAAAAGGAATCATGACATGTCACATATGTCATGTGTCCTTAAGGGGTTAAGCAACTTAAAGGAACATTCTGGTCACCATAACAACTTCATCTAAATGAAAATGCTATGATGCCAGGAAGCACCTGGGTGCTCTCTTTACTTTAAGGGGTTAAACCGCTCTCAAATGGTTTAACCCCAAAAGCTCCAGCTCCAGGTCGCTCAGTGGTATTCGGCTTCTGAAACGAAGTGTTAGGAAGTGCAGATTGACATCAGGCATGGGGGCTGCAGATTGGCTAGAGTGGTCAATTGACGCTCTAAGCCAATAGCTAGTTCCCGGTTCATAAACATGTTTTGCATTTTTATGAATTGGGAGCTATTGATTGGCTTAGAGTGCTAGCTGACCGTTCTAGCCAATCAGTGACACCTCTACCCAGTGGCACTCTGTGCTTCCTGACACTCAGTAAATAAAAGTGAACACATTAACACTAATATTTTATTTTTTTTTACCTGAGGAGATGAGAAGGTCTAAAGTTTCCCTGCCAGGCCCAGGTACCAAAGCCTTGTGATGTGGTGTGCAGAATAAGGTGGAGAGTTCACTTCACTTGTCCTTCCTGCTCCAATCTCCTTTTCTTCTCCTTCATTTGACACAGTCTTCTTTTTCTTCTGACACTGTCTTCCCTCCTCCTTGGCTCATTCTCCTCCTTTACCTTTCTGCTACTTTCTGCTCCTTGCTACCCTTTTCTGCTCCTTCTACTTTACCTTTGTGCTCCTTCTGATTCTTTCTGCTCCTTTACCTTTGTGATCCTTCTGTCCCTTTCTTCTCCTTGCAGACCCTTCCTGCTCCTTGCAGACCCTTCCTGCTAATTTCTGCCCCTTCTCCTACTGTAACGGATCACCTGGCACCCTGTCTGGGTACCTCTGTTAAAGGATGCTCCTAGCGTTTCCCGAAGACTCCAAGCACTCTGGCAGACACCACAATCACCGAACCGGAGAAACAAATTCTCCCAAGCATATGAATGCTGTAGACAGTTGAATAGGAAACCATACGAATAGGTTTACCCTCCTAGCAGTCAATCTGGAACAGCATACGATAAATCCTTCCCCCAATAATGAGACGACACTTCACTTTGAGGGTTAAACAGGAACTGACTGTACTGGCACATACAGCCTCTTTTATTCCCAATCCACAAACTTAGTACTGCCCACAGGGTTTTACAGAACAACCAATAACACACGTACATTACAGAAAACACTCCCAGCAATTATACACAAAATCCTCCCCTCTGCTTGTGATCTAATTATGGCACACAATGGGTTAACCTAATTATCACAAGCAGGAAAAATACAGTATCATAAAACACATCACAGGGACCCCAAAACATGCAATAACCCCATAAAAAGTATATCCTTGGAACCGGGGGATCTGGGTGAACCACATATCCAAAATTCACCCAGATCCGTTCAGTACTTTGGAAGATACAGTTTAATGCAGATTCTGCAGAACATATACAGGCTAAATGAAAAACAATCACTGTATAATGTGTCCCCTGCTGTATAGTCCAAAACCACTGCACGATGTCTCTGTGCACCAAATACTGGCGAGATGGCACTGTGTTGAAAAGTCCAAACAGTGTCTGTGAGTTAAAATGGCCGCCATCCATTGTTCTCACCATGTGCTTCTGATACAGGAAATGGTGGCCACCCAGTAACTCCACAGTATGTCCACAGATGGTTCTTAAATACATCCCAGGGGCCATAGTCACATGGCAGGAGGCTGGCAATCAGTCTTCTCCAATGCCCAGTGGCGAGGTCGGTTTCGCCACACCTACTTTATGTTTGTGCTCCTTCTGCCCCTTCCAGCTCTTTGCTGACCCTTCCTGCTCATTTATGTTCCTTCTCCTACTTTACCTTTGTGTTCCTTTTGTCCCTTCCTGCTCCTTGCTGCCGTTTCCAGCTCCTTGCTGACCCTTTCTGACCCTCCCTGCTTCTTGCTGACCCTTCCTGCTCCTTGTTGACGTTACCTTCTTCTTGCGGACCCTTCCTGCTCCTTGCAGACCCTTCCTGCTCCTTGCTGCTCATTTCTGTTCCTTTGTGCTCCTTCTCCTACTTTACCTTTTGTGCTGGCCTTTCCAGCTCATTGCTGACCCTTTCTGCCCCTTCCTGCTTCTTGCTGACTCTTCCTTTTCCTTGCTAACCCTTCCTTTTCCTTGCTGGCCCTTCCTGCTCCTTGCTGCCACTTTCTGCTCCTTGATTGTCCTTCCTGCTCATTTCTGTTTCTGCTCCTTCTCTTACCTTTACCTTGCTGACCCTTCCTATGGGCTGCCTCCTCCCATCCCTCACTTACCTGATCTATAGGCTGTCTCCCCCCCCCGTCCCTCACTTACCTGATCTGTAGGTGGACCCCCCCATCTCTCACTTCCATGATCTATAGGCTGCCCCCCTATGCCTCACTTCCCTGATCTATAGGCTCTATCTGCCCCCCCTGCCTCACTTCCCTGATCTATAAGCTCTCTCTGCCCCCCCCATTCCTCACTTACCTGAACTGTCTAGGCTGTCTCTGGCTGCATGTGCTGTTCCTCTGTGGATTCAGTCAGGATAGAGAAGCAGGGATAAGATGTAGTTTCCTATCCCTGTCTTTCTCCATACACCTATTGGCCGGCTGCCGGTATTGCAGTGTATTTTCAATCTCACACGAAAAATAGCATAACAAGCTGAAAAATCCAGGTATTCCCAATACCAAAAAAACTACTGTTCCTCAGGATGGATGAGAATGTGTTATTTCTTTCTTATTTTGTTTATTTTTCTTTTATTGTGATTTTATAATAAATATCATTTTTAGTCCTACCTCGACTTCCTCCATTTCTGTTTCTTAAAGAAGGGTGGTGCCCTCTTCACAGGCACCTAAGTGATTTTACCAAGAGTCAGGTCCCATTGGCTCTGGAAAAGGTGAGCAATTTTCTGCACTTTATAGTCCAAGCACCATTTAACATAACGCACTACACCATAAGAGGATTCTATTTCTATGTTATATCTTTTGGGGATATTTGTTGGTATCAAAGGGTAAAGTGCCACCAGACGGCACAGAAGCTGATGAGATTTGAGCCTGTCCTTATAGAGGCTCTCATTAATGTGAGTTTACACCTCATAGCTCTTGATATATTCCACGTATCAATCACAGATTTATACTATGTTTTTTCCTTTCTCTCCCTTATTCATGTTCCACTAACAATCCATTACTAAATTTGGAGTAAGTGAATACCGTTCTCTCTTTTTTTTACTTACTCTACCTATAGTGTGTAGCAGCTGGCACTAATACATTTCTAGTATAACAATAACTTAAGTACACTACTCACAGCTTTTCTTGTTATTTGTATAAAATATATATATATTTTTTTTTTTACCAAGGTTTTTTTTCCCTGGAACATTCTTTTTTGCATGTTTGTAAAGTATTTCCCTTTAAATGCTTATTTTTTCGGGTAATTCAACCACTGTGAGTAGGAAGCACAAGTCATAGGATTCAAGTCGGCACTGTTGCACTCCCATGCTGTTCATTTAAATTTCTCCATTGTGCATTAAAACTCTTCATTTTTGCCTGCCAATCACAACACTGCTTCAGTTGCCATTCATCATTGTCTCATAGCAGTCTCCATGGCAGTAAATTTAGCATACATGACAATTGTAGAACGCCGTAGAATGCTTGTAAGGACAGACTGATATTAAGAGTTCTCCCTGGAGATCAGGAGAGGCTGCTGCTATCAGTGTGATTTTACACTTCATATATCACGTAGGAAGAAAGGAAACTTAAAATATGCGACAAGAAATGAACAGTCGGTGGTAAAAGTAATTCAAGTAGAAATGTAAATACATTGTAAATTGAAACCGAGGCGGTATCTATGTGCTAGTGCAGATTTGAAGATTGACGTTATGATGCAGTATGCCACATCCGTCAAATAATTCATACATTTATAACTCAAAAGGCCTTGACGAATACTAAACTTAGACTGCAACTTTATTTTGGACTCCTAATGCATCTTCTTGCTAATCCTTTGTCCTCTTGTAGCACTGTTTCTGAGAACATTGTTCAAGTTTTTCTGATCTTCTCTCTTCGTTTCTGTGTCTTGGCCCAGCATTCTCTGCTGTTGTCAGTTTGTTATCCCCATACCCTGCTGGCTCTGACGTCATTTTGTCATCCTCATTTTAATGCCATAACCTGGCCTTTTCAGATATTTTTCATCCTTATTCTTCTGCATTAACTCTAGACTTTTCTAATTTTAAAGCGGCATTGTCACCTCCATATTAAAAATTAGTATTTCATTCCAATAGAATCTTTGTGACAATGTTTCACTGAATTTCCAACCCTGTCAAGAGATATACAGAGACAAAGCAGGAACTATTTTGTCTCTGTATTCCTCTTTTACTTGACATTTCTTGACACAATGCGGAGCCTATGTGTCAATTGGCCGTGTCTATGGAGGAGCCATAGACTTCAATGCTGTACTCTCGCGCATGCAAGAGAGTACAGCAGTAACGCCGACTCCTGGCTCTTCAGCTCAAGGGGTTGAAGAGGCGCAGCACGACCAAGATGACAGCACCCATGATTGACAGGTTCAGGTAAGTAATTTCACCTTTACCTGCCCTCCCCCCCCAGCCACCGAACCACCCGTGGCGATGTCACCGTCAATAACTTTACGTTTTTGGCAAAGTCCACAAATGGTTATAGTGCTGCTTTAACATTATTCTGTGCCTTAGTTCTGACAAAGCAATTTCTGTCCTTCTCTGTCTATTTATGTTCTTTTCTCCAAGCCCTTAGTGTTACCACTACAGTGCAGATCCTTCCATTGTAACTACTCAAATTGTTTTAGAATTGTTTTAGAGTTCCGCAGAGTGCCGCTTCCTGCCTCCACTACAGCCTTAGGAGAGCCAGACACTCTCTGTCTGATCTAAACATATCAGTGTCATGCTTAGCTCATTGGCTCAAACGATCAGCTGATGAAGAAAGCTGAGACAAGCTAACAGAAGCTCCTAAGAAGGACTTTCTGGCTATCTTGGCTGAAGAAAGAAGGTATGGAGTGGTGTCTGGTGGACCTCAGGTAAGAAGTCAAGCCTGAAATGTTTTGACTATTACAATGTGGTCGGTGCAAAATACAACAAGTTTGTACAAAATGGTGCTAAAATTGACTTGGTGTGACCAGCCCTCACTGTGAAATCATTCACCTAATTTCACAATAAAAGCAACAATTAAGAACAAATAGAGTGAGTACACACTCACAATAAATACAAAAAGTGACTGGGTGTATTAAACCAATAATGTATAAATACCCTGTTTAAATTCCTCTGAGGTATTGCTGAAAAATACCAGTGCTGGTATAGGGTAGTACAGTTTAGATTGTACACAGAATAAAAACTCTTATCTTACACAAATTTCACTAACATTTTACTGAGCCTGTGAATCACTAAGACGGACCTTCTGGCTATCTTTGCTGAAGAGAGAAGGCAGGGGTGGTGACTGGTGGACCTCGGGTAATAAATCAAGCCTTTCTGAAATGTGTTGTCTACTTACAACGGGGTGGGTGCCAAATACAACCTCTAATGTGGATGGTTCTCACATTAGAGGTACCAGGGGCGTAACTAGGAATCACAGGGCCCAAGGCCGGCCTTTGAGGTGTGCAAGCTGTGCGGCCGCACAGGGCACCATAGTAACAGGGGTGCCATGCAGCCGACACAGCTCACAGTCGGTCACTCGCAGGAAAATACGGAGCAAGTTAAGTGCATAGTGCTACTGTGCACTTGATTTGCGAATGGTGAGTGGAGGGCCACGGACGTGAATCCATATATGTGAGGAAGGCTGAACTTGATGGATGCAAGTCTTTTTTCAGCTATGTAACTATGATGAACAGGTCTGGAGGGTGGAGGAGGAGCTTGGGGGGGGGGAGGGGTGGCAATGCCAACGTGCTCCGCTTTCACAGAGAGCCTTGGAAGGATCCGTTTAGTGTGTGTTTTTGGATGGCGGCTGGTGCTCTTCTGTCGCTGACTCGGCAGAGTGGGAAGCAGACAGCTGGATCCAGGGAGCAGCAGCCTTTAATATAAGTGCTTGTTCTTACTCCTTTTTTAAATTTGGGGGATTGATGGAAGGGGGACAGGAGATTGATGAAGGTGGGCATGGGATTGATGAAGGAGACAGGG
The DNA here is from genome assembly GCA_933207985.1 of Pelobates cultripes. NCBI lineage: Eukaryota > Metazoa > Chordata > Amphibia > Anura > Pelobatidae > Pelobates > Pelobates cultripes. Next base: position 69,090,067 of record OW240924.1, read on the forward strand.
GACTGATGAAGGGGGGGATGGGATTGATTAATGGGGCAGGGGATTGATGGAGGGGGGCATGGGATTGATGAAGGGGGCAGGGGACTGATGAAGGGGGGCCTGGGATTGATGAATTGAGCAGGGAGCTGATGAAGGGGGTGGGGAATTGATGAAAGGGATGGCAGGGGATTTGATGAGGGGCAGGGAATTGATGAAGGGGTGGCCAGGGGTTTGATGAAGGGGACAGGGGTTTGTAGAAGGTGGAGGAGGCAGCAGATTGTGAATAAATGTTTCTGAAATGGTCAACCAGACACGGCGTGGGTAGGGGGCCGTCTTAAGATTGGCTCACACAGGGCGCCTTAATACCTAAGGCCGGCCCTCACAGTGCCCCGGTGCAAGAATCAGAGAAGGGAAATTGAAAATTTCAATTTTACATTTTACACACACACACTCTCTCTCTCTCTGCATTTAGGAGCCAAGGACAGAAGACACTGTGTATTCATATTACACTTTATCATTTTAAAGCGACTCTATCACAAATAAATAATTTAGATTGTCTGCTTCTAAATAGCCCCCTGCCTCTGAATCTCTTTTTGTTTCTTGTGCACTTAATCTTTTAGTAAATACATAAGGAAAAGTAAACGACAGCTGCCACCTTAAAATTAGTTTTTAATATAATCTTTCATCAAGTTTGGAAAGAACACGGATATTAAAAAAAAAAAGTATATGTAAAAACAAAATTTAAAAATCCTTATCACTACCTTCAGTATATAACTGGACCCTTTAGCTATATACATACACCTTGGGTCAGCCAGTGTTTGAAAACCAATAGTTAGTCTCTATGGTGTATCCTTCTTCACTTCTTGCAACGAAAAAGGGAATACCATAGAGACTAACTGTTGGTTTGACCCAAGGTGCGTGCATATGGCTGAAGGATCTTGTCATATACTAAAGGTAGGGATGAGTTTTTTTTCTCTCTCTCTCTCTCTTTTTTTTTTAACATATACTTTTTTTTTAAATCTATTTCTTTCAATACTTGATGAAAGTATTATTATTTGAAAAATTAATTTGGAGGTGACAGTTGTCTTTTAAGCAAGGTTCTGATTCAGCCGCCAATCAAATTCACCCACAATCCGTCGGTCAAAAGATTTCCGCTCAAAGACAAACCGTAGACATCATGGTAGAGGAGAACAAAATAGCTGCACCCGGATATTGAGATCTGGCACATGGATGTAAAGATAACAAATAGCAATAAGGGCAAGCGGTGACAGAGGTAGTATAATTATTATGATATAAGGGGCATATGGAAAAGGGAAAATTGAAAGAAACATGTATTTTATGAAAACTCGAGAGGCCCAGGAAAAAAAATAGAAATAGATTCTGACACCGGGAACAATTATGTAGCAGATTAGATAAAGTTTGTTTTTGTTGACAGAGCCAATTTTGAAGGCTTTTGATCACTTAGGAACCAGGAACACCTGGACACCAAGGAAGAGTTCAATCATATACTGTACATTCTTTAGTTTATCACAAGGTATTCTATCTTGCAGTCGCCAGTAGCCATGCAGGTAATATGCTTGTCACACTTTTATCTCTATGGTACCACCAATGAGTTGAGATAACTGTCATTGTAACATTTATTGTTTCTTTTGGAGGGGGACCATATTCCTTACAGGAGTCTTTAAGCCGTGGCCAGTCAAACTTATTAGAGAAAACAAAACACAACTGATCTCGGAATTTGGATTTCCATGAAGAGGGTCAAAGTTAGAGGATCCATCCTTTTTCACGTGAACTCCAAAATAAATTGTGTACAGTAAGCACATTCTGCTTTATTTGTCAGGAGTTAGGCAACTTTCCCTATTTTTTTTTTATAGGATGCAAGATGCGCACAAGATTGTAGAATTATGAGACTACCTATGGATAAAACCATAAAGGTTCACTCCAACCACCATAACCACTTCTGCTTTTAGAAGTGGTCAAGATGGAAATCTGTTCTAGGCTGCCTAATGTTAAATCAACAAATGTAATGAATTTATTCCCTGCCGACAGTGCCTGCAAACGTTTATCTCCCCTCCTCCCTGTACCCTTAATAGTCCTGTGTTTTGTGTTTTTTGTGTGTGTTTGTTTGTTTCTTCCCTACCTCATTCCCTCCCCTTACTGGCTCCGAGTGCGCACATGCGCTCTGAGCTGGTAAAATGGTCTAATTAAATGGAGCATTAGATTGGATCTTACCACGGCTGCCGTGATGTCAGATGGGGAGGGGAAACCAGTATCTATTGTTTATTTCTATTATTAGATTTATTTTTAACCCTGAACAGGGAGGGGACAACTCAGTTATGCCCCATAGGGCACTACTGATTGAAATAAATTTTAAGTAAAAATTGGTTGGAGTAAACTGTCATGAGATAAAAACTCTTTCTTGCACACACGATTGGCCATCTGCTTAAATTTCAGTCAATGCCTTTTACACAACTCTTTTCAATCATTATGAATCTGAATAAGTGGAGCTTTAAAAGGTTTTACGTGTCCGCCTACAAAGATAGTTCCATCATGTCTACCTACTTTGCCTTATTTATCTTCCTAATCCAACTCTTCCGCTTTGTCACCAATTTACTTGATTACTATCACTCTTCTCCATGCCATAACCTACTGTTTCTTCTTTTTTTTTAATTCTCTTTCTCGATCGGGGACCACAGACGTCTCTATATAACTCTTAATGACTAATTATAGAAGATACATTAGAATGTCACTTACGGCCGCATTGTGAAAATTCTACGCAGGTCACAGTGCAGGTCTCATCTAAAACGTAATTCAGATTGGAAGTAGAGGGAAAGAACTGTGAATGCTCATAGGATAAATAGAAGTAATATTAATTAGTTATATATTCATCCTGCGGGTATGTTACACATAGGTAGCTAACCTTACACAATTATCTATAGTGTTAACGTGACATTATGTTCTCTGTTTACATTAGCTTCTCAATGTCATTATGAGCGGTCTTTTGCCTGCTAAAAATAGTTTTAGCTCTTAAAGCTTCTGTGTGTTAAGCCTAGTTGAAAAACATTGCGCTGGTATACTGATGTTCTATTATGTATGTAGAACTGGAGCGTAATACCTTTTGATATAAATATATATACAGAAAGAGAGAGAGAGAGAGAGACGACAATTTTCATCATCTCTCTGTCGTTTCACTAATATTATATCTTTTTTACTTTACATTTTTATTGTATAATCCAGAAATTGCTGAACGGATTATCCCGGTGTAGATCAAGCCACCACCTGCTGTCTCTGAATAAACATTTCAAATATCCTGTTCCTTGTGATTAAATTCTAGCATATTAAAAAATCTGCCCTAAAATTAACCCTGCATCTATTCAGTACAAGCAATTCTTTCTTTTAACGTAAATATGATTCTGTGGTTTTGTTGTAAATTAGTCTGCATAAATGGTAAAAAAAAAACAATTTTTTTAAATACGCATATTTTGTTAACAGCAAGTTCTTTTTGTAAAAAAAACCAAAACATGTTGAGGGCTTTTTCCTGCTCTGTGTATATTTGCTAAGGTACTAATGGCCAGTTATAGCAAACACATGAAAATTTGCTTCTGTGTGATTACAAACGGCAGCCTTTATCATTAATATTATTTTATTAATTCTATAGTGCCAGCAAATTCTGTAGCGCTGTACAATGGGTGGACTAACACACACGTAATTGTAACTAGACAAATGGATGCACAGGAACAGAGGGGCTGAGGGCCCTGCTTAATGAGCTTACATGCTAGAGGGAGTGGGGTATACTGACACAAAGGGTATAAGTAGGGGTAATGAAATAGGTTGCTAGAAAAGTAATGACTGAGAACTTAGTATGTTATTTTTGACAGTTGCAGGAGAGGAGTCATGGGTGGGGTGGGGTGAAAACCCGCTAACCGTTTAAATGATATGCTTTTCTGAAGAAGAGTATTTTCAAAGATTTTTTGAAGGAGTGGAGACTGGGTGAAAGTCTAATGGAGAAGGGAATGAAGTTCCGCAGAAAAGGTGCAGCTCTTGATGAAGTCTTGGAGGCGAGCATGAGATGTGGGAGTACGGACAGAGGATAGATGTAGGTCTCCGGCAGAGCGCAGGGGCCTCAACGGGACATACTTGTGTATTAGGGAGGATAGGTAGGTTGGAGCAGCATTATGTAGGGACGTGTAAGCAAGCACCAGAATCTTAAATTGAGCCCTATATCTAACTGGAAGCTAATGTAGGGACTGACAGAGGTGGGAGGCGTGGAAGGTGCGGGCGGACAGGAATTTATCATAATTAGTATCATTATTTACTATAAGTATTATTTATTTTAATTTATATTTTTTAGAACTGCGACAGGTCACTATGTTGGAGGTCATTTCAATAAGCAGAAAAAAAAAATGAATCGCCTTTGGACTGGTTGATATTGCTAAATAATTACCCACATTATATATATATATATTTTAACAATTAGGAATACAGTAGGAAAAATTGGGAGGGACCATTTAATTGAATATTTTGATGTAAGGCAATGGATTAGGAAGGGCAAAGGCTTACTTATGTACAGTAGGTGATTGGAGACTGAGGGTCCTGTGATCATAAGGTTAGCTGAGTGTTCGTTAAACCAGGGCACTGGACATCCCATAGCCAAGTTCTCTGGGAGGACCAGGAAGCATTTAATCCCCAGTTCATATAATGTGTAGTAAAACATTGTTATATAGTAATTTAAACAGAAGGGTACTGCCCATCCTTTGCTGTTTTAAATGTCACCATCCAAGTTTTCTATATTAGTGAATGAGCTAGACCAGTGAATGGCTCCTACCCCTACCTACCAGTGGACACACTCAATCATGCTGAAAATTATATAGTCATGCTTATCATTTATCATTTGGCTTGAGAAAAATATGTACATTTCTCAAGCCATTTTGTGAATTTGAAGCCATTGTTTTGGTGAGAGCATCAGCTGACCCCTCTTAGCTAATCAATAGCACCCGTAGTCCTCCTAGGCCTCCATTTTAAAGCTTTTCAGGAGGCGAATGTTGGAGTGGGAGGAACAAGCCAGTGCTGGAAAGGTTAAACTGTTTGTGAACAGTTTTAACTCATAACAGTAATCTAATGCCAGGACATCATAACCACTTCATTTTGATTACGTTTTTATGGTGCCTGGAGGGTCCCTTTAAAGAGGAACCAACGCCTACCTAAAAATTACACCAATGACAATATAGTCATAGCTTGTGTTAACTTGTTTATGTGATAATCCATTTTCTTTTACTATTATATTAAAGGCGTAAACAGCCAAATGTAAAATAAGGTTCAGTCCAGATACAGCCAGGGCACACATTGATTGACAGGTAGAGAAGATGGAGGTATCCAGTTGCAGGACAGAGGTGTACATGTGTACATCTAATTAAAGGACCACTATAGGCACCCAGACCACTTCAGCTTAATGAAGTGGTCTGGGTGCCAGGTCCAGCTAGGGTTAACCCTTTTTGTTTTTTATAAACATAGCAGTTTCACAGAGGCGCTTGCGTGCTTCTCACTGTGAAAATCAGATGCCAGATGCCAGTGTCCATAGGAAAGCATTGAAAATGCTTTGCTATGAACTGGCTGAATGCGCGAGCGGCTCCTGCCGCGCATGCGCATTCAGCCGATGATGTTGCTAGGAAGGAGGAGAGGAGGAGGAAAGCTCCCCGCCCGGGGCTGGAGAAAGGTAAGTGTTTAACCCCTTCCTCTCCCCAGAGCCCGGCGGGAGGGGGTCCCTGAGGGTGGGGGCACCCTCAGGACACTATAGTGCCAGGAAAACGAGTATGTTTTCCTGGCACTATAGTGGTCCTTTAAATGGTTTTATACACACACATATTTGCTAAATATAGGGTATAAGTAAATAGAATCTTAAACAGTCTAGGAAATGATAGTTTATCTTGAAGACAAAACTGTTGCCTTTATTTTGCCACTGGAAACAGAAGTGAATGTGACATTTTTACTGCAGTGTGATTGACTGGTGGTAGTAGAAGACACAGTGTTTAAAATGTGTAGTCTTGCACTCCTACTTACTATTATCTTATCAGCACTTATCAGGGTTCTCTCTCTCTCAATAACTACTTCTTACACTAAACAACATAACTGGCCTGTGTTTAGCAGGACTGTCCAATTTTAGGAACAGGTCCCAGTACAAAATATATGATTATACACATTACTCTGAAATGCCAACTATATATGTATGGATATACTCCACACATAAGTTTGAATGAAATTGAAAAATTAAATAAAATTACTAATTGCATGGTCCTCTCAAAATGTAATACTTAGAACTGAGTCAGAACAATGCCATGAGCTTGCATTAGGGCATGTTTTGTCACTAGGAATGTCTGACCAAGTCTGTATAATGGGTGCGGTTCTCAGCAGCACCCCCTGGTGGCAGGTAGCAATAAGCATGGTTTTACCTTGCTATTGCGTCATATTACTGAGCCGGAACGACAGGCCAGCCCATGCTGAGAGCTGCAGGTGTCCAACCATGCGGCGCTGCTTGTGGATAGCTTTCTAAAGGTGGGGGATATAAATAAAACTCCATTAAAACACCTCAGTATTATGTGCATGTGTAGTTATCTATGTACGGGGCTTGATTAAATGAATCTGAATTAATTAGCCCTTCTACAGCTAAGGGACAAAATAACTAGCTAATTAAATGTAAATGCTTTATCAGTATAGAGATATTACTTTATTATATGTGTGTAGTCATGGCTTATTTAAAAGCTAGAACACCTCCAATTGTTGTGGATTGCAAATCCCATGAATCATTGTAGCTGGCTGAACATTATGTGGGTTGTATTTACACAAACATGGGGAAGTGTTTATATAATATTTCTACGGTAGAGTAATATTGATGATCATATTTCACTCTGGGTAGATTTTTGGATAGCTATTAAACATGGGGGGTGAGGGGGGTTTGCCTTCTGGTTAATACTATGTTGCAGGGAACATTTAATTTGATTTTCCCTGTGTTGGTTACCTTAAGCCCAGGGCAATATGTCTTGATGTTCATAAAGGGACCTAGTACAACATGGTTGTTCAGTATCTTTGTTGTTTACAGTTGATATCCAGGGCCCACAGGCAAACATGGCTCATTAAATCTTGCAGCCGCTTGATTGCTGTCCTAACTATACATGTATGGGGTTACCTGAATGCTATATTTATTTGTATGCAAAAGCTTTTTGTTTGGGTGTAACATGTTTTCCAGTTATCTTTCTGTACAGTAAAGAGATGGCAGTAAAGCCCTATGTATATGTCATTGTATGTACAGGAAACATTTGTGCATTGTTAGCTTTGTTTTGAATGTATACATTGTTGCATGTTCTCAATTACCATGTTTGTTTGTTTTTTCCTGATTCATGTGGCTTTAGTAACATAAGTGTGCTATAGTGGTTATAGTGCCTGGAGTCTCTCGTTAAAAATAACATTCAGGGAATTTCACTGTATTTTGAAAATCTGTGGTCTTTTTGAGCCTTTATTAAAGGGACACTATAATCACCAGAACAACTACAGCTTATTGAATTTGTTCTGGTGAGTAGAATCATTACCTTCAGGCTTTTTGCTGTAAACACTGTCTTTTCAGAGACAATGCAGTGTTTACATTACAGCCTAGTGATAACTTCACTGGTCACTCCTCAGATGGCTGTTAGAGATCCTTCCTGGGTCATGGCTGCCTAAACTGCATCCAAACATTCAGTATCTCCTCCCTCTGCATGCAGGCACTGAACTTTCCTCATAGAGATACATTGATTCAATTCCTCTCTATGAGGAGATGCTGATTGGTCAGGGCTGTGTTTGAATCATGCTGGCTCTGCCCCTGATCTGCCTCTTTGTCAGTATCAGCCAATCCTATGGGGAAGCTCTGTGATTGGATCAGGCTACCACTTCTGATGATGTCAGCAGACTGCTTGTTTTTCTGAGTCTAACAGCATGCAGAGTTACAGCTTGAGGCTTGAATACAGTAAGGTTTTGCTATATTTATCGAAGCATTAGGGGCCCAGGGGGGCTAGTTGGTGGTTTTAACACTATAGGGTCAGGAATACATGTTTGTGTTCCTGACCTTATAGTGATCCTTTAATAACTTATTCACAGTTAAAGGGACACTATAGTCACTAGAATCACTACATCTTAATGTAGTGGTTCTGGTGTCTGTAGCCTGTCCCTGCAGGCTTTTAAATGTAAACACTGTCTTTTCAGAGAAAAGGCAGTGTTTACATTGCTGACTAGTAACACTTCTAGTGGCAGTCTCTCAGACGGCCACTAGAGTTGCTTCATGTGTCAGTGCTGCACGCTTTGCAGGGAGACGCTGAAAGCTCACCATACAGAAGCACACACACTCTAAAAGGAAATGCTTCTTGACGCATGTGCAATAGCCCCCCAATTCTTTCCTATGGGGAAGCACTGGATTGGCTGAGATCATCAAGACTGATTAGGCAAGGTCAGCTGCAGTGATGGAGAAATGTTAATAAAATCACCTTTTTAATGTGATCTGAGGGGTGGGGGGGCGGTCACCAAAGCAGTTTGTTTAACACTATAGTGCAGGCATAGGCAACCTTCGGCACTCCAGATGTTTGGACTACACCTCCCATTATGCTTTGCCAGCACTATGGGTGTAAGAGCATTATGAGGGATGTAGTCCACAACATCTGGAGTGCCAAAGGTTGCCTATCCCTGCTAGGCCTGAGGGTAATTTTTTTTTTAACTTGGATTAAAAATTAGCTGTGTTCTGGTTATTTCCCAGTTTATTGAGTAGCCATGTCTGTCAGTGGGGCAGAGAAGTATGGGCAAAATCCTGTTTGCAAAAATAGAAATCCACTACTTGCTCTCTCCTAAGTCTACAAGTGCCTCTCTGACCTTACCTCGGTTGCTAGGCGAATGCATTACAAATGTGCTTTTATGCAGTTGGATGGTGAAACTGTCACTCAGGGGGCAGTCCACTCGGGTAGCTATTCACAAAACTGTGAGTTGAAAGAACATGTTGTTCAGTTGAGTATACTATAAAAACCCTGTTTGTTCTCATTATACCTGCTCTAGTGTATATTTATTTACATATCCTCTCTATATATTTAACAATATATTTGTAAGGTGTGAACTAAAATTACATGTGGAAATCAATCGAGAAGTCAAGACCCCCATCTTGGCTTCCCTGTTAGTCATTGTTAGAATGATGCCCTTTTCTTTCTCATTTTCATTTCTCAAATTTAAGGTCAGAGTTGCCAAGTAGAACAATCCAGTTTGCTTTGAGTTTAACTAAGCTGACCTTAGATTTAAAATTCACCTTCAATTCACCCTTCAGTTAATGACCCTAAATGTGTGGAGATGGAGGCTCATCCACAGCAATGTGTGCCCTGGCTGTGCTTTGGCTGAGCTGGTTTGTGACATAATTTGCTAAAATATTATGGTGATTTCTATAGCGCTGACATTATCCTCAGCACTTTGCAATTATACAGTGGGATTATTTAAAAGGACACTATAGTCACCCAGACCACTTCACTATAGTAACCCAGACCACTTCATCTAATTGATTTGGTCTAGGAACAGTGTCCCTATTGCACTTAGTCCTGCAATGTAAAACAACGCAGTTTTAGAGAAACTGCAATGTTTACTTTGCAGTACTAAGACAGTCTCTACTGGCTGTGTACCAGACAGCCACTAGAGGCGCTTCCGGGATTTTACCAGACTTTTGGTTGCCTAAATTATGCTGGACTTCGCGTCAGTAGAATTCCCATAGGAAAGCATTAATTCAATGCTTTCCTATGGGGAGGGCCTAATGCGCTCATTGAGCATGCGCATTAGCAACCACCCCCTCCCCCAGTCGGATGACATGGGAGGATGTGGAGCACGACGCTGGAATCAGGTGAGTAAATAAAGGGTTATGTAATTTACATACAATTATGGTGTTGACAGACATATGAGGTGAAGATCTTAAAATACATTGATATTTATTAGTTATTTTCAATGGGTTATCTAAATGGTGCAGTTTCAAAAAAGGAACGGTTCCCTTTTGCTGCAAGACAGTAGGCGATGGATAATTAAGTCTGCATTATTTGCTTCCTCTGCAATTTATTGTGGGTATGTCTGACAGTTCCACCACATTCCCAAAGTATTTATGTCTTATTCATGTTGATGAGCAGCTAATGAAAAGTGCTGCCCTGCAGCATTTAGCCCTGATATCTATCAGAAGGGAAATCAGTTTATCAAGGGCCAATGGGTTTTGTCTTGATTGATGCCACACTGCTTTATAGGAATACGGCATATTGCAGGTAAGTAAATTTTTTTTAATTTTTTTTTTAAATTGTCTGCCTGTCAAAATGAATAATATTAATAGGTGTGTTCATTAAACTCTGAATTGTAGCAAATTAAAATGGCAAAGTTTAAAAGTGGTTAGTTAGAAGTGAAATTAAATAAAGTGATAGATGGGGAAGTAAACAGTTGTGACCTTTCTGTTCCCTTGATGAGAAAGGTTGAGTGGACGCATTGCTTTACCTGTACCTAGACAATTTATACTTTGTATCTAAAAGCATCAGTCAGGATAACACAGGAAAATGATATAGGGAGAACGTGACATGAAATTGTGTGTGGGCTCGGGAAATAGATGAGAATTCACTGGCTCTCTGTACAAATACTGTTCTCATTCACAGACTGACAACCTTCATAAATACATCATATATCAAATACATACATTAAAGGACCACTATAGGCACCCAGACCACTTCAGCTTAATGAAGTGGTCTGGATGCCAGGTCCAGATAGGGTTAACCCTTTTTTTTTTTATAAACACAGCAGTTTCAGAGAATAGCATAGCCCTGCATTTACACACACACACACACACTCCTCGTACGTAGCCATGCATGTACACACACACTCCTCATACGTAGCCCTGCATTTACACACTAACACACTCCTCGCACATAGCCCTGCATTTACACACTAACACACTCCTCGCACATAGCCCTGCATTTACACACTAACACACTCCTCGCACATAGCCCTGCATTTACACACTAACACACTCCTCGCACATAGCCCTGCATTTACACACTAAAACACTCCTCGCACATAGCCCTGCATTTACACACTAACACACTCCTCGCACATAGCCCTGCATTTACACACTAACACACTCCTCACACATAGCCCTGCATTTACACACTAACACACTCCTCGCACATAGCCCTGCATTTACACACACTCCTCGTACATAGCCCTGCATTTACACACACAGACACTCCTCGTACATAGCCCTGCATTTACACACACAGACACTCCTCGTACATAGCCCTGCATTTACACACACACACTCCTCGTACATAGCCCTGCATTTACAAACTAACACACACACTCCTCATACATAACCCTGCATTTACATACACACACTCCTTGTACGTAGCCCTGCATTTACACACACACACTCCTCGTACGTAGCCCTGCATTTGCACACACACACTCCTCGTACGCAGCTCTGCATTTACACTCACACACTCCTCGTACGTAGCCCTGCATTTACACACTAACACACACAATCCTCGTACGTAGCCCTGCATTTACACACACACACTCCTCGTACATAGCCCTGCATTTACACACTAACACACACAATCCTCGTACATAACTCTGCATTTACACGCGCACACACACACACACACACACCTCGTACATATCCCTGCATTTACACACTAACACACACAATCCTCGTACGTAACTCTGCATTTACACACACACAGACACTCCTCATACATAGCCCTGCATTTACACACACAGACACTCCTCGTACATAACCCTGCATTTACACACACAGACACTCCTCGTACATAGCCCTGCATTTACACACACACACTCCTCGTACATAGCCCTGCATTTACACGCACAGACACTCCTCGTACAAAGCCCTGCATTCACACACTCACTGTATATAGCCATGCATTCACACACCTCATATATAGACCTGCATTCACACACACACACACACACATTCCTCGTACGTAGCCCTGCATTCACACAGAGACATGCCCTGAACATAACCATACATTCACACACAGACACTCCTCGTACAAAGCCCTGCATTTACACACACACACTCCTCGTACGTAGACCTGCATTTACACACACACTCCTCGTCCATAGCCCTGCATTTACACACTAACACACACTCCTTGTACATAACCCTGCATTTACACACACACACACTCCTCGTACATAACCCTGCATTTACACACACACACACACACTCCTCGTACATAACCATGCATTTACACACACACTCACTGTACATAGCCATGCTTTCACACACCTCATACATAGACGTGCATTTACACACACACACACACACACACACTCCTCGTACATAGCCCTGCATTTATACACACACACTCCTCGTACATAGCCCTGCATTTACACACTAACACACACACTCCTCGTACATAACCCTGCATTTACACACACACACTCCTCGTACATAACCATGAATTTACACACACACTCACTGTACATAGCCATGCTTTCACACACCTCATACATAAACGTGCATTTACACACACACACACTCCTCATACGTAGCCCTGCATTTACACACACACACACTCCTCGCACATAGCCCTGCATTTACACACTAACACACACACTCCTTGTACGTAGCCCTGCATTTACACGCTAACACACTCCTCGCACATAGCCCTGCATTTACACACTAACACACTCCTCGCACATAGCCCTGCATTTACACACTAACACACTCCTCGCACAAAGCCCTGCATTTACACACTAACACACTCCTCACACATAGCCCTGCATTTACACACTAACACACTCCTCGCACATAGCCCTGCATTTACACACACTCCTCGTATGTAGCCCTGAATTTACACAACACTCCTCGTACGTAGCCCTGCATTTACACACACACACTCCTCGCACGTAGCCCTGCATTTACACACTAACACACACAATCCTCATACGTAGCCCTGCGTTTACACACACACACACACACACACACACACACTCTCCTCGTACATAGCCCTGCATTTACACACTTACACCCACAATCCTCGTACGTAACTCTGCATTTACACGCGCACACACACACACTCCTCATACATAGCCCTGCATTTACACACACACACTCCTCATACATAGCCCTGCATTTACACACACAGACACTCCTCGTACATAGCCCTGCATTTACACACACACAGACACTCCTCGTACATAGTCCTGCATTTACACACACAGAGACACTCCTCGTAAAAAGCCCTGCATTCACACACTTACTGTATATAGCCATGCATTCACACACCTCATACATAGACCTGCATTCACACACACACATTCCTTGTACGTAGCCCTGCATTCACACAGAGACATGCCCTGAACATAACCATACATTCACACACAGACGATCTTTGTACATAGAAATACAAGAATACGAAGGAAAGTGAAAGCACACAAAGTGAAACAATATATAATTATGGGTAATTCGAATGTACAACTGGATATAACTAGATAAAGGAGACCACTTATCATAGTGTATCATGTTATGGTTACACTCTCTATTTAGGGACCCAGCAATATTGTCTCTATTGTATAGTAGTGATTTGGAAGTATCTCACTCACACTCACAGAGCCACAGACACACCATGGATTTTTTTTATTTTTTTTTGGGTGATGAACATATTTTAAGCCTACCTACCTAGTAAATGATGTCATTGTGAGCCATGTTATATTTATTGCAGTGTGCTTACATTGTCGTTTTGCATTCCTGTAACTTAAATTCCTACATATTGACAGGGTATCATAGCTTATATATTTTGTGTGTTTGTTTTTTAAATAAATGAGAATGTTGGAAAATTTTGTGTGTTTGTTATTAAATCTGTACAGGGTAAACATTTAAAACAGAAAGCTGTATATTAGCAATATTGAAACAGTCAGTAGAGTGTGCATTCTAAGAGTATAAGACGTTTGTGAAATGGTTTACTAGCCAGTATTATAAGAACACCAAGCTACGTTCCCCAGGGAAATACAAACAGGATGCAGAATGCCTTATCCCTCGGTTTATTGCTTGCGTTTCTGGTACCAGAGGCAACTCCGCAAGGTCACAGTGAAATTAGATATCTCATTGCAGACAACTACCACTAAGCCTATGGATGGTAATTGAAATAGAATCATTTTGTCTTTTGGGAATGCATTTTGGGCTATGGTTTCATAATGAACAACAAAAAAAAGGAATTAACTAGTCTTGGTACTCAGTACATATATTTAATAACAATCAGCTAGGGAGGTCTTCGGGTTTCTAAATGGTCGATAATCCTACTTTCTTGAAGGATTCTGTTTTAGTATCTCTATGCCGAGACTTTGATAATCCTTGTTGTATTAATGCGGCACCTCTCTCCTGTCTTGTAAAATTATACATTTACCAGCCCTAGTGTGAAAGAAGACAAGATCTATAGAGATTTGTTTGTGATACTGTATCAGCCCCTTATGTACACTAAGATTGTGTAATGTGTTGGAGAACCTCCAGAACTGAAAACATTTCTTAGTTTGTGTCGTACAGTAAGTGATCTAAAAAGACATAACTGTATCTAGTGCAGCCTTTTAAGTGTTTATAATAAAGACAAAGTTTTAAGAAACGGCCCATTTGCGCTATTGGCGGTTTCACCCTAACAAGAGGAATATAAAATGCTTTGTGTCTCCACAAGCAGTCAGCTTAATCCCAGGATCAACATCTGTTAATTACATAAACTGTGTCCATGAATGCCCTACGCTGCTGGGAATGCATTCAAACAACTCTTAAATGTTCCCACTCTACTTGCAGTTATCACTGCTGGATCAAGTGCCTTTCAGAATGTTACTGTTCTATTAAAGGGTAATAAACTCTACTTTTTCATCCAAAGTTCTGAGAAGAAAACTAATGTTTTCTTTACTCTCCATACTATATAAGGGAAATGACAATATTTAAAAAAAGAATATCTCTGCTAAGGTTTTTACTTTTGGCTATACAAGCCTCAATGACTTTTTTGAGATGTCTCGGTTTATAGGTAAACCCAAGAGGCACCTTGTCATTGCTGATTGCATAGCATGTCTAACACACTCATAGTTTGTATTGGTAGAAACAGTATTGTCTGTAGTTTTATGATGTCACTGTTCACGGAACAATGAGTATCATGGCTGTATTAAATCCTCCTTGGCTGTCTTTGTAGTACAGTGAGTCTGCCAAGATATACCTTGCTACCATGATTTACATATTTCTAATGGACCTTAGTGATGTTATTTTACATTCTTTTACGCGTGTGTGTTTGTATATGCTAGGCATACCTTGTTGAGGAAGTAGTCAAAGGTGACTAAGTGATCAACGTGTAGAAGGATATCTGCCGTACAAAGTCTGGCTACTAGTTCTTACAATGTCTAGCACGTGGGCAGTTGCCATTTGGCTAGCAAAGTGTACAGATGATATTGTATGCTACAAATGTATTTTCTACGCATACTTGGCAAGTGCGCTTTTACCTTGAATCAAGACATGGGCGTAAAAGGCACCAAAATTCACCCGAAAAATGTTTGTACTCTTGACCAGCGAATCGAGGCCGGTTTACGTGTGCTTGTGAAAGAAAGTACTGCAAGCCCAAATAATGTTACAAAAAGGCAAATACTTTATTATCTGCTGAATATTACAGTTGTTCCTTTTTTTTTATTGTATGAAACAAATATATATAATATACAAAGGTGAGTATAAAATGTTCTGTGATGCTGAGACTGAATGGAGCTGGAGGTGTAAGCTATGGCACTTAACCCTTTGCCTGCCTGAAGACAAACCACATCCTTATAAGCAGTCAAGGGATTAAATAAGGAGGGCAGAGAATGCAGCAGGATTGCTGGTGACTTTTTTTTTTGTCCTCTGTAGAAGGGTTTGGTCTTTTGAGGTTGTAATATTTTGGGCACACCTCTAGCACTTAAAGGGTTAAAGGTAATTTTGCCAACTGCGCCTGCTGTGTATGGATTCAACAAATGTCATCTCCTGACATTGTGTCAAATGACACGTATAGACCTGTGTATGGATCGATTATGTAGGTCAATACACGCATAATCATGCACAGGCAATTAATCAACCGCAAAAATGTCATCTAAACTTCTGTCCAAATTGTCACAGGACTGAAACATTTTCCTACAACACCTCCAGAACATTCCATCCATATAGCTGTATTCCATGGCATATTAACTACAAGGGGGGGGGCGGGTGAACATTTTTGACCATTCATTCATCATGTGGCATGGCTTCTCAGGCAGTAGATTCCCTTTCTGTGTTGCGATCAGTCATTCATGAGCATCATTCTGTAAGCATTATAGGAATCTTTGCACTCGCTCCGAAACATGTTCCTCCGATCTCAACCTGACTGATGTGAATCGTTTCAGATGTTTAATAGACAAACAGTGATACACACTAATTTAGCTTTAAATGACACCTTGTTTATCAACACAGTTGACATTCAGGGTGTCATTAATATGATGTGCTTCTGTTAAGTTAAACATAAGTATAATATACATTTCTTCGTTAAAATGGATTGCACTCCATTCGTTATGCCTGGGGGCTGTGGTTTTGCTCCCGTAAGGCACATATATTTCATATGATCTTCTATCAGTGTCATGACTCTCTCTTTTTATAAAATGTGCATATATATATATATATATTTTTCTTTATATAGTATGATTTTAGAGTTAGTCTTGACTATTGCAAAGGTTTACAATTGCAACTAACCGTTCTGGCCCGTGAAATCTTCTAATGAATCTATCACTTACTGTGTTCTTCGGAAAATTTTAATTGATAGGAATTTAAATATGAATTTCAAAATCCATCAAATCAGCTATGTTTTCAAATCAGGTTTAGGACTAAAATTTGAAACTCACTTTTAATCCCTTACAGTTTGCTATATAATATATAGTGAATAAACCTTTTACGCTTCGTTGAACGAGTTATCCAACGATACCAAGAAATGCTAAATGTGGTATGAACATCAGGGACATAGGCCATGACACCTCTTTGGGGAATATTGCTTAAAGTGCATTTTGCAAAGGTATTCATGGTAGTTACACCTTCTCTACAGGGTGGTTCCATGACTTGTACAACATTTAACGGGACACACCAGGCTGGAGGTGAGCAAAATGTTTAACTTAATGTAACAATAATACTTTAAAATGTGCAAAAAAAAATAGATTAAACAAAAAGTACTAATCACTTCTTAATTTAATTTGCTTGCTGTATCACTGCAATTCCTTAATCAACCAGGAAGTACTGTACAGGTTTTGTCATAAACCCAGTTACTAGACCTTATACATTGTACAAGATCTTGTATGGCCCTGGGGTAGCAAAGGCTCCTTTATGACAGAGCATTGTGATAGTTATTTTGTAGTTGTACTTCATATACACATACATATACACGTTAGACATTTTGTATTTTCAAGGGCACAGGAACATTTGTTCTCTTTCTGAGTTGTTGCATGGGCATTTAATTTAATGAGTTTACGCTCCAAATTTTTTCAATTTTTTCCTTTTTTTTTTTTTTCCCCCCGGGGCCAAACTAAACCAGGTTGATGAATTATTTATGAAATATTTCATATCTATGTAATACAGGGTTTTTGTATGATTTATTTTCTTACAATACCATACAACGGTACTGTGGTCTGTTTTACATTTTTCTATGAAATCCCTTTTGATAGCTTAATATAGATGCCCTTCCTTCGTATCAGTACTTTTGTTTTTTCCCCAGCAATAAACACGCATCCGTATAGTATCAAAACCTATTTGGCAATCAGTACCTAACTGCACACGGCCTGATCACATAATGAAATAAAAACAAAATAGTAGAAAGTTACGTTTTCTCAGAGGACGTAGCTCCAAAAAATACCAACACAGTCCTCTTTATGTATGATTTATAACGAACACTGAAACTCATGAAATAAGATGGAAAACTGCATTATATTTGCAACCTGAGAGTACCCCTAAATTTGCATTTATATACAGTCCTCCTGTTTAAACAATGTTGTAATAAAAAGGAATTGTACCATAATAACTGGAACTTCACAGATTTTTAGACTTAGAATGTTGACAAATACATTTTATGGGGGGTTGAAGGATAGCACCCCTTTTTTTGTATTTTACTTTTAGATTAGGCACATAATGACCAGTTCATTTTTAAGCCATGCTGGCTAAAATTTTTACCCCCATTTCACTTGGGCTGGTTAGACTGCCTTTGGGGTGGATAATATGGTCATGTCCAGCCCACCGCATATTCAAGATCAAGATTCCAATACCAGATGTAAGAATTCATTGTAACATTGTCTGTATATCACAGAACAATGCACAATGTCCCTGCAGCCGTACAGGTGCTGGGAGCAGGTGATGTGATCTTTAGTGAAGGTGCACTGAAAAATTAAGGTCTCTGGTACATACAAGCGATTATATTCTCAGTAGCATACGTGGAGTATCCACAGATTGACCTGAAAGAGAGATCACCCACCAAATCCCTCTTATTATCTGTGATGCCATGGGACCAGGCAAGGAATTGCAGTTAAATGTCTTGCTTTTTCCCTCTGGACAGAGAGAAGATAAGGTGAATCTCTAGATTACGATTCTGAATAGTAGCTCTTAATCTGTGAACTCACTTGCTGGGTCTAGAGTCCCATCCAAGTTTAAATACTTATTTACGTAGAAACACAAAGCTATTGCTACGCTCGTAATACATAATCTCTGTACCCAATGAATCCCTGCGTCGCTCACAACCTTGTCACGATGCACCAGTCACATTAAGCATGTGTGCGATGCATAATCAGAGACAAAAGTATATTTTATATTATTAATTTTTTATCTGTGATTCCACTAGAAAAGTTATGAAGCAGAGTGTTAAAAAACAGCACCAAGTATTCTCCCAAAGAAAGTACCCCGGAATTTTATTTTGGTCAACTTGGTGGTAGCATCATGTACATGGTTTTTCCCCCTTTCTGCACAGTGAACGTTTGGTTTATAGACCCTATACCCTATGGACTCATATGGATTGTAAATAGTGAATGATCAAATGGGGGATGCTGATATTTGTGACTTTTTATGAATAGGTTATTCAGTCTTCATTTCCCTGACTGCATGTTTGAAGTAGCTTTTTTTTAAAAAAAATTCCTATTCTCGCACTAACCTATCACTTTACACCAGCATTCTCTGCCGGTAGTTTGATATCAATCCGTTAAACTCTTTGTCCATTAAAAGCTGCCTCTTGTGCCTCCTTCTCTAGCCCTTTGTAAAAATCATGGCTTCAAGTGTCTATATCAAGCAACCCTTGTCCGCTACCCTGCATATCCTGCAGATCTACTCTTGTTTTCAGTAGCACTGTACGATTTTAGGGACGTTCCAAATGCACAGCTCAGCATTTAATCACCAGGCTAAATTTAATTAAGCTAAATGCATTCGCAGCATACATCAGCCATGCAGAAAACAGATAGCATGCTAACAGGAAAATTTTCCTTTCTAATGTTCTTATTCAAAATTACACTGACCATAAAGAAAGTGTTAAATAAATTTTAAAAAATCCTGATTTGGCCATTGCTTGATAAGTAGGTCATCACACTGTTTCCTTTTGCAAGGAATGTTGACATATTCTTGTCTCTCTTGCTGATTCTGTGAGGGTTTCTACAAGAAGAATGCCTCTAGAAATCGTTAAGCCTCAGCACAAGTCATGTGGAGGGAAGAAGCAGAAGACTTTAAACAAGGCATGTCAAGGTCAGTGAAGAGTGACCACCAAATTGCCATTAGGGCTTGATTGGATCTCTTTACATCAGTGCAATAAAGGTTTCTGCTGGCTTTTATGAGCGACTGTCGGGGAGGTTAAACAGCAGGTGGAGTTAAAGGGATGTTCAAAAGTATAGTTTTGCACTGGTTGCGCCAATCTCGTATGCTTTGCGTAAAATCAGTCTTCTGTCAAAGGGAAAAAAAAAGAAATGATTTTCCATCTTTTAAGACATGAAAGTACATGTAGAGAGAAGTATAAAATAAAATCATGCATTAGGAGCCTATAGTTTATCTGTCACTATTATG